>CM067321.1:78005973-78642906 GCA_034231615.1 Meghimatium bilineatum | reverse complement strand
ACCCTAACCCTAACCCTAACCCTAACCCTAACCCTAACCCTAACCCTAACCCTAACCCTAACCCTAACCCTAACCCTAACCCTAACCCTAACCCTAACCCTAACCCTAACCCTAACCCTAACCCTAACCCTAACCCTAACCCTAACCCTAACCCTAACCCTAACCCTAACCCTAACCCTAACCCTAACCCTAACCCTAACCCTAACCCTAACCCTAACCCTAACCCTAACCCTAACCCTAACCCTAACCCTAACCCTAACCCTAACCCTAACCCTAACCCTAACCCTAACCCTAACCCTAACCCTAACCCTAACCCTAACCCTAACCCTAACCCTAACCCTAACCCTAACCCTAACCCTAACCCTAACCCTAACCCTAACCCTAACCCTAACCCTAACCCTAACCCTAACCCTAACCCTAACCCTAACCCTAACCCTAACCCTAACCCTAACCCTAACCCTAACCCTAACCCTAACCCTAACCCTAACCCTAACCCTAACCCTAACCCTAACCCTAACCCTAACCCTAACCCTAACCCTAACCCTAACCCTAACCCTAACCCTAACCCTAACCCTAACCCTAACCCTAACCCTAACCCTAACCCTAACCCTAACCCTAACCCTAACCCTAACCCTAACCCTAACCCTAACCCTAACCCTAACCCTAACCCTAACCCTAACCCTAACCCTAACCCTAACCCTAACCCTAACCCTAACCCTAACCCTAACCCTAACCCTAACCCTAACCCTAACCCTAACCCTAACCCTAACCCTAACCCTAACCCTAACCCTAACCCTAACCCTAACCCTAACCCTAACCCTAACCCTAACCCTAACCCTAACCCTAACCCTAACCCTAACCCTAACCCTAACCCTAACCCTAACCCTAACCCTAACCCTAACCCTAACCCTAACCCTAACCCTAACCCTAACCCTAACCCTAACCCTAACCCTAACCCTAACCCTAACCCTAACCCTAACCCTAACCCTAACCCTAACCCTAACCCTAACCCTAACCCTAACCCTAACCCTAACCCTAACCCTAACCCTAACCCTAACCCTAACCCTAACCCTAACCCTAACCCTAACCCTAACCCTAACCCTAACCCTAACCCTAACCCTAACCCTAACCCTAACCCTAACCCTAACCCTAACCCTAACCCTAACCCTAACCCTAACCCTAACCCTAACCCTAACCCTAACCCTAACCCTAACCCTAACCCTAACCCTAACCCTAACCCTAACCCTAACCCTAACCCTAACCCTAACCCTAACCCTAACCCTAACCCTAACCCTAACCCTAACCCTAACCCTAACCCTAACCCTAACCCTAACCCTAACCCTAACCCTAACCCTAACCCTAACCCTAACCCTAACCCTAACCCTAACCCTAACCCTAACCCTAACCCTAACCCTAACCCTAACCCTAACCCTAACCCTAACCCTAACCCTAACCCTAACCCTAACCCTAACCCTAACCCTAACCCTAACCCTAACCCTAACCCTAACCCTAACCCTAACCCTAACCCTAACCCTAACCCTAACCCTAACCCTAACCCTAACCCTAACCCTAACCCTAACCCTAACCCTAACCCTAACCCTAACCCTAACCCTAACCCTAACCCTAACCCTAACCCTAACCCTAACCCTAACCCTAACCCTAACCCTAACCCTAACCCTAACCCTAACCCTAACCCTAACCCTAACCCTAACCCTAACCCTAACCCTAACCCTAACCCTAACCCTAACCCTAACCCTAACCCTAACCCTAACCCTAACCCTAACCCTAACCCTAACCCTAACCCTAACCCTAACCCTAACCCTAACCCTAACCCTAACCCTAACCCTAACCCTAACCCTAACCCTAACCCTAACCCTAACCCTAACCCTAACCCTAACCCTAACCCTAACCCTAACCCTAACCCTAACCCTAACCCTAACCCTAACCCTAACCCTAACCCTAACCCTAACCCTAACCCTAACCCTAACCCTAACCCTAACCCTAACCCTAACCCTAACCCTAACCCTAACCCTAACCCTAACCCTAACCCTAACCCTAACCCTAACCCTAACCCTAACCCTAACCCTAACCCTAACCCTAACCCTAACCCTAACCCTAACCCTAACCCTAACCCTAACCCTAACCCTAACCCTAACCCTAACCCTAACCCTAACCCTAACCCTAACCCTAACCCTAACCCTAACCCTAACCCTAACCCTAACCCTAACCCTAACCCTAACCCTAACCCTAACCCTAACCCTAACCCTAACCCTAACCCTAACCCTAACCCTAACCCTAACCCTAACCCTAACCCTAACCCTAACCCTAACCCTAACCCTAACCCTAACCCTAACCCTAACCCTAACCCTAACCCTAACCCTAACCCTAACCCTAACCCTAACCCTAACCCTAACCCTAACCCTAACCCTAACCCTAACCCTAACCCTAACCCTAACCCTAACCCTAACCCTAACCCTAACCCTAACCCTAACCCTAACCCTAACCCTAACCCTAACCCTAACCCTAACCCTAACCCTAACCCTAACCCTAACCCTAACCCTAACCCTAACCCTAACCCTAACCCTAACCCTAACCCTAACCCTAACCCTAACCCTAACCCTAACCCTAACCCTAACCCTAACCCTAACCCTAACCCTAACCCTAACCCTAACCCTAACCCTAACCCTAACCCTAACCCTAACCCTAACCCTAACCCTAACCCTAACCCTAACCCTAACCCTAACCCTAACCCTAACCCTAACCCTAACCCTAACCCTAACCCTAACCCTAACCCTAACCCTAACCCTAACCCTAACCCTAACCCTAACCCTAACCCTAACCCTAACCCTAACCCTAACCCTAACCCTAACCCTAACCCTAACCCTAACCCTAACCCTAACCCTAACCCTAACCCTAACCCTAACCCTAACCCTAACCCTAACCCTAACCCTAACCCTAACCCTAACCCTAACCCTAACCCTAACCCTAACCCTAACCCTAACCCTAACCCTAACCCTAACCCTAACCCTAACCCTAACCCTAACCCTAACCCTAACCCTAACCCTAACCCTAACCCTAACCCTAACCCTAACCCTAACCCTAACCCTAACCCTAACCCTAACCCTAACCCTAACCCTAACCCTAACCCTAACCCTAACCCTAACCCTAACCCTAACCCTAACCCTAACCCTAACCCTAACCCTAACCCTAACCCTAACCCTAACCCTAACCCTAACCCTAACCCTAACCCTAACCCTAACCCTAACCCTAACCCTAACCCTAACCCTAACCCTAACCCTAACCCTAACCCTAACCCTAACCCTAACCCTAACCCTAACCCTAACCCTAACCCTAACCCTAACCCTAACCCTAACCCTAACCCTAACCCTAACCCTAACCCTAACCCTAACCCTAACCCTAACCCTAACCCTAACCCTAACCCTAACCCTAACCCTAACCCTAACCCTAACCCTAACCCTAACCCTAACCCTAACCCTAACCCTAACCCTAACCCTAACCCTAACCCTAACCCTAACCCTAACCCTAACCCTAACCCTAACCCTAACCCTAACCCTAACCCTAACCCTAACCCTAACCCTAACCCTAACCCTAACCCTAACCCTAACCCTAACCCTAACCCTAACCCTAACCCTAACCCTAACCCTAACCCTAACCCTAACCCTAACCCTAACCCTAACCCTAACCCTAACCCTAACCCTAACCCTAACCCTAACCCTAACCCTAACCCTAACCCTAACCCTAACCCTAACCCTAACCCTAACCCTAACCCTAACCCTAACCCTAACCCTAACCCTAACCCTAACCCTAACCCTAACCCTAACCCTAACCCTAACCCTAACCCTAACCCTAACCCTAACCCTAACCCTAACCCTAACCCTAACCCTAACCCTAACCCTAACCCTAACCCTAACCCTAACCCTAACCCTAACCCTAACCCTAACCCTAACCCTAACCCTAACCCTAACCCTAACCCTAACCCTAACCCTAACCCTAACCCTAACCCTAACCCTAACCCTAACCCTAACCCTAACCCTAACCCTAACCCTAACCCTAACCCTAACCCTAACCCTAACCCTAACCCTAACCCTAACCCTAACCCTAACCCTAACCCTAACCCTAACCCTAACCCTAACCCTAACCCTAACCCTAACCCTAACCCTAACCCTAACCCTAACCCTAACCCTAACCCTAACCCTAACCCTAACCCTAACCCTAACCCTAACCCTAACCCTAACCCTAACCCTAACCCTAACCCTAACCCTAACCCTAACCCTAACCCTAACCCTAACCCTAACCCTAACCCTAACCCTAACCCTAACCCTAACCCTAACCCTAACCCTAACCCTAACCCTAACCCTAACCCTAACCCTAACCCTAACCCTAACCCTAACCCTAACCCTAACCCTAACCCTAACCCTAACCCTAACCCTAACCCTAACCCTAACCCTAACCCTAACCCTAACCCTAACCCTAACCCTAACCCTAACCCTAACCCTAACCCTAACCCTAACCCTAACCCTAACCCTAACCCTAACCCTAACCCTAACCCTAACCCTAACCCTAACCCTAACCCTAACCCTAACCCTAACCCTAACCCTAACCCTAACCCTAACCCTAACCCTAACCCTAACCCTAACCCTAACCCTAACCCTAACCCTAACCCTAACCCTAACCCTAACCCTAACCCTAACCCTAACCCTAACCCTAACCCTAACCCTAACCCTAACCCTAACCCTAACCCTAACCCTAACCCTAACCCTAACCCTAACCCTAACCCTAACCCTAACCCTAACCCTAACCCTAACCCTAACCCTAACCCTAACCCTAACCCTAACCCTAACCCTAACCCTAACCCTAACCCTAACCCTAACCCTAACCCTAACCCTAACCCTAACCCTAACCCTAACCCTAACCCTAACCCTAACCCTAACCCTAACCCTAACCCTAACCCTAACCCTAACCCTAACCCTAACCCTAACCCTAACCCTAACCCTAACCCTAACCCTAACCCTAACCCTAACCCTAACCCTAACCCTAACCCTAACCCTAACCCTAACCCTAACCCTAACCCTAACCCTAACCCTAACCCTAACCCTAACCCTAACCCTAACCCTAACCCTAACCCTAACCCTAACCCTAACCCTAACCCTAACCCTAACCCTAACCCTAACCCTAACCCTAACCCTAACCCTAACCCTAACCCTAACCCTAACCCTAACCCTAACCCTAACCCTAACCCTAACCCTAACCCTAACCCTAACCCTAACCCTAACCCTAACCCTAACCCTAACCCTAACCCTAACCCTAACCCTAACCCTAACCCTAACCCTAACCCTAACCCTAACCCTAACCCTAACCCTAACCCTAACCCTAACCCTAACCCTAACCCTAACCCTAACCCTAACCCTAACCCTAACCCTAACCCTAACCCTAACCCTAACCCTAACCCTAACCCTAACCCTAACCCTAACCCTAACCCTAACCCTAACCCTAACCCTAACCCTAACCCTAACCCTAACCCTAACCCTAACCCTAACCCTAACCCTAACCCTAACCCTAACCCTAACCCTAACCCTAACCCTAACCCTAACCCTAACCCTAACCCTAACCCTAACCCTAACCCTAACCCTAACCCTAACCCTAACCCTAACCCTAACCCTAACCCTAACCCTAACCCTAACCCTAACCCTAACCCTAACCCTAACCCTAACCCTAACCCTAACCCTAACCCTAACCCTAACCCTAACCCTAACCCTAACCCTAACCCTAACCCTAACCCTAACCCTAACCCTAACCCTAACCCTAACCCTAACCCTAACCCTAACCCTAACCCTAACCCTAACCCTAACCCTAACCCTAACCCTAACCCTAACCCTAACCCTAACCCTAACCCTAACCCTAACCCTAACCCTAACCCTAACCCTAACCCTAACCCTAACCCTAACCCTAACCCTAACCCTAACCCTAACCCTAACCCTAACCCTAACCCTAACCCTAACCCTAACCCTAACCCTAACCCTAACCCTAACCCTAACCCTAACCCTAACCCTAACCCTAACCCTAACCCTAACCCTAACCCTAACCCTAACCCTAACCCTAACCCTAACCCTAACCCTAACCCTAACCCTAACCCTAACCCTAACCCTAACCCTAACCCTAACCCTAACCCTAACCCTAACCCTAACCCTAACCCTAACCCTAACCCTAACCCTAACCCTAACCCTAACCCTAACCCTAACCCTAACCCTAACCCTAACCCTAACCCTAACCCTAACCCTAACCCTAACCCTAACCCTAACCCTAACCCTAACCCTAACCCTAACCCTAACCCTAACCCTAACCCTAACCCTAACCCTAACCCTAACCCTAACCCTAACCCTAACCCTAACCCTAACCCTAACCCTAACCCTAACCCTAACCCTAACCCTAACCCTAACCCTAACCCTAACCCTAACCCTAACCCTAACCCTAACCCTAACCCTAACCCTAACCCTAACCCTAACCCTAACCCTAACCCTAACCCTAACCCTAACCCTAACCCTAACCCTAACCCTAACCCTAACCCTAACCCTAACCCTAACCCTAACCCTAACCCTAACCCTAACCCTAACCCTAACCCTAACCCTAACCCTAACCCTAACCCTAACCCTAACCCTAACCCTAACCCTAACCCTAACCCTAACCCTAACCCTAACCCTAACCCTAACCCTAACCCTAACCCTAACCCTAACCCTAACCCTAACCCTAACCCTAACCCTAACCCTAACCCTAACCCTAACCCTAACCCTAACCCTAACCCTAACCCTAACCCTAACCCTAACCCTAACCCTAACCCTAACCCTAACCCTAACCCTAACCCTAACCCTAACCCTAACCCTAACCCTAACCCTAACCCTAACCCTAACCCTAACCCTAACCCTAACCCTAACCCTAACCCTAACCCTAACCCTAACCCTAACCCTAACCCTAACCCTAACCCTAACCCTAACCCTAACCCTAACCCTAACCCTAACCCTAACCCTAACCCTAACCCTAACCCTAACCCTAACCCTAACCCTAACCCTAACCCTAACCCTAACCCTAACCCTAACCCTAACCCTAACCCTAACCCTAACCCTAACCCTAACCCTAACCCTAACCCTAACCCTAACCCTAACCCTAACCCTAACCCTAACCCTAACCCTAACCCTAACCCTAACCCTAACCCTAACCCTAACCCTAACCCTAACCCTAACCCTAACCCTAACCCTAACCCTAACCCTAACCCTAACCCTAACCCTAACCCTAACCCTAACCCTAACCCTAACCCTAACCCTAACCCTAACCCTAACCCTAACCCTAACCCTAACCCTAACCCTAACCCTAACCCTAACCCTAACCCTAACCCTAACCCTAACCCTAACCCTAACCCTAACCCTAACCCTAAACCTAAACCTAACCCAAACCCAACCCCAACCCCAACCCCAACCCCAGCCCCAGCCCCAGCCCCTGCCCCAGCCCCTGCCCCAGCCCCAGCCCCAGCCCCAGCCCCAGCCCCAGCCCCAGCCCCAACCCCAACCCCAACCCTAACCCTAACCCTAACCCTAACCCTAACCCCAACACCAACCCCAACCCCAACCCTAACCCTAACCCTAACCCCAACACCAACACCAACCCCAACCCCAACCCCAACCCTAACCCTAACCCTAACCCTAACCTAACCCTAACCCTAACAGAGCTTGTAGTTCTCCTTTCCTAGGAACTTCTCACTTTCTATTTGCAATTCGCGTTGTCCTCTTTTGCTGTTCTGCCCCTTAATTGTGTCATTGTACTCTTTATGAACAGTATCTGTCTATCGCCATGCATCTACCTTTACGTGCATTTTACATTTGCCGCCCCTCAATCATTCTGACTGGACTGACTAGCTTCACTGTATGCCGATAGTGTCACTATATGTGGTGATACTGGTGGTGTCGGAGATATTGTCTGTCTCTTATGCAGTCAAATCTCTTTCCATCTGCTACCTCCACATTCTCGGACACGATCCCCAAATTATTTAGCCAGAATCACCTCGATCTGCTGTATTTCTGTTTCCAGGGTGCACTGCGGGGAGGTATTTTTGTGATCTTGGTTATCTGCTAACCCTGGGTCCGCCAAGAGCAATGCGTTCTCTTTGCACACCTTATAATGTTTAAAGAAAGTATGAATGTGCAACGTGTGTTTATTTAATGACATGTCACACCCTTGTGTAGAATGTACATATGAGCGGGAGAGAACAGGTGTGAGCATGTGAGATGTATAAGAATTTTGATTAGTCGTACGTTTTTTCGCGAAGTTGGAGAGAACTTGGAAGTTGGTAATTGAAGTTCAACAAGGACACGAGAAGTGGAGGACGGCGACCAGACAGGTTGGAATGGTTGGCTGTAAGCCGAATAGCGTAGTACGGAAAATAATTCTCGCATAGCTAGAGTTGAATTATAATTGTTAGTAGAAGTTGTTATCGTTTTTAGATAGGAGTTGTTTGAGTGATTGCTGAAATAGCTCTAAGTTGGGAGACGGTGAAAGATCTCCAAGAAGACTGCATTCTCGTTTGGTAGCGATAATCAAAACAGTTTTCAGGAATTTAACCGACATTGGCAACCTAAAATTGCAGTATGTCAAAATAGTAACGCACAAGTCCCGGGACTTGTACTTAGAAATTCAGCATTCTCAACAAGTAGATAATATCCAATGATTGCCAGTACGATCGCCACAAGGCGGTCCAGAATATCAGGAAATGTTATATATGCTAATTAATCAGGAAATATGTGATAGACCTAATATGATGTACATTCAATTATTTATCTTGCAACACCGGACGTCGTAACTTTGATGTTGTAAACCAAGACTTTGCAAATAAACTTGATTATATATATTTGAAAGAATCTGGTATTTTGCTGATATTTGGCCACTGGTATTTATACATATAGAACTAATTTACCCTCAAAACCTCATAATGTCACAAATTGATCGAGTAAAGAATTATACTCCTATCTACTAAATATTCTTTAGATTTGTGTTATCTTCTGTGTACATTAAACACAAAATAGTTTGGCTATTTGACTGAAAGTAATGAGAACTGGGCAACTGGTTAAACGATCTAGTGTCACTAGTAAATGCAATGAGGCTGGTTCAAACAACATCATCCATAGCACAATGTTAGACACTAAAAACACGGTTCTGATAAAGCAATCATCATCAAGTGTCCAACAGTTAGCAAAGGGACTTGATTATGATTTTACTTTATAATGTTAAAAAATTCCTGAATCATTTCCCTTTATTGACTATTGAATGACAGATGATCGTTCACGTCGTATTTGTGAGACTGAAACGCGTATATTATCATAGCGAATTTGTACAACATGGGTACAGCACATTATGTTCTCTCGACAACATCCTACTATTCTGCTACCGGAGTTTGAGAACTAAAGTAGAAGCTATAAACAGTAACAATAACTTGAAGATATTCTTCAGAAACAATCATAATATACCAATAATACGCGAAATAATCATATAGTTGTGGAAATTCAAATAGCAAGCATGAGGATAAACGATACAAATAATCTTATAATTGTGTAAATTCAAGTAGCAAGCATGAGGTAAATGAAAAGAAATTTAAGGCAGACGAGAATGTAACCAGGTCCTTACTAGCGGCACCGAATCACCTATGCATCTCAAGTAAACATGTTCCCCGTACTCCCTACTAAGGGGATGTGGTCAAATACGGGAAACCTGTTTACTTGAGTTGCAAGGCGCTTCAGTGCCGCTAGAACGGACTTGGTTCAATTCCCGTCAGCCTTAAGAATTATATAATAGTGTTTTCGTTTTCCCGCCAGATATCTTTTGTACCAAGGAAATGGTCCTATTTTATTCCCTGAAGAGTGCAGTACATGGCACAGAAATACGTTTTATTTGTTCAAATAGCCCGTCACCTCCAACTTCGGTGGCGATAGCTAATACATTTCATGTTATCATCGCTTGCACTGAACGGTGGACACATATAACCATATCACTAGTTTGCAGGCCGTACGAGAAAACCGTTTACCGTACTGATCACCAACCTCAAACCTCATATATGCTGGTTTCTTGGCGAGGAGATTGGGTCTTAGTCCAGCCAGCAGGAAACTAAGACGCCCTCTTATATCCTAGCACGTAGTGCCCAGCCATGTCATATAATGTAGCTCCTATTGTGTAGACTAATGTAGAGAAATAAATTGCTGCTTTAGGTATAAGTATCATCATACACTAGGGATTCATGCAATCATGATAGGGCTTCATGCAATCATGATAGGGTTTCATGCAATCATGATAGAGCTTCATGCAATCATGATAAACTACAACTAAACAAAGCCCATAGTCTCAGATCCCTGAGGTCCCTGGTTGAATCCATGGTTGAGACAAGAATTTTTGCCTTAAGGATGTGCAGTAAAAATATTTTTTCCTGTACACGTCGCGGCGACAGCTATGGCAAAGTGACTTTCACTTCCTCAGCCAAAAAGCTCCCCCACCCCCTTTCCGCCCTCTTTCACTCAACAGGAAAACACACAGTAATTTATTTATTTTTTAGCTACAAGTTGACAATTCAATGTGATTTTCCAATGTTTTTATTGGTACACAATTCATGAATGTGACTGCATCTGCCATCTTAAAAAATAATTCTACAAACAAACAAAAACATTTCTTGAACATATCAAAAGTCAGCAAGTACAATGGCTCTGTCATTTTATTGGAATTTAATGCGACATGTTCTATCTCCTTGTTATTCATCACGTATATCGATTGTATGTGTAAAAATACCAAAACTACTGAAGAAGACAAACTAAACAACCTCCTGAGTGAATTTATTTTTGCAGACGATCAAGCAATAATATCAACAACAAAAGAACAACTACAACAACATATATAATCCACACAATATGCAGGAACTTTAATAAAGATAAACACAGAAAAAAAATTATATAATGGCAATCGCAAACATAGATGTAACATAGCAGACCGGATCGTGGGGGAGATATCTCCTTTTTTCAAATACAAATATGTGTACATAAACATCAAAATCTCTCTGTATAAAACGATCATGATATCATCACTATTCTACCAATGCCTAACGTGGACACTAACAACAGAATCAAAAAGGAAACGTGTCACAACAGAAATGACGTGTCTATGTAGTTTTCAGAGTAACAATAATAGATCAAATCAGAAATGAAAACATACGAAGACTAATAAAAATTATACGAATCCTGGAATACATCTTTAAGACAAACAATTTTCGCATGCTTCCAGACTACCATCAGACAGTACCCCTCAAAAAGCATTATTATACAGACACGATTGGTGCAAAGCCATTGGCAGACCTGTTCAAACGATGGATAACAAAAATAAAAGTCAATGAAAATAAAGATACATGAAGCACACAAAAAAGCCATTTCCAGTGAACTCTTCTACCCCTGGTGCTGCAAGGCATAAAAGGGTATCAGAGAACTGTTCTACCCCTGTCGCTGCTAGACATACAGGGGTATGAAGCGAAAGGAAGAAGAATGAATTCATGTAGACTAATACAACATTGTGATTATATCTCCACAAACTGTATGCTCTCATGGAACCGCGGGACACACGCTGTTACACTAAAAGGATTCTTCCAAAACAGAACAATTCAAACAACCTATAATGAGAGCTCATCAAAACAAAGAACTCTGGAAGAAGGACTGCCCAAAGGATCGGAGCTAAGTTGTACATTATTCCTCATATACATAAACGATCTACCAGACGTCATCACCTGTCAAAAATAACTATTTGCTGATGATCTGGTTATCTGGACAAAAGGAATATACCCAAAAACCATCATTAACAACATCAACAAAAATATACAAACCCCATGGAGTGAAAGGCATGGAATGCCAATATACATTCAGACCCATGTGAAAGGAATACTAAGCGAGGACGAACAGAACAGTGTGCAGCGGAGGACAGTCACCCTCAGTTTCCTGGACGAGGAATATCCACAAGATATATGGGTCAGAGTATACACAGATGGGTCAGCACAGAATGCTGTGAGGAATGGAGGTGCAGGTGTATATATAGAATATCCACACAAGCCTAGAGATACAATCAGAACACCGACAGGAAAATTCTGCAATAATTATGATGCAGAAATCCAGGCAATTACTGTGGCAGCTAAAAAAACTGCTGAACTCCAACTCTGACCTACAGCCTGTGGTATTCCTGACAGAATGCAAGGTCAGTGCTTCAAGCTCTCCAGTCTGGAAAACTAACAGACTTGAAAAAACTACTTAGCGAATTGTCTTACCAGTATAGGGTAACCATGCAGTGGGTACCCTCTCACTGTGGAATACCAGGAAATGAAAAAGCAGACCAACTGGCTAAGGAAGGTGCTGCCGAAGATCAACCAGATATACCAATCACCTACCATCAGAAAAAAACAGATGATCAAGTCAATAAGAAAGCCACAAACACCAACACAAGATGACTATCACATTATGAACAGATCAGAACAAGTTATAATTCTACGTCTCAGAACAGGACACAACCGACTCCGCAGTCACATGTATACAAAGTTCAAGATTGGCAACACGGCCATGTGTACATGTGGACAGGCAGTACAGAGTGCCAAACATATACTTCAAGAGTGTTCTGAGCATGAAACGCTGAGGCAGACATATTGGCCAGAGGAAACAACACTGGAATCAAAGCTCTATGGGACACTGTATGAACTACAAAAGACAGTGAGTTTTATTAAGGAGACAGAATTGCAGATATAGACATGTTTCAAGTGAACGAAAGAAGAAGAAGAAGAACAAAAATATTACTACAATCTCTGCGTATTGTAAACTGTGGAAGCTCGAGATGAACAGAGAAAAAACAGTTTACACCCTGTTCAGCTTAAACACCAAAGCAAAAAGGGAAAACATGGAAATAAAAATCGGTGGAATAAAAATAGCATACGAAAAATTCTCAAGATACCTCAGAGTTGAACTTGATCAGAGGCTCACAATGGAGCACCACATAGAAAAACTGATTAAGAAAACGACCACAAGAATAAGGCTCATAAAGCAGCTAGCAAATGGGGAGTTGATTTGTATGCTCTGCGCCAGTTATATACTGGATATGTCCGATCAGCAATTGACTACACACTTCCTGTACAGGCAATAGCAAGCAAAAGCCTCCTACAGAGATTGGACAACGTCCAAAATAATGCGCTGCGATTTATATCCGGTGCCATGAAAACCACCCCAACTGCTGCATGTGAGATCAATACAGACATAGAACCATTGCACTTACGAAGAGAACGGACGGTAGTAGAGACCTTTGAAAGATACATGAGAATGGACACCACAGAAGAAAATAGAAAAATGATAGAAAAGTGTCCGGAAAAAACACAGAATACTCAAAACATCATTCCTCAATAGCGCAAGACAAGCAAGCAAAAAACAACAAATAGAGAACAGAAGGTATTGATAGACATTGAACCACCCTGCAGGCAGGCAATAACCCCTACTATACGAACTTAACTCTCTGACCCCTCGGCAGATAAGAACACTATAACTCCATTCCTGAAAACCATTGCCCTAGAAACGATCCATACATACCCACCAGAAATAATCCACGTATACACAGATGGATCCGCATAAAATGCTGGATATGGAGCTATGATAAAATACCCGTACACAGACCCAGACGACTACCCAAAACTGTTTGGCCCATGCGGAGATATCTGCTCTACCTATACAGCAGAGATAATAGCAATTGAGAAAGCGCTGAATCGAATTATTGTGGACTTTGAGAACGGAACTACTCCACCTGAAGACATAGTCATCTTTTCCGACTCAAAATCAGCACTTCAAGCCTTGGAGACCAAAAAAACACCACCTGGCTGCAATATCAACAGACAAATTTGACCAGCTGTCCACATCATATGGTGCAGGTCACCCTACAATGGATACCTGGCCATACCAGAGTCTTTGGAAACGAAATGACTGATAAATTAGCTAAGAGAGGTGCTGCCGCCCCCCCCCCCCCCAGTTTTCCGCAAAAAGTATCCCTACAAACATGCAAACAAATCCTTTAAAAAAAAAACAACTGCAGACAAGAATGGTTTCAACAGTGGTCCAGCTCAAAGACTGGACGCTCACTATACGAACACCAACAGAAACCCAACCCAATGGATCCTCTGAAACAACTCGAGCGAGCAAACCAGAGCCTCACATTGAAACTAAGAACAAGCCACGCCACTGTTAATAAACACCTGAACAGAATAAACCCATTACACAAACCAAATTGCAGACACTGCAACGCACAAGAAGAGACTGCTATTGAACACCAGCTATTGCAGTGCCAAAAACTAACAGACATCCAACAAGAACTATTACCACCTCTTCCAGCTATACACAACAAACTCTACACAACTGCACCACAACTGAGGAAAACCTGTCATTCGCCAGAAGGGCTATGGGCTGTCAAGAGCTTCCTGCTCACAGCGAAAGGGATTGAATCATCATCATCATCATCATCATCAAACTAAAACTGGATTTTAGCTACTACAGATGAAGCCGAGTACAAAATTACAAAATAATTCTGGAATTGGATATTTAGAAGGTGTGCTCTTACAGTATGGCATGAATGTGCTATGTCTCATAAAAGAGCATTGGAAGCAAGTAAAAAGAGTCAAGATTTGAAAAACTCCAAACTCATTATGACAGGTATAACTGTTGTCCTTTCTAGAGAGTTTCGAAAGACTCATGTGTGTATACCTAAGTGAACTAGAGCTGATGAGATGAAAGTATGTCTCAAATAATCATATTTATGGAGTTCTGTGAAATCCATGAAATATGTGGGCACGTATATGAACAATCGATCTTATATAACCGTGTGTTACTGTACACCAACAAAATGTACATGACAAAATTCTGTCCTGTTTAGAGTGTGCAGTATTTCTCGCCAGGATACCATCTTTAGTACTCGGAGGTCTTCTTCTACGGACAGGGTCAAGTCGACAACCCCCCTTCCTTCTCTCGATGCTTAAAGACGTGAAACAAAATCCTTGGGAATCTACTGGTTCGGAGTGATCTACAGCCTAACGACATAATAATTTTGGCACCATCGGCCGCAAATGTGGCAGATATTATACCTATCACCAAGACCCGGTCTGTCACGTTATCCCAAGCCACATTCAGCATTGAAGAGAGTTCTTCATGGGTGTCCGACAAAGTTCATCTATGACACAATATGCACGTGTTGCTGTATGTGTGACTGGAAGGATGCTTGCATTGATTCTCTCTACACATGTGCAACATAAAAAAAAAACAATTTAGGTTATTCTGAGGACGTCTACTTCAAGGGCATGGGCCATCGGAGTCCCCATGACATTCAGCTTGCGGCCATTAAGTCGTGCTTCTCTGACGACCAAACCCATTTCGCGCTTGAGAAACGCTACATATATAAATTCAGCACTCTTACACTCTTCTGGGTCAATGAGCGCCTATCTCATATACATCAAGTTGTTCCATTATATCTCTGTTTGTTTCATTTAAACATGTATGTGACCATTATTATGTATGTAACTATTGTCTATTGTCTTTCCCCAGGTGAATGATTGTTGATCGCATTCACACTTGCCGTTAAGCGTAGGTGTGGGAGCTTAAGCTGTCGTTTCAAGGCCAGATGTGTTGCCGAGGCTGCATTTAGTCCATGTTTGTTCAATGTTATCTTAATGTTTTCTGTCCATCGTTTTCTTGGTCTACCTTTGGCTTTACGCCCGGATATTCAAGCATCAAGCATCTCCTATGTATGTAACTATGTTTTGTATATTCCTTGTCCGTGTTGTCTCACGTCTTATTTAGTTTCGACCCTTCCGGACCATCTCCACATTACAGTTAACTTGGTCATGTGAACCTCTGCTATAGTTTCGTTCTTACTTGTCGTTTTCTGTTGTGTATATTGCTTTAATAAAGGCCTTTCGGTGGAATCGTCGATTTGGGTGTGATATCATGTCTCAAGTGATTAGCAAAACTCTATTAACCTGTCCTTGGCTTTACCTGTTGGATTTCAGTTTTCCCAATAAGTACATAGTATTGATAGTAGGTACGTAGTATCGACAGTAAGTACTAAGTATCGACAGTAAGTACGTAGTATCGATAGTAAGTATATAGTATCGATAGTAAGTATATAGTATCGATAGTAAGTACATAGTATCGAGGTTAAGTACATAGTATCGATAGTAAGTACAGAGTATCGATAATAAGTATATAGTATGGACACAAAAGTTATTGGTACACACTAGTTCATACTTCGTATTTATCATTCTATATGTTTCTCCGATTCTGTCCTCCCCTTTCAAAAATAGTAAGTAATATTTCATCCCCTATTCAATGTACTCTATCTCAACTGTCTATTGACTACGCTAGATCAGTACAATAGCGTGAGGTGACAACTGGCGCCCCCCCCCTTCAATCAGCCTAGTTGTTTCCTTTTGTTCCTGACCCGACTAGTTGGCGCCTTGCCTGGCATTCCTGACTGCACTAGCGACCGTATTTCTAACTGGTAGTCCGGAGTGTTGACGTCGGACAGGTGTGACTAGAGCTGATGAAGTGATATCGAAACAGAGGGAAAGGTGCAAGTGGGATGAGAGAGGTGGCGTACACGGCCTCATTTAGAAGAGTGTAACCTTTTCCTTAGTTTTCAGCAACGGAGCTAATAACATCATGTGTCGTGCCGATAGAGCTGTAATGTTACAGCCAGTATAGCGATAACTGCAGTAGTGTAGCTAGTGTTTAAATACAGCAAATAGCAGACAAGTGTACTCGGACGCGACACAGAAAAGTAAACAATGATATCTGTCATGCATGCTGTAAAAAGCGTCTACGAAAAGTTGACTATAGAAGAGTGAGCTACTGAGAAAATAAGTCTTGCTTAAACAATAAAATTATGTTTGCACAATTAAATTACGATCTACACACATAAACTGGCGGTATACACACATAATAGGGCGATCTACACACATAAAATGGCTATCTACACACATAAAATGGCTATCTACACACATAAAATGGAGATCTATATACATGAAATGACGATCTATACATATGAAATGACGGTATACACACATGAAATGGCGATCTACACACATAAACTGAAGATGTGAAAAATGAAATGATTTTTCGTCATTCGATTTCGCGAACTTTGTATCATCTTCACTAGAATATATTTTATTGTATTCTACATAGCTCATACAGGCTTCCATGGTTTCTCCTAGCCAGGATGTTAACTTCTTTAGCACCTCATACAGACTTCCATGGTTTCTCCTAGCCAGGATGTTAACTTCTTTAGCACCTCATACAGACTTCCATGGTTTCTCCTAGCCAGCATGTTAACTTCTTTAGCACCTCATACAGACTTCCATGGGTTTGGGTGTTCATCCACCTTCCCTTGGCGAATCTAGCATGACTTTAGTACCAGGAACGTAGCCAAAAGATCGAGGAAAATTCTACCCTTAGCATTGTTTTGCAAAAAGCTCTACAATTTGTCGTCAAAGTTCAGCAGTCTGTACTGCCTGCCTACGTGCACACATAACCGATTCTTGAAGTATATATTATACATCTGTGGTGCCTGTCCATATGTACACATGGCTATGTTGCCAATCTTGATTGTGTGTACATGTAACAATGCAGACAATTGGGTACAACGCGTGATAGATACCACGGCAGTTTGTGCTCCGGTTCGTTCATAATTGTATAGTCTTGTGTTGGTTTCGGGGTTTCTGTTTTGGATTGATTATTTGCATTTTCTTATGTCAATGGTGCCTATCCTTGATCAGAATATAGTATCTCTTTAACAAATTGTTCTGCTCTCTAATTTCCTAGTATTCAATAGTGATGCGGTACCTATGCAAGACGACCTTGTACTAGGGATGCAGTTCATTAAGTAGGTATTGTAAAATTGCTCTAGATTTTTCGGCTGGGGTGATTGAATTGTTGATCTTTGATCTGCCAAAAATATTACATTTGTTGAACAAGAATGAAGTTAAGTTTTTCAGTTATCACTTGGATTGTCTGAATTCCTGCATACCAATGAGGAAATAGACAAAGTTCCAGACAAATTCTCAAAGAACAACCATCAAAGATTATGTCTTTGCTTGTTGCATGGAAAGCACAGAGAAGCCTGGCTAGCATAAGTCAGTGGTGGACAAGAAAAGTGTCCAACAACAGATCTGATAATTACAAAGATACTGTAGAAAATCTCCTTCTGAAGTATAAGTGCCTTGGCTGCAACATGTCTTTAAAAATGTATTTCCTGGATTCTCATCTGAATTATTTAAATACAAACTATAGAGTGGTGAGTGATGAACATGGTGAACGACTTCACTAAGACATTGCTACTATGAAGACAAGGTATCAAAGCAATTGGGGCCCTTCAATGCTTGCTGATTACTGTTGGACTGTGACAAGGGACACCTCACTACATTGACTATAAGACGCAAGCAAAGATGCATGAACAGCGACTGAATAATGACGGTAGATGTTCATGTGTGTCTTTTATTAAACATTATATTGAACTTTTTATAGTGTATTTTTTATTTGTTCAAACATTTTATAGTGGAATATCACATAATTGAATTTGTAGAAATCAATCAGAAATGATGTATGGTACAACAAATGTTTTTGTTTTTGTTGTTAATTTTGAATATTGGTGTTAGATTTGAATATTGAAGTTAGTTTTGATTATTGAAGTTAGTTTTTATTGTTGTTAGTTTGTATTATTTCACCACATCATTTGAAGTCACTAAAAATGATTTCAAACAGTAAAAGGGTACAAGTAAATTAATGAAGAAATTTTGGAGAGAGGCGTGGTACTCATCGGTTTCACTGATTCCGTATTGGTACAATACAAGAATCAGTGGACAAATCACGTGACGACATGCCAACTTTTTAATTTCATTTACTATAGCACTATCTATAGTAAGGTGAGTCCTGTACAATAAACAAACTGGAAAGTGGGAGATTGGAGGCAACAGAGATGTGGTTCTACAGAAGAATGCTGAGAATACCATGGACTGCCAGAAAAACTAATGTAGAGGTGTTAAAAGAGTTAAATGCGAAACGGACCTTAATCAACAATATAAGAAAAAGGCAATCTTCTTTTTTTGGCCACTTCATGAGACAGGCAGGTTTAGAGAACATAATCACAACAGGCAAGATTGAAGGCACCAGAGACAGAGGGCGACAACGTGAGAAAATATTAGACAGTTTGACAACCTGGCACAGCAAAGAAACAACAACGACTTTGATACATAATACTGTGGACAGAGAGCTGTGGAGAGCCATGACCGCCTACGCCACCCGGCATGGCACCTGATGATGATGATAGCACTATCTCGGAAACTTTAAAAGTCGTAACTTAAAATACCGATATAGCTATTTCCGCGCAATGAACTGGCCATCCACCTCCAACTCAGTGTGCAGTGCGCATGTCGAGTGGTCAGGGCCTCTCATCGCACAACGTGTCGAATATTGGATGTGTCGGTATATGCGTCTTTATCGGAATTTCGTTCCGTTTAATTATGTTAGCTATTTGTTCCGTAAAAACCTGCCCACTGATTCTTGTATTGTACCTACGCTTTTAATGAGAAATGACAATTGCAAATAAATGTTGTAAATATAAAGTGTCAAATATAAGTTTTGCCGTTGAATAAATGTAGGCAGCCTTACGACTTCGAGGCACGTAATGTAGGTAACCTTACGACTTCATGGCACGTAATGTAGGCAGCCTTACGACTTCGAGGCACATAACGTAGGCAACCTTACGACTTTGAGGTACATGTAAAGCCAGAGTCACCCCGGTGATTTATCTGTAGATATGTCCGTAGATATGATTAAATTAAGAAGGGGTTCTACCTACAAATAAAAGTGTGTCCATTTTCGGCTGTAAATTTCACGCATTAACGGGAAACATGAAGACCGTTTTGTACAGAATCGTTAATGTATGAGTTTTAACGCTAATTTAAGAGTTTTAACTCTAATGTAGAGTTTTCAACTGTAATGTAAGGTTTTAACTCTAATGAAGGCTTCAACTCGAATGTAGGGTTCTAGCTCTAATGTAGGGTTTTAACTCTAATGTAGGATTAAAACTCTAATGTATGGTTTTAACTCTAATATAGGGGTTTTAACTCTAATGTAGGGTTTTAACTATAATGTAGGGTTTTAACTCTAATGTGGGGTTTTAACTTTAATTCTAATGTGTGACGTATTCCTTCCAGAACGTTGTCTTCCCAATGAACTCTCTGAACCTCTCTCTGTCTTGGGCGATGTGGCTTGCATTTTCTAGCGATGTATTCATGTTATATTTAATGTCGTCAGTCTATCGTCTTCTTGGTCTGCCCTTTCTCCTCTTACCAGGTACTCTTCCCTCCATTATTTGTCTTTCTAAACAGTTATGTCTCTTTATATGACCAAACAGGAGTAGTTTTCTTTTTGTTATTGTGTTTAGTAACCAACACTCTGGAATATTCAATGTGTTTAAAATATCTGAGTTTCTGATTTTATCCTTCCATGATATTCTAAGTATCTTCCTGTAGCATTTCAGCTCGAAGGCGTTGATCCTCTTTGCCGCTGTTTTACTTAGAGTCCATGTTTCACAACCGTATGTTGCAACCGGAAAAATAAAAGTTCGTAACATTAGCACTTTCGTTTCTATTTTGTTGTTTTTCCATATATTTTTCAGCCGTGTTATTTTGCAATATGCCATTGTCAATCTCTTCCTTATTTTTGCCATGCAGTCTCCTGCACCGTTGATGTTTGCTCCTAAGTATTCAAATTTATCCACACATTCTATCTTGGTATTGTCTATTCTGATTTTTGGTTGTTGTGTTGTTATATCTGTTGACATGATTTTTGTTTTCTGCGTGTTTAAATACAAATTTTGTGCTTCGCTATATTTCTTTGTGTTCTTTATTGATTGTTCCAATCCCTGTATATCATTTGAAAGAAGCACTATGTCGTCTGCGTAGCGTAGTTCTGGGATTAGGAATCCACCTATGTTTAAAGCGTGGTAGTCAGTGTTTTGTATGTCTTCTCTCACGTTCCTCATTATACTTTCAGCGTAGATGTTGAACAGGTATGGGGAGAGTGTGCATCCTTGCTCCACTCTTTACCTCAAACCACTCTGATAGATCGTCCTCTAACTTCACTGCAGACTTTTGATCTTGGTAAAGTTCCTCTATTAGATGAATCAGATGTCTTGGCAAACCCATGCTGTTCATTATCTCCCATAGTTGCTGGTGTTGGACGCAGTCGAACGCTTTTGAGTAATCTATGAAACATGTGCAGGTCAGTTGAAAATTCCCTACACTTTTCTATGATCAATCTCATGTTAAGAATGTGATCTCTTGTTCCTCTGCCCGATCTGAAACCAGCATGTGTTTCTTTTATCTCCATCTCTAATTTCTGTTTGATTCTTTGCATTATGATGATAACATTATTTTACTTGCTTGACTTATAAGGGCTATAGTTCGGTAGTTAGAGCAAATCTGAAGGTCGTCTTTTTGTAGGGATTCTAATTCTAATTCTAATGTAGGGATTTTAACTCTAATGTAAGGGTTTAACTCTAATTGTAGGGTTTTAACTCTAATGTAGGGGTTTTAACGAGCTTTTGATTACGCTCCTAGTACTAAAAGTCATGTTCAGATTCACTATGGGGTGGGTTGAAGAACCCCTTATCTACAGGAATCGGTGTAAAACAAGCAAACGTGTACTTTGCTACTATGATGTTTGAAAGTATGTAGTTACTTGTCTCAACGAGCGTGCTGTTGGTGTGATCCAGTCATTTATTAAGTATCTCTACCTATCCCTTGCTAGTCTGTTTGTTTGACAACAATAGCAAAGAGTTTGGTCTCAGGATTTCCCCGTGAAGTGGCGCAGAATGTTGGCGCCAGACGGTCGCGGACAAAACACCTGCTTGCACAACGCTTGTACTGGCTGGTTAAATTCAACACCTGGTCTACGTTAGATCGATCAGGGCTGCCATGCTGTTTTATTTTTGAAATAGAGTATATCTAATAAACAACCTTAGATATACAGATGACACTGTTCTTTTGGCGGAAAGTGAACATGAACTACAAAGACTAATAGATCAAGTCAATAAATCAAGTAATGAATATGGACTGAATATAAATATCCTATAAAACAAAAACCATGATAATCAACAAAGACAGAAGAACAGGAGGTAAACATAAACATACAGGGAGAGAAACTACAACAGTGATGTTGTCATGTCAATTACCACATGATGGGCGATATAAAAACTGCAGTAACTGGGAGTGATGTTGTCAGTCAATTACCACATGATGGGCGATATAAAAACTGCAGTAACTGGGAGTGATGTTGTCATGTCAATTACCACATGATGGGCGATATACAAACTGCAGTAACTGGGAGTGATGTTGTCATGTCAATTACCACATGATGGGCGATATAAAAACTGCAGTAACTGGGAGTGATGTTAGTGTATAGGAATCACAAGAAGAGTTTTCTACCAAAACACATCCGGAACTGTCAATTACCACATGACGAACGATATACAAAATGACCTATACAAAAGCATCACACAGGCTCATCAAATTATCAAACAATACAAGCTAATATATTGTGGACATATACAAAGACGCAATGGTTTAGAAAGATTAATCATGGGAACAAAGATTTCAGGAAAGAGAAACAGAAGCAGAAAAAGTGCGACGATGGACACAATATATCGAAGACTTTCTGATCACAACACTGGAATAGAATGACCAGCTTACACATAACCTAGAGACGTATAGAGTAACAGTGAGGATAACGGACAAGTTAGATATTGCACAGATAGTTCCCGATAGATAAATGATAAATGATGAAGGACATATTGAATAGGAGTCGAAGCAAATTTGTACGGGGCCTAAATGGGGGGGGGGGGCATTATAATGATTAGACAATTACGCGCCTTGGTATATTAAGGCTTTAACTTCCATATTTACAAGTTACCTAAAAGTAACGTGTTCTTATCTTCTGCGTTTATTCTCCACAAACCGTCATACGGATAGTCGTGTGAATTGAACCGTAGACCGTCATCTACGTCCAATAATCATCACACAACAAATTTGTGTGAGAATATTTGTTGGTCCGCAAATTCGAAAACTTCTTCACGATGATTAGTTTCTTTGCTTTTTGCATAGAAATGAAAAAGAAGCATAGCTAACATTAAGTCAGTGGTGAATAATTTTCTTGGAAACAACAGATCTGATAATTACAAAGACATTGGAGAAAATCTCCTTCCGAAGTATAAGTCTAGGCTGCAACATGTCTTTATTTTATGGATTTTTTAGTCAAATTGCGGAGCGGTCAGTGAACGGTTTTCCCAAGACATTGCTGATACGGAAACAAGGTATCAAGGCGATTCCTTCAAGGCTTGCTGATTACTGTTGGACTGTGAAAAGATACACATCACCGATTGACTACAAGAAGTAAGCAAAGAGAACTCAATAGCGACTGAATAAAGAAGTTAGGTGTTCATAATGTCTTTTAGGAACAATATATGTGATCTTTCACTAGTTTTTATTTGTTCTAACATTTTATGGTGGAATATCATGTAACTGAATTTGTAATCACAAATTGTATAATGCTAAAGTGTACAAAATAGCTGTTTATATGAAGTTTATATTGTTGAAATTAAAATTCATCATTTAAAACACATTCACTAATTTGTGAATTTCATTATGATATTTGAAAACAGCATGCCAAAATCAATCAGAAATTATGCATTTGAAGTCTGCTTAAAATTGTATGTGGGAAATGCGTTGTAGTGTAATCACCACACAACAAATATTCTAGTGAATTGAACCTAGACCTTCAAGTACGTTCTGCTGTTAGTTTTACAGCGTAGAGGTGCTTCATTTGCACCTTATGGAAAAGCACATCCGTTTTCTGAATAACTAACCTCCTTCAGCGTTCATTCTAAAACTCCCTCTGCTTATCTCTTGTAGCCGAACAACGATCATACTGAGAAAATGAGTTGTATTGCCGTAATATTTGCGTTAGTGGCACGACACATTCGTCTTCTGCCGTACTTTAAAATATAAAAAGAAAACATAGTTTTCTTGCAGACACAATCCAACTTTTGTGTGAATTAAGTGATGTAAGTGAATTAAGTGATGTAAGTGAATTAAGTGATGTAAGTGAATTAAGTGATGTAAGTGAATTAAGTGAAGTAAGTGATTAAGTAAGTGAAGTTAGTAAGTGAAGTAAGCAAGGGAAGTAAGTATGTAAGCAAGTAATGTAAGTAAGTTAAGTAAGTAAGTGATGTAAGTAATTAATGTAAGTGATATAAGCATGTGACGTAAGTAAGTGATGTAAGTGTATTAAGTAAGTGAAGTAAGTAAAGTAAGTAAGTGATGCATGTCAAGTAAGTATGGGATATACGTAAGTGGTTAAAGTGAATTAAGTAAGTGAATTAAGTAAGTGAATTAAGTAAGTGAAGTAAATAAGTAAACGATGTAAGTAAGTGATGTAAGTGGATAAGGTACGTGAAGTAAATAATTGACATAAATAAGTGAAGAAAGTAAGTTATGTAAGTACGTGAAGTAAATAAGTGAAGTAAGTAAGTTATGTAAGTACGTGAAGTAAATAAGTGAAGTAAGTAAGTTATGTAAGTACGTGAAGTAAATAAGTGAAGTAAGTTATGTAAGTACGTGAAGTAAATAAGTGAAGTAAGTAAGTTATCTAAGTACGTGAAGTAAATAAGTGAAGTAAGTAAGTTATGTAAGTACGTGAAGTAAGTACGCGATGTTACTAAATACTATACGTATAAGAAGTAAGTAAATGAAGTAAGTAAATGAAGTAAGTAAATGAAGTAAGTAAATGATGTAAGTCTTCTTCTTTCCTTCCTATTTTACCCTTTACGAGTGTCAAGATAAATACGGTGTTCTTGTTCTCGCTTTTCTGGCAGCTTCAGATAATGTTATTTGGTGTTAGTGTAATGTTTCTTTGATGTTGTCGATCCAGCGTACTCTAGGTCTACCTCTGGCTCTTCAGTCTTCCTCTCCTCTCTTCAAATATGTTTTAAAAACTAATGAATCACACGGCATTCTTTCCAGATGTTCTAATATTGTTCTAATCAATTATTAAACATTGTATCTGGGGGGGGGGGTTTGGGGGGGTGGTATTTATGGTTAGGGGGGTTTAAGTTTGATGTTAGATGTTTATTTTTATGGAGGAGGTGTTGTTTTTTTTGGGGGGAGCAGTTTCACAATTGGGGTTAGGGTTTGAGAGAGTGTTACCAATGTTTGCGAGGGGCATGCGGTTGTGTCTGTGGGTCTCACCAATGGATCACTAGACAAACCAATCATGCAATAGAAAACCTTAGTAGATGACATGCCTTTATATTGAAGTTATCTTCTTATAGAATCTTCATGGCACGTCATCTATACAATCCCGTAGTCGTAACCTTCGATAACAGTTACCATGTTGTTCAGACAGGCCGACATTGTGCCTGAACTAGTTACGGACACGGCGTGGGTGGGCGGAACAACAAAGAAACCTGTGATTCTAGCAGGACCATGATTCTACTAGATTTCCAGCAGGATGTAGTCCAGAGAATGGAAATGCATTGTGTCGCCGATTTATTTGCGCCAATGGCCCGACACATCCGCCTTCGGTGGGATCATTGTGTATGTTATGAATGATCTCTAGATCTAACAGCATGTTCTAACAGTATGACTTTATATAAACTCATAATATGGCAACATCAATACAAGACTCAAGTTTACACCAAAAGTGGACTCAAGACTACAAACTTATATGATGGCAACATCAATACAAGACTCAAGTTTACACCAAAAGTGCTCAAGACTACAAATATAAGGTACTGACTAAATATAGAGAGTTTATGTCAGCTCAGAAACTAAGACTAAGGTAACACTCGAGATGGCGATGGCTGCTATGGCAAGGTTGAATATTATTTGAAAAAGTAAGGACAGTATTACAGTAAATATCAATCTATTCAGATCGTTAGTGCTAAGTATATACTTTTATACGGGTGTGAAAATTGGATAACAGTATAAACAAGAGCATATAACAAAAGAATATCTGGGCGTAAAGCTAAAGGTAGACCTAGAAAACTGTGGATAAAAAATATCAAAATAACTTTGAACAAACATGGACTAAATGCAACTACGTCGACACATCTGACTTTGGAACGACAGCTCAAGCTCCCACCCCTACGCTTTACGGCAAGTGTAAATACGATCAACCATCCTTAGATAGATATATTTGTCCGGCAGCAAATCAACAAACTTGACGTTTATGAAGAACAACTTTTGGCAGTGTGAAACGGCGTAAACCTAGTTTGTTTGAACATGTAAATAGACACGACTCACTTTGCAAAATTTTTTACAAGGAAGAGTCCAGGGTAAAAGAGGGAAGACAGAGATAATTATGTATTAATAACATCAAGGATTGGTCTCTAGGCAAATCATAACTTCAATTTTCATAACATCATTGTGTTATCAATGTCAGACATGGAAACTAACACAGGAACAAGAGATAAAGCGTACTATGTGTGATATGAGATGTTTATAGAAAATCAGCAAAAATAACAAGAAGAGATCATGTGAGAAATTCCTTTTCTACATCGCTATTTAGTCAGATATCAGGTTATAGCACCAATAACTTCGATGAATTGTGTGATTCGCTTCTGGTCATCCATGAAACCCCACAAGTATTGAAGTAATGCCGTCTCAGTAGGCCATATTTTCTCTCTATTCTTGGTAGAGTTGACAGGCAGACAGACAGACAGACAGAAAGATTAGATAGACAGACATACAGACAGATTAGATAGATAGATAGATAGATAGATAGATAGATAGATAGATAGATAAATAGATAGATAGATAGATAGATAGATAGATAGATAGATAGATAGATAGATAGATAGATAGATAGATAGATAGATAGATAGATAGATAGATAGATAGATAGATAGATAGATAGATAGATAGATAGATAGATAGATAGATAGATAGATAGATAGATAGATAGATAGATAGATAGATCGATCGATCGATAGATAGATAGATAGATAGATAGATAGATAGATAGATAGATAGATAGATAGATAGATAGATAGATAGATAGATAGATAGATAGATAGATAGATAGATAGATAGATAGATAGATAGATAGATAGATAGATATATTAGATTAGATTAGATTAGATAGATTAGATAGATTAGATTAGATTAGATTAGATTAGATTAGATTTAGATTTAGATTTAGATTAGATTAGATTATATTTAGATTAGATAGATAGATAGATAGATAGATAGATAGATAGATAGATAGATAGATAGATAGATAGATAGATAGATAGATAGATATATAGATAGATAGATAGATAGATAGATAGATAGATAGATAGATAGATAGATAGATAGATAGATAGATAGATAGATAGATAGATAGATAGATAGATAGATAGATAGATAGAGAACGAATGGTTTGGGCGTGATTTTTCTACCCTTCGAATAATTGAGGAAAGATATGTTGCAGTTTTATTTGTTCTGTTTCCAGTGTGGCACCTCTACCACACGGACGGGTCGTTGGTATTATTATTAGTATTATTATTATTATTATTATTATTATTATTACTATTATTATTATTATTATTACATAATGTAGGGACAGATTTGAATAGGCCTATGCAAACTATTAATACAAATGATGTTCTCTTTTTTCAAAACTGGCCTTGATTCTGTTGATGGGTCACGTTATGTCATGTTGCTAAAATATTGAGATGAAATGATCAATACACTTGTACGGTGACATATGCTCCTCTCGACACCATTTTATGACGGGAAAGATGCTGATATTTAACCTGACCGCCACCCCCCCCCCCCATCTTATACCAAACCCAGCTGTACACAGTAGCAAGTAAACGTAAATGGACTTGCGCACACAATACATTGATCGATTCCGTTTGGGCTTGCTGTTCATCAGCTTCATTTGTCCTTTACACTGGCAAAAGTTGAGTCTCGTGTCAGATCACATTAAACTAGTGGACATTGGTGCGATATATGGAATATAAAATCAGAAAAGATGCAAAACTTAAACCGAGTCCAAAAAATACCATCACTAAAACAGTAAGATAAAACAGTAAGATACAATAGTAAGATACAACAGTAAGATACAACAGTAAGATAAAACAGTAAGATAAAACAGTAAGATAAAACAGTAAGATACAACAGTAAGATACAACAGTAAAATACAACAGTAAAATACAACAGTAAAATACAACAGTAAAATACAACAGTAAAATACAACAGTAAAATACAAGCCATCATGGTCGTATCTCATAGGAATGTCTTTCTTTCAATAGGAACATACACAAGCTGTGCCATGGTTCTTCTATGTGATTAGTCATTTACTGAACATTGTCATAGCTGCTATTCTGTAAGCCTCAAGGTACATTGTCATAGCTGCTACTCTGTAAGCCTCAAGGTACAATTTCCTAGCTGCTACTCTGTAAGCCTCAATGTACATTGTCTTAGATGCTACTCTGTAAGCCTCAAGGTACAATGTCCTAGCTGCTACTCTGTAAGCCTCAAGGTACTTTGTCATAGCTGCTACTCTGTAAGCCTCAATGTACTTTGCACGTGATCCTATATCCACTACCATTTTCAAATGTCCTCGATATTATGTGTCCATCGGTGTTTATGTCATCAATATCATGAGACCATCATTGTTTATATCCTCGATATCATGTGTCCAACGGTGTTTATTTCCTCGATATCATGTGTCCAACGGTGTTTATTTCCTCGATATCATGTGTCCATCAGTGTTTGTCCTCGATAGCATGTGTCCATCTGTGTTTGTCCTCGATATCATGTGTCCAACGGTGTTTATTTCCTCGATATCATGTGTCCATCAGTGTTTGTCCTCGATAGCATGTGTCCATCAGTGTTTGTCCTCGATAGCATGTGTCCATCAGTGTTTGTCCTCGATATCATGTGTCCATCTGTGTTTGTCCTCGATATCATGTGTCCATTAGTGTTTGTCCTCGATAGCATGTGTCCATCAGTGTTTGTCCTCGATATCATGTGTCCATCAGTGTTTATTTCCTTGATATCATGTGTCCATCAGTGTTTGTCCTCGATATCATGTGTCCATCTGTGTTTGTCCTCGATAGCATGTGTCCATCAGTGTTTATTTCCTTGATATCATGTGTCCATCAGTGTTTGTCCTCGATAGCATGTGTCCATCAGTGTTTATTTCCTTGATATCATGTGTCCAACGGTGTTTATTTCCTTGATATCATGTGTCCATCAGTGTTTGTCCTCGATAGCATGTGTCCATCAGTGTTTATTTCCTTGATATCATGTGTCCATCAGTGTTTGTCCTCGATATCATGTGTCCATCAGTGTTTGTCCTCGATAGCATGTGTCCATCAGTGTTTATTTTCTCGATATCATGTGTCCATCAGTGTTTGTCCTCGATATCATGTGTCCATCTGTGTTTGTCCTCGATATCATGTGTCCATCAGTGTTTATATCCATGATAGCATGTGTACATCAGTTTTATTTCCTCGATATCATGTGTCCATCAGTATTTGTCCTCGATATCATGTGTCCATCAGTGTTTGTCCTCGATATCATGTGTCCATCAGTGTTTATATCCATGATAGCATGTGAACATCAGTTTTATTTCCTAGATATCATGTGTCCATAAGTTTTATTTCCTCGATATCATGTGTCCATCAGTGTTTGTCCTCGATATCATGTGTCCATCTGTGTTTGTCCTCGATATCATGTGTCCATCAGTGTTTGTCCTCGTTATCATGTGTCCATCAGTGTTTATTTCCTCGATATCATGTGTCCATCAGTGTTTATTTCCTCGATATCATGTGTCCATCAGTGTTTATTTCCTCTATATCATGTGTCCATAGGTGTTTGTCCTCGATATCATGTGTCCATCAGTGTTTATTTCCTCGATATCATGTGTCCATCAGTGTTTATCCTCGATATCATGTGTCCATCAGTGTTTATTTCCTCGATATCGTGTGTCCATCAGTGTTTATTTCCTCGATATCATGTGTCCATCAGTGTTTGTCCTCGATATCATGTGTCCATCAGTGTTTATTTCCTCGATATCATGTGTCCATCAGTGTTTATTTCCTCGATATCATATGTCCATCAGTGTTTGTCCTCGATATCATGTGTCTATCAGTGTTCATTTCCACGATATCATGTGTCCATCAGTGTTTGTCCACGATATCATATGTCCATCAGTGTTTGTCATCGATATCATGTGTCTATCAGTGTTCATTTCCTCGATATCATGTGTCCATCAGTGTTTGTCCTCGATATCATGTGTCCATCAGTGTTTGTCCTCGATATCATGTGTCCATCAGTGTTTGTCCTCGATATCATGTGTCCATCAGTGTTTATTTCCTCGATATCATGTGTCCATCAGTGTTTTTTCCTCGATATCATGTGTCCATCAGTGTTTGTCCTCGATATCATGTGTCCATCAGTGTTTGTCCTCGATATCATGTGTCCATCAGTGTTTATTTCCTCGATATCATGTGTCCATCAGTGTTTGTCCTCGATATCATGTGTCCATCAGTGTTTATTTCCTCGATATCATGTGTCCATCAGTGTTTGTCCTCGATATCATGTGTCCATCAGTGTTTATTTCCTCGATATCATGTGTCCATCAGTGTTTATTTCCTCGATATCATGTGTCCATCAGTGTTTATTTCCTCGATATCATGTGTCCATCAGTGTTTATTTCCTCGATATCATGTGTCCATCAGTGTTTGTCCTCGATATCATGTGTCCATCAGTGTTTATATCCATGATAGCATGTGTCCATCAGTTTTATTTCCTCGATATCATGTGTCCAACAGTGTTTGTCCTCGATATCATGTGTCTATCAGTGTTTGTCCTCGATATCATGTGTCCATCAGTGTTTGTCCTCGATATCATGTGTCCATCAGTGTTTTGACGAATATCTCTGCGTATTTTAATGGTGTTTAATGTTGTTCCTCCATCACAAGTGATGATGATCATATATCGCCGTCAATTTTGAAAATTGAGTTAGAATTATGTCCTGGATTATGAGTTCGTAAATGCCTCTGAAGCCCTAGTAACAGTCGTAAATATCCTTGGTCGGTTCGGGCATGGATTGACCTCAAGACTGTAGACAGTTTTCCATCTACCCGTGACTTTCTCTATCAACTATGTTTATACTAGATTCGTACGAAACCTATTAGGACCCGTCGTCCAGTCTGGATGAAAGTTATTGGGTTGCCTAACCCGATATGCCTCACATTGCGAGTGTGCTTGCCAAAGGTCTGAATGTACTATGTAATTCACTATTTTATCGTTCTTCAGTCAGCAATCAGTTTATAGCGTCAATAGCTTCAATGAACTCTATCATTAACTTCAGATCATACATGAAACCCCTCAGGGTTGGGAGTAGTGCCGTCTCAGTAGGCCATATCTTCTCCCTTTCTTCTTGGAAGAGTTGACATGCATGAAGAATGTGTTCTGCAGTCTATGGGGTCAGTCAAAAGTGTCATGAGTCTGCCTACCCAATTTTCAGTCCATCAAGATATCCAAGGACACACTATTTTAAGCATGCTCAAAATTTATTGCGGCTGCACATCACTAGCAATCAAATCACAAGTGATGGCAGAACGATGTCGTACGCCGATGACATTCTGGTGTATAGGCAGGGCAGAAATCGAGAAGAGTGTGTCGTGAAGCTACAAGGGGAGCTGGACAGACGGTAACCGGACGAAATATTCCCAGACAAAATATACCGGACAAAATATCCCCAAGACAAAATATTAACAAGACAAAATAGTCCAAGACAAACTATAAAGGACTAAATATTCCAGACAAAATATTCCCAGACAAAATATACCGGACTAAATATTCCAGACAAAATATTCCAGAGAAAATATACAAGAAAAAAATATCCCCAAGACTAAATGCAAAGGTAATATATTAAATATTTCATACAAACTGTAATAAACACTAATGAACAATATAGCTAGTAAATAATTATAATAAAATCTTCAAATGCTGTGAATTGTCTCATAAATGATAGACATGAAATTAAGTTCTTTAATTGAGTTAACATTAATGTTCAAAACACGTGCTATGTTTTTCAAGAAGTTGATAGGTTCTGCTGGGTTGTATCGTTCAACCATTGTTTTAATAGCATCATTGACACGTTAGTAAAGCTTTAGTTTCATTGTTGTTGGTTGACCAGTGACAATCTGACTTCTCAAAAGTGCAGATGTATGTTGTTGTTGCTGTAACTTCCGAGCAAGTATGCTGCTGTTGTATGAGATACATTCACCATTGAGTTGAATGCATTGTGCCAACCTTCAACAGCGTTGTTGCTTATTTACTTGCTTAGTTTATACACCACACGATTGTGTTGATTCCAAAGGCTCACTGGAAATCGAGGCTGGAAAGGCGACCACGACGAATTCGTCCAATTTAGAAATCTTCGCAGCAATCGATGAGGAAATCCAGATCTGAGAAACTATCAATATTGGTGAGTTGTTCAAAAACAGTAATGACATCTGTTTCTGGTACAAATGGCAAAGTCATCAGTTGTTTGACTTTGACTGAATAATTTTCATCAGAGATGCACAGTGCTATTTTACCCTGAGACTAGTTTTCGCCAAACGTTCTGTCCAAAGTAAAAATAACATCCTGATACTTGAGCTCGTGGAAATGCACATTCAAAAGCTTTAATTGCAGCTAATTAAAAATCAGTAATTATTTAATATGGAGCTGAATTTCCGTTACTTTCCAGTTCTATGATATGCTAAAGCAGGCGGCGGTACATTGCTTCATTACGATAAAAAAAAGTGCATATACACATGGAATTATTTGACCTTCCTCAAATGCATGGCTCGTATACAGCTGATCGAATCCTTGAGTCCTCTGTTTGTTATTGTACTTTTCTAGTTTGTAGAATCACAATAATTTGAACAATAAAGGTGTTATTTTCACGGCCTTAGTCACTCCATATCTCTCCACTGTATGTTTGTGTACAAGATGTCATACTATGTTTACATCTTATGTTTGCATAAAACGTGCCATATCTTCTAGGAGATTGTCATAAATTACTTCACCAATTTTTCTATGTTACTATTACTATAACTTTCCCCCCAATTTTTGGCACGTAGGAATATTTTGTCTGGAATATTTTGTCTGGGAATATTTTGTCCGGTATATTTTGTCTGGGAATAATTTGTCCTTAGAATATTTTGTCTGGTATATTTTGTCTTGAATATTTTGTCTGGAATATTTTGTCTGGGAATATTTTGTCCCGTATATTTTGTCTGGGAATATTTTGTCCTGGGATATTTTGTATGGGTATATGTTGTCTAGGAATATTTTGTCTTGGGGATATTCGTCTGGTATATTTTGTCCGGTATATTTTGTCTGCGAATATTTTGTCATGGAACCGGACAGACTTACAAACTGGTGTAGACATACGGGAGGAGTGGTAAATTCTTCTAAGGCATTCGTGACTTGGTCTTCCTTGAACAATCACACGGTAAAGACACACATGCCACATGTTTTGTTGGCCGGGAACAGGTTAGAAAAAATCAACACAATGAGATACCTGAGTGTATTGTATGAAATAAGTCTGAGTTTCAGGGAACATGTTGACCACGTTATCATAAGGGCAGGCTACGGCTTATACAGCAATGAAGGTTATGGCTGAAGCGCAGAATGATCAGCGGTTGTTATTCCTTTTTTACCAGGGTTTGATGGTGGAATATGCCATGACAATTCTGACTCTTAGCTAAACTCAGATCGAAAGAATGGATAGAATCCAGCTATGTGCATCATTCTTGGGTGCACAAGAGACACATCGACAAGAGTTAAAGGTAGCAAACTTAAGAGAGAGAGACGTTGTGGATGTGACGTGCTAAGGATGTCATACAAAGCGTGTGAAGAATGCAAGATGTGGCAGCAGGTGCGTAATGTATAGGTCTACCCACAGATTTCGAAACTTGTTTTGTAATCGTATGTTACAAAGTGTTTTATATATATATATATATATATATATATAATGATGAGGAAATGAATGATCCAAGACCCTTGTGAACTCATCTATATACAACTGTTTATTTATTATCACAATATCCAAGTAGACAATACCCAGTTCACAACACTAAGGGTTACGACATCTACAATTGGTTACAAAGCATCTAAGAAAATATCAACAATCCTTGAATCACAAATCCCTTGTCTCCAGTCCCGCGACAACTCCCAATTCCGAAATCGAATGAGTCCCCTTTATTTCAGGAAAGCCCCTGACCAATCAAAACTCTGGTAAAGGACATACCTACATCCATTTTCAACTCTCACCATCGGTCTTACTTGGCGAGGAGCGTGATCTAAATGAAAACAACTCCAGTTGACACTTCAGCCGAAAACAAACGCATCTTAGACGTAGTCTGCACTTCTTTATTCAAGCGAGTCGCACAAACCCTTCTTATCAGAAGTGACCGCCACTTCTCTATACCTTTATAACTTGTTTACTAATTCCATTAACCAGTCGGTCGATACTTATTTGCTTGTTATGTCTCAACACTTAGTCCGACCGAGTCTGCGTCACACAAAGCTCATGTCGAAAAGGTCCTATTTCGGCATACAATATTGACGTATGTCGTCTAGCTAGCTTTACACGTGGAGGTTACTTCTTGTTTGGTGTTTAGGTGATAGATAATATTTGAACAACACATTACTTGTTCGAATAAATCTGCAAGACAGTCTGGACAAAACGAAACAACCGTACAAAACCAAAAATTGACGAATGCACCGGACTGCCACGCCTCATACTGGTACAGTTTAAGAGTAGTAATAACACTTAGCAGGAAATGCAGAGAATGGTGTCTCACGGCAGTGAAGAAAGAGGTGCAGGCTTTGGTCAGTGAGGGGGATGTGATTATATATACCTTTGCCAAAGAGGAGGATGTGATTATATATACATTCTACCTTCTATATACACCGATAGATTTGTGATTAGATATGTTCTCAGTGCTTGGATGTTCACAGCTCAGTGCACAGGTAAAACGATCAGGGAGGAGATTGTGGCCTTTGCTGTGACTACGAATAGCATGACCATGGAGATTATGGCGGTCACCATGACATTTGAGTGGGTAGCCACACAGAATGTAGAACTAGTCAGCATCTTTCGTGACTCTGTGAGTATAATCAGGAATGTACAAGTGGGTCTCGTTCACGGACAGTGGATTGAGGCCTTGAGAAAGACGAGTCGGAAAGTGGTTACATTTATTTTCGTGCTGGGACATTTTCGTTCGAGGCAATGAAAGAGAAGATCAACTTGCGTCATGCGCGATTGTGGCACAGGGTGATGGGACAATGGATCGAGCTGAAATTTTGAAGTCAATAAGAGATATAGCATGCGAGAGTGAGACTAATGTGGATGATGATTCATTTTCAATGGCCAGGATTAAAGATCAGGGTTTGAAATGCGGTGTTGCTAAAAGTGAACAATTTGGAGGGCGCAGAAGAATGAAGGTCAACCAGAAGAGTACTGGTACTGTCAGCAGAAATGTAATGGCGGATACATTCAGGGAGAAATCTTAGCAGCTATGGACATGTCCAGTTTCCAGTGTTGATGATCCGACGACTAAATAACTAACCAACATCAGCTTATACACCAAAACATCAGCTTATACACCAAAACATCAGCTTATACACCAAAACATGAACTTGTGCACCAAAACATCAGCTTATACACCAAAACATCAACTTGTGCACCAAAACATCAACTTATACACCAAAACATCATCTTACACACAAAAACATCACATGACAATATACAACATCACATCAAATCATAAAACACATGACATTAAACGCCACACTCTACATCACGTGACATATCAATATTAAACAAAACATCACATCATGTAACATCATATTTCATCACGCTGTTTGCTGATCACATAGGTACCGTACCGTTGGATTCACTGCAAGAACAACTTCATGGACTAGTAATAAAGATATCACAGCACAATGTCAATCTAGACATTACATCATACAACATCTCACATCATACAAAACCTCACAGCATGCAAAACCTCACATCATACAAAACCTCACATCATACAAAACCTCACATCATACAATACATCGTACAAAAACACATCACACCATACACCACACAACATACAATACATCGTACAAAAACACATCACACCATACACCACACAACATACAATACATCGTACATAAACACATCACACCACACAACATACAAAACCTCACATCATACACAACCTCACATCATACAAAACCTCACATCATACACAACCTCACATCATATAAAACCTCACATCATACACCACTTCACATCATATAAAAACACACCATATAACATCTCACACCATACAACACCTCACGTCACAAATATCGCATACAACTGAGACACCATTATACATCTTCTTCTTCTGACTTCCTTCTCAAACTCCTGCAGGCTAGCAGGATGTAATCCGTAGAACGGAATACGATGTGTCATGATTTACAGTATTGTTGCGCTTTCTGTTCTTTCGTCCTGACACATCCGACTTCAGTATGACTTTGACCATATATGGGACAGGACAACAACCCCACCTCCTTAGTCACCTCTGTACGACATGCATGGAAGGTAAACAGTCTTGCTATTCTTTGCACCCCTCTCGGGCCGTGGTAACACACGTAATATTATCTTGCCATATTGTGTACCTTCATAAGAAAGCAATTTATCTAGTCATTTCTCGTGCCATGAAATCACCGACCTCTAACTCAGTTTATTTGAGACGCATGAAGAGAGTACAGTTCCCAGGCACGAAGCAAGGTATTTCTCTAGAGAAACTCCCCGAGCGAGATAGGGAGTCAGTCGGAGATTAGTCAATAAATAGCTCGCATGTGTGGATTTTGGCCCCGTGTGGGCTAGTACCATCTGGCAGCCTTGGCTGGCGAGAACCGAGTGTAAACACGAGTGGCTGCCGAGCTGATCACATCCAACACCGCCACTTGCTCTGGCCTGCCCGCTCGTTCAGTCGCAAGCCAAACCAACCACCAGGCCTGCCAGCTGATAATATTACAATCTGTTTGCCCTTATCATAGACACTCCTGGTGTGTGTGTGTGTGTGTGTATACACCAGTGTGTTGGCCTATATTATGGTCATGTCGGTGTTTTCCAACATTGGCTTTTATAGGTACCGTACCGTTGGATTCATTGCAAGAACAACTTCATGGACTAGTAATAAAAACAACCAGGACTTTCTATTGGATATATTTGTGACTGATTCAAACACATTTTTAGGGGGTTTGTCTGCCAGATGTTGATCGGAGTACAATCTGTTCATTAGTCACTGATGCACAATCTGGTGTAATACTAGTGCTAACATGTCGTGATTATGATATTTCAATCCTGAGATCTTACAAGGCAATGTTGGATATTACTATTCGTAACTTGAATCGGTGTGTAGTTTTCAAGATTGTAAGTATATCGAAGTACATATAGAGTGTCACCGGTATGTACTAAAGTTAAACACTTGTTATCACTCTAAGTATATCGAAGTACATATAGAGTGTCACCGGTATGTACTAAAGTTAAACACTTGTTATCACTCTCTAAGTATATCGAAGTACATATACAGCGATGTCACTGATATCGAAGTACAGTTAAACAAACACTCATTATAACTCTAAGTATATCGAAGTACATATAGAGTGATGTCACCGGTTAAACACTTGCAGCTATACATTCCGAATAAAGAGAACAACTGTCTGTGCAGATTCCTGTGATTGGGCAATTTCTGCGGGAGTAAACACTGAAAACAGTAGGCAAATTATTTCAATGACTGGATCACCAAGTATTCACAACAAGTATTCCATACAGATTTACAACTAATGACTATTACTGGGATTAACAGTTAATTACCATTCATGTGACTCACTACTAACTGATAATCCCTGGATATTCACAACTAGCTGCTGTTAGCTGGATTAATAGCTAGTATTCCCGGGAAATTCATAAATAAATAATATTCCCTGGATATTCATAACTAGCTAGGGGAGATGCCAGGGGAAGCCAGAGAGATTGACTACTTCCATTCAGCAATGTCAACATTTTATATTGACTTCGATGGCCTTCCATATTTCAGATGTGATTTCATTTCTAGTTTTGCTAATGTTCATCATATGATGAGATCGCAACTGTCATATATTGCTACCAAATGGTTACTGCCATGGCCAGCGTGAAATTAGTCAGTGGTCCAATCTATCACTCACATTGTTATCCGTATGATCTCAGTCCCACTAATCTGTCGCAACAGATCATGACATTGGACGACAGTCTCCCCCGCAGCTCTACAAGCACCGACTACGACCCTGGTAGCGACTCAGCTAGGGACATGTCATCGCCACCATCTCCTACAGGATCAGAGAGTCGAGACCCTCATAGTCTGTCTGATACTCCAACTAAGAAGAATAAACGAAAACTGAGCGAACCCAAAAAAAGAACTGACTTGAGTTGCAAAAAAGTGTCAACAGTCAGTAACACCGCTAAACAAGAACGCATTCAATTAATCTGTCAGGATAAGAAGCTAACAAATGGCCACTCTCAGAGTTCTAGCTCCTGCAAGTCATCTGGCAAAATTCGCAATAACCAGATTAAAAGAGACACATCATCATCTTCATCTTCTCAAAGTAATAATGACAGCGACTATAACAAAGATAATCAACTTCATTCACTATCAAACGCCATCAATCCTTCATTTGTGTCGCATATTTTCTCAGGAGTTCCGCCATCAACTTTTGGATTTGTCCCAGGCCTATATCTCACTGGTAAAGCATATCCTGGCCAAAGTACTCATGCATCTTTCACATCCATTCCCCCGAGTCTGCATCACAGTTATACTTCTGTTGCTACAGCGACAGGATCTCATTCATCTCGCACATCACTGACCGCAGTAACACCGTCTATGTACTCACTTGGAGTAGCACGATTTGCAAGCTCAAAGCTAGAAGAAACTGTCTCAGAAATGCCCGACCAGGTGCCACTGCAGACTTCCACCAACCAACCCGTCCCATGTTCTTCTCTAATTGTGTCACAACCATCGTCCTATTCAGTATTACATATACAGCCGTCCAGTCTTCATCGACCCTGCAACTCCAGAACTATAACAACAAATAATGATGATGACGACGACGACGATGATGATGATGAAGCATTGTCATCACGAGCTCCATCTCCTGAAGATTTGAGTGTAGGATCTAGGCTGTCTCGAAAACATCGTAAAAACTACAAAAACATGACAAGGGAGCGCCGCGTGGAGGCCAATGCTCGAGAGAGAACAAGGGTACATACAATAAGTGCCGCCTTTGACGCACTGCGGCGTGCTGTGCCCTCCTACTCTCACAACCAGAAACTTTCTAAACTAGCCATCTTGAGAATAGCCAGCAGCTATATCGTGGCATTAGCCCGCCTTAATGATCCAGACTATACATCCGCCTCAGAGCACATCGGAAAATCGTTATCATTCGCTGAATGTGTGGATATGTGCACTAGCACGATTCAGACAGAGGGTAGGGCCAGAAGAAGACATTGATCAGGAAATATTCATTTTATGGCATATGTTTCTCTGTGTGTGTGTGTGTGTGTGTATGTGTCCGCAAAAAAGCTTTTAGAATAAATGTTGGTACATGATCCCTTGGCCAACTCTTGTCACGCTCTGTATAGCTATTACGCTCCCAATGATCCCTCGGACACCTCTTGATGCATATCTCACTGCTAAAGGTTAGAGAATGTAAATGTAAGTATTTTGGAAAAGTGTTTCCGTAAACTTCATAATATTCTCACATTTTTATTATGAATTAAGGTGTAGCCATTTTACTAATTTCACAATGTCTATGATTCGTACAATCACCAGATATAGATTGAAATCGATTTTCATTCTTGTAGCTTTATTATCTATGTTCAGAGCAGTTACTGATAGGGGTCTGTTCCCCCGCACTCTCCTCGGCTCCTGACTTGGTAGACTACAGATAGTCAACTGTAGTTGTAAGATGTATTGACTTCAGATTCCTATAGACATATTACTGATTCTTTGTGACCCCTTTCTCTCTCTCTCTCTCTCTCTCTCTCTCTCTCTCTCAAGTGCAATCTTTTGGAATATTGAAACTGTTACATATACATGCATAGCTGCATGGCAAGATCTACTCGCATGCCACAAGCAACATTCTCGTGAACATTTTTATATTAATGTATTCATCACTGATCTGAAATAGTTGCAAGTGTTTGTATATTTATATCATTGGAAGAGAAGAAATGATATTTGTCTCTTGTTTTCCTATGGTTAGGTTCTTGTTCTTGTACCTGCCATTTTATCGTGTAGTAGAATATACATCTGAAATAAAGAAAAGTCATGTCAAGTCATGAATATGGTCAGAGTAAAGCACTACGGAGAATGATGATATGGTCAAAGAAAATGATTGCATAAAATGATGATATGGTCATAGTAAATTATTACAGACAATTATGATAGCCTTTTGCCTCTTTGCAGACAGTCAGGAAGATGACCAGTGTAAAATTTATATGGGGCATGAGGCCCTCAAATTGATTAATCTGCCGACATCATCATTTACCACCCTGAACTAGGACATGCCTGGACAAGAAATAGTGGCCCTATCATTTGCCACTCTGAACTAGAAGTCCAGGTCCTGGCTGCAAAGAGAGACAAAGTAATCTGGAGAAATAAAGAGGATCCTAAGAATGTACTCTATATGGAGAGTCAATCGAGGCAGTAAATCAGAGGGTCACGAGTCTTTATTCTGTATGGAGAATTAGCTGAGGCAGTACATCAGAGGATTCCAACGCGCATGCGGTTGCGTCTGTGGGCCTCACCAATGGCTCACTAGACAAACCAACAGAAAATCTTAGTAGATGACATGCCGTTATATTGAGGTTATCTTCTTATAGAAGCTTCATGGCACGTCATCTATGCAATCCCGTAGTCGTAACCTTCGATAACAGTTACCATGTTGTTCCGACAGGCCGACGTTGTGCTTGAACTTGTTACGGGCACGGCGTGGGTAGGCGGAACAACAAGGAAACCTGTCGCAAGGGCAAGAGTTGTGCCCTGATGTCGACATCTGTTTCGGCGGCATTAGACTCGAAACATCATCGAGTTGGATGGCTGCTAAAACAAAGAGCAGAGCACTTATGGGAATGCCCCATGTGCTGAGAGGGCAGTTTCTAATCAAGAATCAAGGATTCCAAGATTATTCTGTATGGAGAGTCAGTACATCAGAGGATTCCAAGACTATATTCTGTATGGACAATCAATCAAGGCAGCTCATCAGAGGTTCCAAAGACTGTATTCTGTATGGAGAGTCAGTCCAGGCAGTACATCAAGTATCCAAATACTATATTCTGTATGGAAATTCAGTACATCAGAAGATCATATGAATGTATATTTTGTATGGCTAGTCAGTACATCAGAGGATCCCAAGACTATATTATGTATGAAGAGTCATTACATCAGAGGATCCCAAGACTATATTATGTATGGAGAGTCAGTCAAGGCAGTACATCAGAGGATCACGTATGTATTCCATATGGAGAGTAAGTTGAGGCAGTACCCCAGAGGATGGCAAGACTGCATTCTGTAAGGAGAGTCAGTCGAGACAGTTCATCAGATGATATCTAGACTATATTCTGTAGAGTCAGCCGAGGCAGTACATCAGAGGATACAAGATTATTCTGTATGAAGAGTCAATCGTGACAATATATCAGAGGATACCATGGCTGCATTCGGTATGGATAGTCCCAAGTCGGCGCGTTACATCAGAAGATCTCAAGATTGTATTATGCATGGATAGTCCCCAGTCAACGTAATACATCGGAAGATCCCAAGATTGTGTTATGTATGTAGAGTTCCAAGTCGAGGCAGTACATCAGAGAATGTCAAGACTGGATTCTGTATGGAGATTCGTACATCAGAGTATGTCAAGTCTGCATTCAGTATGGACAGTCAGTCGAGGCATTACATCAGATGATGTCAAGATTTTATTCTGTATGGACAGTCAGTCTAGGATAGAGGTAATACAATTTTATGCAGCACAATTAAGAGTGGCCAGTTCAACAGCTCGAGGTTGCGGACAAGTACAAAATGTACAAAACCGTTTCAGAGCGTTAGAATGCAGTACAGACGAGAATATACAGTGGGGGAATGCTACGGTGGGTGGTACAGTGATAAGTGGAGAATGCTACAGTGAATGGCACAGTGATAAGTGAAGAATGCTACAGTGGATGGCACAGTGATAAGCGAGGCATGATACAATGGATGGCAGGTACCGTGATAAGTGAGAAATGCTACTGTGGATGGCACAGTGATAAGAGGAGTAGAGTTTAGTTCACGGAAAAAAATTATGAGAGACAATGTACAGAGAATAATCTAAATGGGAGTGACGTAATCGAAATGGGAGTGACTATGGGAGAGATGCGTCTTCTCTAAAAAATGTCTGAAAAACTCACAATCAACATTTAACTGACACTGAACTTATACACCAAAAGGTGGCCGATACAGCGACTAGCTGTGTCCTTATATGAAGCCCCTCTCCCGCCTTGATGTTTGTTCCTAACTAGCAACCAATGGACTGGTATCACCTGGTTGTTCTAACTAGCAACCAATGAACTGGTATCTCCTGGTTGTTCTAACTAGCAACCAATGAACTGGTATCACCTGGTTGTTCTAACTAGCAAATAATGAACTGGTATCACCTGGTTGTTCTAACTAGCAAACTAGCTAACTAGCCATGGTCTAAAAGTCACAAGCTACTTACCCATCTCTACTCCATACAGTTGCCTGTCATGTTTTGAAGTAATCTGTCTCTCATGTTTTGAAGTAATCTGTCTCTCATTTTTTGAAGTAATCTGTCTCTCATATTTTGATGTAAGCTGTCTGTCCTGTTTTGAAGTAACAATTATTTGCTTTATGCAAGCTGTCTAAATCTTTCCGTAAGCTGTCTCTTATGTCTTGCAGAAGTGATCTATCATGTGTTGATATAATATGATTTAAAGAAAGATGTCTGTATCTCGAAGTAAGCTGTCTCTCATGACTCGAAGTAAGCTGTCTCTCATGTCTTGAAGTAAAGTGTCTATGAAGAAAAGTGTACATATCCTGAAAAAAAGAAGAATCCCATGTCTTGAAGAAAAGAATCCATGTCCTGATGAAAGCTGTCCCTCATATCTCGAAATAAGCTGTCCCTCATATCTTTAAGCTGTCCCTCATATCTTGAAATAAGCCGTCCCTCATATCTTTAAGCTGTCCCTCATATCTTGAAATAAGCTGTCCCTCATATCTCGAAATAAGCTGTCCCTCATATCTTTAAGCTGTCCCTCATGTCTTGAAATAAGCTGTCCCTCATATCTTGAAATAAGCTGTCCCTCATATCTCGAAATAAGCTGTCCCTCATATCTTTAAGCTGTCCCTCATATCTTGAAATAAGCTGTCCCTCATATCTCGAAATAAGCTGTCCCTCATATCTTCTTCTTCTTTCGTTCACTTGAAACATGTCTATATCTGTAATTCTGTCTCCTTAATAAAACTCAAGTAAATTTAAGTAGGAAGCCAGAGGACAATTTTTTAAAAATTCTTGAGACTAACGGGAATTGAACCAGTCCATTCTACGGCACCAAATCGCCTAGCAACAATTGCACACGCGTTCTTCCGTACTTGACTAACCGCATTCATATTCTTGATATATATTCTTGAACATATTCTTGATATAACTAATACGGATATTATGTTATGTGTTTGTTGTTACTGAGGATATTTCAATACCTGTACGGGATGTTTGTTGTTGCTGTAATAGTCCTTGTCTCGATTGGTCCGTTCGGGTGACTTTGTGTGCACGGTTTGAGTGGCTTGATGAAATCGCATCTTTTTTGAGTTAAGTACGGAAGAACGCGTGTTCAATAGTTGCTAGGCGATTTGGTGCCGTAGAACGGACTGGTTCAATTCCCGTTAGTCTCAAGAATTTTTAATAAAACTCACTGTCTTTTGTAGTTCATACAGTGTTCCATAGAGCTTTGATTCCAGTGTTGTTTCCTCTGGCCAATATGTCTGCCTCAACGTTTCATGCTCAGAACACTCTTGAAATATATGTTTGGCACTCTGTGCTGCCTGTCCATATGTACACATGGCCGTGTTGCCAATCTTGAACTTTTTATACATGTGACTGCAGAGTCGGTTGTGTCCTGTTCTGAGACGTAGAATTATAACTTGTTCTGATCTGTTGATAATGTGCTCATATCTTGAAATAAGCTGTCCCTCATATCTTGAAATAAGCTGTCCCTCATATCTTGAAATAAGCTGTCCCTCATATCTTGAAATAAGCTGTCCCTCATATCTTGAAATAAGCTGTCCCTCATATCTTTAAGCTGTCCCTCATATCTTGAAATAAGCTGTCCCTCATATCTCGAAATAAGCTGTCTTTGATGTCTTGTAAGATGGTTATGCCTTGCTGTGTAATATGTGCATGCCTTAAAATAAGGTTATCATGTCTTGACATAAGATGTCAACGTTTTAAAGTAAGCTATCATTTTTTGTTGTTGAAGTAAGCAGTTGGATGTCGTAAGTTTTAAACTGTTCATTTCTCAAACTTCATTTCTTGAAGTAAGCTGTCCATGTCTTTAGCTATACTAGTTGCGTATTCCAGTAAGTTGTCTGTCTTTAGATATGCTAGTTCCCGCCGAAGACGGATGTGTCGGGCCATTGGCGCAAATAAAACGGCGACACAACGCATTTCCATTTTCTGGACTACATCCGGCTGGAAATCTAGCAGGACCATGATCCAGCTAGATCCAGTTGGAGTTTGAGAATGAACGCAGAAGAAGAAGATATGCTAGTTATGTCTTCCAGTAAGCTGTCTATGTCTTTAGGTATGCTAGTTGTGTCTTCAAATAAGTTGTCATTGTCTTGAAATAAGTTAATCATTAAGTTGAAGTTTTTTTCCCCTGCACTTTGCACGCATACAAGTAACACGTAGTATAAAGAATGGATGGTGTTGTATCATGGTTTGTAGATTGACTGCGCTATTTTTCCTGGCACATGCGAATCCAGTATGCTTTATGATTAATTTTGACCATTTATGGAGAGGGGCAACTAAGACCACCACATACCTTCTTAATCGTCTTGTTCATGCTGACCCCCATCTATTTCCCCATAGGGTTAAGATATCAATAGTTGTGTGTTTTTTGTTATCTGTTTGGTGGTCACTGTTTGATTGATTGATTGATTGATTGGTCACTGTTGCAGGTTCTTGTGTGCACTCGATTATTAAGTCATCAGCGTACACTTCTACTTTCATTTCTTCATGTGGTAGTTCTGAACTAGATCATTGATATATCTACAAACAGCATGGTGGACAGAACACTCATTGAAAGTGGGAGGGAGGGGGTGGACTATGAAACATAATTTTGGTGCTCTTGTAGCCATCCAGTTGCACTTGAGCTCTTCTATTTTGTTTTCATCCATTTATACATCCTACCAGGCTGAAGACGGATGTGTCAGGTCGAAAGGCGCAGATATAGTTGCAATGCTGTAAATAATGATACAACGCATTTCGTTCTCCGGACTATAACCTACTAATTTGTAGGAGTTTGAGAATCAACGAAGACGAAGAATTCTATTGTCTATCCCCAGGTGATGGTGTTGTCGTAGCCTCCACACTTGCCATTGTCTATCGCCCAGGTGGTATTGTCGTAGCTTCCACACTTCTCGTTACAGTCTATTGTCTATCCCCATATGATGGTGTTGTCGTAGCTTCCACACTTGCCATTGTCTATCGCCCAGGTGGTGTTGTCGTATCTTCCACACTTGTCTATCCCCAGGTGATGGTGTTGTCGTAGCTTCCACACTTGCCATTGTCTATCCCCAGGTGATGGTGTTGTCGTATCTTCCACACTTGCCATTGTCTATCCCCAGGTGATGGTGTTGTCGTATCTTCCACACTTGCCATTGTCTATGCCCATATGATGGTGTTGTCGTAGCTTCCACACTTGCCATTGTCTATCCCAATATGATGGTGTTGTCGTAGCTTCCACACTTGTCGTTACAGTCTATTGTCTATCCCCAGGTGGTGTTGTCGCAGTTTTGTCATTGTCTATCACTAGGTGGTAGTGTCGTAGATTTCACACCGTTGTTTATTTCTATCCCCAGGTGGTGTTGTCGTAGCTTCCACACTTGTCCTTACAGTCTATTGTCTATCCTCAGGTGGTGGTGTTGTCGTAGTTTCCAGACTTGCCATTGAGCGTAGAAGTTTGTGAAGTGGATGTAGTTCCAGATTGTTGCACTAGTTGAGGTGTAATCATGTTTATTCAGGATGGTCTTGATGTTGTCTATCCATCTTTATCTAGGTCTGCCTTGGCCCTGTACCCTGATTCCATCTTATTATAAGCTCGTGGGAAAGTTGATAGTTCATCCTCTAAGATGTCTAAAGCATTTTATCGACTGTTTCTCTATGTATTCGATGCATGATGGGATACCTATTATTTTTCTGATGTTCTCACTGCACATTTTGCCTAGTTGACTCCAATAGCATTCCTTAGACATTTCATTTCGCAAGTTTCGATTTTTCTCTTATGTGGTTTTATGTCAGTTGCCATGTCTGGTATTGGTAACCTAGTGTTTTATATAAAGATGATTTTAATCATTTGTTTCTTTACTTCGATGTTGATTTTTGGGTGCAATAGCAAAGGCGACAGCTGGTATGTCGCAGCATTTGCCTTCTGGCATCTTGTTTCTATGTATCTATCATGACATCCATCTTCTGTGAAGATACTTCCTAGGTACTTTAATTCTATGACTTGTTTTATTTTTGTGTTCTCTAGATATTTAAATGGTCTGTTCATCTCGTTATTTGCATAGTTTCTGTCTTCTGAATATTAATCCGTATATTGTATTTATTGCACAATTTGTATAGTGAGTTGATGTGGGTGTGTAATTTTTCTTCTTATCACATATGATGCTGTGATCGTCAGCGAAAAGCAGTTCGTTGTTAAGTTGTGCATTCTCTGTTGTTTTGTTATATGTATCTTATTTGAAGAAGAAGTACATCCTACAATTCACATTCCTTCTTTTAAGCCCATGTCAAAAGCTTTTCTTAAGTCTATTCATGTTGTTAGTACAAGTTTATTGTCTCGGAATTCTTCAATCTCTTGAAAACGGTGGTTACGTGATATTCAGTAAAGTACCACTGCCTAAAGACCCTTTGTTGTGATAGCGAGAATTTCTCACTTCACGGTACCACTGCAATTTAATATTGACGATACATTCGATTGTGTTGCATAGATGCTTGGGAAATTGATGTAACTGAAGACCTCAGTTTTGTTTTGTTTTCTTTGGAAGCGGTATCATGGTTGCTTCTCTACATGACCGCGAAACTGTCTATGATCTGACATATATTAAAAATTTGCAGCAATGACTTCTTAAATATGAATATTTCATGCTCCATTTTTCTGAATGTGATTGGTGCCTCCATATTTCAGGCATAGGTCCATCCTGTCCAGTGTTTTATCGATTCTCGTGAATCTCCTGTGGTTTTTGTGGCTAAAATACATGTTATTCTTGTCAGCAAAGCAATCTGCAACAAAGTAATAAGTTACCAGTTCAAGAACTGGTTTTATCTGTTGAAAGTGTGACACATATTTCTCATCAGAAACCACTTTGTTATTGTCGCTTTCATCATTTTCTTGTATACTTGGGCGATATTTCTCGGGCATGAACGTCCATTTCTGTTGATTGGGTAGAACAGAGAAACTTTCTTTTCCCATGCAAACCATGAATGACAAATGAGTCAATGAGATGAGTGAATACGACTTGTGAACGATATGAGTGAATGACATGAGTGAATACGACTTGTGAACGATATGAGTGAATGCAAAACATTTCTCACCTTATTAACGGCCAAGTGACTTTTACATTACACCAGTGATTTTCAGCATTTTATGGTCCCCTTGTGGATCAATTCCTTGCGGGCTGTCACTCGCCTGGAGCCAGAACAAAAATCTTGCTGGCGTTGTCCATGATTTATTACTATATAGTGCAGGAAACATAATTCTCAAGTTAACTTCTCTTAGCCTCACCCCCCCCCTCCCCATCCCGATAATAATTAATTGATTATAAAAACCAGTAGTGTGACATTTACACATAAACACAGAGAAACCCTCAAACATTGGTCATCTGCTGGTCACCGTCAATAATTTATTTAACAATGCACATACAGTACTAAGAGATTGAAAATATCTGGTCGAACATGTATGGTTTCCATGAATGACGTTAGCATATTGACGTAATTACAAAAGATCTCTACTTTTTTTTTAAAGTGGCCAACGGTTTGTACAGAAGCTTCTGGTTCATGGATTTCCAGTTGAAGAGGATTTTTCAAATGTAAGCGGCTCCTGTAGTCACATCACCATTATAAAATGGGAACCAACAGTGGTGGAAAAAAATCAACAAAATAACATCTACTGGAGCTATTCAATTCCAACAACAACTAGAGCACTTTCAGTTTTGTGAAATAAATGTTTATTTTACACACAAATTACAGTAAATTTATTGTACACATTAACTGAGAGTGTACAGAAAACGTGTGTACACGTTAACTGAGAGTGTACAGAAAATGTATTCTACTAATTGACAGTGTACAGGACATGCACAATGTAAATATGGAATGTTATAAATGAAAGTCACAAGTTAAATGTGTTATTTGGATGTGAATATTATGAGATGTTTATATTTGAACAATTCACATATGAACATTGATTTGAAATAACATTTTATGAAATCCACGTTATATTATAAACAATTGTTTGAATTTCGCCATGATTTTGGGAATTTTTTCATAATTATTTTTGCATGAAATTCATCTTCGTGAACTTAACAGTTCATTATCAATGCATAGCAACATAAGTTCCCAAAATATTCCATTTACTTATTACACATATTTTTCACTTTGGAAAATAGTGGTCTAAAGTTAAAGACAATTTAACGAGATTGCAACACTAAAATAGGGGAGCACTACAATACCCACAGAATACTCAAAGCACTCTTTATCAGTCCAGCACTGTGTACCACATTACAGACGAACTGTGTGATGATGGCCAAATCACCTGTTTCGGGGCAATGATCACAGACAAATACGAGCAGGACAACGTTTGATGAACGTGGGTGTATATCATATGAAACGTACGTACATGTCTTTATGCCAGGCATTCACCTTCTGACAAGTGGAACAGAATTATGGACAGCAAACAAGATGATTTAGGTACCACATGAAAGAATATGAGGAGAGACAAACATACAGAACATATTCTTGATATGCCCAATGATGCCAATATGAAACCACAATTAAATGTATGTTCTTAGGCACGCATATACATATCTACAAATTCACAGATGCATTTGCAGACACACATATTCACTTACAGACACACAGATGTACTTACAGACACACACGTGTATTTACAGACACACACATGTACTTACAGACATAAATATGTACTTACAGACACACAGATGTACTTACAGACACATCTATATAATAGTAGCCGTCCATGCGATGTAGACAATAGTTTACAAACTTGTGTCTGTACATCTGTCTGTGCGGAGATGACTCTGTATGTGTGGAGATGACTCTGTCTGTGTGGAGATGACTGTCTGTGTGGAGATGACTCTGAATGTGTGGAGATGACTCTGTGTGGTGATGACTCTGTGTGGAGATGACTGTGGAGATGACTCTGTGTTGAGATAACTCTGTGTGGAGATGACTCTGTCTGTGGGAGATGACTCTGTGTGGAGATGACTCTGTGTGGAGATGACTGGCTGTGCGGAGATGACTCTGTCTGTGTGGAGATGACTCTGTCTGTGTGGAGATGACTCTGTCTGTGTGGAGATGACTCTGTCTGTGTAGAGATGACTCTGTATGTGTGGAGATGACTCTGTGTGTATATGCCTCTGTCTGTGTGGAGATGACTCTGTCTGTGTGGAGATGACTCTGTCTGTGTGGAGATGACTCTGTATTAAGATGACTGTGTGGAGATGAATCTGTCTGTGTGGAGATGACTCTGTCTGTGTGGAGATGACTCTGTCAGTGTGGAGATGACTCTGTGGAGATGACTGTGTGCAGATGACTATGTGGATATGACTGTGTGGAGATGACTGTGTGGAGATGACTGTGTGGAGATGACTCTGTATGTGTGCAGATGACTGTGTGGAGATGACTGTGTGGAGATGACTCTGTCTGTGTGGAGATGACTCTGTGTGGAGATGACTGTGTGGAGATGACTCTGTGTTGAGATAACTCTGTGTGGAGATGACTCTGTCTGTGGGGAGATGACTCTGTGTGGAGATGACTGGCTGTGTGGAGATGACTCTGTGCGGAGATGACTCTGTATGTGTGAGATGACTCTGTCTGTGTTGAGATTACTCTGTCTGTGTGGAGATGACTCTGTATGTGTGGAGATGACTCTGTGTGGAGATGACTCTGTTTGGAGATGACTCTGTGTTGAGATAACTCTGTGTGGAGATGACTCTGTCTGTGGGGAGATGACTCTGTCTGTGTGGAGATGATTGTTTGGAGATGACTCTGTCTGTGTGGAGATGACTCTGTCTGTGTGGAGATGACTCTGTCTGTGTGGAGATGCCTCTGTCTGTGTGGAGATGACTCAGTCTGTGTGGAGATGACTATGTCTGTGTGGAAATGCCACTGTCTGTGTGGAGATGACTGTCTGTGTGGAGATGCCTCTGTCTGTGTGGAGATGACTCTGTATATGTGGAGATGACTCTGTCTGTGTGGAGATGACTCTGTCTGTGTGGAGATGTCTGTGTGGAGATGACTCTGTCTGTGTGGAGATGACTCTGTGTGGAGATGACTCTGTGTTAAGATGACTGTGTGGAGATGACTCTGTCTGTGTGGAGATGACTGTGTGGAGATAACTCTGTCTGTGTGGAGATGACTGTGTGGAGATGACTCTGTCTGTGTGGAGATGACTCTGTCTGTGTGGAGATGACTCTGTCTATGTGGAGATGACTCTGTCTGTGTGGAGATGACTCTGTGTGGTGATGACTCTGTATGTGTGGTGATGACTCGTTGTGGAGATGACTCTGTCTGTGTGGAGATGACTCTGTGTGGATATGACTCTGTGTTGAGATGACTCTGTGTGGATATTACGCTGTCTGTGTGGAGATGACTCTCTGTGTGGACATGACTCTGTGTGAAGATAACTCTGTGTCGATATGACTCTGTCTGTGTTAAGATGACTCTGTCTGTGTGGAGATGACTCTGTCTGTATGGAAATTAATCTGTCTGTGTGGAGATGACTCTGTCTGTGTTGAGATGACTCTGTCTGTATGAAGATGACTTTTTCTGTGTTGAGATGACTCTGTCTGGGTGTGGAGATGACTGTCTGTGTTGAGATGACTCTGTCTGTGTGGAGATGACTGTCTGTGTGGAGATGACTCTGTATGTGTGGTGATGACTCTGTATGTGTGGTGATGACTCTGTCTGTGTGGAGATGACTCTGTCTGTGTGGAGATGACTCTGTCTGTGTGGAGATGACTCTGTGTTGAGATGACTCTGTGTGGATATTACGCTTTCTGTTTGGAGATGACTCTCTGTGTGGAGATAACTCTGTGTCGAGATGACTCTGTGTTGAGATGACTCTGTCTGTGTGGAGATGACTCTGTCTGTGTTGAGATGACTCTGTCTGTATGAAGATGACTTTTTCTGTGTTGAGATGACTCTGTCTGGGTGTGGAGATGACTGTCTGTGTTGAGATGACTCTGTCTGTGTGGAGATGACTGTCTGTGTGGAGATGACTCTGTATGTGTGGTGATGACTCTGTATGTGTGGTGATGACTCTGTCTGTGTGGAGATGACTCTGTCTGTGTGGAGATGACTCTGTCTGTGTGGAGATGACTCTGTGTTGAGATGACTCTGTGTGGATATTACGCTTTCTGTTTGGAGATGACTCTCTGTGTGGAGATAACTCTGTGTCGAGATGACTCTGTGTTGAGATGACTCTGTCTGTGTGGAGATGACTCTGTCTGTGTTGAGATGACTCTGTCTGTGTGGAGATGACTCTGTCTGTGTTGAGATTACTCTGTCTGTATGGAGATGACTCTGTCTTTGTTGAGATGACTCTGTATGTATGAAGATGACTTTGTCTGTGTTGAGATGACTCTGTCTGTGTGGAGATGACTCTGTCTGTGTGGAGATGACTCTGTCTGTGTTGAGATGACTCTGTCTGTGTGGAGATGACTCTGTGTTGAGATGACTCTGTCTGTGTGGAGATGACTCTGTCTGTGTGGATATGACTGTGTGGATATGACTCTGTCTGTGTGGATATGACTCTGTCTGTGTGATGGTGATTCTGGAGATTACTGAAAGACACTGATGCATCCGATCTGACTACGGGCCAGACGTTGAATTTCTGACAGAATTCGTTCTGTGATGCGTTCGTCAAGCATGTGCTCGTCCCACAGATCCACTTACGGACACTTCTATATATATATAGATGTAAATATATATAGAGAGTCAACAGAGACGTACTATGGGAAACTCTAGAAAATGTATTGTATCAAAGGACATTTGTTAAATAGTATAAGAGCCTTATATAAAAAAAAAAACTGTCAATGTGTGGTAAGAACATCAGATAATATTACAGACGCATTTGAGACAAAAACGGAGGTAAGTCAGGGTTGCGTGCTCTCACCCTTGCTTTTTAATATATACAAAGACAGAATAATAAAAGAGGCAAAAAGTGTAGAGGGTATCATCACCGATTCAGAACAAGGTAATTCAGAGCACCTAAACAATGAACTGCTTTTCGCAGACGATCAGAGTCTCATATACGAAAGCGAAGAACAATACAAAATCATGTTAAGAACAACTGCAAAATCATGCTAACTCAATACCTGCAACATGTAGAAAATACAAAATGAAGATCAATAGGCCTACACAAAAGAATGAAACTATTTAAATATGCATAAAAAAGGGATCCCACTAAATATACAGACAGACAACATAGGAGTAAAACAAGTTGCGGAGTTCAAATATCTCGGCAGTATTTTCACAGAAAATAGAAGCCTTGATAGAGAGATAGAGACGAGATGTCAAAAGGCAAATTCAATAACATACCAACTGTCACTACTATTTCTTCATCCCATGATCGAGATGGAAGTTAAAAGACAAGTGATTTACAGCAGTATATTTCTACCAAGACTGTGTTACCAGTGACAAACCTGGTCTCTCTCATCTTCGCATTACAGAAAGATAGTGACATGAGATGCTTGAGGAAAGTTGCAGTGGTCACCAGGATCGATAGATTACGAAATTAAGACACCAGGGAAAGAATAGATATAACACCTTTGAAAGAAAAGAAAGACAGCAGGTCAAGTGATTTGGCTACATTATGAGAATGCTTCACAAGTTGCCCGAACAGGCATATAACCAAATGAGATCAGTGTATAAAGTAGGAGGTAGACCACGAAAACAATGGATAGAAAACGGCAAGGACATCCTGGACAGATACGGTCATAGCACAGCCGAGGCCACCCATCTGGCCTTCGAACATAAGAATCTGGAGCTTCAATAACCCCTATGATTGGAGCTTAACGGCAAGAGTGGATAACAAACCACCTGGGGAAAGACAATAGATAATATATATTCTCTTGTCTATCCCCAGCTAAATGATGGTTGATGGCATTCACATTTGCCGTTAAGCGAAGGGGTGGGAGCTTAAGCTGTCGTTCCAAGGCCAGATTCGTCGCCGAGGTTGTATTTAGTCCATGTTTGATAAAGGCTATCTTTATGTTTTCTAACCACCGTTTTTTGGTCTGCCGTTGGCCTTACGCCCGAATATTTTTGTGTTATATTCTCTTAGTAGTATGTGGTCTGGCTTCATTCTCATAAGGTGACCGAACCATTTTACTTTCTGTCTCTCAATATGTTCAATACATATTATATACATATATATATATATATATATATATATATATATATATATATATATATATATATATATATATATATATATATATATATATATATACACTCCATACATTTATACACATATATCTTATTTAGGCTTTCATTAGCATTGAAATACATATTTGGGATATTGGCAATAATAACTCATGATCAAATCAGATCAATACTCATGATCAAATCACAAATGACTGACAAAGTCTCACTCACACACGACTGACAAAGTCTCACTCACACACGACTGACAAAGTCTCACACATGACTGACAAAGTCTCACACACGACTGACAAAGTCTCACACATGACTGACAAAGTCTCACTCACACACGACTGACAAAGACTCACACATGACTGACAAAGTCTCACACACGACTGACAAAGTCTCACACATGACTGACAAAGTCTCACTCACACACGACTGACAAAGACTCACACATGACTGACAAAGTCTCACACACGACTGACAAAGTCTCACACACGACTGACAAAGTCTCACACATGACTGACAAAGTCTCACTCACACACGACTGACAAAGACTCACACATGACTGACAAAGTCTCACTCATACACAACTGACAAAGTCTCACACATGACTGACAAAGTCTCACACATGACTGACAAAGTCTCACACATGACTGACAAAGTCTCACACATGACTGACAAAGTCTCACACATGACTGACAAAGTCTCACACACGACTGACAAAGTCTCACACATGACTGACAAAGTCTCACACACGACTGACAAAGTCTCACACATGACTGACAAAGTCTCACACATGACTGACAAAGTCTCACTCACACACGACTGACAAAGTCTCACACATGACTGACAAAGTCTCACTCCCACACGACTGACAAAGTCTCACACACGAATGACATAGTCTCACACATGACTGACAAAGTCTCACTCACACACGACTGACAAAGTCTCACACATGACTGAAAAAGTCTCACACATGACTGACAAAGTCTCATTCGCACGCGACTGACAAAGTCTCACACATGACTGATAAAGTCTCACTCACACACGACTGACAAAGACTCACACATGACTGACAAAGTCTCACTCACACACGACTGACAAAGTCTCACACATGACTGACAAAGTCTCACTCACACACAACTGACAAAGTCTCACACATGACTGACAAAGTCTCACACATGACTGACAAAGTCTCACTCACACACAACTGACAAAGTCTCACACATGACTGACAAAGTCTCACACATGACTGACAAAGTCTCACACATGACTGACAAAGTCTCACATATGGCTGACAAAGTCTCACATATGGCTAACAAAGTCTCACACATGACTGACAAAGTCTCACACATGACTGACAAAGTCTCACATATGGCTAACAAAGTCTCACATATGGCTGACAAAGTCTCACACATGACGGACGACAAAGTCTCACATATGGCTGACAAAGTCTCACATATGGCTGACAAAGTCTCACACATGCCTGACAAAGTCTCACATATGGCTGACAAAGTCTCACACATGCCTGACAAAGTCTCACTCACACACGACTGACAAAGTCTCACACATGACTGACAAAGTCTCACACATGACTGACAAAGTCTCACACATGACTGACAAAGTCTCACATATGGCTGACAAAGTCTCACACATGACTGATAGATAATGTCTCACTGAACTGTGACTGAAGTCTCTCTCACACATGACTGACAAAGTCTCACTGACAAACCCAGCTACAATCAGTATAGAGGGGCAGTATGCACCGAGTCCACATTCTGCTATCACCAGAGCCAATATCTCAAAAATAATCTGAACACAGCCACCTGCTATCCCCCACCTGCGTCCCCATCATGTCTACCTTTATGTTCCCTGACAAGCGGAACAGATTTCTCATTGCTGGGAGTGTGTGCCAGATTTGCTGTTCCCGCGTTCAAGAGATCTGTAGTAAATATTACTGGCATCACGAAAGCTCTTGCAAGTTTGTTGTCGCGCCACCAGATGAAGCACAAGATGTGCGTGCGCGCATACATACACGCACACTGGTTAGCGCATGCACTCATACAAAACCTTGTAGGACAGACGTTCGTTGGCTGGTATACATGTAACTATCAAGGGACAAACAATACATGCTGGCGCACATGGAAGGGCCTAAGTATCTCACCTGAGGTGTTCAGGTAACGAGGACAGGTAAAATCAATGCCTTGATGCGTGCACACTCTCTTTGATGTGGTCTGTTGGCTAAGTAAAAAAGTATTTCTTATGGTACGTATCCGAGATAATTGTAAGAACCGGAGGTCGTGGTGACTGGATTACCTGAATCTCAACAACCACTATTTGTATGGTTTAGGGATCTGATATGACAAAATTGGATTAAATTTCGCTACGGAAAAACTGAGTAACAAACAATAACTTATACTTTTACCATCAGGAAACAGGAAAGATAATGCGCGTGCGTGAGAGAACACGGCATTGGTTTTAACACGTCCTCGCTACCCGAACGCTTCCGAGACACTTGGGCCATTCTCGTGCACCAGGGGGTAATTTTCTTGTTTCAACTAAAAGAACTGTGTGCTAAATATGATATCCTGATATATGACATCTGACTGTATCAGTAGGAAGTAGTTCTTCGATAAGTTCACTTTCTACATCTGACTGTATCAGTAGGAAGTAGTTCTTCGATAAATTCACTTTCTACATCTGACTGTATCAGTAGGAAGTAGTTCTTCGATAAGTTTACTTTCTACATCTGACTGTATCAGTAGGAAGTAGTTCTTCGATAAGTTCACTTTCTACATCTGACTGTATCAGTAGGAAGTAGTTCTTCGATAAGTTCACTTTCTACATCTGACTGTATCAGTAGGAAGTAGCTCTTCGATAAGTTCACTTTCTACATCTGACTGTATCAGTAGGAAGTAGTTCTTCGATAAGTTCACTTTCTACATCTGACTTATCAGCAGGAAGTAGTTCTTCGATAAGTTCACTTTCTACATCTGACTTATCAGCAGGAAGTAGTTCTTCGATAAGTTCACTTTCTACATCTGACTGTATCAGTAGGAAGTAGTTCTTCGATAAGTTCACTTTCTACATCTGACTGTATCAGTAGGAAGTAGTTCTTCGATAAGTTCACTTTCTACATCTGACTGTATCAGTAGGAAGTAGTTCTTCGATAAGTTCACTTTCTACATCTGACTGTATCAGTAGGAAGTAGTTCTTCGATAAGTTCACTTTCTACATCTGACTGTATCAGTAGGAAGTAGTTCTTCGATAAGTTCACTTTCTACATCTGACTGTATCAGTAGGAAGTAGTTCTTCGATAAGTTCACTTTCTACATCTGACTGTATCAGTAGGAAGTAGTTCTTCGATAAGTTCACTTTCTACATCTGACTGTATTAGCAGAAAGTAGTTCTTCGATAAGTTCACTTTCTACAAAGTTCCTCGATAAGTTCACTTTCTACATCTGACTGAATCACTGACCATCGGCAGATATAGAATAGCTAACTGCTAAAAGTAAACAGGCTTTCATTTGGTACGTTTATGATTGTTGGACGCTATTCATTGGACACTATTTATATTACTGGAGTCTTCGGTCATATATAACCAAGGTCGACCAATGAAACTCAGGGCAATAATCACAACAGGTCTACTAGGTCATCAGCCGACAAGTCGTGACATGTGCCCTGTCGTGCTGTATCAGTAGACGTAGTTCCTCGAGAACACTTTCTCCATCTGATTGTATCAGTAGACATAGGTCTCTGAGAACACTTTCTCCATCTGATTGTATCAGTAGACGTAGGTCTCTGAGAACACTTTCTCCATCTGATTGTATCAGTAGACGTAGGTCTCTGAGAACACTTTCTCCATCTGATTGCATCAGTAGACATAAGTCTTTCTTTGAGAACACTTTCTCCATCTGATTGTATCAGTAGACGTAGGTCTCTGAGAACACTTTCTCCATCTGATTGTATCAGTAGACGTAGGTCTCTAAGAACACTTTCTCCATCTGATTGCATCAGTAGACATAAGTCTTTCTTTGAGAACACTTTCTCCATCTGATTGTATCAGTAGACATAAGTCTTTCTTTGAGAACACTTTCTCCATCTGATTGTATCAGTAGACGTAGGTCTCTGAGAACACTTTCTCCATCTGATTGTATCAGTAGACGTAGGTCTCTGAGAACACTTTCTCCATCTGATTGCATCAGTAGACATAAGTCTTTCTTTGAGAACACTTTCTCCATCTGATTGTATCAGTAGACATAAGTCTTTCTTTGAGAACACTTTCTCCATCTGATTGCATCAGTAGACGTAGGTCTCTGAGAACACTTTCTCCATCTGATTGTATCAGTAGACGTAGGTCTCTGAGAACACTTTCTCCATCTGATTGCATCAGTAGACATAAGTCTTTCTTTGAGAACACTTTCTCCATCTGATTGTATCAGTAGACGTAGGTCTCTGAGAACACTTTTTCCATCTGATTGTATCAGTAGACGTAGGTCTCTGAGAACACTTTCTCCATCTGATTGCATCAGTAGACATAAGTCTTTCTTTGAGAACACTTTCTCCATCTGATTGTATCAGTAGACGTAGGTCTCTGAGAACACTTTCTCCATCTGATTGCATCAGTAGACATAAGTCTTTCTTTGAGAACACTTTCTCCATCTGATTGTATCAGTAGACGTAGGTCTCTGAGAACACTTTCTCCATCTGATTGTATCAGTAGACCTAGGTCTTTCTTTTAGAATACTTTCTCATCTGATTGTATCAATATCACTAGGTATTTCTTTGAGAATACTTTATCCATCTGATTGTATCAGTAGACCTAGGTCTTTCTTTGAGAACACTTTCTCCATCTGATTGTATCAGTAAACGTAGTGTGACCGGAAAATCTCCACAATGGCAGCACAACTCCGATGGTTTCTCATCCCCATATGTTATGAAGCTGATACGTGAAACCAGAAGGGAAAGAGAACAACTATTGTTTTCCACTTAGAAAAATGTATGCATACACTATCTCAATACTTCGCAACGTTTCTCTTACCCCTCTCGACGTAAGACATGCAGTGACTTGGCCACGTCACCCAGTCAATGTCTTTCATTGATCTATCCAGTGGTACTCGCAGTGTTGTGTACTTGACCCAACATGTCCCACAGCTCACCTTGGTAGTTCTATTTTCACACACGTATCTAAGATTTCTCTCCTACATATTACTCTAACAAACTTAAGTCCACCTCCCAATAAATATAAACGTTTAATAATGGTCTCAGACTAACTAATACAAAACTTCTAATTAATACACAACTTCTAACTAATACAAAATTCTAACTAATACAAAACTTCTAATTAATACACAACTTCTAACTAATACAAAATTCTAACTAATACAAAACTTCTAATTAATACACAACTTCTAACTAATACACAACTTCTAATTAATACACAACTTCTAACTAATACAAAACTTCTAATTAATACACAATTTCTAATACACAACTTCTAATACACAACTTCTAATTAATATACAATTTCTAATACACAACTTCTAATTAATACACAACTTCTAATACACAATATCTAATTAATATTAAACAATTTAAACATCTTTTTTCTATATCCAGCGTCGAGGTTCAGCTTCCGCGCTCAATGGGTTCGTCTTGCTCATCTTTCTGGGTAAAGTCTTGCCCATCCAGAAGTGACAATCAATACAAGGTAACTGCGTGAAACGTAACAACAATTAGACTTACGTAAAACACAGGTTTATATATCGTCTCAATGGGACACCATAGACTATATCTAAATCTAGTGGGTAATGATGGGCAATGATGAGCACACAATAAATCATAAAAATTACAATACACAAATCATATTCAACGTTTCAACCAAAAGGTCTTTATCAAGACACAAACAAAACATTAAAAGACGACGAATAGAAAAATTATCACAACGTCCAACGGAAATATGGAAATGATATGCCGGAAGGTCAGAAAGTGCATAAAAACGTAAATATATGTGGAAACGAAACGAACAAAAAGATGAGTAAATGACGGAACAAAAAGAATAAAGACAAAGACCACACCAAACCAGTGCTAAAATGGTACACTCAAGCCTTTTGGACTCAATTCCGACCACTCTTATGTCTAGCACTGGTTTGGTGTGGTCTTTGTCTTTATTCTTTTTGTTCCGTCATTTACTCATCTTTTTGTTCGTTTCGTTTCCACATATATTTACGTTTTTATGCACTTTCTGACCTTCCGGCATATCATTTCCATATTTCCGTTGGACGTTGTGATAATTTTTCTATTCGTCGTCTTTTAATGTTTTGTTTGTGTCTTGATAAAGACCTTTTGGTTGAAACGTTGAATATGATTTGTGTATTGTAATTTTTATGATTTCTTGTGTGCTCATCATTGCCCATCATTACCCACTAGTTTTAGATATAGTCTATGGTGTCCCATTGAGACGATATATAAACCTGTGTTTTACGTAAGTCCATCCAGAAGTGTAACTGTTCACACAAGTCAGTAAATTAGTTCATCACTTGGACCTGGTAAGAAAAACTGGCACCTACCAGTAAACCCATATCTATCAACAATGTGCTACTACTTAGACTTCTGACAACAACAAATAAAATCTGGATTCTGACTCCTCTCTTGTCAATGACTTCCTCATTGTTTTTGCACGATTTTCAATTGTTTCAATATAAACTCTTCAGTAATATGAATGTGTCACTGTCTCATAACTTCAGTAATATGAATATATCACTGTCTCATAACTTCAGTAATACGAATATATCACTGTCTCATCTTCAGTAATATGAATGCATCACTGTCTCATAACTTCAGTAATACGAATATATCACTGTCTCATAATTGGTCTGTATACACTAACCTGAATATATCACTGTCTCATAACTGGTCTGTATACAGTAACCGTCGAAATGATTTTCCGACACAGTTCTTGATGTAGGATCTACACGTCAGTAGTCATTCATTTAGCCAACTCAACCACATCTTATTTCTTCAATAATATTCCTCAGTTATGACAGTTATCTGAATAATAATATGTTCTGTTCTCAGTTAGTCTGTCAATTGGAGAAATAACAACTCCAATGATCTGTTCTTATTGGTTTTGATCTCATAATCCAAATCAGTCTTAATGATCATAGGTAGAACTACACACTGCTCCTACTTTATGTCCATTCATCACGATTCATGTTGTCCTGCGAATTGTAATAATCTATATCTACTCACGTCTAAGATCAATTATAAATATGATTCCTACACAGTCCTTGATCTAAGATCTGCATATTTCACAGTAATATAGATACACTATTAGTTTTAAATAGTTGTCTCCATTGATTACAATACATTTTTCAAGAGACAAACAACAGAAAACAACAAAATAAAAAACAAAATAGATGACTAGATTTCATCAAGCCCCGTCTCCATAGCGCAGGGATGGCAACGCATATAGTAAAAGAGAAAATGCGTGCATTCATTATAAACAAACCGAAAGTGGGAAATTAGAGGCACTATAGATGAGTGCAAGAATAATAAAAGAAAAAGATAAGAAAAATACCCCTTTTGTCACTTTATCAGACAGGCAGGTTTTAAGAACATACGGTAGTCACAACAGGCAAGACTGAAGGGAACAGAGACAGATGGGGACGTGAGAAAATATTCGTGTGACAACCTAGCAAGGCTTGGAAACAACGATCCTGATAACAATACTGTGAACAGATTGATGAGATCAGAGCTCAAATCATCTGCGGCTCCTCGTTTGGTTCAGCATTACGTCAGTGTTTAAAAAATAAAATGAAAGTCTGTTTTTTTTCTTTATCTACAGGACAATATTTCTCTGGTATTAACATGAAGGTATATTAAGTTACTTTGAAAATATCTCTTAATTATCTTCATCTAGTTACAATTTTGTTTGGCTGAAGAGTATTTACACTCTCTGGTTCAAGGATTGATGACCTAACACTGGAATTACACGCATTCCAACAGTGAGTAAATCACTCATCATTTTCTTTTCTTTCTTTCTCTTTTTTTTTTTTTTTTTTTTTTTTGAAGCATAAAACTTTACAAATACTCTGAATACGTAAGTTGTCATACGAGTACATACAATACGTCATATATGATCAATATCTTGGTCGACTATCCTACGCCGCTATTTGAAAACCCACTTCACTAACAACTAAATAACTTGGAAGAAGAGGGGACTCTGGGAAGATTCAGAAACCTAATGAACTATAGACAGACAAAACACTGGTGAATAGTGTTAGACAGTATAGTGTATAAATAGTTAAGAATTAAAGGGTTTTTTTTTATTAGTTATGATCGTAACAAAAGATTCTTGTGATAAGAATGGTATCCTGATTAATATATGCCTTTTTTTTTCTTTTCTTGTGTTAATTGAGAGTTCTTCAGTTGGTTATATTATCCTGGGGGGGGGGGGGCGACCATCCCCTACCAGGCTCGTCCACAGGTTGCGGATCGTGGAACAACCTCCGGATATGGAGTCTCCATATCTGGTGGTTGGCTGCAATATAAGACAGATCTCTGGACGAATAATCCAGATTTCTGGACGAATAAGCAGTCGCGGACAAACTGGCGATGTTGCCCAACAGGACGGGGTGGGATATCAGGTGGCACTGATATCTCCACTGAAATACCCCATGTGTCTCGTGACGGGCAGCATCAAGCGAGTATGAGCCGCTATAAGCTCAAGCCAACAGCTGGGGTCATTGACCCCAGCATGCGCGTCCCCCAGGGTTGGGGGGACCTTTAAAATAGGGGAATATGGGAAACTATTTTCTAAAACATACAACGGGAGAAGTCAGTAAAACCCTACTTAGGCCCCAATCAGCTCCATCCCATAAAGGAAAAAGGCAGGAAAACTTTAAAAATTCCCCTAACTGCTGGGCAGGTGGCGCTCAAGAGTCCAGAAAGACAAGCCACCTAGGAGATGGAAAACTCTACACAAAACCTGGACAGATGGTGCTCATGATCCCGGGAGGGTAGACCATCTAAGGAAAGCAAACCTAAAAAGAATAGCTGGCGGAAATCGGATGCACTTGGCCATATGGCGCATAACAAAGTGCAACGTACCTCATATACACTCATGCAGATTGAGACAATGGATTCTAGGTATGGTGCTCTGCCTGAGGAGTCCCACCAGGCGGGTAGAGTGCCGGGCCCCATGCCTCGAAGGGGCCCACCCCAAGCTACTGGTGGTCACCCTGGCCCATTTTGGAAGACCAGGAAATGGGAACAGCGGGAAATTATGACTGGTCAAACCACACGACAGACAAAAGGACTAAACATACTGCATTGGAATGCGGAAGGCATTTACCACAAAAAGCAGGCACTAACAGCTAGACTGGATAACGACAAGATTGATGTGGCTTGCATACAAGAAACCCATCTTAACCTAAACCATAGATTCTCTATCAGGGGCTACCAAACATTCAGACAGGACAGAGAAGGGCATAAGGGAGGGGTACTTACACTGATACGCAACACCATTCCAACAAAGCAGATAGAAATAAATACAATAGGAGAATCCGAGATTATAGGAACAGATGTGTACATAGAAAACCAGCCCATCAGAATTTATAACATATACAGCCCAGTAGGAAGAGCCCTTAAATTAGAAACAATGGATATTACAGACACACACTGTATTGTAGTGGGTGACTTTAACAGCCACTCTGAAAGGTGGGGTTACCAGCAAACTGACTCAAGAGGAGAAGAAGTGGAAGAATGGGAAATCGATAACAATCTATTTCTGTTGAATGCACAGGATGATCCCCAACATTCTACTCAAGGAGATGGAAATCAACATCAACCCCAGATTTAGCGTTTGCCACTGGCGATTTATCCCATAAAATATGTAGAATAGTTATGAACCAGCTAGGGGACAGTGACCACAAACCAATAAAACTCACTATCAACCTTAACTACACACAAGAAGAGCAGAAACCTCTTCCCCGCTGGAACTATAAGAGAGCAGACTGGGACAAATTTGCAAAACTCTCAGACGCATATAGTGAGCCTATCAACACCCATCCAAAAAAAATTAAGAACATGACGGAAAAGCTAACTGAGGCAATACTTAGGGCAGCAAAAGACGCAATACCAAGAGGGGCAAGAAAAATCTACAAACCGTATTGGTCCAAAGAAATACAAAAGCTTGAAGAAGACCTGAATATGGCCAGAGAATTAGCAGAAACAGAGCAGAGTACAGATAACAATATTGCTCTCAAGGCAGCCTCAGCTAAATACAAGAGAGAGGTAAAAACATCAGCAAGGAGGAGATGGATCGAAAAAACTGAGAGCCTTAACATGGACAAAGATGGAAACAAACTCTGGAAACTTGCCAAGGCATTGAGTGATGAAAACAGTAGCCGACCTCCAATAACACTGGAATATAATAACAAAATGCAAACGGGAAAAGCAGCAGCAAACATTTTCATTAAAAATTATGCAACTGTGAGCCAGATAAACATACCAAAAGAAAGAAAAATAGAAGTCAAGAATGAAATCCATGGACTAAAGGATATGCCTATGGTTATAGAAGAGCAAATGTTGGCAAAATTTACGGAAACTGAGCTAGAAGAAGCACTACAGAACCTTAAACTCAAGAAGTCACCAGGTAAAGATGGGGTTACCAATGAGATGCTTATGAAACTGGGGCCTAGAGCAAAGAGAAAACTTCTAAACATAGTAAATACTAGCTGGAGAACAGGACAGGTGCCCACCGCATGGAAAGAAGCTATCATGGTACCCATTTTAAAGCAATGCAAAGACAAACTCGACCCAAGTAGTTATAGACCTGTCAGTCTCCTCAGCTGTATGGGCAAATTAATGGAGAAAATGGTCAACAGAAGACTCATGTGGCACTTGGAAGGAAAACAACTCATAGCAGCACAACAGAGCGGCTTCCGACAACACAGATCAACAGAGGACCAGGTCGCCTACATAGCCCAAGAGATTGAAGACGCATACCAAGAAAAAAAACACACGCTTGCAGTGTGGGTTGACATGGAGAAGGCATATGACAAAGTTTGGAAAGATGGACTCAAGAACAAGCTCCTTAGACTAGGAATCACTTATATAACTGGATATGCAACTATATGGAAAAAAGAACAGCTAGAGTGCAAGTACAGGGAAAACGTAGCAGGAAGAGAATACTAGAACAAGGTGTCCCGCAAGGAGGTGTACTATCCCCTACACTCTTCTTAATTTACATAAATGATATTATGGAGGGCATACCAACTGGGGTACACTCTGCAATGTATGCAGATGACCTGGCCTTGTGGACAGGAGGGGTGACAATAGCAGTTGCAAAAAATAGAATGCAAGGGGCACTGCACAAACTAGAAAGCTGGACCAAGAAATGGTTGCTTACCATTAATGAAAAGAAAACCACACACACAATATTCACACTATCCAACAAGGTACAGAAAACAACACTAAAAATAAACAATCACGTTCTCCCACTAGAGCAGAACCCAACATACCTCGGAATTACCCTTGACTCTAGAATGACATGGGCAAAACAGACAGAAAAAGCAGAGAAACGAGCCAGAAATAGAATGGCAATAATGAAAAAGTTAGCAGGCACAAACTGGTGAGCAGACAGTAAAATCTTGAAAAGGCTATACACAGGTAGAGTTAGGCCAGTACTAGAGTATTGCATCGCAGCCTGGGCCACATCATCTAAAACGCAATTCAACAAAATAAACAAAAACCAGAATCAAGCTACACGTATTATCACTGCATCTATGAAATCTACACCCATAAATACATTAGAAACAATAACTGGCCTTCAGTCAATGGAAGATAGAAGAGACATGAAAGTAGTTCAACAAGCAGAAAAATACAAGAGACTCCTGAATCATCCTATGCACCAAAGAATTAATGGCTATGGCAAAAGCAGGCTGGAGAGGAGCAACTTCTCAGCAAATGCAAAGAAACTGATACAAAAAGCACCAACTATAGGACAAGCGAAACCAAGGCCCATACAACTAGTCAGTATCATCCCCCCTTGGGCATACAGACTCCCACAACTAAAAGAACAAATAGAAGGTATAGAAAAGAAAGGAACCCAGACAGAATTGGAGAGAAAGCGTATCACAGAACAACACATCGCAGTTAATTACCCACAAGATGCATGGACTCATGCCTATACAGATGGCTCGGCCACAAACGCAATTGAGAATGGAGGTGGAGGAGTGACCCTCAGACTAAAATGCGGGAAAGATGTTACTCTAGCCATAGCTACAGGCAAGCTCTCAACCAATTTTAAAGCAGAAATGGAAGCTCTCAAGAAAGCAGCAGAAACTATCTTACAACACAAAGAACAAGTGCACAGGAATATTGTACTACTAACAGATGCACTCTCTGTCATAACAGCACTGAAGCTACACAAGAACACCGAACTGAATGAATTGAGGGCAGTGCTAGTTCAGTTGTACAATAATTTCCAAAGAGTAGTGATCCAGTGGATACCGGCACACTGTAACATTGAAGGGAATGAAGTTGCAGATAGACTGGCCAAAGAAGGAGGGAAGTTACCTCAAGAAGACTATCTGGTCAGTTATGAAGAAGTGAAGACCATCATTAAAGGCAACTATAACAACAAGTGGAAAGAAGATCACCCCAAATATAATGCAGATGACGGGTATTACCAACTGTCCAGAAGAGACCAGGTTATCCTGCTGCGCCTCAGAACTGGTCACAACAAAATGAGACATCATTTGTACACCAAATTCAAAATAGGGACAACTGGGCTCTGCCATTGCAGCCTTGCAAATATGACAGCAGAACATATCCTACAAGAATGTCCCCAGTATGCAGACCTGAGAAACAAGACATGGCCCACCCCAATCAGTGTTGAAGAGAAACTGTATGGCACAGTGGACACTTTAAAACAGACAGCAGCCTATATCATAGAATCCGAAGTCCCAACCTGACTGAGTAATGATCGCCGAAGAAGGTTATATTATTTGGAGATAATTAAAATTAACAGAACGACCTGAATATTTTTCAGTGTAAGAGTCTTTTTTCTGTTGATTATTGACAGACTTGGATGTATTGTTCACAATTATTCTAACTCTATTTATTTGAAATAATGTAACATCCATTCACAAACGGAAGAAGTACGACATTGATAAGATGAGAGAAACTATATATGGAAAGAAAGAGAGAGAGATCACGGACAACAAGAAACATTATAAGAAATAACTAAACAAAGAAGTTGATGGATAATATTGACTTGTCAGTGTGAATTTTTATTCACATTGCTGCAGCTGTAACTCGACTATTGATAAACATTAGCCTATTTCCATGATAATCAGGTAGTGTGAAAGATTACATAGCCGATATGTAATAAATAAAAGTTCCCTACAGATTATTGCCCTCTCCTCATCTCACAATAATACTTCTGTCATTTTGACACGCGTGAGTTTGCATACCCGTCTGGTGATGTTCCTGTTTTCAAAACAATTACCCCACACCTGCTTGATCCAAACTCTTGTTACTTTTAGTTTGCAATGTTACTGTACTCAGTAAACGTAAAGCGTGTACAGTAGTTCTTCGAGAACACTTTCTCCATTTTATTATATCAGTAGACGTTGTTCTTCGCGAGAACACTTTCTCCATCTGACTATCAGCAGAAATAGTTCCTCGAGAACACGTTTTCCATCTGATTGCATCATCAGAAGTTGTTCTTCGCGAGAACACTTTCATCAGTGAACAACATGTATACACGTAGACTGTACTACCACATGGTTTTGTTTCAGCGATCTGTTTTTACTTCCTGTGTGTTGTATTGTGGTTTCTAAGAGCTTTCTTATATACCGCAGTAGACTTCGTCTTTCATACCCAACAGACTTCGGCTTAATGTTGTGACTATTGAAGAAGCCGTGTATCCAGAAGGCTGCTTATCAAATAGTTACAGACGTCTGTGTGATTGAATATCATTGTACTTCTTTTGCTTCTTCTTCGATTATTCTCAAACTCCCGCTGGATCTCCTTGTAGCAAGACCATGGTCCTACTAGATTTTTAGCAGGATGTAGTCTAGAGAATGGAAATGCTTTGTGTCGCCGTTTTATTTGCGTCAATGGCCCGACACATCTATCTTCGGCGGGGTCCTCATACAAATCTGTGAAATATGAGAACAACATGCTCATATAGACCAGCTCTAATTTGAAGACTTATCGAAGCACTCCATTCAACTCCACTCAACAATCAGCTTTAGCGAAGCATCACCAACAGAAAAAACAACTGGGGTCTGCTGGGATATGAAAGATAGCCTTGGCGAAGCACCGCCAACAACAAACAACCTTACATAGGAAATAAGAGCTGGGGCATTCATCAAGCCAAATCAATATTTTTCGTTAACAACTAAATATCTTCTTGACATCGACAAGTTTCTAGATTTGTGCTGGAGTGTTTGTGGGTATTTACATTGACTGATCCTATGAGCGCAGCTTCCCAACCTCTGAGAAAATTTACTACGTAGATCTTATGTGTCGTTTAAATCCAGCTGTAACGTGCACAGCGACAATAATCTGAGAGAACACCTCAACTTGTTGTCAAAACCGAATCCAAGTGAGAGCGACCGACGCATATCGTCGTAGTTAGGGTCTGCCTACCCAAACATGTGTATACTGGTCTCGATAGAGTACGCGAAAGATGCCACTAGCTGGCTAACGGGTATTAAGGCGACTCTCAACGGATCAATGTGGAGTACATAGAGAACGATGGGACACTCAGAACGCTCTTTTCATCCACTGAATCCAGACATATTTTTTATAGCTCAGGCACCACTACAAATACAATGTAAGCTACAGCTCAGATACATCTACAAATACAATATAAGCTACAGCTCAGAAACCTCTACAAATACAATGTAAGATACTGATAAGAAACATCTACAAATACAATGTAAGCTACATCTCAGAAACCTCTACAAATACAATATAAGCTACAGCTCAGATACATCTACAAATACAATATAAGCTACAGCTCAGAAACCTCTACAAATACAATGTAAGATACTGATAAGAAACATCTACAAATACAATGTAAGCTACATCTCAGAAACCTCTACAAATACAATATAAGCTACAGCTCAGATACATCTACAAATACAATATAAGCTACATCTCAGAAACCTCTACAAATACAATATAAGCTACATCTCAGAAACCTCTACAAATACAATATAAGCTACAGCTCAGAAACATCTACAAATACAATGTAAGCTACATCTCAGAAACCTCTACAAATACAATGTAAGTTACGGCTCAGACACCTCTACAGATCACACACAAGAATGAGTCGGGAATGTTGTGCTCATGATCGATAACTCATTCCAAAGAAATTGATATATGTTGAATTCAAGGGAAAACATCTTATGTGATGTTTAACTAAAGGGAAAAACATGTCATGTTAAATTCAAAGGAAAACAGCGTATGTGATATTGAATTCAAAGGAAAACTTATGTGATGTTGAATTCAAGGGAAAACAGCTTATGGGATGTTGAATTCAAGGGAAAACATGTGATGTTGAATTCAAGGGAAAACATGTGATGTTGAATTCAAAGGAAAAAGCGTATGTGATAATGAATTCAAGGGAAACAGCTTATGTGATGTTGAACTCAAGGGAAAATAACTTATGTGATGTTGAATTCAAGGGGAAACAACTTATGGGATGTTGAAATCAAGGGAAAACAACTATGTGATGTTGAATTCAAGGGAAACAACTTATTGGATGTTGAATTCAAGGGAAAACAACTTAGTTGATGTTGCATTCAAGGGAAAACAACTTATTGGATGTTGAATTCAAGGGAAAACATGTGATGTTGAATTCGAGGGAAAACATGTGATGTTGAATTCAAAGGAAAACAACTTATGTGATGTTGAATTCAATGGACAACAACGTACGGGATGCTGAATTAAAGGGAAAACAACTTATGTGATGTTAAACTCAAGGGAAAACATGTGATGTTGAATTCAAAGTGGCTACTAACATTTTTTAATTACTCTTTTACTGCAAAAAATATATTATTTTTACAAATTGGGGGGAGAAGGCCTGGGGGGTTAGCGTATACATTTTAAAATAACTTGGAGAACTCCCATATTCAGTTGAGCAATATCTAAACTTGAAGAACTCCCATATTCAGTTGAGCAATATCTAAACTTGAAGAACTCCCATATTCAGTTGAGCAATATCTAAACTTGAAGAACTCCCATATTCAGTTGAGCAATATCTAAACTTGAAGAACTCCCATATTCAGTTGAACAATATATAAACTTGAAGAACTCCCATATTCAGTTGAGCAATATCTAAACTTGGAGAACTCCCATATTCAGTTTAGCAATATCTAAACTTGAAGAACTCCCATATTCAGTTGAGCAATATCTAAAATTGGAGAACTCCCATATTCAGTTGAGCAATATCTAAACTTGGAGAACTCACATATTCAGTTTAGCAATATCTAAACTTGGAGAACTCCCATATTCAGTTGAGCAATATCTAAACAGCAAAAGTCGGCTTTGGTTTATAATGATACTGTATTTCATAGCTGATCAAGAGACCAATACAGCTTTCTGTGTATGCCTGTCTCTGCGGGTCAATGCCCCGTTCTCAATTGGTTTAGTCTAATGCAGTCTAGCAGGCTATGTGATGTGGACTGTGCTACATGTCCACATGAAGACATGTAGACAAGTGGATGTTTAGTCTGTTGTGTGCTGTCCTATGTCTACATGAAGACAGAAAGGATAGAACCTGCCTTAGTCTATTCAAGTGGATGCTTAGTCTAAGACAGAGAGGATAGAACCTGCCTTAGTCTATTCAAATGGATGCTTAATCTAAGACAGATAGGATAGAACCAGTCTTAGTCTATTCAAGTGGATGTTTAGTCTAAGACAGAGAGGATAGAACCAGTCTTAGTCTATTCAAGTGGATGTTTAGTCTAAGGCAGAGAGGATAGAACCAGTCTTAGTCTATTCAAGTGGATGTTTAGTCTGTTGTGTGCTGTCCTATGTCTACATGAAGACAGAAAGGATAGAACCTGCCTTAGTCTATTCAAGTGGATGCTTAATTTAAGACAGAGAGGATAGAACCAGTCTTAGTCTATTCAAGTGGATGTTTCAAGTGAATGTTTAGTCTAAGACAAAAAATATAGAACCAGTCTTAGTCTATTCAAGTGAATGTTTAGTCTGGTGTGTGCTGTCCTAATGCATAAAATGATAATTTGTTCACCTCAGTCGAAATAGTTATAGTCTTTATTTCCTGGTAGATGATTTTTAGTGTTTTTGTTGTTGTTTTGTTGTTCCATATTTTGCTATCCTTTATATGCTTGCCTGTTCATTTCCCTATATGTCACAGTGGGATTATATCTACTGTAGCACTTCCCTTCAATGGATGCCAATTTCTCGCATGGCTTCTTTCAGCGTAGACAATTTATCAGTAAGAAACATCTCCTGCTGACATTTCATCAGTAGAAACACCACCTGCTGACATTTCATCAGTAGGATACACCACCTACTGACATTTCATCAGTAGGATACACCACCTGCTGACATTTCATCAGTAGGATACACCACCTACTGACATTTCATCAGTAGGATACACCACCTGCTGACATTTCATCAGTAGGATACACCACCTACTGACATTTCATCAGTAGGATACACCACCTGCTGACATTTCATCAGTAGGAAAACACCACCTGCTGACATTTCATCAGAAAGAAACACCCCTGATGATATTTCATTAGTAGGAAACACCACCTGCTGACATTTATTCAGTAGAAAAACACCACCTGCTGACATTTAATCCGAAATAAACACCGCCTGATGACATTTCATCCGAAATAAACACCACCTGTTGAAATTTAATCCGAAATAAACACACCTGCTGACATTTAATCCGAAATAAACACCACCTGCTGACATTTAATTAGTAGAACACACCACCTGCTGATATTTAATCCGAAATAAACACCACCTGACATTTAATCCGAAATAAGCACCACCTGACATTTAATCCAAAATAAACACCACCTGCTGACATTTAATCCGAAATAAACACCACCTGCTGACATTTCATTAGTAGAACACACCACCTGCTGACATTGGCCTATGTTTTTGTATCAATGCTTAAAGAGTGTGTACTTCTGCAAAGCAGTTGGAATAGTAGTTGAAATCCAGCACTTTGGTGATAAGGTTAAGAGTGCGTCTGTGACGGCCATGGTGCCGGGTTCAAATCCTGCAATTGTACCACCGGAATGTTCAGAAAGCAATGTTAAAATACTGAACATATTTTTATATTACTTAGAAAATCACCACAGCCACAAGCTGCTGTGCTTTATGGCTACATCCTGAATACGATATGTTACCTTTTTAAATTTGTATTTTTAGTTGTAGGAAAACATTTCATTTGGTGATTCATTTTCTTTTCTGGATATTTTGTTTATACTTGAGCTCCGGCATTCTTTACTGTTTTCGTTGCTGATCAGTATACAATTGTATCTAGGATTTTTTTATTGATCACACGTTTTCAATCAAGTTTCATGCATTGTTTTCTTTTGGGGATTATTAATCTGGTTAGTTAGTAGAAAGATTAACTGCATATAAAACCATCGGTCCAGTGGTGCTCTATTTTGTCCTCAAAATATCTCTTAGCGTCTAGCTATAACCACACACTCTGCATTGGTTTACCATTCTTCTCTGTTACCTGTATAACGTTCTTGATTAGTCACAGCTATCTCGATATGACATTTATGTAGTCTGCTTAAGGTTGCAGATTCGCAAGCATTTGTTACATCAGTTACTTGTAATATCTCTCAAAGAGCATGTAAAACATCATTGTGGTCCATTGCTTGTCCGGTTCCAATTATCGCCGTAATTATATGGTCTTTCTGCAGTCCATATTAGCACAAATACATTGGAATCCCGTTGTAACTACTTGGTCCGGATTGATCAAATATATATACATTAACAGAAATTAGCTTTATACATTACACAAAATAAAGAATAAATATAATTGGGGATTTCGGTAGAGGGTTACATAGGGAAATGTGTAATAACGGGATCCGAAATAGATGGATGTCACTGTAATCAGAAGTAAATGTAGTATATGTGATATGGGAAGCTGCGACAGTGATTCTTACATTGGGTTATGTGCTATTACAAGAGTATTGTTTTATTAGTCTTGTATTTCTCAACCAAATCTGTTCAAGATTGTTTTACTCGTTCGTTGCTCTGACGACATCGTACAAGATAAAAAGTAGCATTAGAAAACATCGAAGAATATGGTAAAGTGAAACACACACCCCTACTCATTCTCCCCAACCCAATATATTTAAAATTGATTATTTGATTGTATTGTACAACTAGTGCTTTCAGTAGGTACAGAACTGTTTCAGATTTTAGGAAAATCGATTATATATGCAAGATCAGTGGTTTAAGCTCTCCAGTCTGGAAAACTAAGACACAAACTACTTAATGAACTATCTTACCAGTATAGGGTAACCATAAAGTGGATACCCTCTCACTGTGGAATACCAGGAAATTAAAAATCAGACCAACTGGCTAAGAAAGGTGCTGCGGAAGACTAACCAGATGTGCCAATCACCTACCATCAGAAAAACCCAGACGATCAAGTCAATAAGATAGCCACAAACGATAACACAAGATGACTATCACATTATGAACCGATCAGAATAAGTTGTAATTCTACGCCTTAGAACGGAAAACAACAGACTCCACAGTCACATGTACACAACGTTCAAGATTGGCAACACAGCCATGTGTACATTTGGACAGACAGCACAGAGTGACAAACATATACAGTAGAACCCCGCTATATCGAAGTTCTCGGGGAAATTGAATTAATTCGATATATCCGAGGTTCGATATAACCGTTTTTTATTAAATGCAATGCTCTAAGAACTTGCAATGTCAAGCCGACTTCACGAGTTATGAAGCGCGCTTCACGAAGCTGTGAGCTAGGCCTACTATACATTTCTTTTTAAACACGAGATAAAAAGTTGTTTTTAAAGTTAAATAATAAAAATTGGCAGTACATTTACATACCTGTAAGTACATGTATATACAGCTGTAGTCATATGGTGATACATTCAACTTTGGCAGCAGTCTCAATTAAGTCCAGTATACATGTATGTATCTTTTTTGAAGAAGTCCGTAATTGATTTCTGCTGCATCGGACGTGAGCTAATAACAATGTTCTCCAGGTCTGCTACCATTTTAAATCCATTTTTCGTATCCGCGTTGCTACATTCCATCCAGTTACGCAAAACAGCAAGAGCTTCCATGGCGTCGGCTGTTGTGGGTGATTTCTTTGCCGAGGTGGCCAAACACATTACCGAACTGAATTACATGACCTTACAGCAGCGTCATAGTAGCAGTCCCATAAAGATTATCATTTGGCCAAATGACGAGATTTTGGTTTGTTGTACGGCTTGTAAATACAGTTTGGCAATGTCCAACATGTGGGCCGCGGACCTGATATTCTTTGACATGATAGGTCAGCAAATCTTTGTCTGTTTCGGACTTCGATATACACGTCGATTCATTACCAAAAGGCCACCGTGGAACTTCGCTATAAGCGAAATGGTGCAAACCCGACTTCGCTATATCCGTAATTTATTAGAGGGATTAATGTTACCTATTGCGCGGACTATTTAAAATATTCGCAATAACCGAATGTTCGAAATATGCGAGTTCGATATAGCGGGGTTCTACTGTACTTCAAGAGTGTTCTGAGTATGAAAGACAGAGGCAGACATATTGACCAGAGGAAACAACACTGGAGTCAAAGCTCTATGGTCCACTGCATGAACCACAAAAGACAGTGAGTTTTATTCAGGAGACAGAATTACAGACATAGACATGTTTCAAGTGAACGAAAGAAGAATAATAGGGATATTATTATATGGTGCAACTTGTGCTTTCAGTAGGTACAACTTTCATTAGGTACAAAACTGTTACAGATTTCATGAAAATTGATTATATGATGCACCGTATACAAATGGATATTTAAATTGATTATTGATTAACTATTGATAAATTAGTAAGTTTTATTAATCCTACAATAAGCAGCTGGTCACATGTTCCAAGCAAGAACCACTGCTCAAACATGGAGTCATAGAAACAATAAATGTAATGAGAACAAGTTGTCAACGCATATGGGAAACAAATACGTGGCCTACCAAATGGACACAATCGCTGTTTATAAGACTGCCAAAGAAGGCGAATTAAAAATTATGCAAAAATTACAGAACTATTAGTCTTATCACTTATCCAAGAAAAGTGATCTTAAGATATTGTTACACAGATTGAAATTTTTTTTTAAAATACTATAAAACAAGCAGGTTTTCGTAAAAACAGAAGTTCTATAGAACACATTTTCAACATCAGAATAATATAACTACAACATCATAACAAAATATATCATAACTTTATCGATTTCACTAAGGCGTTCGATTGAGTATAACAAGAAGGTTTATGGAAAATTAGCAGACATTTTAATTTTGACATGAATATAATAGAAATCATTGAAGCACTATGCAAAGTAGCAACTAGTACTGTTATAATTAATGGTTATTGATACCCTATTCCGGACATGGCCATGAACACAGCATATTTGGCTGAAGTTATTTTCTAGGCAATATAAATACGTTTAGTGGTTTGCCATTGCTTTCTGAAAGGTCGAAATGCACAATTGCTTGTGGAGGGAATTTAACTCGGTACCTTGAGCGTGTGTGCCCTAATTTATCCCAGTATCTGCGCCATCGCTGACTAATACACTCCGTCTTCGGCAGGCTGGGTTGTGTTTTTCTATCTGGGATGTCTCCATAGCCTTTCCATCTCCTGATGGCACCTACAAGCAGTAGTTGTTTGTATAGAGTGTTCTCTCTTAGGATAGCTGTCTTACCGGACTTATGAGCCTTTCCCACCCAAGTGTTTCCCCCCTAATTTTACCCTACCCCTGCCACAAACTCACCCACCCCCTCCTTAGCGCATTCCTGGAGTAGTGTCAGTGACCCCACTCCAGCAACGTGCGCTTATAGCGGCTCATGTTCGCTTGTGACTGCCAGTCACTGGACACATGGGGTATTTCAGTGGAGATATCAGCGCCGCCTGATATCCTACCCCGCCCGCATAGGCAGCAACACCGGTTTTGTCAGCGGCTGCTTATTTGCCCAGAGGCTTATTCGCAGCTGGTCTCTATAGAGGTTTTTCCACTATCCACCATTTATGGACGCTCCTGGTATGGGTTGGTAGCACCCCCTCCCCCCAGGCTGCATGATGTGATCTAGGTATATGTTGAAAAGTACTGGAGACATTATGCATCCTTGCCGAACTCCCACATTTGTTTTAAAGAACTCTCCAATTGTATTGTTTTATAAGACAGCACGATTTGCATTTGTGTATAGTGATTCAACAATGTCTTTGATTGTGGTGTCAAAATTAAATTGTCTCAATGTGAGTCATAAACCATCGTGCTAAACACGGTCATAGGTCATTGTAAAGTCTAGCAAATTGTGGTATAGATCACGTTGGTGCTAAATGTTTTTCAATTAATGTACAGATGTTCCAAATACTTGTTCAACGGCTCTTCTGTTTGCTCTGAATCCAGCTGTTCTTCTGCAATTACTTCTTCTGACTTGTGTTTTATTCTGTTCAGTAGTATTTTGAGCATCACTTTACTGGTGTGCGTTATAAGGCTAATGGCCCTGTAACTGGTACACACTTTCAAATTTTCTTTCTTGGTATTTGGTGATACTAGTGATTGTGTCCATTCAGCGGGTTCTTGTGCTCCATATATTATGGCAGATTTTGATTATAGTATTTACCACATTAATTCCCCATTATTTCAAGTTATGCTGAAATGTTGTCTACACAATGTGACTTCCCTCCTTTCAATGTTCGTATGACCTCTTTTATTTCATCTACTAGAATTTCTACATTTCCTATTTCTCTGTTGCTTAGTTCAGAATTCTCTAATGGTTGGTTGGTCGGTTGCTGATCCAGCGGTCCATGGGCTCATGCCCTTTGACCCAATGCCATTGTGTGATATATGCATGTGTTTGTGAGTTGTTGTTTTTTGTTCCATATAATGTGTTCCATTTATCTGGCCCTGGAGGGAGAAGCATTTTCCTGATGTCATCCAGCGCTGAACATTCAAAAAGGTGGTGGTCAACAGTTTCATATGGATGAGTGTAAGCCGGCACCCTGGAGTGTGTTGATAGATACTCTGGTCTTTTCTTTCCAGGAGGTTGATATTGTCTTTAGGATATGGACTGGTCATATATTTATAGATTTTCCTCCCAGTGTTTCCCATGGCCCATCTGTTCATCCAAATTTCTTTGTTCACAGATTTCAGAATCATTTTGACTGTGTGCATTGTTGTTTCTGTATAAGGCTGTTCTTGTTGTGCTCCCCTCTTTGCTAGTCTGGCTGCCTTATCATTGCCAAGTGCGTTTGAGTGGCCAGGAATCCACTGCATAATAATGTTGACATCATAAGATGTGAACAGCTGGTTTTCATGGTGGTATATTTCAGCTACCTCGGGTTTACAATGTCCATCACATTCCAGTGCTTGGAAAGCAGACATAGAGTCTGTAAAAATAACAATGTTTTGGACTTTTGATGGGAAGGCATCAAATATGGTCTTCAGGTGGTACAAGGCAATTTCTAGTGCTGTTATTTCAACTTCATAGTTAGAACATATCTCCCCACAGACAACAAACAACTCATCAGATGTTTTGTCTGGATATTCTATATAGACACCATAACCTGCTTTGATGATGGCTTTGAAGGCAGACCCATCAGTAAAGACATGAATCCATTGTTCTGAGTAGGTGTCTATTGTTTTCTGTGTTGCTTTCATAAGACTTACTGGGTCGGAACTTTTCGTTGCATTATCTCTTAAATGTGTTTTGATTTCCGGCAATTTAAAGCCTGCATGTGGTGGTAAACATTTTTCTACTCTTTGCAGTTCCTGTCTGGGAGGTGATAACTGTCTTGTATTTCATTGACATGGCTCAGGTCTGACTTGTTTTATTCTGTGGTTTGGTTCCCAGTTTTCTACAAGTTTTTTATTTGGGTGGTCTTTGTTCATTCTTTTGCTTCTTTCATAAGCATTGCAGCCATATCTCTCCGCATCTCAAGGGTTCTACATTCGTATGTATTTCACATGCAGCCGTTGGTGTAGATCTCATTGCTCCACTAATAAGACGTAGGGCATTGTTCTGCACTCTGTATAGGGATTCTACATTTGTCTTGGAACATGTTGTGAGGAGTGCACTGTTGTATTCTAAAGCAGAACGTATGTAACCAAGGTATAGTCCTCTAAGGGTATCCTTGTCTGATCCTCAAGATGTGCCAGTGAGTCTTTTCAGTAGTTGTAACCGTTTAAGTTCTTTATTTTTGATATTTTCTACACGCTTCTTGAGGGTAAGCTGCCGATCAAGCTGTGATTCCAAGATATGTGGGGTGTTCTTCTCTAGAAAATTTCTGTGTATCCAACCATAGACTGATATTTTCTTTGGCTACTTTATGACTTGGTAAAGATGGTATAGACAGTTTTCTCACAGTTTATTTTTAGCTTCCATGTTTGACAGTATTTGTGTAGTCTTCTTAAATCTCCATTTAGTCTTTTGGCTGCACTTTCAACATTCTGACGGCTTTGCCATATTGTTAAGTCAGCAGCATAGAGGGCTTTTTCAGCTTTGATATGTTTGGCAAGGTCATTAATGTAAATGAGAAAGAGGGTGCAGCTTAAAGCAGAACCCTGTGGTAAGCCTTCCTCTAGAACTTCTTTAGACGAAATTGCATAATTATCTTTGTCTGGATTGTTATGTAAATGAGGAAGTATTTTATCCAGTTGTATAGCTTTCCACTAATTCCCATCTCAATCATCTTCATCAAAAGACCCTTTCTGCATACTCGATCATAAGCCTGTTGTAAGTCAAAGAAGATGGCTACAGTGTGTTTGTTTTCCTGAAATCCATAATGAATTTTCCGTGTCAACCTAAATAGTTGGTCTTCTGTGCAACTGCCTTTTCTGAAGCTAGCCTGTTCATGGCAGAGGATGTTTGAGCTATCGAGGAACCAGTAAAGTCGTGCGTTAACCATTCTTTCTGCCAATTTCCCAAGATATGATGTTAGGGATATGGGGCGGTAGCTTTTGGGTTCATCTGGAGGTTTGTTACTTTTCAGGATGGGAAAGAGAATTCCCTAATAAAATATTACCTTTTGAAATACTAGAAGGTAATACAAAAAGCAATGAATGACACACACACAATTTGGTATACTCAGTCTGCATGCCCGTGATAATTGCAATGACTTTTAGGTCTCCACAAATCCACCATTGGTAGTTTATTTTTATACTTTATTTTTGTCAATAATATAGCCATATTGTCATACGTTTCTTTCATAGAGTAGGCGACTGAAATTAATTAAAATAAAATTCCATAATGAAAATACAGCTTTTAGACTAGTTTTGGAAGAGTCGATGAAAAGTGGTAATTCGTTGACTATGTACTCATGACTGAGCTGCACCATTAGACCACTTACATCTTTGCAATAACAAATGGCATCATCCACCACAAAGTATTGAACAAGTTTTCTGTGTAACTGACGCTCCAAAAGGTATCGACTGAAAGTTAGGCGATATTCGTAACCAACCTGCCAATATATTTGTACAAGTCCAACAAATTGCATTTGGCTTCCAAGGTTTATTTTCATCGTCAACTTTCGAATCGAAATAAAGTTCATATGCTTTCTTTAGTAATGGTTTAAAGTTGTTATTGGGAACACGATAGGTAAAATATCTGCACACGTAACAGAACAAATCAGCAGAATTTCTACAACTTCTAGAAGCCATATTTCGCTAAGAAGTATCTCAAAATACAGAACTGTTTGAAAAATAGCGCATCATATGTCAAACATGTTTTAGCAGTATACAAAGTTGAATTATTTTGCATTATAATAATTTTTTTAAAGTTATATAGTATAAATGAAATGGAACATATAAGGGTTATCCCCAAAAAATAAACATTCATGAATATCTTAAGAACCCGATGTGATAGAGATAAACATATTTCAAATATAAAATCAGCGCTAGAAACTCACCCAAGAACACTTATTCTTATTTAAGAAAGTAAAATGTTGTTGGACAGTGTAAGTAATGTTGAATGGTATCGCTACAAATCTTCACTTGTTTGAAGTGACACCATATAGAGAATCATGTAATCAATGGTGTATGCCCGTATGGTATCGACGTGAGCCATAACTTGAGTTTAGTCACATTACAACTTGGACTAGGAAGGCTATTTTGTTGCTATCAAATTTCATACTGTTTCTCTTGTTCATCCATGAGTTCATATATTTACTACATTTATTTACAATGCTCGCCTTCGTCCTGCTTGTATTATATTCTTATTTGCTTCTGTTCTTGTAGGATATTCTCTCTTTGTCTGCTTATCTCTGTTTTTTAAGAATGTTCTTTCACTGTCTGTTTATCTCTGGCTTGTAGAATGTTCTCTCACTGTCTGTTTGTCTCTAGCTTGTAGAATATTATCTCTTTGTTTATCTCTGTTCTTGTAGAATATTCTCTTTTTGTCTGCTTATCTCTGGCAGGTGTTCTCACAACGAGGCTGTTGTTAGCCTCATGTTGCATTTGGCCTAATACGTTCTCCTTTTATTGTTATATATCTACACCTACTCTCCCCCCCCCACCCCAACAAAACACTCGATCATAGTTTTTATATCGACCGTGTATGCGTGTGCATATCTGATTAGATGTGTGGTGGTCTGTTGTAGATAGGTCCATGTGTGATGGTTCATACAATTTAATCTGTACAGGAAAATCATGCCAGGAGCTGTAAGCCGACACGGCACCTGGTGGACGAGTGCTTCGATTGTGACCAGCATGTCATATGGAAATCAATAACCTACACCTGCTTGATAACGCGGAAACTGAGCTAAGGTCTGCAACTTCAAATATGGTTGCCATGACTGCATTGAGTTCTAAAAAAGTAAATAGAAATTGCTTTTGAAAGCAACAGAAATCTTGAAGCTAGAATATGCTATTAAACTTTTAATGGTGACTTTTTTTTTTTACAAGACAAGTTGAGCGGGAACTAATAGGCACATAATAACATTAACGATAAATGTATTAATACATAATAAAAATACTAATTGTACAAAAATATTCTCCATGAACAATAGAGGTACAAGGACACTTTTCTACGTTACGGTCCAATATGAACTTTTATCAAGAAACAACAGCGAGCAAGAATTAAAAGCAAACAATATAATTGAACAATCTCCTAACATCGTTTCATTGTATTTTAACACGCACATAAAAGCACTGAGAAACAAAAATACAACACACACAGCATGGTAATCAATACGGTGGGTAAACTAATGTTATAACAATTATTGTAGGTAAACTCGTTAAAACAAATAGTGTAGGTAAATAATGTTATAACAAATATTGTAGGTAAACTAATGTTATAATAAATAGTGTAGGTAAACTAATGGTATAACAAATAGTGTGTGTTCACTAATGTTATAACAGATATTGTAGGTAAACTCGTTATAACAAATAATGTAGGTAAACTAATGTTATAACAAATATTGTAGGTAAACTAATGGTATAACAAATAGTGTGTGTTCACTAATGTTATAACAAATAGTGTAGGTAAACTAATGTTATAACAAATAGTGTAGGTAAACTCGTTATAACAAATAATGTAGGTAAACTAATGTTATAACAAATATTGTAGGTAAACTAATGTTATAACAAATATTGTAGGTAAACTAATGTTATAACAAATAGTGTAGGCAATCTACTATTTATATGTATGTTATGTACTTGTGTGTTCCCAGTGACGACCTGCGACTGAGAAACATGGACGATAAATAAATTTAGAGCCAAGAGAATAGAGTCCTTCGAAATGAAGTGCTATAGAAGAGCCAGTTGAATACCATGGACAGCAATAAAGACAAACCACGACGTCGTAAGAAAAATCAACTTTCAAGAAGATTGACTTTTAAACACTATATTTAGAAAGAAACTAGATTTTTTCCGACTGTATGAAGAGATACAATTTCATGGAAAGAGTGTTGTTGGGGGAGGGGGGGGCTATAGAAGGCACTAGAGGCAGAGGTCGACCACTAGAGATATTCAGGAATGCATGCACATGTCGCTAGAGGAAGCGGGACAAATTACTAGAGACTTCACACTACACAATCTACTATACACTGGGAACACACATTTTAACACATACAAAAACACGACGTTTCGATAATTCGCCCCTTGTCAAGACTATATACACAAAACCAAAACGACATGTAAGAATCGCACTATTGACGTTCACATGGCAGAGCAAAATATGGATATAGCCTGGAAGTGTTAAAATTAGAAGATCATAGATGGAACAACACAAACATAAAATAGACAAAACAAACTCAAATACAAGTGAAACAAAATAGAGAAACGGAGCAACAAAATGTCATCCAAATGACTGACGGGCATTGATCCCAAAGGGTTCAATCGTGTCAAATTTACACACACACATATATATATATATATATATATATATATATATATCAGAAATAAAGAAAATCTTCGAAATTTTGAAACTACTGAATATAAATTAAAGGTGGCTTCTAAATATCAACATAAGAAGGAAGTTGCAGTATTTTGGAAAGAGTGACATGATGATATCGAAAGACTGATTCTAAAGGGAAGAGCACCGGGCGAGAGAAGAAGAGGAAGACCAAGAAGACGATGGACCAGTGACATCGAAGAATGTATGCACATGTTTCTGGCCAGTTCAGACCTACTTGCTCTGGACATAGAGACGTTCAGAGTATCTACGATGAAGACGTTCTCGACAGAATATGTCACTTGATATTAGACACACAACTATAGAAAAAACACACTAATTGACAGATAGAGGTTCATACAATATTAGACACATACACAAATATAGAAATGCAATAGTTTTATAAATACACCATTCAGTAGAAATAATAAATAAAGCTTCGTTCTCGGAAAGGCGAAGGCTGGGGTAATACAAGGCAAATGTAAAAATGAACTGAAATAGGTAGTCATACAAGTGTTGCAAATATTTGTCAACAAGACATACTAACAACGGCACACAGCAACCCAAGACGTCTCTAATGAAAGCTTCATCGGGACGAAAGTAAAGAAACATCATCATCATCATCATCATTTTCCTTTTGCGCTGAAGTTAGCGCATAGGGCAGAGGTCAGATCTCTCCAATTCTGTCTGTTCAAAGCTATTCTGTGAAGTTCTTGAATAGTATGAATATTGGTTGTTTTACTTTCTCTAAGTATTGTTCTTCTGTGTGTTTCTTTTGATCTACCCCTTGCTCTTTTGCCTGTAGGTATCCATTCAAGAGATTGATGGTGTAATGAACTGACTTCTGTTACACAAATCGGTCTGGACTTTACGATGTTAGTTGATTAATCCAACGATCAACAGAATTACCCAGACTTGATTAGAGAAACACCCTCCATCAACGGACGTCAGTACTGGAAGTCCAGAGAGAAAGAATCATAATTTTTTTTTCTAAACATATGAAAGCATATATGGTGTGACGATAGTCGGAGGAAGTGAGTAAAATATGGCATGAAACATATCGTGTAGAAGAGAAAGATCAAAGCTAGAAGGGTACATCACGCGCTGAAGAACCAATATATATATATATATATATATATATATATATATATATATATATATATATATATATATATATATATATATATATATATATATATATATATATATATATATATATATATCGGGTCTTAAGCGCGTGATGGCTCCGGTCATCTAAGAAGCACCACTTAATGGCCGTCACTAGAATATCATGGGCCCCTGATGTCTGTTATAATTGAAGTGGTAAACAATAGGATTATAAATCTAGCTTATAGTGCTGTACAGATGCTCACAGAATCTGTCTGCAAGCCTCCTTCCAGTCTAACCTATGTACTTCATAGTGCAACGCCTGTAGATGATGGAATAGATGATGTTGCGGGACACATATGTGAAACTCTCTTCAGTGTAAAGGTGGATTTTGGAAACGTGGCAGACCGGGACCTAGTGACATAGGCACAGGTGAATCATTTATTATGTGTGCAGCAGATGGTGCCAAAAGATTAAGAACGTCAGACTGGAGATGACTCCAGACCAATATATATCTCTGATTTCATATAGCGTCTCTAAGAAACCAGAGGAGGAATAACACCTCACGCGATGATAAATTCTCGTTGGACTTTAGTTTTTCTGCAGTGAGTACAGATATCGAATATTCTTCACTGCCCTTTCTGGCACGACGAGGTGGTTTTTTTAATGTTCTGACAACGATGTTTGTCTTTTATCCACTATCGATCTTCTGGTGTTGCTCTCATGTTGTCTTTGAATCATCACACCTAGGTTACGGTTATTGTGTGTTTTGATCTATTCTATTTATCGTTTGCTTTCAGCGAGACTCACACTGAGATGAGTAACAACATATTGTGTTCCATTTAATCGTCTTAATCACATCATCACTCTCCTGTCCACCTAATCCACCCTTCACGCAATGGCTATCTTTCCTTGCCGGACCCTTCTAGCTTTGATCTTTCTCTTCTACATGATTTGTTTCGGGCCACATTGTAATCACTTCCTCCGACCAACGTCACACCATATATGCTTTCATATGTTTAATATATTGCTTGTTCTGTTTGTTTTATTTCGTCCCAAAGAAGGCTTTTAGCCGAAACGTCTTGGGTTGATGTGTGCCGTTGTTAGTATGTCTTGTTGACAAATATTGGTAACACTTGTAGAACTACCTATTTCAGTTCATTTTTACATTTGCATTATGTTACCCAAGCCTTCGCGTTTCCGATACCGAAGTTGTATCTATTATTTCTACAGAATGGTGTATTTATATGACTACTGCGTTCCTATAGTTGTGTATTTGCCAAATATTGTATGGGTCCCTTTCTTCCAATTACTGTATTTGTGTATATAGTTGTGAGTATAACTATTGTTGTTATGTTTATTGTATATTGGCGATTTGATATCGTTTAGCTGTTTTTGGTTTATGGGTTCTTGCGAGAAACGGTACTGATCTCTACTTTCTGGTATCATAATCGGCACTTATGTTTTTTTTTTTTTAATTGGGGGTTAAAACATCTGGCCGAAGCACGATCCTTTCAACCTAAGACAAAAGTCTATGTTGGTTATATCTGGCCGAGAATCTGTCGTATGCTCTGCTTCTTCTTTTGTATGCATAAAAGAATCTCCCCCCACCCTTCTTTTCATTGCTAGTATTCACAACAAACCAATCCATGGTCTGCAGGTCGCAGGATGCTAACATTTTGTGTCCCGGGCTAAGGCAGCAGCTCACACAATTATCGCCGCCGACAAAATCGATATGTTCGTTCTGTGGCGCGAGACAACATCTGGACACTCAGATTATAACAGCAGTTCCTTCCACGCCAGAACACGATTTTTATCTTTGGACGAGGTGGGGTAGAGTGAGAAGTTGTGGGGGGGGGGGGGAGAAGAGATTGCTCTCATTTGTTGGGTTGCATCCAAAAGAATGTTTCGACTTGTGTGCATGTAGTCAGTAAATATTTTGACTTGAATGCATTTAGTTATTATTTCTTGATTGCATCTAGTTTATCAATATTTTCTTCTTGAATGCGTTTCTTTGTGTGTAAATGTTTTCACTTGAATGTTTGTAGTTTCTTAACACTTTAACGTGACTGCTTGTAGTTCGTATATGTTTTGACATGAATGAGTGTAGTACGTAAATGTTTTGACTCTATTAAGTGTAGTATGTAAATGTTGTGACTTCAATAAGTGTAGTATGTAAATGTTGTGACTTCAATAAGTGTAGTATGTAAATGTTGTGACTTCAATAAGTGTAGTATGTAAATGTTTTCACTTGAATGTTTGTAGTTTGTGAATATTTTAACGTGACTTCTTGTAAGTTTGTAAATGTTGTGACTTGAATGAGTGTGGTAGGCAAATGTTTTGACTCGAATGAGTATTGTATGTAAATGTTTTTACTTGAATGAGTATGTAAGTGTTTTCACTTGAAATAGTGTAATCTGTAAATGTTTCGAATGTAAAGTTTTTGATTGTAAATGTTTCGCATTGTGAGTATACGATTACAATTTGAACAAGTTTGGGCCTATTCTATATATGATTACGGTTTTGAAGCTGGGAGCTAGTGAAGGCATCTCAGATGTAGACTTATTCAAATTCAAAAGTGGTTAGTTGGGCATTCGAGTTGTTTAGAAAGCAATGCTACCTGCTGTAAATAAATATACTCATTAAAATTAGTACGGCCAAAAATTATGGGTTGATATGTACGTCCGGAATAGAATACACTACCAACTTATCTCTCACCAGCCCCTCTCACTTCATTGCCTAAAAATAAGTGTCACCTGTTGCCGTCCGCACCTGGGAACAAAAGACCAGGCCACACGGCGATGAATGAACTATAGCTTCTGTCGAGTGGGGCCTGCGTGGATGTCTGGCGCCCTACTGGCGGGACCTGAAATTGTCGTTGTCGTAGATTTAGATTTTTAAAAAGTCTAGGATGTTTGGAAGCCATAAACTAAGGTAAACGAGGATAGAAGGTGGCAGGTTAATCCAAGGATTGGAATGTGCAAAATGATCAGATCACATACAGTCTCCGCATTTGGATATCTGAAATATTTATATTATTTCTATAAATAATAGCCGTCCATCGTGGGCGATGGTAACAACTTCAGACATGTGTGTGTGTTCATCTCTCCCTATCTGTGTGTGTGTGAAGATGACTGATCCTGGTCGATGGTAACAACCTCAAACTTATGTTGGTGCATCTCTCTGGTGTGTGTGTTGGTGCATCTCTGTGTGTGTTTGTGTGTGTGTGTTGGTGCATCTCTCTGGTGTGTGTGTGTTGGTGCATCTCTGTGTGTGTTTGTGTGTGTGTGTATTGGTGCATCTCTCTGGTGTGTGTGTTGGTGCATCTCTCTGGTGCGTGAGTGTTGGTGCATCTCTCTGATGTGTGTGTGTGTTGGTGCATCTCTCTGATGTGTGTGTGTGTTGGTGCATCTCTCTGATGTGTGTGTGTGTTGGTGCATCTCTCTGGTGCGTGAGTGTTGGTGCATCTCTCTGATGTGTGTGTGTGTTGGTGCATCTCTCTGATCTGTGTGTGTGTTGGTGCATCTCTCTGATGTGTGTGTGTGTTGGTGCATCTCTCTGATGTGTGTGTGTGTTGGTGCATCTCTCTGATGTGTGTGTGTGTGTTGGTGCATCTCTGTGTGTGTTTGTGTGTGTGTGTTGGTGCATCTCTCTGATCTGTGTGTGTGTTGGTGCATCTCTCTGATGTGTGTGTGTGTTGGTGCATCTCTCTGATGTGTGTGTGTGTTGGTGCATCTCTGTGTGTGTTTGTGTGTGTGTGTTGGTGCATCTCTCTGATGTGTGTGTGTGTGTTGGTGCATCTCTCTGGTGTGTGTGTGTGTTGGTGCATCTCTGTGTGTGTTTGTGTGTGTGTGTTGGTGCATCTCTCTGATCTGTGTGTGTGTTGGTGCATCTCTCTGATGTGTGTGTGTGTTGGTGCATCTCTCTGATGTGTGTGTGTGTTGGTGCATCTCTCTGATGTGTGTGTGTGTTGGTGCATCTCTCTGATGTGTGTGTGTGTTGGTGCATCTCTGTGTGTGTTTGTGTGTGTGTGTTGGTGCATCTCTCTGATGTGTGTGTGTGTGTTGGTGCATCTCTCTGGTGTGTGTGTTGGTGCATCTCTCTGGTGTGTGTGTGTGTGTTGGTGCATCTCTCTGGTGTGTGTGTTGGTGCATCTCTCTGGTGTGTGTGTTGGTGCATCTCTCTGGTGTGTGTGTTGGTGCATCTCTCTGGTGTGTGTGTTGGTGCATCTCTCTGGTGTGTGTGTTGGTGCATCTCTGTGTGTGTTTGTGTGTGTGTGTTGGTGCATCTCTCTGATGTGTGTGTGTGTGTTGGTGCATCTCTCTGGTGTGTGTGTTGGTGCATCTCTCTGGTGTGTGTGTGTGTGTTGGTGCATCTCTCTGGTGTGTGTGTTGGTGCATCTCTCTGGTGTGTGTGTTGGTGCATCTCTCTGGTGTGTGTGTTGGTGCATCTCTCTGGTGTGTGTGTTGGTGCATCTCTCTGGTGTGTGTGTTGGTGCATCTCTGTGTGTGTTTGTGTGTGTGTGTTGGTGCATCTCTCTGATGTGTGTGTGTGTTGGTGCATCTCTCTGGTGTGTGTGTGTGTTGGTGCATCTCTCTGGTGTGTGTGTGTGTTGGTGCATCTCTCTGGTGTGTGTGTTGGTGCATCTCTCTGGTGTGTGTGTTGGTGCATCTCTGTGTGTGTTTGTGTGTGTGTGTTGGTGCATCTCTCTGATGTGTGTGTGTGTTGGTGCATCTCTCTGATGTGTGTGTGTGTTGGTGCATCTCTCTGGTGTGTGTGTGTGTTGGTGCATCTCTCTGGTGTGTGTGTGTGTTGGTGCATCTCTCTGGTGTGTGTGTGTGTTGGTGCATCTCTCTGGTGCGTGAGTGTTGGTGCATCTCTCTGATGTGTGTTTGTGTTGGTGCATCTCTCTGGTGCGTGTGTGTTGGTGCATCTCTCTGGTGTGTGTGTGTTGGTGCATCTCTCTGGTGTGTGTGTGTGTTGGTGCATCTCTCTGGTGTGTGTGTGTTGGTGCATCTCTCTGGTGTGTGTGTGTGTTGGTGCATCTCTCTGGTGTGTGTGTGTGTGTTGGTGCATCTCTCTGGTGCGTGAGTGTTGGTGCATCTCTCCGGTGTGTGTGTTTGTATATTGGTGCATCTCTCTGGTGCATCTCTCCGGTGTGTGTGTGTATTTGTGCATCTGTCTGGCCTGTGTGTGTTGGTGCATCTCTCTGGTGTGTGTGTGTGTTGGTGCAGCTTTGTGGTTTGCGTGTGTGTGTATTGGTGCAGCTCTATGGCGTGTGTGTGTATATTGGTGCACATCTCTGGTGTATATGTGTGTGTGTGTTGGTGCATCTATCTGGTATGTTTGTGTATTGGTGCAGCTCGGTGGTTTGTGTGAGTGTTGGTGCATCTCTCTGGTGTGTGTGTTGGTGCATTTCTTTGGTGTGTGTGTGTGTGTTGGTGCATCTCTTTAGTGTGTGTATATGTTGGTGAATCTCTCTGCTCTGTGTGAAGGACTGAAAATTCTAATTCTGCCATATCATGGCAAAACAGACAGAGAAGGTCAAACAGGCGTGCCTGTCATAGAGTCATTGAAGCATTTATTTTGTCCTGCCAGTCGCTCTTCTTGGAGCTCACAGTTTATCAGCCTTTTAGTTAGACATACATACAACATGTTTGTTAGACAGACATACAACATGTTTGTTAGACATACAGACAACATGTTTGTTAGACAGACATACAACATGTTTGTTAGACAGACATACAACATGTTTGTTAGACAGACATACAACATGTTTGTTAGACAGACATACAACATGTTTGTTAGACAGACATACAACATGTTTGTTAGACAGACATACAACATGTTTGTTATTCAGACATACCCCCATCAAGGCCAGCACCGTTCAGTGGTGATGGGGCTTAGTTCAGCCATCAGGGGCTGGAAACTAAGACTGGTCGGACAGTCCCATAGTCCTGCCCAAGTAAGCAGAGTGCTGAAGACGGAGGCATCCACCTAAAAGGCGCACAGATAATCAGGATGCCACGCACAAAACACAATGGAAATATGTCTGTATCTATAAAAAGTTATGGTGCCTGCCCTGTGGCGGACGTTCAGGCAGGGATGGTGCCGGGCCCTATACCTCGAAAGGGCCCAACCTCAGTTACTGAAAGTCCTTCTCAATTGCCTCGAGGAGCCAGGAGGCACGGGAATAGAGCTACTGGCCAAACAAACTTTAAACGACCAATAAAAATAATGCACTGGAATGCTGAGGATGTCAACAGTAAAAGAGATGGATACAGCAAAAAATTGGAACTTGAAAATGTCCTCAGTGAAGAAAAAGTTAATATATGCTGTATCCAAGAAACACACCTCAGCAGCGACATAGCCTTCAAAATCAGAGGCTACCAGAGCTACCGATCTGACCGAAAAGACAGGCGAAAGGGTGGAATTCTGACACTTGTTAAAAACAATATCAGCGCATGTCAGCTGGAAGTATATATGGAAGGGGCAGAATACCAGATGCTCCACCTAAATACAGACAGTGCAGAATTCCATCACCTGAACTACTACTGCCCAAATGATAAACCATTGGCACTAGACACAATTCCAGATAAAGAGAGACTTATGGTGTGTGGTGACTTCAACAGCCACTCTCAGAGTTGGGGCTACGATCATATCGACAAGAGAGGTGAGGAACTTGAGAGCTGGCAGGATGAAAATAATATCATCCTTATTAACTAGCCAGCAGACTCACCAACCTTCTACTCGAGAGCATGGCACACCACCTCTACACCAGATCTGGCATTCCACTCACCAGGCCTGGAATGGAACATCACACGTGTCGTTGGAAAGCAGCTTGGGGGTAGTGACCACAGACCAGTATTTCTGGAAATCCACAATGAATTTAGCAAGGACAGCAGCACGCTCACTAGGTGGAACTATAAGAGGGCAGACTGGAAAATGTACCAGCATTTAACCAGTGTTCTAGCTAAGGACATGAGCTTGGACAAAGACATCAATAGAGCAGTGAGTGAATTTAATAGATGTATAATACATGCTGCTAGTAAAACCATACCCAGGGGGGGGGCACGCAAAAACTACAAACCCTACTGGAATGATGAACTGGAAAAGCTGCAAAATGAGATGGAAACATCTAGACAGCAGGCTGAGAACAGACCTAGCCAAGAACATCACAACAAATATCAGCAAACAAAGGCTACATTTCAAAGAGCCAAGTTACAAGCCAGAAGGAGCAGCTGGAAAGAAAAAACAGTCGCTGAACCTAGAAAGAGATACTAGGAAATTATGGAAACTTGTAAAACAACTAAATGATGAAGGTACAGGGAGAAATACCAGGATCACACTTTATAAAGATAGAAACATTTTAACAGGTAAACATGCAGCTGATTACTTTGCAGATTCCTTTGCAGAAGACAATAACATCAAAGTCAGCCCAGACAAACAACAGGAGTTTTGAGAGAACCAGCAAAACATTGGACAAGGCGAACCTATACCTGAAGTCATGGAGGCACCGATCACAATGAGAGAACTGGATCATGCAATATCCAAATTGAAAATGAAAAAGTCCCCTGGAGCTGATGGAGTGTCCAACGAAATTATTAGAAACCTGGGAATTGCAGCAAGAGCAAAGCTACTGCAGATCTTTAACACAAGCTGGTCCACGGGTAATGTACCACAGGCATGGAGAGAAGCAATAATGATACCACTCCTCAAATCAGGAAAAGATGGCAACACGGTCTCCAACTACAGGCCCATCAGCCTCACAAGCTGTCTATGCAAAACAATGGAACGCATTATCAATCTTAGGATGCAGTGGTACCTTGAAAGTGAAAACCTTCTGGTATCACAGCAAGCAGGTTTCAGACAGTGCTACTCTACTGAAGATCAGGCAACCTACCTCTCCCAAGAGATTGAGGATGCCTTCCAAGATAAGAAACTGGTACTAACAGCATGGATAGACCTCAGGAAAGCATTTGATAAGGTCTGGAAAGAAAGGCTCCTAAAGAAATTGCGAAATTGCAGGGTTAGCTCAAGAATGTACAAATGGGTAAAAGCATACCTGCATAATAGAAGAGCCAGGGTACAATTAGATGGTCGCAAGAGCAAGAAAGTTCTACTGCGTCATGGAGTCCCCCAGGGAGGAGTCCTGTCACCCACACTTTTCTTGGTTTACATCAATGACCTAGTTGCTGAACTACCACACGGGATCAAAGTGGCAATGTATGCTGACGACCTGGTGATCTGGTGCACGGAAGAACATGCAACAGTGGCCACTAAACAAATACAAAGAGCTATCGATGCCCTAACCTTATGGGCAAATAGATGGTGCATCAGCATTAACACAGATAAGTGCAGCACTACACTCTTTACCCTCTCACCAAAACAAAAAGCCGGTCATATCAAGATAGATGGAGAGCTCTTGAAAGAAGACAAACAACCCACATACCTCGGAGTTACTTTTGATGATAAACTGACATGGAAGCAGTACATAAACAAAGCAACAACAAAAGCCAGGAGGAAGTTAGCTATCCTGAGAAAACTAAGTGGAGCCACATGGGGAGCCAGTGGAAATATATTCAGTAAAGTTTACCAGCAAGGCATAAGACCACACCTGGAATATGGTTCAGCTGCATGGTGTCCTGCATCAAACACCACATTACAAGATCTAGATAAAGTGCAAAACCAGGCACTTAGAATAATGTTGGGAGCAATGAAATCAACACCCATAGCAGAGATGCAGAAAATGGGAAGAATGCACACACTTGGCGAACGCAGAGACACAAAAGTACTAATTCAGGCAGAAAGTTTCAGTGTATGCCAAGTCATCCAATGAAGGAAAGATTCCAAAATCTAGCAATGGGACGACTGAAAAGAAGCAGCTTTATACATCAAGCTAAACGACTCCGCAGACAACTTACAGACCTACCTGAAGTTGACAGCCCCTTAAGGCCTGTACCAGAACAAACCCCGTGGAGTTAAAGACATGGAATGCCAATATACATTCAGACCCATGTGAAAGGAATACTAAACGAGGACGAACAGAACAGTGTGCAGCGAAGGACAGTCACCCTCAGTTTCCTGGATGAGGAATATCCACAAGATATATGGGTCAGAGTATACACAGATGGGTCAGCACAGAATGCCGTGAGAAATGGAGGTGCAAGTGTATATATAGAATATCCACACAAGCCTAGAGATACAATCAGAACACCGACAGGAAAATTCTGCAATAATTATGATGCAGAAATCCAGGCAATTAGTGTGGCAGCTAAAAAACTGCTGAACTCCAACTCTGACCTACAGCCTGTGGTATTCCTGACAGATGCAAGGTCAGTGCTTCAAGCTCTCCAGTCTGGAAAACTAACAAACTTGAAAAAACTACTTAGCGAATTGTCTTACCAGTATAGGGTAACCATGCAGTAGATACCCTCTCACTGTGGAATACCAGGAAATGAAAAAGCAGACCAACTGGCTAAGGAAGGTGCTGCCGAAGACCAACCAGATATACGAATCACCTTCCATCAGAAAAAACAGATGATCACGTCAATAAGAAAGCCACAAACACCAACACAAGATGACTATCATATTATGAACAGACCAGAACAAGTTATAATTCTACGTCTCAGAACAGGACACAACCGACTCTGCAGTCACATGTATACAAAGTTCAAGATTGGCAACACAGCCATGTGTACATGTGGACAGGGAGCACAGAGTGCCAAACATATACTTCAAGAGTGTTCTGAGCATGAAACGCTGAGGCAGACATATTGGCAAGAGGAAACAACACTGGAATCAAAGCTCTATGGGACACCGTATGAACTACAAAAGACAGTTTTATTAAGGAGACAGAATTACAGATATAGACATGTTTCAAGTGAACGAAAGAAGAAGAAGAATTCAGACATACAACATGTTTGTTAGACATACATACAACATGTTTGTTAGACATAAATACAACATGTTTGTTAGACAGACATACAACATGTTTGTTAGACAGACATACAACATGTTTGTTAGACAGACATACAACATGTTTGTTAGACAGACATACAACATGTTTGTTAGACAGACATACAACATGTTTGTTAGGCAGATATACAACATGTATTGCTCATCTCAGTTGAACCTTCTTCAGCATTCTATGAATGCTTCGGACATAGTGATGACTTTAGTATCAGGTACATTATATTGTTACTTCAATCTGAAAAGTCTGTGGATACAACACGCGAACATATTCCATCTACAAACAGAAGCAGTATAACATTTGAATAAAAACCGCACCTAGTAGACAAGAAAACCACTACCTAGAAAAAACATGGAACACCAAGTAAACAAGAAAGGCGTAACATAGAACAGACATGGAACACCTAGTAGACAAGGAAATCGAAACATAGAACAGACATGGAACACCTTGTAGACAGAAAACCGTAACCTAGACCAGACATGGAACACCTAGTAGACAAGACAACCGTAACATAGAACAGAATTGGAACATCTAGTAGACAGAAAACCGTAACCTAGACCAGACATGGAACACCCTAGTAGACACGAAATCTGTAACCTAGACCAGACATGGAACAACTAGTAGACAAGAAAACCGTAACCTAGACCAGACATGGAACATCTAGTAGAAACGAAAACCGTAACCTAGACCAGACATGGAACACCTAGTAGACAAGAAAACCGTAACGTAGACCAGACATGGAACACCTAGTAGACAAGAAAACTGTAACGTAGACCAGACATGGAACACCTAGTAGACAAGAAAACCGTAACACAGAACAGACATGAAACACATAGTAGACACAAAACCGTAACCTAGACCAGACATGGAACACCTAGTAGACAAGAAAGCCGCAACCTAGACCAGACATGGAACACATAGTAGACAAGAAAACCGCCACCTAGAAAAAACATGGAACACCCTAGTAGACACGAAATCTGTAACCAAGACCAGACATGGAACAACTAGTAGACAAGAAAACCGTAACCTAGACCAGACATGGAACACCCTAGTAGACACGAAATCTGTAACCTAGATCAGACATGGAACAACTAGTAGACAAGAAAACCGTAACCTAGATCATACATGGAACACCCTAGTAGACACGAAATCTGTAACCTAGACCAGACATGGAACAACTAGTAGACAAGAAAACCGTAACCTAGATCATACATGGAACACCCTAGTAGACACGAAATCTGTAACCTAGACCAGACATGGAACAACTAGTAGACAAGAAAACCGTAACCTAGATCAGTCATAGAACACCTAGTAGACATGAAAACCGTAACCTAGACCAGACACGGAACACCTAGTAGACAAGAAAGCCGTAACCTAGAAAAACATGGAACACCTAGTAGACAAGAAAACCGCAACCTAGAAAAAACATGGAACACCTAGTAGACAAGAAAACCAATATCAAGAACAGACATGGAACCCCTAGTAGACAAGAAAACCGTAATCTTGACAAGATATGGAACACCTAGTAGACAAGACAACCGTAACAGAAAAACATGGAACACCTAGTAGACAAGAAAGCCGTAACCTAGACCAGACATGGAACACCTAGTAGACAGAAAACCGTAACCTAAACCGGACATGGAACACCTAGTAGACAAGAAAACCTTAACATAGAACAGACATGGAACATCTAGTAGACAGAAAACCGTAACCTAGACCAGACATGGAACACCTAGTAGACAAGAAAACAGTAACATAGAACAGACATGGAACACCTAGTAGACAAGAAAACCGTAATCTTGACAAGATATGGAACACCTAGTAGACAAGACAACCGTAACAGAAAAACCTGGAACACCTAGTAGACTAGAAAGTCGTAACCTAGACCAGACATGGAACACCTAGTAGACAGAAAACCGTAACCTAGACCAGACATGGAACACCTAGTAGACAAGAAAACCGTAACATAGAACAGACATGTAAAACCTAGTAAACAAGAAAACCGTAACATAGAATAGACATGGAACACCTAGTAGACAGAAAACCGTAACCTAGACCAGGCATGGAACACATAGTAGACAGGAAAACCGTAACATAGACCAGACATGGAACACCTAGTAGACAGAAAGCCATAACCTAAACCAGACATGTAACACCTAGTAAACAAGAAAACCGTAACCTACTCCAGACATGGAACACGTAGTAGACAAGTAAACCGTAACCTAGACCAGACATGGAACACCCTAGTAGACACGAAATCTGTAACCTAGAACAGACATGGAACACCCTAGTAGACAAGAAAACCGTAACCTAGACCAGACATGGAACAACTTGTAGACAAGAAAACCGTAACATAGAACAGACACGGAACACCTAGTAGACAAGAAAACCGTAACATAGAACAGACACGGAACACCTAGTAGACAAGAAAACCGTAACATAGAACAGACACGGAACACCTAGTAGACAAGAAAACCGTAACATAGAACAGACACGGAACACCTAGTAGACAAGAAAACCGTAACGTAGACCAGACATGGAACACCTAGTAGACAAGAAAACCGTAACACAGAACAGACATGAAACACATAGTAAACACAAAACCGTAACCTAGACCAGACATGGAACACCTAGTAGACAAGAAAGCCGCAACCTAGACCAGACATGGAACACATAGTAGACAAGAAAACCGCCACCTAGAAAAAACATGGAACACCCTAGTAGACACGAAATCTGTAACCTAGACCAGACATGGAACAACTAGTAGACAAGAAAACCGTAACCTAGATCAGACATAGAACACCTAGTAGACAAGAAAACTGTAACGTAGACCAGACATGGAACACCTAGTAGACAAGAAAATCGTAACCTAGTCCAGAAATGGAACACCTAGTAAACTAGAAAACCGCCACCTAGAACACACATGGAATACTTAGTACACAAGAAAACCAATATCAAGAACAGACATGGAACCTCTAGTAGACAAGAAAGCCGTAACATAGAGCAGACATGGAACACCTAGTAGACAAGGAAATCGTAATCTTGACAAGATATGGAACACCTAGTAGGCAAGACAACCGTAACAGAAAAACCTGGAACACCTAGTAGACTAGAAAGTCGTAACCTAGACCAGACATGGAACACCTAGTAGACAGAAAACCGTAACCTAGACCAGACATGGAACACCTAGTAGACAAGAAAACCGTAACATAGAACAGACATGTAAAACCTAGTAAACAAGAAAACCGTAACATAGAATAGACATGGAACACCTAGTAGACAGAAAACCGTAACCTAGACCAGGCATGGAACACATAGTAGACAGGAAAACCGTAACATAGACCAGACATGGAACACCTAGTAGACAGAAAGCCATAACCTAAACCAGACATGTAACACCTAGTAAACAAGAAAACCGTAACCTACTCCAGACATGGAACACGTAGTAGACAAGTAAACCGTAACCTAGACCAGACATGGAACACCCTAGTAGACACGAAATCTGTAACCTAGAACAGACATGGAACACCCTAGTAGACAAGAAAACCGTAACCTAGACCAGACATGGAACAACTTGTAGACAAGAAAACCGTAACATAGAACAGACACGGAACACCTAGTAGACAAGAAAACCGTAACATAGAACAGACACGGAACACCTAGTAGACAAGAAAACCGTAACATAGAACAGACACGGAACACCTAGTAGACAAGAAAACCGTAACATAGAACAGACACGGAACACCTAGTAGACAAGAAAACCGTAACGTAGACCAGACATGGAACACCTAGTAGACAAGAAAACCGTAACACAGAACAGACATGAAACACATAGTAGACACAAAACCGTAACCTAGAACAGACACGGAACACCTAGTAGACAAGAAAACCGTAACATAGAACAGACACGGAACACCTAGTAGACAAGAAAACCGTAACGTAGACCAGACATGGAACACCTAGTAGACAAGAAAACCGTAACACAGAACAGACATGAAACACATAGTAGACACAAAACCGTAACCTAGACCAGACATGGAACACCTAGTAGACAAGAAAGCCGCAACCTAGACCAGACATGGAACACATAGTAGACAAGAAAACCGCCACCTAGAAAAAACATGGAACACCCTAGTAGACACGAAATCTGTAACCTAGACCAGACATGGAACAACTAGTAGACAAGAAAACCGTAACCTAGATCAGACATAGAACACCTAGTAGACAAGAAAACTGTAACGTAGACCAGACATGGAACACCTAGTAGACAAGAAAATCGTAACCTAGTCCAGAAATGGAACACCTAGTAAACTAGAAAACCGCCACCTAGAACACACATGGAATACTTAGTACACAAGAAAACCAATATCAAGAACAGACATGGAACCTCTAGTAGACAAGAAAGCCGTAACATAGAGCAGACATGGACCACCTAGTAGACAAGGAAATCGTAATCTAGAATTTTGGGATCTTGGTTATCTGCTAAACCTGGGTCCGCCTAGAACAATGCGTTTCCTTTGCTCCTGTTGTTGAATAGACAGAGATTGTATGAATATGATTGTATGGAAATTTTGTTGTTGGCGTGTAGCATCTTTTTTGTAATAGTGTGTAGCAGAATTTATGTACTGGTGTGTACCATCATTTTGGTATGAGTGTGTAGCAGCATTTTTGTATTTTGTGGTGATATATTTATTTCTTCCTCCTCTTCTCGCTGACAGTTGAACATCTCTATACACGAAGACCGGTTTTCTTCATAAATGCTGCTGTATTTGACAGCACTTCAAAGCTCCCATACAGCTTTTCGTGGATGTCTATCTCTGTAGGCCAGTTCTCCTCCCACAACTGGTTTAGTATAATCCAGTCTTGTAGGATATATTTCACGGGATATGTTGCCTGCTCACATGGAACAATTCTTAGTGTACTTTAGTTGTTGTTTAGTCTGTTGTGTCGTGTCCTGATTCGGTAGATGAGTACTTGCACAGCTCTATCGAGATAGTGATAGTTGACTTTTGGGTGGTCGACTTTCCTGATAGCTCTGATGGTGGTCCTCTTTTTTTGGTAGGTGATTTGTTGGTCTCTTTGTTCCTGCGTTGCTCCATCTTTTGTTAGCATATCTGCTTTTTAATTTCCTGGTATGTCACAGTGGGATGGTATCCACTGTAGTACTACCCTTCTTTGGAGGCTCACTTCTCGTATAGCGTCCTTCAGGTCTGGCAGTTTATCTCTGTCAAGGGCTTGTAGGACAGACTAAGCATCAGTAAGAAAAGCCACCTGTTGACATTGGCTTGTTGTGATTTTAATTATTTCTGCAACAATGTTTAGGGTCCGTACATGCACAGAGTAGCTGGAACCGAAGATTCCAGTTGGTGAACATGTGGATTGATATGATTTATCTAGATATGTTATGTACAATCTAATTATAGAGTATGGGGAATATCTCACGTCGCTTGTTTGTTATTCCTTACGCCACCCTAACCATATTTCCGCTCGTTTCTAGTGAATTCTCAAATGTCCTAGCATTATTGTGCATATTAGTTCTCCATCCCTTCCGCCAGATGTTCTTTTATTGGGCTTGATGAGAAAAGCATTCATAGATGTTTTCTCAAGTTTTTGTATCGCCGCTTTGATCTGCCTCTTTGTCTTGAATCATTTGAGAGTTTATAGCAGTTATTTTGAGAGACTGCTGCTGTTGCTAATCCTCTGAATGTTGTCCAGCCACTTGAATACTCTGTGACCAAGTGTGGACATTATTGTTCGAATTTTGATCATATGGAGGACTTTGTCCATGTGGAGGACTTTGTCCATGTGGAGGACTTTGTCCATTTGGTGGACTTTGTCCATGTGGTGGACTTTGTCCATGTGGAGGACTTTGTCCATGTGGTGGACATTGTCCTGGTGGTGAACTTTAGTTTTGGTGATTTTCTCTTGATATTTGATACTACTTGATATTTCTTTTCTTTTTTTCTATAAGATTGTGGTTGGGCCTGTTCTTTGTCTAATATCATTCCTGTCTCTTACGGAAATTCGTAGGATTCTGCGTAAGCATGCCATTTCAGCTGTCACGTTTACGTTTGTCTTGCCCTGTCGTTGTCCATGTTTGACTGGGTAGCACAGCGTTGGCATAATAATCGTTTTGAATAGTGCTATTTTTCTACATTTGTGATTCTAAAGTTTGTTGTTATTCACCCTAGGTCATGGTATGCTTAACTACAACTATTCTGTGTTTCTTTGCTGCTCTTGTCGCTATATTGCTTCCTAAGTATATCTTCTTCTTCTTCTGCGTTCGTTCTCAAACTCCTGCAGATTAGCAGGATGTAGGGGTGCAAAGGGAACGCATTGCTCTAGGCGGACCCAGAGTTAGCAGATAACCAAGATTCAAAATGTACCTCCTCACGGTGCACCCTGGAAACAGAAAACAGCAGCTCGAGCTGATTCTGGCCAAATCTTTTGGGGATCGTGTCCGAGAATGTGGAGGAAGCAGATGGAAAGAGATTTGACTGCACAAGAGACAGACAATATTTCCGACACCATTTGCATCACCACATACAGCGACACTGTCGACATACAGTGACGCCTGTTAGTCCAGTCCGAACATTGGAGGGGCGGCCAATGTAAAAGGCACGTAAAGGTGGTTGCATGGAGAGAAACAAATATATGTCATAATGAGTACAATGACACAATGAAAGAGCAGAACAGCGCCAGGGGGCAGCGCGAACTGCACATGAAAAGTTCCTAGGAAATGGGAACTATAAGCTCTGTTAGCTCGAGACAAGCTTCTAGTTACCTGTGATCCTTATAAGCCGAGACCCAGACCCAATCGTGGGCGCTCGGAAAAGCAAGAAGATCTAAACCAACTCTAATGTCGAGCCTTCTTATACCGGAAATATGCTCACGAAGAGAAAGGGTTCCGAACCCGATTGGCTTAGGCAAGAAGGGCACAACGATCGCAGTCCTGGCCCAACTCTACAGCCAAGATTTCCTATACCGGAAATACACATGCAGAGTGAAAGGGTTAAGTACCTGATGGGCTCAGGCACAAAAGGGACATCAATTTAACCCTGGCCCAACTCTATTGTCAAGCTTTCCTATACCGGAAATATATTTGCAGAGAGAAAGGGTTCAGTACCTAATGGGCCCAGGCGCTAATGGTACAAAGTCGTTCAGCTCGAGAACGCCTTGCTCTCAAACGCGTGGTGTGAGACTCAAACTTGTGCGAAGAGTTCACGATGTCTGTGAACGACGCCTCGGGTAGGAGGGCGAACGAGCCAGGGCCCAACTCTTCTGGCGAGTTCTTCCTCATACGGAACCAGGCTCGCGGATGAGAAAAGGTTCAGTACCCGATGGACACAGGCAGAGTTCGTCCAATTGCACGAGATGGGTTTATAGACGGTGGAGCACCCAGTGCCAGATAGACGCGCTCGACAAGCGTCTTGGCGAAGAGGCACTACACACCAGCGTGCCCGGCGACAGATACACAGGCTGTCACAGACTAGGGACCAAACCCGACATAAAGGAATGGCGAAAACGGATGTGCTGGACCTCGGACGTCGTGACCACAAGTGGCCAACCGGGGTGCAAATAATCACAGTTTTACTGTGGAACTTGCAGCACAACGTACTTCACGCTCCCTGGCGGAAATCACACGAAATATTCGTTGTGGTTATTTGAGAGCGAACGCTGAAGAATAAGAAGAAGAATGTAGTCCGGAGAACGGAATGCGTTGTATCATGGTTTACAGCATTGCTGCGATATCTGAGCCTTTCGGCCTGACACATCCGACTTCAGCATGGCTTTGGGTCACTGACCCTATATGGAATGGGACAGGCAACTCCATCCCATAATTTCCTTAGTCGCCTTTTACGACATGCGTGGAAAGTAAACAGTGTTGCTATTCTTTGCTCCCATTTCGGGCCCCGCAACACACGGGCGTTCCTAAGTATATGAATTCTGCCACCTGGTTAAGTCTGTTGTTTCCTATATATGCAGGTGTTTCTTTTTGTTCTTCATATCTTCATTACTTCGGTCATTTCTATGTTTATCTTCATGCTAAAGGTTTGGCATGTTTGATGTAATCCGTCTATTTGTCTGTGTAGTTGCTCTTATGATGATGCAACTAGTGCTTGGTCGTCTGCACACAGCAATTCGTTTAAGTTATCCTTCAGATTGTTTTCTTCCGTTGTCTTTGCAGATGTGATCTATGTATGTTATGAACAAAATATATCATAGTACACATCCCTGTCTCACTCCCGAGTGAATATGGAAATTATCGGATGTCCTGTGCTCGTTCTTACTGCGCATTGAAATTTGGCGTATATGCTCTGACATAGGCGTATGTGATGTGGGGAACTCCATATGTTTGTAGTGTTATCCATAGTTGTGCTCTATCCGCTCTGTCAAAAACTTTCTCTTGGTCCGCGATGGTCAAATATAAGTCTTGGTTATGTTCTACCGCTATAGAAGGGCTATGGGATACCAAGAGCTTCCTGCTCCCAGCGAAAGGGATTGAATCATCATGTTCTATCGCTCTTTCTGAAAGCTGTTTGAGGGCGAAGATTGCATCTGTACAGCTTTTATTTTTTTCGAAAACCCAATTGTGTGTTGTTGAGCTGTGGTTCTATATATGAACGCATCCTTCTCTCTAGTATCTTGCTAAAGATTTTTCATATGTGGCTTAAGTAATATGTAGCTTCCTATATGCCTCTATACTTAGTGCAGTCCCTCTTACTGCCTTTTTTCTTCCAGACGGGAACATTCACCGCTGTATTCCACTCCGTGTGTAAATTCTGTTTTCCATATCAAATTGAACAGTCTGCGAAGCCACTTTATACCTTTCACTATTAGCATTTTTATTAGTTCTATAGGTATGTCGTCTATTCCTGGTGCTTTGTTATTTGGTGCATGTTTATCTGCGTCTTCAATTTCAGATTTCAGGAAGTATGGTTCTAGGTCTTCTTCTATTGTATTTATTGTTGTAATCACTTCTCATTCCTTTAAGTTTAACAGTTTATTGAAGTAATTTTGCCATCTTTCCATGATTTATTGGTGCCTATTTAGTATGTTGCAGTGTCCATCGTTGATTATTTCTGTTGGTTCGTGTCTTTTTTACTTCTCATGTTTTGTACTTTATTTGGTGCGTTTTCCTATCCTTGTTAACCATTTCTCCATATTCTTGCCATGAGTTAGTTTTTGCAGATTTGTTGATTTTCTTGGTGTTATTCTTTGCTGTCTTATATGCTAAGTAATCTTCATGCGCTTTGCTTGTTGCCCATTTGTTGTATTTTTGATTTTTTATCTTTCATTGCGCTTTTCACCTGTCCACGAAGCTGTTATTTTTTGTTTCGTACCTTTATGATTTTTATATCCGCATGTTTCCTGCTGTTTGTATCACAATCCTATCCTATCACAACGTTATCACAACTTCATCACAACAAGTCTATCACAACTTTGTCACAAATCTATCACAACACTTTCATCACAACAATTTTATCACAACTTCATCACAACAATTATATCACAACTTTATCACAAGTCTATCACACAACACATCACGACAAGTCTATCATAACTTTCACATCTATCACAAGTCTATCACAAATAATCTATCACAATAATTTTATTACGACTATTCCATCACAACAAGATCAATCATATCAAACATTAGGGTCAGACAGTCAAGGTTTCTAGGGCGTGCGCTGAGAAGAACACAGCTTGAACACTTAATAACCACTGGAAAGATCAAAGGGAGAAGAGATAGAGGTCGACAAAGAGAAAAGTTACTAGATGGACTTGTATCGTGGCACGGTAGAAACTCACCAACTGAGCTTATTGATAACACAAGAGACAGAGAGTCGTGGAGAAACATGATCGCCTACGCCATTCGGCATGGCACTTGATTGATTGATCACAACAAGCCTATCACAACAAAACTATAGCATTTTTACATCTATCAAAAGTCTATCACAACAAGTACATCACAAGAAATTTATCACAACTTTCACATCTATCACAACTTTTACATACATCTATCACAAATACATCACATTTCTATCACAATATGCCTATCACAACAAAGTTATCACAACTTTCACAAGTCCTTCATAACATGTCTATCACAACAATATCACAACAAATTTATCACATCAATTGAATTATCAATTTGAACTTCAGGTAAAATGAGTAGTTATATAGGGATGGAACGAGCCGCGAGTGTGCTGGATGTGCCGAGTGTGCCGAGTGTGCCGAGTGTGCCCGAATGTGCAACCGAATGTGCAACCGAATGTGCAACCGAATGTGCAACCGAATGTGCTCGCACATTCAATATGGTGGTGAAACCTATCAAAACCGGTCGAACCCGGGCGAACCCGCGCGGTGTGTGTGTGTGCCCGGGGCGGGGGCAGACGGCTAGTAGGGCGGCGAGGTCCCCGACCCAGACAACTGGAAAAGGGGTGGGTAGTATATATGTGTTTGTATGCTGGGTGGGTGGTGTTTTCCATGCAAAATTGTGTTGAAAACTATGGCTATGGTGCGCTGTGTGTGTGTGTGTGTGTGTGTTATATAGTTTCCACTGAACTGCCCTATTTAACTTTGGTTCAACCCGGTTGAAGAAAATACTGCTCTGTTTCATTAAAAAATTTCCACTGTCTTATTTTGTTCTGGTTTAGAAGTAAACGGAAACTACCACGGTGGCTGACCGGTTGAAGGTCGCTCATTCTCAACTAGGTCGGAGATATAACAAAAGGTCAGCTGAACCGTAATTTTCCACTGAGTTACTTAGGGGTGGGCCACTTGATTGATGAAATACTACAGACGCGTACTTTTCCGTGTGAAAATCCTTACAAGATTTCCGCGATAACGACAGGTAGCAACATCTGGCATTAATAACTTTCTCTTCACCCGCGTGCGTGTGAACCACGCCAACGGTGCTCACCATAAACCTGTTATCTGATTGTGGGAATTAATGGTGTACTAGGATTTTAAAATAAGGAATTCAAAACGAATATATTTCAACCGTATATATATATATATATATATATATATATATATATATATATATATATATATATATATATATATATATATATATATATATATATTCGTATGTCTGCGTTTGTTTTAGACCAGAATACAGTTTAAATAATTTTCACTAAGAAATTCCCATACAAGATTCCCCCGAGCTAACACTTTGAGCCGAAATAACACCTGTCCTCCATTAACAAGTGATAAGGAGGTGATTAAATTCCACGAATGCAACGCATCTTATCGGGAAGGGGAGATAACAAATTTGTTTAACACGGGAACATTTTTGCTCGTTAACACGAAATATGAAGTAGTATAGAGGGTTAAAATTTATGGAATGACCTCTTTTGTGGTGTTGAAAATTATCGTGCTGGGTGATTAATATAACTCATATAACAAAAATGTTCACAGTGTATTCACACTAGCTTCTATCACATTCTACCATGTTTAATATTTTTTTAGTATGTTCTCACTATGCTCTGCAACTATTTTAAGATTTCCCCGATAACGCCAGGTAACGACAGCTGACACTAATGGATTTTCTTCTTCCGCGTGCGTGTGAACCACGCCAACGGAAATACTCACCATAAAATTTGGTGGAAAAGCTAAGACCTTGACCGTGTCACTCTGAGAGCGCGTTAGTAGTAATTCTGGTTTAACTGGTTGAAACCAGCCGTAGCTGGTTATTTCAGAAAGCCACATAGCTGAAACCAAGAAATTTTTGCTGCGTCAGCCTTCAGCGTGCTATAAATACCGGCGCAGAACTAATGATCTTCACTATTAAAATCATCAGCTTGTTGATAACACAACGACTTTTGCATTCTTCAGTGAACCAGATCGTGGGAAGTTATTCATAGGAAAATGGTGAGTTATATGTGTTAGTGTGGGTTTTCACTATACTCTGTTTATTTATAATTGTGTTTTATTTTATTGTAAGTTATTAATCTTGACCATTAATTAGTAGGAGCACATAGTAACCTTATTACGTATTCCGTCTTTATATCTATATTATGTATATCGATAACTCCTACCGCTATGTGTTATACTCTTGGTTTTAGTGTTATCATTACAGACCGATGTTTTATTTGAAGTTATTTTTACAGTAATAGGGTTTTGTATTATTAATTCAGTGTGTAAATTATCTTACGTATATCGATAACTCCTACTGCGATGGTATATACTCTATAACTATGTTATGTCTATACCTTATAAATAGTGTATTGGTGTCTGACAAGTTATGTTCTATTCGTTCACAGGCCACTATCGCACCAACAAAACCAACTTGTAGTGTTTGCAGCAAGTCCTTTGCACGACTGTTTGTCCTTAAACGTCATATGGCTAGTGCGCATGGGGGCCAACGATACCCATGTACAATGTGCCCCCAAGTCTGCGCGTATTCTTCAGGTCTAGCGCTTCACATTAAGCGTGTGCATTCAAACCCCAAGGTAGTGATGAACACGACACAAAGGCCAACAACAACTCATATTGAACAACAACCAACGGGGTCCACGCCAATAGATGCCACTGTAACAACTCCACCGATTTCTATGATGTCTACAACATCAAACCCACCACTTACAACCGCAAAACGACCAGCTGAACCAGAGGTTGGGCTGGTTAAAAAACTTAAAATGGATGAACTTGCCGGGCTACCAGCTGATATTCAACAACTTTATGAAGAAAATTGGGATACCATAAAAACGCATTCACGAATACTTACAAAGATGGCCCATTATACAATATTTCATTCACCCACAGAACCACACATAAATAACTGGAATGACACATTACTCGCAATTCACAACGCTCAAACTACACGCTACAAGATTAGTTTAACAAAGCATATCATTCTCCGCCACAAGGAGACCCTAGAACCTCGCTTTTTTCATGGTTCTACCAATAATGCGTCTGTATTGGAGAGCCCTGTAATCATAAACAATAGAAGTGACCTGGACCGCTTCATAACTACTATTATTGAGATCGACAATACCAAAGTCGGCCTAAGTGTGCGACCCGACACCAAGTACAAGCTAGAAAATATTTGTGCCACAGAATGTTATCTATATTTTCTTTCTAACCACACACTAGGCTGCTCTTTAGACACACTCCCACCACATATCACAAATAATAAATCTATCTTTACATTGCAAACCAACAAAAACACAGGAACACCTTACCACGACAATCTCTGTTTCTTTCGTTGTTTAGCTCTCCATCACAAACACAACATTAGAGCACTCAGTACACCAACACAGAGTTTATTAAGTGACTGGTACACGTATCAAGACATAGAACCACAGACCAATTTTTCTGGTGTAACACTTGACATCATTCCAAGCTTAGAAGACTGTTACCAGCTCAATATTGACGTATACGAATTTGACGAGTTGAATGTCCTGGTGCCCATAGTACGCAGCGGTAGCACATTTCCTAATATTATGTACCTCCTACAACATAAAGAGCACTTTATGTACATCGATAATATTGACGAAACTAGCCACTCCTTTGGGTGTCCCAAATGTGGGAAAGTCTGGAAAGACAACTTTAAGCTCACCCGCCACGAGAAAACCTGCAAGGGCGGTATCAGCACTGGGGTATACCCAGGTGGAGTCTACATCCCATACGACACTGTCTTTGAAGAGCTGGCAAAAATTCTACCACTCGAGTTGGTAGATACGGGTTATATCTATCCTTACAGGGCTACATTTGACTTCGAATGCTATTTTGACTCGTCTGATTGTGCTGCAAAGTCAACGAGTAACACGACCTACATAGCAAAACACATCCCCATGTCGTGTTCTGTAGCATCCAATGTCCCTGATAAGAAAGACCCAGTCTGTTTCGTCAGCACAGGAGATCCTCAGAAACTGATCAATAGTGTGCTGAAGTATTTAGTGGAAATAGCTGATGCCGCTGGAAAACTCTTAAAAGAACGTTTTGCCGATCATCTCAAGGTCTTGCGTGATGGTGAGCATTTTTTAGAGTTGTGTAGACTCGAGGGGTATCTCGCGCAACTGCCTGTGATTGGGTTTAATTCGGGGAAGTATGATGTTAATTTGATTAAACCATATTTCGCCCGGTATTTTTTAAAAAACCCCGGCGAAGATGGGGCCTTCGACTTCGCTGTCAAGCGAAATAATAATTTTATGTGCATATCCACGGAAAAATTAAAGTTTTTGGATATTGTCAATTACCTTGCACCAGGTTTTAGTTACAGTAAGTATTTAGCAGCTTACAAGGTAGTCGAACAGAAAGGTTTTTTCTGTTACGAGTATGTAACAGACCTGGCGCAGTTGAAGGAACCCTGTTTACCTCCACACGCGGCCTTCTACTCAAAACTTAAAAATTCCAACATTTCTGTTGAAGAATATGCGTACTGCCAAAAAATCTGGCGGGAACATAACATGACGAAATTGCAGGATTTTCTCGAGTGGTACAACAACAAAGATGTCGCTCCTATGCTGAAGGCCCTATCCAGCCAGGTTAAATTCTATGCTGCGATTGGGATTGATATGTTTAAGGACGCAATCTCTGTTCCGGGTATCACCCTCAGGTACCTTTTCAAAACCCTACCACGTGGTATAGTATTTACGTTATGCGCCAAGTATGAAAAAGACCTACACAACATCATACGTCACAACATCACCGGTGGCCCGTCTATTATTTTCCATCGACACCATGAGATGGATAAAACCAACATCCGCGGTGGTAAGGTGGTTAAGAGCATTAAGGGGTATGACGCCAATGCTCTTTATTTGTGGGCATTAATGCAGAAGATGCCCACAGATTTTACAATCACCCGAACACACGATGATGGTTTTAAACAGCACAGGCGAAATCTGTACACCATTCAATGTAGGGAGTGGTTAGCTTGGATGGCTCACACGAGAACCACAGAACTTATCACCCAATTCAACGGTAAGGAACACCGTGTTGGTGATGCTCATATTCCAGTGGATGGTTATTGTACTATGACACGCACGGCCTTTCAGTTTCATGGTTGCATGTTCCACGGGCATCCCAACTGTCCAATCACCAAAGACCATGTCATCAATCCGGTCAACAAAAAACCGCTTGCTGATTTGTATTTGGCTACATGTAGAACCAGTCAAACGATAGCTAACGCGTGTGGTGGTGGTATTGTCGAGTGTTGGGAATGTGAGTGGCAGACATTAAAAAAGACGGAGAAACGTGTCAGAGACTTTCTAGCAACAGCATTTACGAGGCAAAAACCATCCTACGCTAAATACACGAGACCTACACAAACCCAAATTATTGCAGCTGTTGTTGATGGTTCGTGTTTTGGGCTTGTTGAATGTGATATTCATGTCCCAGAGTCTTTGAAAGCGTATTTTTCGGAGATGACACCCATCTTTAAAAATATTGAGGTCAGTCGGGCAGATATTGGCCCACTGATGGAGAAATACGCAAATGATAACAAGCTATTGACCACACCTCGTCGAACACTTATTGGGAGCTATATTGGTAACAAAATCCTGTTGGCCACGCCCTTGCTAAAGTGGTATCTGGCTCATGGTCTAGTGGTTACATACATCTATCAGGTTATAGAGTATGAACCGGTAGCGTGTTTCAGCCAGTTTGGTGATACTGTTACCAGTGCTCGTCGTGAGGGTGATCTCTCCCCAGCCGCTTCTATTACAAGTGATACTATGAAATTACTTGGGAATGCGGCTTATGGAAAAACCCTCACCAATAAAGCTAAACATGCTAAAGTGGTGTATGTGGCCCCTACAGCGACCGACAAGTTGGTCAATAGCCCTTACTTTAGGAAGATGGTCGAGGTTGGTCCTGATTTATACGAGGTTGAGTCACGGTATCAGCACACGAAGTGGGATTTACCCATCCAGATTGGTTTTTTCGTGTACCAATACGCCAAGCTTAGGATGCTTGAGTTTTACTATGACTTCCTCGATAGATTTGTGGACAGGAGTGATTTTGAGGTGACAGAGATGGATACGGACTCTCTCTATTTAGCCCTATCTGCGGACAGTCTGCATGACGTCATTAAGCCTAGCATGAGGGCCGAATATCGACGAGTCTACGACCAGTGGTTCCCTAGGGAAACCTGTCATGTTCATATAGACCTCTTACTCGACCCGCCTAAAGACTGCCCCCGGTGCATCGAGGCGCGGCTATTCGATAAACGAAAGCCAGGTCTATTCAAGCTCGAATATGCTGGTATAGGGATGATCTCACTATGCAGCAAGACATATCACTGCTTTGGGCCCTACGACAAGACATCGACAAAGGGTCTAAGTAAGATCCAAAACAAATTTGACGCAAAGACATTTTCCGACGTCCTGACAACCAGACAAAGTAGTGGGGGTAAAAATCTGGGTTTTAAGACGACAGGGACAGCTGTGTACACTTACGAACAACATAGGGCATCACTTTCATACTTTTACATAAAACGACAGGTACAGTCAGATAATGTCTCAACAACACCTCTTTCTATATAACCTTTCTCAAATTCGTACTTGGTGTCGGTATTTTTATATAATTTCATATTGTATTGATTATGACTTTAGAAATTTGTATGCCCTTTGCCTAATTTCATGCTCCTTATAAATGTTTATTTATGGGCTTTTCATAATTTTATGCTTTTTAATGACATTGTACATTTTCTATTTGATAAATTTATGGTGTATAAATGATACACACTTGAAATGTTTTATGAAAATACATATCCATTTTTCATAATTGTATAACTTAGTACGTCCCAAAATATATAAAAGTATGTAAATAAAAGTATTTCTTATGTTTAACCCTTTTTTGTTTGTTTTATATTTGTGTGTTTTAAATGTATATGGATCCCGAGTCTAACACCCACTACTTAATGGATTCTTGTCTGTTTTCTGACCCATAAACCACGCTTCCCATCCTGCCCTGTATCTGACCCCTGGTGTAACCCACATCTCGTGGAGTGGATCTGGTTTTATCTGAATTTCTTGACCTGCGGATAACTTCTGGTGTTTAGCTGCTTTTCTTGTCCTGTGGCTAATGTATAAGTTCTTGACCTGGGGATAACCTTGGCCCTCTGTTTTGAGAGATGCTTCTTTGTACCAAGTTAATGAAACACGCAGTACAGACAGCACGGTAAACGAGAACTTGAAAACACTTGACAACAAATTGTTTCAGAGATATAAAAAAATATTTATTTATGAATCGTGTACATTTTTCAAAATAAATAATAAAAAAGAATGTTCACTGTATAATTCACTGTTGATAAAGCGGTACCAAAACAGGTTGTGTTCTTTGTCTCTTGGTTGGTTTGGGTTTGTTAGAATTTTTCTTGTCTGTGGCTGATACCGATGGTTCAGGTACATAGACAGGTTCGTAATCAGGTGTGAGATACATCTCTAGGTTACCACAACCATATGGGAATGAATCGTCATAGGTGTTTGAAACTGGAGCCGATGAATCAATGTACGTGTTTGAAACTGCAACTGATGAGTCGACATATGCATTTGAACCTGGAGCATTTGAAGTTTGCTTTGTAGGAAAAACACTGGAAATTCTATCAAATTCATTCAGAATAACATCACGTAGTTCTACTAGATCGACGAAATCTTGTCGACTCATCGTGATACCTGTTTTAGTAGGATACTTTATGTGTGTATCACCATAGTATCTGCGAATCTGAATAAGAGGTTTCTTGAAGGATGATACAGCCACTGCATTAACACCATCACCTAATGGTTTAATCATATCGTTGGTTCTTGAAAAGTATGTAACTGGTGAAGCCATCTTCTTGATACAACAGGACTTGGCAATATCACTTCTAGACTGGTAGTGCGTTGTGAGGTTCAGATCAAGTGAACTTCTTATTTATACACACAGCGGCGGCCGGAGCACCCCACGCGCGCGCGGCGGCCGGGCTCACGATTGGTCGCGTCTGTGCCTGACTCATGGATGACCCCACGCCAGTATGACGTTTCTAGGCCATAGGTGCTGGCAGATTTGATTAATGACTCATGGCGTGGGTACGGTGTGGTATCTAGGTCACAGATGTTGTACTCGTGACTTTTGTTTGAACTGGTTCCAGACTAGGGCGTATACAAGCTTATCATTTTTCCACTGTTTGACCGTGAAAGGTCGCAACACACATGCCATTGACGCACCGCGTGCTTTTAACATTAAGAAATACACAACGTATAAGCCGCAGGTAGAACTCAACAAATCTTGTAGTACTCTCGGGTTGTAAACATAAGGTCTATTTGAATTTCTTTCTAGAAATTTGATAATCTCTGAATGTCTGGGCGGCAGGCCAAACGAATCAAAATATGTAAATGTTCCAACACCATCGTAATAAATTGCCACCCAATGGGATCCCGGTCTATAACTGGGGTCTGTATTGACAACAAAAGCAGCTGTCAGTGTTGGGTTAATGTATCTCGGTAACGTATCCACTGGTACGACTCGTACTAAACCGAGGCGACGAATCCAGATATCCTGTATTAATAGCTCATAGATGTGGTTAGTGTTCATTCTCTCAAGCTAAAAAGTCTGTAAGAATTGATCTGGTCTTGGATACCTCCAAAACACTGTCAACTTCAAAGTAAATTAAAACTTGAATGGCCGATGTGGTCACGGTGGCGAATTTCAGTTCAATGGCCAGTGGCCCAGTCTTGGCCATCTCAAATTGATCACCATCAAGCAAGCTAGGGGTCAGATCAAAAGCGTAGAGATTATAACCATGCTTAAAACCTCTAACGTCAATACCATTTCCAGCATCTTTACCGACAAAACCTAGGGCTGTTAGACTACCAAAGAACGCTCTGATGTACTGATCATTGGCGTAATTAATAGTCAGTGGTTTACCACTCACATTTCTACCATCTACCAACAGGTTTAAATACGTCAGATCAAAATGATGAAAATTGAATGGATTTTTCTTAAGATTACCGTTAAAGGCACCAGCATCAACCAAACCAATAACGACTCTTGTGGGTGTCTGTGATAAAAATAAATTATCTTGAACGTGTGATAGCATCCCATTAGGGATGGAAAATGTTTTCAAACCAACCCGTTTTATCGGGTACTTGGCATTACCTCGCATTAAGGCTTTCTCGTGGGCTAGTGAGATGGCTGGATTCAGTTTGACTTTTCTAAGTACTAGCGCTGCATGGGTGATAACACTTTTGTAACCAACGGCCCCATCTGTAGCCATCAGGTTGAAGACATCTTTAGATGGTGTTAGCTTGATCTTTACATCCACACCATTCAACATATATCTGTCTTGGGCGAAAATATCAGCGTGTAATTTACCCATCATATCCATTTCTTCACTCGCCGTTGCCAGTTGGCGGCGAATTTTAAAGCCGTTATTCGTATCCCCCTGCGTATCTTCATGGGCTTTTGGTGTATCTCTGTAGTAGAGGGCGGCACACAAATGACCCTTTTTAGCATCATCACCATAATTCAAAGTAGCTTCAATATAAGCTCGGTAAGGGTACGTGTTTTCGCTAGCTGTGATAAGAGTATCGTTCAATGAAACGTCGACTTGAGAAAATAAACTGTGCATGTAATAATTCACAGGACCAACTTCAGTATTGGGTGGTAAACTATCACCGTTAGGTAGTGTCACTTTGGTTCTTACGTGTAAAAAGGTGTTGAAAAGATCCAAGTAATCCTCACTATTACCCAAAATAACAAACTCGATGGGTGCCCCTGGCGCTAAAGCAGCCAGGGGATGAATTTCCACGTATTGATCCTCGTCAACAGCTGTTTGGGTTGGTGGTACACTAAACAAATCAAGTCCAGAATGAAGACATTCACACGAGTTGGGGTGAATGAGAGCCATTACGCGAATATGTCTCGGGTCTTGTTCTGCTTGGAATGAGCTCGGTGTCGTTTAGCGGCTGGTTTTATTCTTTTCCGGCAGGGTGCACCCGGTGGTGTTGGTCGTTTTCGATGTCTAATACCACGACCCGATTGGGTAACGTGGTCGACAGCACCAGCCAATAGGCGCTGGCCAGCTTCTTTGGCTCTATCTCGCATAGAATCGCGAATATTCACACCACCTAAAGCATCCTGGGCCACTTGTAAACCAGAAGTGACACCTTCTCTAAGTAGAGCTTTACCACCTGTTTTTAACCAGGGTAGTACCATTCTACCCAGACCGCTAAAGAAACTACCTAGCCCGTGTCCTTTTTGATGTCTACCACCGACAAATACGGGTAGCCCATTCCCAGCTTGGTTACAGAAAAATTCCTCATATAGCTTAGGATTTCTGTGGATTGTTGCGTGTCTAACCATTGTTTACTCCAGGTCAAACCGTTTGCGAGAACGAAAATGAAGTGTCACCGTTGACGTCCCAGCTGTAAATGCGATCTTCTTGCCTTGGTCTGTGGTTAAAAGGATTTCAACGGTATCAAACGAGAAGCGACTCAGAGGTGCATAATGGGGTTTATCATAGATTCGAAACACTGACGTAGCTGTCTTGTCCAATATGGGTACAGAGCGTAATAGTGGGACCATCGCATCACCCACTGAACGCGCAGATACAATGTCTGAATACACGTAGACATTTTTCATATCGCGATCCATATCGACCATATCTTGACTGGTTCGATCTGCGTCGTCATAGGTCAGACGTGTTTTTGGTAGTGCTAAAATGTTTTTCAGCGTCTCACTCAGTGCAAGTTCAGTACCTTCATCGAGAATCTTAATTGTGGATCTCTTTGAAGCTTTATTGTAATAAATTTTCGCAATACGACCAGCATTGGTCAGCTTAGAATTGAGTTCGTAGATAAAACCCTCTGGTGAGTCGTATAGACCGGCCGGCATAGTTATTACACCGTTCAGGTTATTAGATGGTGGGTGGACATATGTCAACCACACCTCACCATCAAGAACGTTGAAATATGTGTTTGGAAATTGAATTTCAGCTAGACCCACCTCATATTGGGAATTCATCTCTATAGTTTGTGGAAGTTTGACAAAATAATGGCTCGGGTTATTGTCCGGAAAAATGTTCATTGAAGAATTGCTCGGTAAGGTAACGTAGAAACTCATCCTAGCTTTGGGTTTGGTAGCATGTAGCCCAAACAACTACTCAGTAAGGCGATCCAGATCTTGGCGCCAGGTGCATCGAGGTCGACTCGAGACAGATTAAATAATGAAACACCAATCACCACATATATAATAATCATTTGACAAAGGAAAACAATTTCTAAACGTGGGACCAGTTTACCGAATAAGACCCAGAGTGATGTTCGTACCCCTGTTCTTTCTTCTTCTGGCCGTAATACTGTTTCAACTTGATCAATTTCCATTAGTATCTTGTAATGTCTGTGGCAGACACACACGAATTGAATGAAGAATTATAGCCGAACCACTTGACTAAATACTGTTTCCGATGTCCATCCCCACGTTCTTCTAGGACTGTTTCGATACGAAACGTTGTTTTGTCACCCACTTTTTGAAGTTCTTCTTTGTAAAAGGAACCTTGCACTTCTTCACCCGCATCATCTTTGATCGTATAAGTTATAGGTGTTGTCGGTTGTATCTGACTGACGGTAAACAGTTCTTCAGTCCACGCCGGTGTATATCCTTTTTTAAAATTGTGTCTGCCTAGCCCGAGTCTCACCCTATCACCAACATTGAAATATACTTTTGTGTCTGTTGGTCGCTCTCCATATAACGTATTCCACACTTGGGCTTGATTACCCGTATTAACTTCTACAGGCGCCATCCGAATACTCCTATGAAATGAATAATTATAATTTCGAAGCAAGGCGTTTATCACATCTACATAACGAGGTTTATTGCTTTTAGTGAAATATCGCCACATTTTCTCCTTCAATGTACGATTGAAACGTTCGACAACAGCGGCTTTGACATCTTCATTTTCAGTTGTGAAGAAATGAACACCGTTGTCTTTAAGAAACTTGAGAAATGTTTTATTGGTAAATTCCGAACCCTTGTCGGTTTGAAAATTTATTGGTTTTCTTTGTTCTAAAATACTACTCACAGCTTCGACTAAAGCTTTTCCAGTTTTGTTCTTGATCGGAACAGCCCAAGCGAATTTACTAAACACATCTATACACGTCACCAAATATGAATATCCATCGTTGTATTTTCTTAACTTTGTAAGATCAATTAAATCAGCTTGAAACTGTTGGTCTATACCACCTGTTATGGTTACACGTCTTTTAAAGCGACGCCGAATAGGTTTATGTAAAGTGTAAGTATCCTGATGCCTTAGCCAGTCTTTGACTTGTTTTGTTTCAAGTTTGGTGGTACGTTGTAAACCACTAACACCACCATACGCTCCAGCTTTCTTAGGATTGTAGTAATGGCGCGACAACATTTTGTCTACCATGATTCCCAAATGGGTGTTTTGGTAGGCGTAGGAATTTTACTTTTCCTTTTCTTCCTGAGCGAACGTTTAGGTTGGTCGGGCGTCACTTCAACCTTGTCTGGAATTTTCTCAGCTGCTTCTTCGGTTTTATGTGGTGGTTCGATAGGGACCGGCAGAGTTGGTTTGTTATGTGCTGGTTCTACAGGTACCAACGAAGGTGGCTTGAAGTCTAATAAACCCAACGGTCTGTTTTTGTACTGGTCAAGGCGAATCAAATACTGTTGTAATGTTTGCTGGTAAAGTCTAGCTTTATCAGCGTTAGATAAATCAGAACGATCTAAAACATCGCGCATCTGTTGATCCAGATCACGCATGTTATCCATTAAACTATCAGGTGGTGTGTACGTAGATTTTTGTTGTAAAGTTTCTAGTACCCGTGGATCGATCAGCAACATTTTCTTGGCCATTATACACCCAAGAGACTACCCAACACACTCAGGACAGGTTTCAGTAACGCGCCTATGAAACCCCCTTGTTGAAGAATATGTTTCCTTCTTTTCACGGTAGTCTTTTTGCGAGTGAGCAGTCTGAGATTAGTCTTGTGTCGTTGCAGTCGGGTCTTCTGATGCTTGGTAAGTCGAACATGCCCTTTTAAGATATTGTGGGAACATTCACACAGGGTGCGTATGAGAGCCGGTGATGCTGTTTTTATTATACTCTTCACGACAGCTGGTTTTGCACGGCACAGGGTTTTTAACATTGGGCCGTGACGTCTCAAAGTGTCAGTCATTTTTATTTTGGAACGTATACGACTTGGTTTTCTCCAGGAAATATATGACTCCGCAATCTCAAAAGATCCGGTGTTGCCTGTCTGAGATCTATCAACAAATAACCATGTGGGGCCGCTGTTGCGTCTTTAAAACTATCTTGCACATAACTATTCTGACCGGGGTACATTTGCTTGGCCAAATGTATAATCTGCGAGCCGTCACGTGGGTTCTTGAAAAGCACAATATAGTGTGAGTTGAGGCTAATTGTTCTGTGTTCTTTGTTTTTACCAAACAAATTCTGCACAATATACAACACGCTCAGACTCCGATGATGACTTCCTTTAGTGAATAATTTAGTAACTCGAGCATCTGTTTCACTCATCAAATCATCAATAACCAACAGTCTTGGTTTATCACCAGTCCATTGCTCCACGTCTGGTAGACCTTCAATAAATTTAACACCAGGCATGGTCTCATACACAGCCTGCCACGCGCCATAACACCAGATAATTTCCTCTGGTATTGGATCCACCATCTCGTGCACATATTTTAAGAAATTTTGCACAAAAACAGTTTTTCCACACCCAGTCGGACCAGCAATCATAGCTGTAAAAGGATGTTTCCACCTTGTATCCATTTATGTTAATGAGCATTTTTGTCGTATGTTACATATATTTATATAACACACACACACAGCGCACCATAGCCATAGTTTTCAACACAATTTTGCATGGAAAACACCACCCACCCAGCATACAAACACATATATACTACCCACCCCTTTTCCAGTTGTCTGGGTCGGGGACCTCGCCGCCCTACTAGCCGTCTGCCCCCGCCCCGGGCACACACACACACCGCGCGGGTTCGCCCGGGTTCGACCGGTTTTGATAGGTTTCACCACCATATTGAATGTGCGAGCACATTCGGTTGCACATTCGGTTGCACATTCGGTTGCACATTCGGGCACACTCGGCACACTCGGCACATCCAGCACACTCGCGGCTCGTTCCATCCCTATATAACTACTAAAATGGCGCGAGACGACAGCTGTGTTGATTCTCACTCGTCACAAATGGAAGTGTAGTCCGGTGTATTCGGGATTCTCCATCTGGAATAGGTGGACTCATTAATGTATGTATTAATTAGAGATCACAGCGTAGCCAAGTGAGGTTTTCCCGATACAAAACTGCGACAGGATTAGCAATCCGACAGTGAGAACTCAAGTCGCTCGTAGAAAATGGAGGGTTTCCCGGATGGTACATCCGATAAATTTCAAATCCACTCGTGTCTGAGACAGGAATGTGTACTACTCCCTACTATTCATAACATACATAGACCACATCTGTAAAGTAGCAAAGACAACGGAAGAAAACAATCTGAAGGATAACTTAAACGAGGTTCTATTTGCAGATGACCAAGCACTAGTGGCATCATCACCAGAAGAACTACAAAGACTAATATATAGATTACATCAAACATGCCATACCTTTAACATGAAGATAAATATAGAAAAGACTGAAGTAATGAAGATAGGAAGAACAGAAAAAAATCGCCAATATATATATATATATATATATATATATATATATATATATATATATATATATATATATATATATATATATATATATAAACGTGAGACAAGTGATATTACTACTCTCAAACAAGTTTCGAAATCTGTGGGTAGACCTATCCATTCCGCACCTGCTGCCACATCCTGCAATCTGCACACGCTTTGTATGACATCCTCAGCACGTCCCATCCACGACCTTCCTCTCTTGATTCTGCTGCCTTTAACTTTCTGTATTTCGGAATGCAACGGGTGTTCCTTATCTGCATATATTTGAAGGTACGCCCGTGCACGGCAATACTGTAATCTATGCTCAGCTGTTGGGCAGTCAAGTAGGTATCGCATAGCTCTTGTCGATGTGTCTCTTGTGCATCCCAGTATGAAACGCATTGCTGCATTCTGGATTCTATCCAGTCTTTCGATCTGAGTTTGGCTAAGAGTCAGAATTGCCAGTGCATATTCCACCACAGCCACAACCAAACCCTGGTACAAAAGAAATAACAATCTCTGCTTACACTGCGCAGCAGCCATAACCTTCATTGCTGCTAAGCCTTTGCCTGCCCTTATGATAACGTGGTCAACATGTTCCCTGAAAATCATGCTTCTGTCAAAAAACACACCCAGATATCTCATTGTGCTAGTTCTTTCTAAACTTTTCCCGGACAACGAAACTTGTGGCATGGGTGTCTTTACCATGTGATTATTCAAGGAAAACCACGTCACGAATGCCTTAGACGGATTAAACACTGCTCCCGTATCTTGATACCAATTTGTCAGTCTGTCCAACTCCTTCTGTAGTTCCACGAAGCACTCTTCTCGATTTCTGCCCTGTCTATACACCAGAATATCATCGGAATATGACATCGTTCTGCCAACACCCGTGATTTGATTGCCAGCGATATGTACTGTGTATACATTGAAAAGTACAGGAGATAGAGGCGATCCCTGTGGCAGACCAGGGCTAATAACCGTTGGTGCAGATATCCAGTTACCACACTTAAGAACTACTATCCTGTGCATCAGGGCGGCGTCAACCCACCGCACGACAAAAGGATTAACTGCAAGGTTTAACAGCTGGTGCATCAAATTATCCAAGGACAGCCTATTGTACGCATCCTCAAGGTCTAGTGCGACCGCACATGCCTCCATGCGCGAATCCAACACTTCAAAAACATCCTGCGCAAATATGGCTGCATTCTGCCATATCTTCTTTCCTGGGCGATATCCTCCTAACAATGTTGGTAAACACTTATTTCTTTCAAGATAACACGACACCTATTACACCTTCTATCACAACAACTTCTATTAGAACAATTTCTATTACAACAATTTCTATCACAACAACTACTATTAGAACAATTTCTATTACAACAATTTCTATCACAACAACTACTATTAGAACAATTTCTATCACAACAACTTCTATTACAACAACTTCTATTACAAAAGCTTCTATCATTACATCTTCTATCATTACATCTTCTATCAATACAACTTCTATCAATACAACTTCTATCAATACAACTTCTATCACTACAACTTCTATCAATACAACTTCTATCAATACGACTTTTATCACAACAGTTCTATGACAACCAATTCTATAATAAAAGTCTGAGATAACGAGCTACAAAATTTCGTATTTCTTGCGAGTTTTTCTTAGAATCGGTTACTAGCGATTAAAAGTCAGTCAACGATACCGCCCACCGAGGCAGCCATGATATCGCGTGCACTCTTCTGGTATTAACTATAAATGGCGACGAGCAAAGGATCCAGATGTTCATCTCCCACCAAGCCCCACCCTGTGCATTTTGTCTAGCCTAGCTATATACTTGAAGTTTGCATTGTACGCGCGTGAGTAGTCATGTGTGAGCGGACGCAAGGCTCTATGGTTCCGTCTGGCACTGGTCTGACTCGCTAGGCGGGAAGATTTGTGTATGCCTAGTCACTGCAGGTGGGATTTGTCATGATAACAAGCATTTATGATGTTTCTGAGGTGGTTTACTCAGTGCTAGTGGGTCGAGATTAAGAAATGCTCAACAAGACAGCAGCAACTAACATGTAAAAAGTAAAGTTTACACCTGAGCATGACAGCATTAACTTACATGTTAAACGTAATGTTTACACATGAACAAAACATCAGTAACATTTCCACCGGAATAAAACATCAGTAACATGTAAAAAGTAAAGTTTACACCGGAACAAGACATCAGTAACATGTAAATGACATTATCTTTTTCTAATGCAACTATATGCCTATTCCACGTCTGAATTTTTTTTTTCTAATGCAACTATATGCCTATTCCCCCTCTGAATTTGTTTTGGGTTGATTGAAGTCATATATAACGAAAGCCCTGCGTGATCAGCATAAGAGGCTCTACTGTCCCAGAAGTTTCAACTTATTTAATCGGTTCCACCCAGGAATCGCTGGTGACCGGACGTTACATATGATTACTTTAAGGGTATCTGTGAGTATGCCAATTTCTTCTGTCTGAACACAATATTACATGCAAATATGTCTTACAATACCGAGGGGCACGTTTACAGTCACTCCTATAGTTTTTTTTCTTCAAATCCCGTGTAGATGGATAGAAACACAACAGCAGGTAAATCATGTGTAGATACATAACTACAGGTAAATCCTGTGTAAATAACCAAATGGTCAGAGGGTGTCCGACAAAGTGGATGGTGCCGCAGTAACCTAATGAACAAATAGTCAAGCAAAATGAATTAAACAGGTTACTAAAACACCTTGCCTATTAATAAAAAAATATTTAAAAAGTATATATAAAAAAAGCATACAATAAAACTAAACAGGACAATTCTCCACGTATCGGCTCAAATTGAACCTTTTTCAAGAGACAAACAACAAAATAAAAACAAAATAGATGGACTAGATTTCATCAAAAAATCAACCTGCGTTATGGAGACGGGGCTTGATGAAATCTAGTCATCTATTTTGTTTTTTATTTTGTTGTTTTCTGTTGTTTGTCTCTTGAAAAAGGTTCAATTTGAACCGATACGTGGAGAATTGTCCTGTTTAGTTTTATTGTATGTTTTCTTATATATACTTTTTTATATTTTTTTTTTTATTAATAGGCAAGGTGTTTCAGTAACCTGTTTAATTCATTTTGCTCAACTATAAATCCTGTGTAGATGGGTAGATACACAACTGCAGGTAAATCTGGAGAAATGAACACGACTTACCAATTTAATCAGCGTCATCCATAGTAATCCTTTGACATTACTATAAGACATCTCAGCAGAAAGTAAACATGGCCTTAGAAGACTATTTCATTATTTCCGTGCTTTTCATTGATCGACCGTGGCTTATTTTGGTGGAGGACACCGAGTATATAAATAGTGACCAATGAAAACACGACAATAATATTAAAAAAACTAACCGACTAAAGGCGTATATACGTGTTGTTGAGAGGTCTATACTGGAGCAGGTATGAATAAAGGCCAACTAGCGGGTTGCAATAAACCCACATACGTGATAAATGTGTTTATTTCAGTACTTCTGGTTGGTTTATAGGGCATACCGTGTATTGCATTCTAACGTTTCTTCTTCTTCTTTCTGTCCTCATGTACCTTTCGGTGTTGAGGGGAGAGTGAGTGTACGGTCTTTTGCCCTTCTATTTGTCTCTTCCGCTGTTATATTTCCGAGTGTATCTAATACACTACCTATCCACCTTTTACGAGGGCGTCCAATAGGTCGACTGTTTTCGTATCACTTGTTGAGGGTCTTTTTGGATAATACTTTGCTCTTTCTGTCTGTTCGAACCATTGAACTTGTTGTATATGGATGTATTCTATTGTTAACTTGATCCCTAATTATTTCCTTAGTTTTTCATTCCTGATTTTGTCTTTTAAGCTAACTCCAATGATACATCTAACATATTTCACATGCCTGTTGTGTCTATTATGCTTAGGTGGTCTTGCGGGTGTTTTATGCTGTTGTGGAATAAAACCTGGTCATCTGCAAAAAAGCAGTTCATTTGAATTTGCTGTTTTGTTTATATGGTCCATGTATGTAATAAAAAGTAGTGGGGATAATACACATCCCTGTTTTACTCCTGTACTAATCACAAAGTCCTCTGTGTAGTCTGCTGCTATTCTTACAGTGCCGCTGCTGTTGTTATAGAGACTTCTACAAACGTTATTAAATGTTGGCATACTCTATACATTTTTAATGTTTCCAACAGTTTTTCTCTGTTTACTCGATCAAATGCTTTCTCTTGATCTATGAAGGATATGTATAAGTTTTGGTTGTATTCTATTGACTTCTCTGCCAACTGTTTCCGAATAAATATTGCATCAATGCATCCTGTTTCTTATGCGGCCTTTCCTTTTCCAAATTGGCACTATGATAGCTTTTCTCCAGTCTGATGGTGCCTTCTGTTGTCTCCACGCTGTGGTAAAAATTATGTGTAGCCAATATAAATAAGTTCTAGTGGTATGTTATCTATCCCTGGAGCTTTGTTATTTTTTGCCTTCTTTATGACCTCATCAATTTCCTCTACGAGAATATTTGGTTCTTGTTCATTACAACTCCTTATGGTTTCTTTTGCTGTATTATTATTTGGTGTTGTATTTAGTAACCAATGAAAGTATTCTTTCTATCTTTTTAATATTCTTTGATTATTTGAGATTGGCTTACCTTCTCTATCATTTATTAGTTCTGTAGGATCGTGATTTTCTGTTCTGGTTCTCATAACTTTGATTGTTTTGTAGAAGCGTTTTGTAATCCTTATTCAAGTTCTTGCAAAAATCAGAACATGCTTTACTCGTAGCTTCTTTTCGAGCTAATGCATATTTTTCATATGTTTCCAATCTTTGTATAGTTTCTTTTTCTCTTTCACGCCTTGTCTTATAGTTTCACTCCACCACGGGGTGTTCTTTTTGCCCTCGTTACAGCGTTGTTTAGTATCACATGTTGCTTTAGCTGTGTTCATTACTAAGGTTTTAAATTTTGTCCACTCTTCTTCTACTGATCTTGTTTCTGTGTTTAATTTCTTGTATTCTTCTATTTGTCTTTAAATATGATAATCAATACAAGGTAACTGCGTGAAACTGCTCACGTGTCCGTTGCTTTACATGTCCTTACGTGGTTCAGATGCGCTCCATTTCATTTCCCAAGGCCACTTTCTCCATCGATGAGGCCTTTACATGTGAATGTCATTTACGTGATCATATGTAAACGCTGTGGAAAACAGTACATCGGGGAAACCGGCCTACGATTGAGCGATCGCTATTGTAACCATCTTCATGCCATCAAGCACAGAACACCCACTCCTGTGGCCACACACTTCAACGGCGTTAGTCATCATGGTGCGTTGGATATTCAGGTCACCGCCATCAGATCTTGCACCATCTAGGTATGCTGTTGAAAATCGTCTCATTTTCGAATTGGGTACACTCAAGCATTTTGGACTCAATTCCGACCACTCTTATGTCTAGTACTGGGTTGGTGTGGTCTTTGTCTTTATTATTTTTGTTCCGTCATTTACTCATCTTTTTGTTCGTTTCGTTTCCACATATATTTACGTTTTTATGTACTTTCTGACCTTCCGGCATATCATTTCCATTGGACGTTGTGATAATTTTTCTATTCGTCGTCTTTTAATGTTTTATTTGTGTCTTGATAAAGACCTTTTGGTTGAAACGTTGAATGTGATTTGTGTATTGTAATTTTTATGATTTCTTGTGTGCTCATCATTGTCCACTAGTTTTAGATATAGTATATCGTGTCCTATTGAAACGAAATATAAACCTGTGCTTTACGTTTGTCTTTCAAGGAGTTTTAATCTTGAAATTTGTTAATTTTAATGATCTCGTCATTACCTTTCTTGTTTATTTTATCAATATCTTCGCTTGCATTTGGTTTTCTGATGGTAGCCATCATCATATGGTAGTCTCTATCCTCTGATAAATTAGGTACGGCTCTACTGTCCATGATTTATCTTCCATTCTTGGTTTTTGTTAATATGAAGTCGATCTGGCTTCTACATTCTGGCTTGTTCCATTTATGCCAAGTACAGATATGTTCAATTCACATAGTTAGGTACAACGATTACAGCAGATGGAAGAAGTTCAACAGAAATAAGAAGCAGAATAGGACAGGCAAAAACAGCATTCAGAAAAATATATTGTGTAATATTACCTTGTCATTAGAGGTGAGAAAGAGAGTTCTGCAATGCTATATAACCCCTATACTAACATATGTGTGCGAGTCATGGACAACAAACAAACTGGAAAGTGGGAAATTAAAGGCAATAGAGATGTGGTTCTATAGAAGAATGTTGAGAATACCATCGACTGCCAGAAGAACTAATGGTGTTGAAAGAGTCAAATGTGAAACAGACCGTAACAATATAAGAAAAAGACAATCTTCTTCTTTTGGCCACTTCATGAGACAGGCAGGTTTGGAGAACATAGTCACCACAGGCAAAATTGAAGGCAACAGAGACAGAGGGCGACAACGTGAGAAAATATTAGACAGTTTGACAACCTGGCACAGCAGGGAAACACAACATCGATCTTGATACATAACATTGTGGATAGAGAATTGTGGAGAGCCATGACCGCCTACGCCAGCCGGCATGGCACCTGATGATGATAGATATGTGACTGTGTTTATAGAAAGTGTTACTGATATATAGTTTATTTTGACTGCATATACTCTAGCAATCTATCTCCATTTTCATTTCTTGTTTCCACCGAAGACGGATGTTTCGGGCCATCGGCGCAAATAAAACGGCGACACAACGCATTTCCAATCTCTGGACTACATCCTTCTGGAAATCTAATAAGACCATGGTCCTGCTACAAGAGAGATCCAGTGAGAGTTTGAGAATGAACGCTGAAGAAGATTTCTTGTTATTGCTGTATCCCGAAATGGTCCTAGGTATCTACTGTCTTCACTCGTTCTTTTCCCTGGTCTTCCGATAAAATCTCCCATTACTATTATGTCATCCTATTTATCTATTTTGTTTATGTTTTCATTCAATAGCTCATAGCATTCTAACGCTAACACAGTCCAATACACGAAAACATGGCGTATCAAGGCTTGTTTTGATTCTGCTCGAAGACCTTTACTGTTGACAGCCACGTGTAAACTAGGCTTCCTGAACATGTATTCATTCACGTACAAACTTTTCGGAGTGTACTCAATCATGTGTAAACGTAACTTCTTGCACATGCATTCAATCACGAGTAAACTTGACTTCTTGAACATGTATTCAATCACGTGTAAACTTGACTTCTTGAACATGCATTCAATCACGTGTAAACTTGACTTCTTGAACATGTATTCAATCACGTGTAAACTTGACTTCTTGAACATGTATTCAATCACGTGTAAACTAGGAATCCTGGACATGTATTGAATGGTTGGTTGCTGATCCAGTGGTCCATGTCCTTTGACCCAATGCAATTTTGTGATATATGCATGTTTTTGTAAGCTGTTGTTTTGTTCCACATAATGTGTTCCATTTATCTGGCCCTGGGGTAGACTCATTTTCCTGATGTCATCCAGTGCTGGACATTCAAAAAGGTGGTGGTCAACAGTTTCACTGGGATGAGTGCACAGCCAGCATATGGAGTATGTTGTGATTGTATTATGTTCAAGTGATTGTTCAGCTGTACATGTTGTGGCTGTATTATGTTCAAGTAATTGTTCAGCTGTACATGTTGCGACTGTATTATGTTCAAGTAATTGTTCAGACCCCTCAGACTGCAACAACTGGCGGGGTATCACCCTATTATCAGTCATAGGCAAGGTCTTCCTAAGCATCATATTGGAAAGATTAAAGAATGCTGTTGATAAACTACTCAGAGAAGAACAAGCAGGCTTTAGATCAGCTCGCTCCTGCACAGACAACATATTTTCTCTTCGCATCATCATTGAAGAATCACTCGAATTTCAATCCCCGCTCATAATCAACTTTGTTGACTTTGAAAAAGCATTTGATAGTCTTCATCGGCCTACGTTATGGAATATTCTACAGCAATACGGTTTTCCTACTAAAATAATCAATGTTATAAAGGCATTCTACACCAACTCACATTGCTGTGTTCAAACAAACACTGAGAAGTCAGAATGGTTCCAAGTTGTTACGGGCGTTAAACAGGGATGCATCATGTCCCCATTACTTTTCTGCGTCGCTATTGATTGGGTCATGAGAAAGAGCACTGAAAATGAGCTGACAGGAATAAAATGGATTAATAATACCGTTCTCGAAGATCTTGACTACGCAGATGACCTAGCCCTTTTGAGCGCAAACCACACAGATGCTCAATCTAAGCTTGACAATCTCCAACACTACTCAAATCAGATAGGGTTGAAAATCAACACATCAAAAACTCATATACTAGATTTTACGAGATCCAACGACAACATAGAAATTCAAAATGTTCCATTATTAAAAGTCAACAATTTTACATATTTAGGCACCAATCTAGCATTGGATGGAGACTCATCAAAAGAAATTTTACACCGTATTGCCCTTGCAGCGGGTGCTTTCAATAAACTACGCAACATATGGACGTCAAACACACTAAGAAACACCACAAAACTCAAGTTATTTAACTCCAACATCATCCCTATTCTATCATATGGGTGCGAAAGTTGGAAAGCCACAAAAAAAAAGACTCGACTCCTTTGAAAACAAATGCCTACGTACCATTCTGAACGTTAAGTGGAGTGACTTTAAATCTAACACTACTATAAGAGAGGAAAGCAAACAAACCTATATATCTTCCTTCATTAGACAAAGGCGTTGGACTTACATCGGCCATGTTCTCAGAATGAACAGCCTAAGAATTCCCCAGCAATCACTATATTGGGTGCCACCTGGAGTAAGAAGAAGAGGGAGACCTAGAGAAACACTACGAAGAACCATTAATAGAGAAGGCATGTCAATGAACCTAAACAACACGCAACAATTGAAAGACCTGGCAACACAAAGACAGAAATGGAAAGCTATGGTTTCTGCCCTATGCGCCGCCTATGGCCCTGGAGGAACATAACATAACAATTGTTCAGCTGTACATGTTGTGATTGTATTATGTTCAAGTGATTGTTCAGCTGTACATGTTGCGGCTGTATTATGTTCAAGTAATTGTTCAGCTGTACATGTTGCGGCTGTATTATGCTCAAGTAATTGTTCAGCTGTACATGTTGCGGCTGTATTATGTTCAAGTAATTGTTCAGCTGTACATGTTGTGGCTGTATTATGTTCAAGTGATTGTTCAGCTGTACATGTTGTGACTGTATTATGTTCAAGTAATTGTTCAGCTGTACATGTTGTGACTGTATTATGTTCAAGTGATTGTTCAGCTGTACATGTTGTGGCTGTATTATGTTCAAGTGATTGTTCAGCTGTACATGTTGCGGCTGTATTATGTTCAAGTAATTGTTCAGCTGTACATGTTGCGGCTGTATTATGTTCAAGTAATTGTTCAGCTGTACATGTTGCGGCTGTATTATGTTCAAGTAATTGTTCAGCTGTACATGTTGTGGCTGTATTATGTTCAAGTGATTGTTCAGCTGTACATGTTGTGGCTGTATTATGTTCAAGTGATTGTTCAGCTGTACATGTTGTGGCTGTATTATGTTCAAGTAATTGTTCAGCTGTACATGTTGTGGCTGTATTATGTTCAAGTGATTGTTCAGCTGTACATGTTGTGACTGTATTATGTTCAAGTAATTGTTCAGCTGTACATGTTGTGATTGTATTATGTTCAAGTAATTGTTCAGCTGTACATGTTGCGGCTGTATTATGTTCAAGTGATTGTTCAGCTGTACATGTTGTGGCTGTATTATGTTCAAGTGATTGTTCAGCTGTACATGTTGTATGCAAAGTCAGAAGATGATGCTCTGCTCTTTCCCTCCCAGGAGATTGATTATTCACAGATAAAACATAATTGTTTACTATGCATTGATTATTTGTGTAAATGTCTGCTCTTGTTGTGCTCACTTCTTTGCTAGTCTGTCTGCCTTGTCATTGCCAGGTGTGTTGGAATCCACTGGTGAAACTCAGAGGTGTGTGAGTGACCAGGAATTCACTGTATAACAACGCTGACTTCATAAGATGTAAGCGGCTGTTTAACATTTTGGTACCCTTCAACTAGATTTGGTCTACAATGTCCATTATATTCTAATGCTTTAAGAGTCTGTGAAAATAACAATGTTTTGGAATTTTGATGGAAAGGCATAAAATGTGGTCTTCAGGTGGTACAAGGCAATTTCTAGTGCTGTTATTTCATCTTCATAGTTAGAGCATATCTCCCCACAGGCATCAAACAACTCATCAAATGTTTTGTCAGGATATTCTATATAGACACCATAACCTGATTTGATGTTGGTTTTAAAAGCAGACCCATCAGTATAGACATTAATCCATTGTTCTGGGTAGGTGTCTATTGTTTTCTGTGTTGCTTTCATAAGACTTACTGGGTCGGAACTTTTCATTGCATTATCTTTTAATTGTGTCTTGATTTCTGGCAATTTAAAAACTGCATGTGGTGGTAAACATTTTTCTACTCTTTGCAGTTCCTGTCTGGGAGGTGATAGCTGTCTTTTATTTCATTGGCATAGCTGACTGACTTTTGTTTTATTTTATTCTGTGGTTTGGTTGCCAGCTTTCTACAAGTTGTTTATTTGGGTGGTCCTTTGTTCATTCTTTTGCTTCTTTCATAAGCGTCCATTGCAGCTATATCTCTCTGCATCTCAAGGGGTTCTACATTTGTATGTATTTCACATGCAGCCATTGGTATAGATCTCATTGCTCCACTAATAAGGCGTATGGAATTGTTCTGCCTTCTGTCTAGAGATTCTACATTTGTCTTGGAACATGTGAGGAGTGCAGTGTTGTATTCTAAAGCAGAACATATGTAACCAAGATATAGTCCTCTAAGTGGGTTCATCTGGAGGTTTGTTACTTTTCAGGATGGGAAAGATGTGAGCATTTCTCCAGTGTTTAGACAGTTTTCCGTTTATCGAGGTTAAATTTATAAGTTCCTCTATGAGTACTTCTTGCACTGATATGCCATGTGTGTTAAAATTTCATTATAAATTTTATCTAGTCCAGGAGATTTTCTTGGCTTTAGTTTCTTCAGCTCTTGTTGGAGTTCCTGCATACTGAAGTCATTTTCAAATATGGATGAGCTAGAAGTTTGGACTTTTTCTTGCTGCTTCTGTAGGTACAGATGCATCTTGTCAGCCTTGAACAGCTTCCCTACTCTGTTCTCATTGGCAAAAAAGTGGTTAAAGTGTTCTACATTTTTCTGATATGTGGTGATTGTTCTTTTTCCATCTATCACAGGTTTATCATTTGTTCTTTTCCCAGAAAAATATTTGATCATGGCCAAATTCTTTCTACCATCTTTCCTTAGATCTAAATTTGTGCATGTTTTTGCCCATTTATCATGTTTGGCCTTCTTCACTATTAGTTTTATTTTAGCACATGTTTTATTGTAAAGGATTTATTCTTCATGTGAAGGTGTGATCTCAAGGGCTTCTCTTGCTATTTCTCTCTCAAGAATTCCAGTTTGCATTTCTTTATTGTAAAATGGTTTGTAAGATTTCCTACTGCCACTTGGGATGCTTTGTGATGCTGAATTGAGAATAGCTTTTGTCACTTCAGCAGCAAATGTTTCTATGTCATTGCTTTTGATATTACATAGCAGGAAATCAGATATTTCGTGGAATAGTTTCCTATCTGCCTTGTCAAAATTCCAGAAAGTTTTCTGTTTGAAGTATGCTTTGTTGGGTGTAGTTATGGTGGTGAGGATTGGTCTATGGTCACTTCTGTTGCCATCAAGGATTTCTAGAGAGCAAGAGTCTATTTTATCAGATGAACAGATAGTCAAGTCAAGTTGACCGAGAGATAGATGGCTCCTATGCAAAATTGTTGGTACAGACTTTGCATCTTGAAGGACTGACAGGTTTGTTGTTTCACAGAGCTCCTCTATATATCTTCCTGTCTTATTGTGGTTCTGGTAACCCCAATGGGATGATTGACCATTAAAGTCACCAGCAAATATTGTTTTGATAAATTGTGTTGCATGGATTTCCGTTAAATTGCATGTTGTCTGAAGTGGGCTGTATATGTTGTAGATTGTGTATTATTCTCCAGTGTGCCAGATGGTCACCTTCTGCATGTCTGTGGGACTAATACTGATAAATAATGTATGTGTAATATATCATTGGAAGGAGGATGGATACTGAATATAAATATATAAGTACATTGATGATATTTGATTACTTCATAAGGCTAGAGTTAGTAAAACACAAAAGAAGAAAATGAAAATTTAAATTTATTCTTCTCATGTGACATATTCTTTCCAGAATGTGGTCTTCCTTATAGATTCTCTGAACACTCAATGATTCTGGGAGAATTGACCGGCCACTGCTAAAGACATATTTAAGCAATCTGATATATCACTGTATCATTGCCCTCTTCCCCAGTTGCCGTTAACTCTGCCTTCAGCTATTAATCTTTCCATGCTGTTATGTCTTTTTATATGACCAGAGATTTATATGTAAGAGATTATTCTAAGGGGAGCTGTGCGATGGTAAACGTTCAAGCAGTGGGCACAAATTTCGCTTCAAGGATCACCTAAAAAACTCTGTCAAGCACTGCAGAATCGATCTTTGCTCCTGGGAGAGTACAGCCATGAACACTCAGCTTGGCACACTCAAATCATTGCTGGCATCACTAAATTTGAAAAAGAAAGAACACTACGGGTGATTTACAAGTGACAGAAGAGGAATGACAAATCCAAAAACTCTTCTACCCTGGACCTCCTGCATGCACAGCAATAGAACTTCCTTGCACGAATCAGTCATCAGGCACCTACAAACTCATAAACTAAATTAGTAAAAAATATTTTTATTTTCTACTTGTACATCACATTTATTGTTTTTCATGTCATGCTCAGATTTGCTTGCAGAGGAACATCATCATTATATGATCCCCCCAAAAAACACAGCTTTCTTGTTAGGATGTTGTTTAACGAGCCAGCCATCTTCAACATTTATTGATCTTACCACTTCTTGATTTGTCTTTTTAGCTGTCCATGGTATACGTAAAATTCTTCAATAGCATCTTATTTCAAAAGCAGCGATTCCCTTTGCTATTGTTTTACTTAATGTCCATGCCTCACAACTGTATATGCTACTGGCAATACGCATGTTCTGATCATACATAGGTTAACTTTGCTGCTGGTACCGTGCCAAAGATTTTTCCATTGCACAAGTTTCATTGTTGTCATTACAATTCTTCTCATGATTTGGACAGCGCACCAAGCTGTTTATGTTTGTGCCCAAATACTGTAAATTTGTTACAGCCTCTAGTTAAAAATTATCAATTATTATCTGTCGTTGTACTTTCACTTTATCTGTTGTTTTAATTTTTGTTCTGTGTCGTCAGCATATCTAATTTCTGGAATCTGCTTGCCCAGTATATGTAATGTCATCTTTTACGTTTCGCATTATGTTTTCAGCGTAGATGTTAAACAGATACGTGATAGTGTGCATCCTTGTCTAACACCTTTCTGTACCTTAAACCATTCTGATATTGTTCCATCCACTTTTACTGCTGCCTCTTGCTCGAAGTACAGCATTGTGATTAAATATGTGAGATGTTTTGGAAATCCCATGTTGACCATAATTTTCCATAATTGGTGATGTACACAAGCAAACGCCTTGGTGTAGTCAATGAAACATGTGTGTAGGTCTATATTGAATTCCCTGCATTTTTCTATAATGATTCTCATCTTGAAGATATGGTTTCTGCCAGATCTAAAACCTGCCTGTGCCTCACAAACTTCTGTTTCTATCTTATTTTGCATTCTCTTCATTATGATATGTAATAGTATTTTACTAGCTTGACTTATCAAAGCGATAGTTCTCTAGTTAGTGCATAATTGTAGGTTGCTTTTTTCTTTAGGTAATTGGACATAAACTGATCTTTTCCAGTCCTTTGGCCATATACCGGTTTTCCAGATCTTGCAACATAGGCTATGGTATATAAGGACACTTTCTCCTCTGCCTGACTGGATCATTTCTGTTGTTATCTCATCGCATCCTGAGGAAATGTCTTTCTTTTAAAATTGTGTATTGAGTTCCTGACTTCCTCCTGTGTTGGCTCTGGTTATTGATCTTCATTGCCAAGTATGTTGATGTCTTCTGTGTTAATATGTGTAGTTTCTGTATACATTTCTTGAAGTACTCTTTTCGTCTATGGAGAATATCTTTTTGCTCAATTAAAGTATTACCGTTGTTATCTGTTATGACATGTAATGATGGTTTTAAAACTTTGTTCTGTATAGTTCTAGCAGCAGAGAACATGTCTTTGCTTTTACCTTGTTCATGCAGTTCTATTTCTTTACAAGAGTTGGTTATATATTGTTGTCTATCCTGTCTAACTTGTTTTTTAATAGCTCTTGTGAGTTCTATATATATTGTTCTACTTTCTGCGTCTTTCCTTGTCTTATGATTTCTTCTGTCTTCCACCATCTTCATGGTTATGTCTGAAATGTAGGCTTGTTTTTTGCTTATTCTTCTAGAAGTATGTTTTTGGTACTTGTGATAAATCTCTCTCTTGTTTTATGTGCTAATCTTCTGTTGTCATATTTTCTACTCTTCCATTAGGGCATAAAATCAGTTTTTATCTCTATGTTATATTCTTCTAGATTCTTCTAATGCGCAGAGCATTACATGGATTTACTGTCCTGGTCATGAGCAGGTCAGGGGAAACTAAAGAGCCGATGTGTTGGCAGGTAAAGCTTTGGTGAACGGCACCGAGATAAGAAGAGACAGGATTGAATTGATTAGAGCAGTCATGGATACCCTACGAGAAGACGAGGAGGAATTTGAATGTGACAATGTACATATTCAGAGAATGGTAGAAATGGGAGTGACTAGAGGTGATGGGAGAAAGTGCTCCCTCTCCGGAATGATCAGAAGAACGCATATACAGCAACTGACTGGGACACTGAGCTTATACACTTTTAGATGGTTGACGTAACGGCAAGCAGAGCATATATGGGAATGCCCCCAGTGCTGTGACACTTGTTCCTAATCAAGAATCTTCTAGAACTTTGGATCTACAATACCAAGTGATGTTGCTATTTTGGATGACCTTTTTTGAGTTTTATCTTAAAATTTGATACCAGTAGTTCGTGGTCTGAGTTACAGTCCTCTCCAGGTAGTGTTTTGCAAGAAAATATGCATGATCTCCATCTCTGCTGTATTATGATGTAATTGTACTTATGTAAATTGATTGTCGTATTATGATGTAGTCATTTTATTCATACTTGCTCCATCCGGAGACGCCCATGTGAATAATCTTCTAGTTAATGTATTAGTATAAATATTTTGACTTACCCTAATGTATCCATAGTTAGAGATGTTTATATCCATTTTTTCAAGAATGTTTACACAAGAGTAGCCATTTGGCTTCACTATGCAGTTTATTTGATGAATTTATATCAACAAATGTTATATACATTTTCCTGAATGACACCAGAAGCAATTAATATATGAAAATATTGACATCCTGTCATGGTGTTATTATTTACAAGTTTTTATTTGCTACACATGAGCTCATCTTGTGTGATATTTCCTAAAGCATGATTTAGCACACAGATGTGCCTTATGTGAACATTCTATGCAGTAGTAGTTACTTTGCTTTCATATTTGGCTAGTAGCACAATGAGCACATTGCCTGTCATTTCCACCAAAGTCAATGAGATGGATGGCCCCGGATACCTCTCAAGCTCTGTGTTTACTGGCTTTCTTCCTGGCTTGGACAATAAATCAGCAAAAGCTTGTTAGGTGCCTCTGATCCAAATAAACAACAGAGTTCCTCTATCAATATGTCCTTGAAGTATGAAAGGGGCATACGCTTCTCAGTGCAAGGTTGGCTCAGTGTGTATAAAATGTAGGCATTCAGTTGTGTTATTTCTAACACCCACATAAATACTTTTACCCACCACTTGACTGTTTTTCTTGTGTGGTTTCCATAATAGGAAATCATCTGATCCACTCTATCACATTCATTCATTGATATATTGTAACTATGAATGGGTGAGGGTTTCCTGACTTCAACTCCTACCCTCAATTATAATTTCACATGTTGCGCTTCCACATGTTGTTATCAGTTGACAAAGTTTCTTAGATTTATCTCTCCAGCTGACACACATAACTTGGACCATCATCCTTTATGAACCATTTTAGATCATTGACAGTTATTTTCTTATTCCTGATTTATGGTGGAAACCCTCATCTGTTCACATTGAGAGTTCCAGTATAATGGTGATTTCTCTGCTACAGAAACTGGACAAGAGGTAAGGAAGACTAATACCTATTAGCAAACAAATGGTGTCCTGTGATGCTTTCTAGTAGTTTGTCAAAGATTTTGACAGCATGGGTAGACTTTGTGTCAGTTTCCAGCCTGTAGGTTTTGTCGGCAGCAAAATATACTATCAGGTTGAAAACATTTTCAGTGATGAAGTCACAGAGTCCATATGACTTCACATGGTATGGTTTTGGCTTCCTTGAATGATATTGTTTGTGCCTAAACCTTCCCTTGTGACCTACAACCATCTCATTTATGCCTATGATCTCAGAGGATAGAATACATTCTGAAAGCTCATAAATAATTCATTTATGAATGACTTTTACTATTTTACATTTACTTTGTGCATCAGCACCAGCCATATGAAGCATTGATTGACAATCAATAAAAAATTTGATCTATTGTCTATCTCCAGCATTGTTTCTTTATTTGTGTAGCTTTTTGTAACTCATTCCACCATGCTGTTTGCTGGTCTCTCTTTGTGTGCTTTCTTACTCTGCATGCACTTTATAGATTATTTATCATGTGAATTTTAAATAACTCCCATTCTACCTTTATGCCATCACTTTTGTTTGGTAGAGTAGTAAAGACCGTGGCCATTTCTTGATATAGATTATCTCGTGTGTTCATTATCTAGCTTTATAAAGTTCAGCTTTGGTTCTTGATTTTGATTTTTATTCATTGATGGTTTCTCTTTTTGCTTCAGTTTTTCAGTTATTACAACCAGATAGTGATCAGTATTTATGTTTATATTTGGTATAACCTTTGCATCTATGATGTTTATCTTCTGCATATGTCTTACCAGTATGTAGTCAATCTGGTACGTTATTGATAGATTGTCCCATTTGTACCATGTTGTTATGTGACTCCATCTGTGCTCGTAGCATGAATTAGCTATTAATAGTCCATGCTCGAAGCATAAATTAATGAATTCCTCTCCATTGCTGTTACGATCTTCTTTGTGTCCCCGAAGTTTCCCAAATAACGCCCACAATGTGATTTTTTCCTCCCAATTCTACCATTGAAATCTCCCATAACAAACAAATATATCGTTTTTATTATTAATTTTATTCAGAACATCAGACAGTTTTTTCAAAGAATTACTTTCTTGTATGTTGATAGCATCATTGTTTGGGGTGTAAACTTGTACTATAGTGGTTGATCTGTCTATTTCTGTGAACTATATTCTTACTGGCATAGAGATTAATTTTGCCTTGTTTGATGTAACAACACAAAAAAAAACCACCCCAAAAAAATTTGGTCCAGCTGAAAATTAACCCAAAACAATGGGCTACTTAATGTTTATCAGGGTGGCGAAAAACTTCATAAAAATATTTTTGTCATGTGGAGTCCATTTCAAATAGGTACAATATTTGCTTCAAGGTGTACTTTTTTTCAATTTCTGCTGGGCATAAGCATTGACATTTGCGATTAAATTGTCAATTATTGGTTCTGTCATCAAGGATAACAAATACTGGTGAGATGAGGCATTATAAGGAAGGTCAAGTTTACTGCCAGAATGTATCTGTCTGAAGTGAGGCACTTCTATACTCTCTCCTTCCAAGACTTCGCCCCACACAGCATCAATCCTAGGCCTACCGTATCCATTTGTAGTATTTTGATTCATAGTCCTACCTGTAGCATTAGTAGGCCTAGAAGTACCTGTAAAATCCTCTGAATCAGTAGATTCATCTACTATTGGATGCTTCTTCAGAGGAACTGACATTCCTTGATCTAATGCAAGCAGTTGCTACATTTTTAATAAAATCTAAGCTAGACTGCATTGATTTCTTATTTTTCAGCAAGTCCACATTAGGCCTATAATCACTATAAGAATCATCAGTATCTGATTCACTAATTAGCAAGCTTTGAAACATAACCATAGCCTGTTCAGCACTGTATCTGGAAGGGGTGTTATCAGAAATAAACAACACAGCTTTGAGTGTACAAAAAAAATATCACATTTTTTCTAACAAGTGCTTCATTATTAGATTTTAAAACGGAAGTCACAGAATCTAGGATGTTTTGGGGTTAACATAAAAACCTCTACTGGCCATAATGAAATATAATTAATCAATATATGATCGACACAAAAACAAAACTGATAATCTTGTGATTGGTCCTGTAGAGCTTCAATATCGAGCCATTATATTGTGGATTGGACATGAATGAGTTAACTTCATTGTCTTTGTTTTTGATGTGTTTAGTTTCATGTTGTATTGTTCTCAGATTGCATAGAGCAGAGAGGTGTGTGTGTGTGTCTCTCTCTCTCTGTAATTCAACAAGTCATGATTACTACTGTATTACCACTGACCAGATACTGATTCATGAAAGATGGCCTGCTTCTGTGTTGACCTAAGCTTTCCAACTCAAACAAGTTGCTCATGTCCAGTCCGCTGATGAGTCACACAAAATGTTGTTATCACATCCTTCATGCTAACCATCACATGCTGCAGTCTGTGACAGCAGAGGTGCTGTCTGGTAACAGAGTATGAGATGTGTATTTATACATTTTCTAACAAGTTCTGAGACACTACCGGTAGTTTATGAAATTTGACCAGAAATTGATTGCTAGAGCAAATTATGAAACAATTATACATGGAAATAATCATATAAATACAATGACAGGACTAATTGTTTTTAAAAAATGATGGATATTATGGCATCACATTGATGATACTAATTGTTAAATTATAACTATAGAACTAATTGTTAAAATATAACTATAGACCATAATCCAGTGCTGTGCAAAATACATGTAAAACTAAAAAGATGGTACATAGAAGAATATAGAAGTCCAAAAACATATATATATTTGCTTCATAGACTACAGCAAGGCCTTTGACAGAGTCCAACATGAAAAATTAATTAAATGTCTTCAAGAAATAGGCATAGATGAGATGGAAAAGACATCAAACTTATTAGAAATATATATTGGGAACAAACTGCAAAAATAAGGTGTGAAAACAGCTACTCTCCATACATAGAAATAAGAATAGGGGTAAGACAAGGCTGCATTTTATCACCAAGTCTATTTAAATATCTACACAGATAATATCTTTAAAAATATTTAAGAAATTCCAGGACTCAAGATCAATGGGAAAATAATAAACAACCTTAGATATGCAGATTACACTGTTCTTTTAGCAGAAAGTGAACATGAACTACAAAGACTAATAGATCAAGTCAATAAATCAAGCAATGAATATGGACTGGATATAAATATCAAAAAACAAAAACCATGATAATCAGCAAAGTAACCGAGCTAAACATAAACATACATGGAGAGAAACTACAACAAGTAAAACATTATCAATATCTTGGACACATAGCCACAAATGACGGCAGGTTTGAAACAGAAGTTAAAAGGAGAATAGGAATGGCTAAAAGTACCTTCAATGACATGAGGAAAATATTAACATCTAAACAAATTACAGACAAGTTAAAAATGAGAATTATAAAATGCTACATCTATTCTATATTAATGTATGGCTCAGAAACATGAACACTAAATAAACAATTAGAAGACAGAATTGACACCTTTGAGATGTGGGTATATAGAAGAATAGGGAGAACATCATGGAAAGAGAAGAAAACAAATAAAGAGGTGCTAAAGACACTTAATATGAAGAAAGAACTACTAAGAGAAATAAAGATCAGGCAAATAAAATATTTTGGACACATTAAAAGATATGACACCTTACTTGAGGGTAAAATCAAAGGGAAGTGAGCAAGAGGTAGACAGAGATACAAGTGGGAGAGTAACATCACACGCTCGAAAAGGTTACAGTCTAGCAGAGTGCATCACCAAGACAAGAGACAGGGGATGTTGGAGATCCTTTGCTGCCAACCTTCATTGCGGACACAGTACTTGATGATGATGATAGAACTAATTGTAAACACAATGATGAACTAACTGTTAAAATATAAATATAGAACTAGTTGTTAAAACACAACTTTAGAACTAATTGCTAAAACATAACTATAGAACTAATTGTAAACACAATGATGGAACTAACAGTTAAAATACAACTATAGAATTAATTTTTAAAACACAACTATAGAACTAACTGTTAAAACACAATTGTAGAACTAACTGTTAAAACAATATAGAACTAATTGTTGAAATATAACTATAGAACTAACTGTTAAAATACAACTGTAGAACTAATTGTTAAAACAATAATGGATCTAAGTGCATGAAACTCTATCTTGCACACTTAGTGCCTCAATAAATATGATGTGCAATATTCAAGCAGGAACCATCCGCCATCAATATTTACTGATAAAATCTACGATAAGAAAGGTTACCTTCATATTCATGCCAGGACATCGGGTATTCAGCAAGCTGATACACTGGGCAAGCATGGCCACAGTGTCAACAGGTACACCAATGTGATCCAGTCTCTGAGACATAGTTCATGTTATGAGATATCTCATATGCTCAGAACATTTTCTGGGGGTGAGATTAGTGCACACATCATAACAGCTCATAAAGAGAAATATAATAGACATACAAAATACTGATAAATCAGCATGGAACTGTAACTGTCTGCCACTACACTCTGATGGATTTATTGAGAGGGATCAGAACACCTATAGAATTGTTCGGTGTGCGCTGAAGATAACCTCATAATTATTTGTAGTTGAATAACAATATCCTATACATCAATAGGGGCCTATGCTTCCTTTATGATTACTAGATTGATGATTATAAAAATGCATTATCTTTAAAACTGTTTGTCTTATAACAAACACTCTGACTTGGCAGATAAACAGAAAAAATGAAGTCTCACATGAAACTATAGCAAAAATAATTTGATACTTAGAAATAAACTGTCACGCTTAACATAAATTAGGGGAAACACATTTCCTCACTTTGGGGTGCTGTTTAGTGGAGTCACTAAGATGAAAATATGGAGATATTTTCTCAGATCTACTTTTTCCCAAACAGGGTGTTATCCCTGAAACATTTAACTCATCAATTGCACTCCAATACATGCCATACTCAGTCAGAATGTGTATGCCCATCACAATATAAATATAACAAGTTTTATTTCACTGGCAGTTACAAATGTGCAGCACCTATCTCCTTTAATTACTTGTTTTTAACTTTCTGTTAGATACAAATTTGTCAGATCGATATGCTGCAGATTGATTAAAATTTTCATAAACAATGAAAATATTAAAGTATTTGTAATGTGTGGCACTCTCATTAAGATTATGCACAGGTTCAATGTTTTCTAAAAAATTATCAACTTCTACTGGAAAAACTACATCACTCCAGTCAACATTTGTGATGCCACAATTAGTATCACAAATTGCCCCCTTGTTGTCCAAAACACTAGGCCTATCTAACAAAGGAGCCTCAATGTCACTTTCCACATTATATTTGGTATGCAAATCACCTTCATCATTCATATTTGCATCGTAACTTTGGCTGCATCATAAATGTACATACAAATAATATCCTCCATGTGAACAAGTTATCTCAAACTCCATTTATTTAAAAAAATATTTCTTAACAAATCAGTCCAACGTGATGTTATGATGATGTAAACACTAAACAGAAAGCATGATCAGTCATGGTTTCAAATTAACGCTGGGCAGATTAAAATAGACACGACGGCATGGAGAGAGTGTTACTTGAGGGGATGATAGAAGGCAAACAAGGGCAAAGGCCAACCATGACGCCATTGGACAAAAGACATTCAAGAATGTCTGTGCATGTCACTAGAAGATGCAGGGCAACTTGCTCAAGACCGTGGAGAATTCAAGAGATCCATAGGAAAGACTACGTTCTGGAAAGAATATGTCACTTGATGAGATTAAAATAAAATTGAATATCGATATTAGCCAACAAGTGAAAAAGTGTCTCCCTATGACTCTAGTGTTCTACCAAGAGGTACTGCACAGCCACTGTATTAATCCAATGATTAAAGGGATTCTGTAACAAGAAAATGTTTAGAAACTTCTGCTATATCATATAGGATATGCAGGGGATTATATCCATACGTGTAAAATATAACAACATAATTCTGAGATTACTGTGGTAAAATTATCTGAACTTCAAACATTCTTATTAAAAAAAATGTATACACCCTGACATATCCAAGGTGGACTTTTGTCATTATCTCCCTACTAACCAACAGATAACATAGGGTTAGGGTTACAATAGGGTGCCTATAGGGCACACATGCTCTTAAAAATAAACTATCTAGACACTCTCATAAGCATTTTCTAGTTCACAGACAGATTTTTTACTTGTAGCATTCGTTTTCAAACTTCTAGTTTGAAACTATAACTGGATCTCTCTTGCAACAGGACAATGGTAGGCAATAAGGAATCTCAACTCCAACAATGTTTACACTGTCTGGAAAATATTACTTCCCTTGTTTTTCTTAAATGTCCACCATTTTACTTTTCTATCACATGTGTATAGACCAATTCATTGTCATTGTGCTACTCTGTTAGACATCAGTGCTTGTTGACAATTAAAGTTGACAATTTTATTTTTATCATTCATTTCGACACTGAATTCCATGGGTCGCTGGTGAATATGCCTCGTGTTACTTTTACAGCAAGAAATTGAACGCGTAATGTAAGTGTTTTTAACTGGTTTTCACACGTTTCTCTGATTTGTTTGTCTGCTTCATGTGAAACCATGTTTAACTATAATCTATTATATTCATCTATCATCATCATCAAGTGCTACCTCTGCAACAAAAGTTGACTGCAACAGACCTCCAACAACCCCTTTCGTTTGGTTTGGTGGTGCACTCTGCTAGACTGTAACCTGTCCATCTTGTGATGTTACTCTTCCACTTGTATCTCTGCCTACCTCTTGCTGGCTTCCCTTTGACTTTACCCTCATGTAAGGTCTTCAATAAGGTGTCATGACTTTTAAACACATATTCATCCACCATTTATCAATTTATGTATTAAATTTAAATGATTTTGAAGGTAGTACATAATTTTTATTGAATTCTTTTTAAATTTTGTGCCAAATGGTCACTCACTACTAGCCACAATCTTGTTTTCTCCTATACCATTCCACAGCATCTATAATTCTGAACTGCCTTGTATATAAATAAATATAAGTTTAACAACTATAACTCTTATCTCTTTTAATTTCTTTAATTCATTTTTAAATGATACTAGTAAAAAATATAATATTTGTATTGAAAATAATTAGAATTTGTGGCACACGGCCATTCTGGGAGTGCTTACTATCCTGCATCTGTTGCCATGACGTATGAAGTGTTTTTTTCGAGTCAAATGGACAATACTAGAAACACATTTTACATTAAATATATATTATTTATATTGTTTATTAAGTCAAATTACATATAATTCTCACATGAATATATTAATATATCCTAAAGTTTATTATTATTAAAAAACTCACCCTGTACATGACGTGGCGACAGCAAGAGCATGTGGCCTTTATCACACAGCTATTCAATCCCCTCCCTGCAACACCTGAACTGGTAAAATGCAGTATTGACAGTTTAAAAAAAAAATTATTATTTGAGAGATGCTTTATACTTTCATTAATAAAACAAATCAAATTATCAACAAATGTCAACTGCAGCATATTCCAAACTTTCCCACTCTTTATGATATTTTTGTCTCTTGTTTATTATCAAATTTGCTCAATTTTCTACATAAGCCTATCTGCAGAACATACCTGTATAAAGTATTCAATTATATAGGGCTAAGCCTAGTCTACATTGTAATTGTATAAAACACAATAACAATAGGACGACAATGACATTCAACTGAACAGATATAAAATCAAGAAGTGTAATTAATCTGACATTTAATGCAAAATTACTTAAATCAAAGGCTCACATGTAGACTAAATATGAATAAACTTAAAGTATAGAACAATTTCAAATGTGAGATAAAGGATCTAATGTTTCAACATTGTTCTTTGTTAATGAAATGTCAGTAAAACAGGAGAAAGTATATTCATATGGCTGTCAAATGATTTTGAAAATTGTGTTCACATACCTACCTAGTATTTCATGAATACTTTTAACAAAAAATTGTTTGTGTAGGCGTACCTGTGAAACCAAATGCCAATAATAATCAAACATTATATTTCAGATACAAAGATGCCAATAATAATAATAATCAAATATTATATTTCAGATACAAAGAGGGCTGAGATGACAGATTGTCAGCCACATGCGTGTTGCAATATAGGGGAGCATAGAAGAGATTTTAATTATGCTAATTAGACACTATTATTAATTATTAATTGGCTCTGGTTGCATCGGAGAATTAACACATGTAATCAACAGGTGCATCTTGTCTTACCGAACAAGAAAATGTATAATTTGTTATATTTTTTATCCTAAATAATTAATAAATGTGAAAAATGTATATGATACATTCAATTGCAATTATGCTAATTAGACGTCATTTTTAATTATTAATTAATTCTGGCTGCGTCGGAAAAGTAGCATAATGTAATGAACAAGTGCGTCTTGTCTTCCCGAACAAGAAAATGTATAATTTGTTATATTTTTTAATGCACATAACTTTGATATTCATAAATTAGTGGCTCAGTTTTAAGGCAGGGCCGCAACTTTTTGACAACTGTCATTTCATATTTCCTTATATGTTCCATGTAATTATCATGATGTGAAAATTAAAACGAAAAAAATTCGTAACTTTTTTCAGAATTGACGTAGAGACTTGGTTGAGGTATCGTTGGATTGCAATTTTCAAGGGCTACTGTGGTATTTATAATGCTGTAACTAGGTACTTAGACATCCGGCTGAAATTACGTAATCGATTTTCACATTTTGGCAATTAATATTTGGCTATGCAAATATCAAGTGCCTATAAGATATAGTGTGGTTTCTTCAGGAATTTCGAAACTAAATTAGTGTTCATATTGAAAACAATGAATGATTCTTGACCGGCAGAATCTGGCGCGAAATTGAGACATCGTATTTTTGTGACAATGTCGTGATACATTGCAGTAATTACGAATTTATTGCTCATAGGTACGTTATCACCATTTTTACACTTTTCTTTGTGTTTCGATAAGTTTGTTAATAGTTTTATAAAGTTCTTTGACCATTTTTATAAAGATATGTACAATTGTTACGAATGTTTGACAGTGCAGGAAGACAAAAATAATTTTTGAACACCTCGCCATTTTCTACTAAATCGCCCATATTGTTGTTCTGTTTTGTAATATTAAATGTGAGTTATAACCATTTCATTAACTTACAATTCTTACGACAAAGTATTTAGTAGTTTTAATAATTTCTTTGACCATTTTAATGTTGATATTTGGTACTTTTAAGAAAGTTTGACATTGCAGGAAGATGAAAAGAATTTTTAAAGACATCAATATTTCATGCTGACAACTTGGTTGTCAGCGGCCATTACGGCTGTTCTATTAATATATTAGCCATGTCGGATTTCTACGCATGTAATGTAAATATATAGTTTTGTTGTTTTGGTGTTTGATTTATGGCATAAGCTTAATAAATACATTGTAGCAATTAAAAATTTAGACTGATCGCAAATTTACTTAGGCTTATTGTATAGCTGGGCCTACTGTACCAACTAAGCATGTCGTGCAATTGCACAGTAATCACTATGGTTACTGTAAATAATCAATAGGCCTAATTATTGGCATTTATCTGCTATTAAATCTGCATAGTGAACATCAGTTTTTTTGTTTTGTAGTTATTTAGAAATATAATTTAATAAATGTAAGCTGACCAAAGGTCCATAGATGATCTGAGGTAACATACAAACCCGTAGTTGGTGGAAAAGGGGGGGGGGGATTTATGCAAAAATTTTTCCATCCTTCAGGACATGGAAATTAAGCTCATAATCTAGAAATCTGACTTAGGCCCTACAAGTTACTCTTGTTACAATTTTTTTTCCACAAATTCTTCAACTATTATTCCTAGAACATGACTATGCACAATAATGCTACCAATAATTATATGAATAATGAGATTTTTTTTGTTGGGGGGGGGGGAGAGTAAAACAGTAGAAATAAAATCTCTACATACCAGTTGATGCACATGAATAATATTCCTCCACACAAGCTGCTCACAAAACTAACTGAACACATCACTATGCACATAATCCATGAATGTTTTGTCACTTTTTAAGCACAGAAACATTTTATTATATTTAACAATCCTATATTTTAAAAAAATGTAATTATGCAAATTAGCCATTCTGAATATTAATCAGCTTTGGTTGTATCTAAAAATTATGGCAATGCAATCCACAGATTTGTCTAGTTTTACAGAACACAAAAATGTATAGTTTATATATTTTATTGTAAACCAAAAAATATTTTAATAACTAGATTACTCAATGTAATGTTATTTATGCAAATTATCCGCCAATTTGGATTTTATTAACTCTAATTTCATATGAAAATTAGCACAATGTAATCAACGGATGCGTCTTGCCTTTGTGAACCCAAAAATTAATATTTTATGTGGTATTTTATTATATTTTATATTTATATAGTTTATTTTAATTATGCTAATTAGCTGCCATTTTTAATATTAATCTTTTCTTTCGTGCATATTAAAATTATAGAAATGTAATCAATAGATGCGTCGAGGTCTTTGCGCACACACAAATATAGTTTGTATGCTATTTTATTATATTCAATAATTATATAAATTATTCTCATCTTAATTACACTAATTATCTGCCATTTTGAATATTAATTAGTTCTGCGTGCATCTGAAAATTATAGAAATGTGATCAACAGATCTTCCTTGCCTTTGCGAACACAAAAATATATATATTATGTGGTATTTAAATATATTTAGTTGCTATATAATTAATTTTTATATTTTAAATATGCTAATTAGCTGCCATTTTTGAATATTAATTAGTTGTATGTGCTTCTTAAAATTACAAAAATGGGATCAATAGATGCGTCTTGTCTTCGCGAACAAAAATATGTATAGTTTGTATGTTGTATTATTGAAAATAACAAATATAATTTAAAAATTATCAGCTTGACTACATTTTGTGGGGACAAGTTTTATTTATATTTTCCTATATGATTCATGAATGTGAAGAACACCATACAATCAGCCTCATGAGCCAAATAACCAAAATACTGCTCAGAATCATCATGAAGAGAGTGAGAAACAAAATAAAACCAGAAATAAGTCCAGAACAATGTGGATTTGTAGAAGGCAAAGGCACCAACAATGCGATTTATATATTGAGAACACTAATAGAGAGGTCTATAGAGGTAAAAACAGATCTGTACCTCTGTTTTATAGACTACACTAAAGCTTTTGACAAAGTTAAACATAGCGAAATTATACACATGCTAGAGAATCTGAACATTGACAGCAAGGATTTAAGAATAATCAAGAACATGTACTGGCAACAAACAGCAGCAATAAGAGTAGGAAAGCAATTTGGCCCTTTTCAACAAATAAAACAAGGAGTCAGACAGGGATGCGTGCTTTCACCAGACCTGTTCTCTCTATACAGTGAAAACATAATGCGTGCAATAGTAGATATCCCAGGAATATCAGTGGGAGGACATAACATAAATAATTTGAGATATGCGGATGACACTGTTCTGATTGCAAAAAGTGAGGAAGACCTTCAAAAATTAATTAAAGTAGTAGTCACAGAAAGCAAAGAGAAAGGCCTCTTCCTAAATATCAAGAAAACAGAAGTAATGGTTATTTCAAAGAAAGAAAATAACACACCTTGCAAGATCATAGTGAATGATATAGTATTAAAACAGGTCCACCAATTCAAATATCTAGGTACAATTATAACAGCAGATGGAAGAAGTTCAACAGAAATAAGATGCAGAATAGGACAGGCAAAAACAACATTCAGAAAAATGAAAAATATACTGTGTAATATGACCTTGTCATTAGAGGTGAGAAAGAGAGTTCTGCAGTGTTATATAACCCCTATACTAACATATGGGTGCGAGTCTTGGACAATAAACAAACTGGAAAGTGGGAGATTGGAGGCAACGGAGATGTGGTTCTACAGAAGAATGCTGAGAATACCATGGACTGCCAGAAAAACGAATGTAGAGGTGTTAAAAGAGTTAAATGCGAAACGGACCTTAATCAACAATATAAGAAAAAGGCAATCTTCTATTTTGGCCACTTCATGAGACAGGCAGGTTTAGAGAACATAATCACAACAGGCAAGATTGAAGGCACCAGAGACAGAGGGCGACAACGTGAGAAAATATTAGACAGTTTGACAACCTGGCACGGCAAAGAAACAACAACGACTTTGATACATAATACTGTGGACAGAGAGCTGTGGAGAGCCATGACCGCCTACGCACCCGGCATGGCACCTGATGATGATGATGATATGATTCATGTAAACTATTTTGATGTCAAATTAATTCGAAAAAAAATCATAACTTTTTTCAGTAGCACTAATCGAAATATTTCCGCAAAAAGATATTTAGAGTAATGTCCCTTGATAAAAATGCCATGTGCCGACATTTTCATTTTTTCATGGACCACGTGTGTACTATCCAATGGAATTGTCATTTAGTGACGCCACGCAGCTTTAGATCATATAAAAGTGAACTGTATACTATTTATCATCCATTTCTGCAGTGTATTAAGATTAGGTAGGTTGGAGATACCTTATCTACAATTAACACCAAGCAATTAAACAAGACGAGGTAGGTGTTTTTTGTCTTTGCACACATATATTTTTTAGTTTTGATTAAAATCATATGTGAAACCATGTCTAACATATTCAGCAACCATTTCTCTCTTTATGTACCAAATTTTAACATTTCTAGAAGTACCTTGTAATTATTATTAAATTTTAAAAATGCTATGGTGATCGACCGACCACGCTACTAACTTTAGAGTTTGTTTTCGGCTGTTCAATGTTGCCGCGCCGTTAATTATCCATATTCGTGTATAATGTTAAAAATTTAAGTTACAGTTTAATGAATTTCTACATCTTATCATCCTTTAGTTAATTTAATGTGACACTATGTACTAGTGTTTATTGAAATGTCTTCAAACAGTATTATATTAAATTATTCAAGGGTACAGATAAAAAAAACATGTCAGCGCGTCAGAATGCTTGTAGCCCATGTTACCATGACAATGACAAGTGTTTGTGTCTCACCGAAGTCACTGTAATCAAACTCAGATAGCTTCTATTCAAACATTATTAGTAGGTCTAGGTATAAATTAGAATTACCGTAAAGATAATTTTTTTTTTTAATTCTGTTGTTTATAATGACATTCGTATTGTAAAATCTTAGTAAGAATCATATTCAATACAGCAATAGTGCTGAAACAAATATTCTGTAATTTAGTTTGTGATGTCATTGTGAGTTCACAAAGTTGAGAAGTCACCTATGTAAGTTTCTTAAGGTTTGAATATCCATAATTTTATTTGGAATGTATGAACTAACAGGGTGTACATGCATTTTTGGTTATTCTATTTAATTCTGGTAGTGACAGTGATGGCATATAAGGTCAAGAAATGTATGGAGGATTTGAGGAGACATCTTGCCAATTTTGTACCAGAGTATCCTGTCAAGAAAGGATACATTGCGCAGCTGCTATTGACCCCGGTCAAGACTTAGCCTAAAACGAATACATTTTTGGAGGTGATACGAAAGATTAAGACTATAGTGCTTGCTCAGGGACAAGATAAATATATTAGAGAAGATTATCTTAGAGTAACTTTAAAAAAAATTTGAACTGGAATTAAGAACACAAAGTAAAAATTTGCTTATTGACTTACTGTATATTGGTCCAATCTTGTCTGTCTTTTTCAAGAACCTTATTCTATACCTTTTAGGGTTGCTGATAATGCTTTGCAGCAACTACCTGCACCAATTTATAGGACACCTTTTCCAGATGTATCTGCTCTGGCACCTTCTCTAGCAGATGTTTCTGACATGGCATCTTCTTCTTCAGGTGTTCCTGATATTGTACCTTCATTTTCAGGTGCATATGATATGGCACCTTATTGTTCAGATGTGTCCCTGGCACCCATGACTGAAGTCAATTATTTGCAGTCTGTTTCTATTCCAACTGAGTCACCATTCCTTTCCAGTGCATCTGATATTGCAGCGCTGTTTTCAAGTACATTGATTACATCACCATGACCTATGAAGATGAGATACGACTGTGATGCCTGTGCAAAAAAGAAGTGCACAGTTGCAAATATGACGAAGAAGTGGCGTATCTCCGTCTCTGGGCTTTCGTCTATCCACCACATATTTTCTTTTTTCCTCTTGTATTCTCCACCTCTGCATTTTTTCATCCTCTGTTCCAAACCACCCCCTCCCTCTTAGTTATTCGCCATACAGTCCCTATACTCTAGTCAGTTGGCGTTCGCTATGTCCTACCTTACAAAAATGTATAATTTGTATAGTGTTTTATCATAAATAAGTGAAATAGTTAATAATTAGACAATTCAATTACAAGTAAATTATGCAAATTAGCCACCATTTTGAATATTAATTAGCCCCAATTACGCCTGGCAATTGGTACAGTATATTCAACAGATGCGTCTTGCCTTCACGAACACAACAATGTATAATTTATATGGTGTTTTATCATAAATAAGTGAAATAATTAATAATTAGACAATTAAATTACAAGTAAATTATGCAAATTAGTCACCATTTTGAATATTAATTAGCCCCAATTATGCCTGACAATTTGTACAGTATATTCAACAGATGTGTCTTGCCTTCCCGAACACAAAAATATATAGTTTTATGCATATATTATCATAAATAACTGAAATATTTCATAAATTGCTAGTTCTGCTTCAATTCTTGGTCACAACTTTCATCATCAGTCCGTTCATATTTTATTATATGCTCTCATGTAATTATCTTTTCCTGAAATTTCGACACAAAAAATTCATAACTTTTCACAGAATCGACCTACAGACTTGGTTGAGGTATCGCCTTGAATTGCAAATTTCAAGGGCTATCTAACTGTGGTGTTTATAATGTTATAAACCCAATTTGAAAATTTAGTGCTAATGCCTACGTACAGACTTGGTTGAGGTATGGTTGAATTGCAATTTTTGAGGGCTATCTAACTATATTATTTGTAATCATGTAGCATTATTTTGAAAATTTTGTCCAAAGTACCTTCTGTAACCCCACAATTACTAGTATGTTTTTAGTTCATTTATCATCTGAAGTTATTAATGTTCTTAAATATTTGAAACTATTCACCTGTTTTAAGAATAGCCACAGAAGCCCATACAAAAAAGTATGAGAAAGATCATGTAATTACTAAAAAGTCATTCTGGAGAGTGGCTCAGCAATATCTATTCTTTGATAATGTTGAATCCAAGATTTATTTCCGAAAGTTATCTGTTGGATTTAGAACGAGAGTTGTTGGACTTCACAAAAGTCACTTCCTGTCAGCGTTGCCATATTAAAATTGTCCCTTGAAATCAAATAACAACAAAAATAAAAACAAAAGAACAGCCATATAAAAGCTAAATAAATTTGTACAATTTTTTTCATGCTTGAAATAAAAGTTAGACTGAAGAAGTTATAAATATTCTGAGACGTCACAATATTACTGCATAACAAGCAATCAAACATGCCATAGTCATGCCGATCGTCACTCAATTCTACTACGCTTTACAAAAAGCGCATAGAAAAGACAATAGATAGATAGAAGTAAGAGTAATATCCCACCCCCCCCCCCCCCAGTCCATGATTTTTGTTTAGTAGGGGTTTATGCCTCATATGGTCGAGGCCCGCCTCTTTCAACCTAGGCCTGGTGTCCATAGTGGTTATATCGAGGCGGTGATTCATTTCAACTGCGCTACTTATAGTGCACTAACAGTGTTTACGATGTACTGCCTGGGATCTATCAGAATAGGGTTACCACTTCTGCATTTTTATTCGACTTCTCCGTATTACTGTGCTACTATAATAATGGATATTTAAAAAGTCCTACTAAAACGATTAAAATTTATTACAAGCATTATTTATGTTATATTTCAATTTTGTGCTTTTCGTTTTATTCTTAAAATTAAAGATTGCTCTTATTTCTCAGTTTAAACAAATGACCCTCTATCTATCTATCTATCTATCTATCTATCTATCTATCTATCTATCTATCTATCTATCTATCTATCTATCTATCTATCTATCTATCTATCTATCTATCTATCTATCTATCTATCTATCTATCTATCTATCTATCTATCTATCTATCTATCTATCTATCTATCTATCTATCTATCTATCTATCTATCTATCTATCTATCTATCTATCTATCTATCTATCTATCTATCTATCTATCTATCTATCTATCTATCTATCTATCTATCTATCTATCTATCTATCTATCTATCTATCTATCTAACTATCTATCTATCTATCTATCTATCTGTCTGTCTGTCTGTCTATCTATCTGTCTGTCTATAAATCTATCTATCTATCTATCTATCTATCTATCTATCTATCTATCTATCTATCTATCTATCTATCTATCTATCTATCTATCTATCTATCTATCTATCTATCTATCTATCTATCTATCTATCTATCTATCTATCTATCTATCTATCTATCTATCTATCTATCTATCTATCTATCTATCTATCTATCTATCTATCTATCTATCTATCTATCTATCTATCTATATATATATATATATATATATATATATATATATATATATATATATATATATATATATATATATATATATCTACCTGTCTATACATCTGTCTGTCTATCTGTCTAATCTATCTATCTATCTATCTATCTATCTATCTATCTATCTATCTATCTATCTATCTATCTATCTATCTATCTATCTATCTATCTATCTATCTATCTATCTATCTATCTATCTATCTATCTATCTATCTATCTATCTATCTATCTATCTATCTATCTATCTATCTATCTATCTATCTATCTATCTATCTATCTATCTATATATATATCTATATCTGTCTATCTATATCTATCTAATCCATCCATCTATCCATCCATCCATCTACCCACCTAACACCACCCACCCACCTATCCATCTATCTATCTATTCGCTGAAGCCCTTTGTTGTCTTTCGGCGTCAGGGGTAGAAGAGTTTTCTGGAGACGGCCCTCTTGTGTGCTTAGTATATTGTGGAATTTGTCGCCTCTTTTATTTCAGTGGACCATTGTTTTCATGGTCGGCCTCTAGGTCTGCCTTCTTTGTATCTGTGTAGCATAGCTTGCTGTCTGATGGTAGTCTGCTGATGTGTGCAAACCATTTGATCTGTTGTCTCTTGATGTATTCTAAGATTGGGGTGGTGCTGGTTTTTTTTTCTTTTTTTTTTTTGTCGGATGACCTCTTCTTTCTGTTCTTCCTATCTTCATTACTTCGATCTTTTCTATATTTATCTTCATGTTAAAGGTATGGCATGTTTGATATAATCTATCTATTTGTCTTTGTATTTCTTCTGATGATGATGTCACTAGTGCTGTTTTTCATCTGCAAATAGTGGTTCGTTTAAGGTATCCTACAGGCTGTTTTATTCCGTTGTCTCTGCTACTTTACAGATGTGGTCTATGTATGTTATGAACAGTAGGGGGGGGGATAGTACACATCCTTGCCTCACACACGAGTGAATTTGAAATTTATCGGATGTACCTGCGCCTGTTCTTACTGAGCACTGACTATTGAACCCGGAAACCCACCATTTTCTACGAATAACTTGAGTTCTCACTGTCGGATTGCTAATCTTGTCGCAGTGTTGTATCGGGAAAAAAACCTGGCTACTCTGTGATCTCTAAATAATACATGCAGATGACGGATATTACCAACTATCTATAAGAAATCAGGTCATCTTGATGCGCCTCAAAACTGACGCGTCTCACAACTGGTCTAAGCAAAATGAGACATTACCTGTACACCACATTCAAAATAAGTTCAATTGGCTTTTCCATTGCAACCTGACGAATATGGCAACATGACATACTTTAAAAGACGCTTCCCAGTATGCAGACATGATGAGAAAGATACGCCCCACCCCAATCAGTGTGGAAGAGAACCTGTATGGCAACTCTGAAAACAGACACCAGCCTATATCGTAGAATCAGGTGTCCCAATGTGACTGAGTGATGATCTGACTGAGTAATGATTGCCGTTGAATATGTGAAAAGTGTCAGATGTAGCCTGTTTCATGTTAGCATGTGTATTGTATAAACGATATGTTACATATACAAATGCGCCCTATTTATGTTCTCTTTTTTCTGTTGGTTGGTTGCTGATCCAGCGGTCCATGGGCTCATGTCCTTTGACCTAATGCCATTATATTGCTGGGAAGTCTGTGGATTTTCGGCCCACCCCGGAACAGAGCCAGATAATAACTATCACACCTCCAGGAAGGTTGGTTTCAATCTATGCACTGCTCCTAGCCACTGTAGCCAAGATAGGGTTCACTGTGCTCATTCCCCGCCACCAATTGCCTACTGGTTATACCGAACTTCTCTATTGCTCCAGGCATGCAACCAAATGTTCAAGTCAAAAGGATTGTCACGTCCAGAGTCACTGTGCCTCTATGTTGGACCTCAGCCATAGGAAAAACAGTAATGTCAGTTTCCTCCTCCCCCCCCCCCCCAGTGCTGCACAGTACATCTCTGGCTCCCTCCCAACCACAGAGGGTGCATACATATATATTCAGGTAAACTTGAAACACATTTCAACAACAAAATAAAAACATAATTGTATAGATGACATGCCATGAAGCTTCTATAAGAAGATAACCTTAATATAACGGCATGTCATCCACTAAGGTTTTCTGTTGCATGGATGGTATGTCTAGTGGTATGTCTGTGCTATGACCGTTTTTGCTCAGGATGTCTCTGACGTTTTCTTTCATCTTTTTCGTGGTATTCCTCTGGCTTTGTACCCTGATCTCATTTGGTTATATGTATGTACGGGCAACTTGTCGTGATGCATTCTCATAATGTGGCAACACCACTTGATCTGCTGCCTTTCTATGTATTCTGTGCAAGGTATTATACCTATTCTTTTCCTGATATATTCATTTTGCAATCTATCAAGAGAAGTGACCCCTGCGGCTTTCTCGAGTATTTCATCTCGCATGTCACTATCTTTCTGTAATATAAAGATGAGAGAGACCAGGTTTGGCACTGGTAACACAGCGTTGTTAGGAATATACTGTCGATCGTTTTCCTTTTAACTTCCATCTTGATCTTGGGATGAAGAAGTAGTGGTGACAGTTGGTATGTTACTGTATTTGCCTTTTGATATCTTGTCTCTATTTCTCTATCAAGACTTCCATTTTCTGTGAAAATACTGCCGAGATATTTGAACTCCGATACTTGTTTTACTCCTATGTTGTCTATCTGTATGTTTAGTGGGCTCGATATTCTGCATATTTTTATAGTTTACTTCTTGTGTATATTGATTTTCATGTTGTATTTTCTACATGTTGCAAATAGACTTACGTAAAGCACAGGTTTATAGTTCGTTTCAATGGGACACGATATACTATATCTAAAACTAGTGGGTAGTGATGGACAATGATGAGCACACAAGAAATCATAAAAATTACAATACACAAATCACATTCAACGTTTCAACCAAAAGGTCTTTATCAAGACACAAACAAAACATTAAAAGACGACGAATAGAAAAATTATCACAACGTCCAACGGAAATATGGAAATAATATGCTGGAAGGTCAGAAAGTACATAAAAACGTAAATATATGTGGAAACGAAACGAACAAAAAGATGAGTAAATGACGGAACAAAAAGAATAAAGACAAAGACCACACCAACCCAGTACTAGACATAAGAGTGGTCGGAATTGAGTCCAAATGGCTTGAGTGTACCCAATTCAAAAATGAGACGATTTTCTAGAGCATACCTAGATCTATCATCGGTGGTGCAAGATCTGATGACGGTGACCTGAATATCCAACGCACCATGATGACCAACGCCGTTGAAGTGTGTGGCCACAGGAGTGGGTGTTCTGCGCTTGATGGCATGAAGATGGTTACAAAACATAAACCTGTGTTTTACGTAAGTCTAATTGTTGTTACGTTTCACGCAGTTACCTTGTATTGATTGTCGTGTTGAAAATAGTAAGTTAACATGATTTTGTAGTTGTTCTTCGTTTTCGTATATGAGGCACTGGTCGTCTACGAAAGTAGTTCATTTATTTCCTTGTTTAGTTCCTCTGAGTTGTCTTTTTCTGAGTCGGTGAAGATTCCCTCTGAACTTTTTGCCTTTTTTATGATTCTGTCTATGTATATATTGAATAGCAAGGGTGAGAGTACGCAACCATGACGCACTCCCGTTTCGTTTTTGTCTCAAATGCATCTGTAATATCTTCTGATGCTCTTATCCTACATTGGCAATTTTTATACAAAGCTCTTATACTTTCTAACAATTGTCATTTGATACAATATTTTTCTAGAGTTTCCCATAGTACGTCCCTGTTGACTCTATCAAACGCTTTTTCTTGATCTATAAATAATGCGTTTAGTTCATTGTTGTATTCTATCGCTCTCTCTCACTCATTTGTCTCAGCGTGAACAAGGCGTCTGTGCAGCTTACCCCTCTTCTGAAACCAAATTGAGAGGGGCTCAATTGTACTTCGACGATGTATCTTGCTCGTTGTTCTATTATCTTTGCATATATTTTCCCGGTGTGGCTTAATAACGAGATACCTCGGTATGTTTCGCACCCTCTGTTGTTGCCCTTGTTTGTCCACAATGGCACGGTTACTGATTTTTGCCAGTCTTCTGGGACTTCCCCTTCTTTCCACGCTAATGTGAATAATCTTTGCAACTATTTTACCCCAATATCTTTACATGCTTTAATGGCTTCGTTGGGTGCCATGCGATTTCTTGTTTGAGCTGTTCTCGATAACCATTTATATTTCCTCTGCTGCACAAGATAGAAATATGTCTATGTTAAAGATGCCTCTGTCCTCTGCTGCACAAGATGGAAATATGGTAAACCCGCAACCACCTTCCCCCGCTTATTTACGATCGACGAGTTTGGTGATCGGTGTAATAAATATGTCTAAATTTTCATAATAAGACAGTAATGATCATGAGGTTATGTCTAAAATATCACAATAAGCCAAAATTCGTCATGACGGTATGTCTATTTTTTGGCTTTATTAATCTTGACCGGTGTTCATTATAGATTATATGAGGTTCTCAGAATATTGGAAACTTTACAGGCTCCAATGTATGTGTGTGTGTGCGCATGCGTACGTGCCTGCCTGCCTGCCTGCATGCGCGCGTGCGTGTATTGCACATTACAGACTGCACAATAAATGGTTTGCATTTCTATATTGCAAGTATCCCGTCGAAGACGAATGTGTCAGGCCATTGGCGCAAATAAAACAGCGACAGAACGGATTTCCATTCTCTGGACTACATCCTGCTGAAAATCTAGTAGGACAATGGTCCTGCTATAAAAAGATCCAGCAGGAGTTTGAGAATGAACGCTGAAGAAGAAGAATATTACAGGTAATATATTCTATATATGATGTGGGACATTATCTGAATATGCTACACAATATGCGAGAACATTGTAACGAATATTTATGTCGACGGAATTTGTAATGCCAACAACTGCAGTTGTTGTTTTTCTTGTAGTGTTTCCATTTCAACTTCTAATTTATGTATTGTTTCTATTTCAACTTCTAATTTATGTAGTGCTTCTATTTCAACTTCTAATTTATGTAGTGTTTCTATTTCAACTTCTAATTTGTGTAGTGCTCCTATTTCAACTTCCAATTTATGTATTGTTTCTATTTCAACTTCTAATTTGTGTAGTGTTTCCATTTCAACTTCTAATTTATGTAGTGCTTCTATTTCAACTTCTAATTTATGTAGTGCTTCTATTTCAACTTATAATTTATGTAGTGTTTCCATTTCCACTTCTAATTTATGTATTGTTTCTATTTCAACTTCTAATTTTTGTAGTGTTTCTATTTCAACTTCTAATTCTTGTAATGTTTCTATTTCAACTTCTAATTCTTGTAGGGTAAATGTGGCTGATATATTTTGGTGCAATTATTTACTTGAGATTATTGAATAAGATTTTTAGATTAGGAGATGATTTATAATATTCTATTATTGTGGATTTGAATTTCTGTAGATTGGCCGCTTCCTTGGTGGTCACAATTTCTGGGTTGGTATGTAGAGTAATTGTTACTGTAGTCAAGCATAACTCACCACAAAACTCAGGTTGTTTAACTCCAACATCATCCCTATTCTATCATATGGATGCGAAAGTTGGAAAACCACAAAATCCAAAGATAAGAGACTAGACTCCTTTGAAAACAATGTTTAGTGGAGTGACTTTAAATCTAACACTATTATAAGAGAGGAAAGCAAACAAACATATATATCTTCCTTCATTGACAAAGGCGTTGGACTTACATCGGCCATGTTCTCAGAATGAACAGCCTAAGAATTTCCACAAGTTACAAGTAGTCACAAAAAACTAGTCTTAATATCTCTCCGTCTAGTGTGTTACACCAGACTATACATGCAATTGATCCTCAAATAATGCTTACAACTGTCATGTGATCAGGTCAAATATTTAGAATATAATATTTGGGCAGAAATACCCTGAGCTTCCGGGTAAGATTCTGCTATAACTAGCCTCATTAAAGCTTAGGAGAGTGAACTACATAGAAAGCTAAGATCGACCCCCCAACTATCCTTGTGTGTTACTCTAATGAGTTGCCACAGCGGTTTTGTGATTGTATAACATGTATTCAGCTCCCCAGGAGTGGGCGAAATATTTGTGGAATAGAGAAAAACATTGAAATATATATATATGAAGCATATTTATTCTGCGAAACTACTTGTTAAAAGTATGTAGCCTACACGTACAGTAATGTACGAAGCAAGGTTTTGTGTACATCTGCTACCTCCCTCGACATAGACACAGACACTTTGGAATTAAGCAAGTACTTGAACATGAAGAGTAAAATATAGGACGGATATATTCAGAAGAAAAGCAAACAATCTAAAATTTAAACGTTTATACTGCGTATACACGTAAGTGATGACGTTGTGTTTATATATTTTTGCACTGAATATGTACGTAAGTGTTCACGTTCTGTTGTTGTGTTTATATGTCTTAATACTGGATGTACAGGTAAGTGATTACGTTGTGTTTATATGTTTTCATACTGTGTATGTAGATAATTGATTACGTTATGTTTATATGTTTTAATATTGTGTATGTACATAAGCGATCACGTTGTGTGTATATATTTTAATTGATTTTACGTTGGAAACTGAGCATTTGACACAGTACCACGTATATCACAAGTTACGACACACGTGTCACTATCGCTGTTTCCACCGCTGTGTTTGGTGATACGTATACGATTTTCCATCACCTCTAGTCGGCGATGACTCAGTACACCAAGTGACCAATTCCTAACATCTGCTACTAATGAATGTGTTATATGCGATTAATGAATGCGTTATATGCGATTTTAGAATATATAAATAAGAAAGGATAATTAATTTTGTCGTGATGTCCCTAACAATTCTGAACGCGCACATATTTTGTGGCAATCGCCAAAGACATATTCTATCTACATTTGAATGTCAATATTTTGTTTACCATGAGCCCTGCGTACTGTACCTATGCAACTACATTAAGACGGTTATTATGTAAGTTATTATTATAATTCGCTTAATATCGTACATTAAATATTCTAAGATCCTAGATTTATTGAATTTTATTTTCTCCAGTCTCGGCAAACCAAAATAACTGATCCTGCTGGGCATATAAGGGCCGCAGGTCACATATTCCTCACACCTGACGTAAAATATTAATAACAATAGCACCAAGAGCAGATTGTATTAGATACTGAGACCTGAATCGTAGAACGAATACCGGAATATTCAGGAGCAGGCAATCATCGCAGGCAATTACATAATGTAAAGACTGGTTGCATAGTAGTTAATAACAGTATGTTGAACGGCACAATTGAAGCAGACTGGTTGCACGGTTATTTGATTCCGTTGCTCAAGCCTGTTCAAGATCACACCAAAGTGCAGTGTTACTTGATTCCTTTGCTCAATCCTGGTCAAGAGCGCACTAAAGTGCTGTGTTGCCGAATGATAATCGTGCAGACTATAGTTGGAAAATTAAAATGTTTGCATGAAAATTGTCTTATCACCAAACCGATAATCCTTCAGTGTCGTAGGGTGCCACTATGGAAACATTAGCACAATAATCTCACCACACGTCTCGGTTCTCGGTTCTTTGTTATCTTAATTCTGTCCATTCTTGAATATTATCCATCCATGTTTTTCTCTTATATCCTCTTCTTCTTCCACATATGACTGTTCCCTGTAAGTTGGTTTTTAAAGGGAATCGTGCCTCATCATGTGGCCAAACCACACAAGGTTGTGTCCACTCATCACTGTCATTAGTTGTTCTTGTTGGCCTGCAAGAGTATTTATATTTCTTCTCACGTATATGTTGGTTTTATGTTTTGTATAATGGATGCGCAATATTCGTCTGTGGCATTCTTTTTCAAATGCCTGTAATCTCTTCTCTATTTCTGCTGTAACTGTCCAACTCTTACAACTGTACAAAGGAGTATGTATTTATAGACAGAGATTTATGTAGGTTTATCTTCAGTGTTTTACTTATTCTGGTCTTCCATCTGGTATTTAATCTGAACATTGCAGCCAAGGCTATTTCAAGTCTAGTCTATATTTCTTCGTTAGTGCTTCCATGGGACAGTTCTTAAACAAGTAGAGAAATTTAAATATTTGGGCACAATTATTACTTCGGATAGTAGATGTGTCACTGAGATAAAAAGTCGAACAGTACAGGCAAAAGCAGCATTCCAGAAGATGAGAAACATCTTGTGTAACAGTTCATTATCAATAAAAGCAAGAAATACATACTAAGATGTTATATATAGCCTATACTGTTATATGGTAGTGACGCATGGACAATTGACAATATTGCAAGGAAACATCTGGAGGCCACAGAGATGTGGTTTTATAGAAGAATGTTGAAAATATTATGGACAGCTAAAAAGAATAATGCTATAATTCTACAACTGGTCAACTCAAATAGAGAACTTATTAACTGTATTAGAAGACAGTTTCTGTATTAGAAGACAGTTTCTGTATTAGAACTGTATTCGAACACAGTTTCTGGGTCATGTCATGAGAAGAGGTGGGTTGGAGAACATCGTAACAACTGGAAAGATCGAGGGTAGGAGAGATAGAAGAAGACAATGTGAGAAAATGTTGGATGGCTTGAAAGCGTGACGTGATGCAGACTCATCAGAAACTATATTTAAACAGAGGACTGTGGAGAGACATGATCGCATACGCCGGAAGGCATGGTACCACTGAATGAAGTGCTTCCATCGCAGCTCATGCAAGATCCTGATTATTTAAAAATATCAGCTTCTACTTTCACACAGATGTTAACATGCGTCGTGTGGTCATCTGTTGTCCATTCACACAGATGTTAACAGGCGTGGTGTGGTCATCTTTTTGCCATTATGTGAGAATGTCTTATCATCGAGAGATGACCATCTTGTTACCACCAACATTTGCGGGTATCGTTATAACAAGCAGACCTGGTGTCGTGTATCTATCTTTGCACGTGATGTATTGTAAAGTTTCGACTCACGGATGGAGGCACGTGTTGCAGAAATAGACCTTGAAGACGTGTACAATAGAGAATATTTGGAATTTCTGATAAATCAACTTTTAAACACGTAAGTTCCTTCATATTAATTGCCGCCCTGCTAGTGAGACAAGATTTCCTAAACCATATCTTACATGGTGCAGTTGTTTTTAATAAAATATCAATTCAACTCATATATCTTGGTCATTTTTGTGTTCACAATTTTAACGGTTTTTTTTCTCCTGAGATTGCAAAAGAAAAGTCACTAAAACTGTTCATGCGCCTGCATAAATCAATGAACGACCCAAGGTAGTGTATAACAATCCTAAATTTTCAAAGAACAGACTTAGTATAGCAGAAGACATGAGAATAAGGGTGCAGCCCCGCTGGCTCATTACAAGGCACAAATTGGTCAGAGGAATTTAGGGAATTACAATAAAATCATGAAAACACAGACATGGGTAATAAGCAAGTGATGGAAAGTGATAATGTAATTACTCTTGAAGACATTACAGCCGTACTGAAAATATCAAAAAATTCTGCGCCAGGACCTGACGGCATTAGGTACGATGATCTCAAAGGCAGGTCAGACGAAGACCTTACGGAGCTGGAAATGCTGTTCAACAAGAGCCTAGCTAACGGCACAGTGGAAGACTGGTTGCATAGTTACTTGATCCCGCTACCCAAGCCTGGCAAGAGTCATGCACAAATACAGGGTTTAAGACTCATAACGATCGGCAGAATACGATCGGCAAGTTATTAGAAGAAATTGTCCTTACATCTAGAAAGGAATAACAGACTACCATCAACATTGGGAGGTTATCGTCCAGGTAAGCAGACTTGGCACAACGCCGCCGTGTTTGCGCAGGACGTTTTCGAAGGTTTTGACGAACAGATGGAGACGTGCATTGCTGCAATAGACACGGAAGATGATTATAACAGAGTGCCTTTGGATTTCTTGATGACCATAATGCTGCAACTCAAAGTTAGTCCTTTCATTGTTAGGTGGATTGTCTCGGCACTTTTTCAGAGACAGGTTGTTCTTAAGTGTGGGAGTTGGTCTTCGTCACCAAGTCATACACCCAGGACTACCACAAGGGTCACCTCTGTCCCCAGTACTATTTAATGTGTATACAATTCAAATTACAAGCTGTCAGATTGCAAGACCAGGGAGAAAAATGTATTCTGATGATGACATCTTGGTATATAGGCAGGGCAGAGATAGAGAAACGATCGCCAGGAATTTGCAGAGTGAGCTTGATCGTGTAGGAGAATGGTGCAATAATTCTGGAGCTTTTGTTAATCCATCAAAAGCATCTATAACATGGTTTTCCCTAAATAATCACACAGTGAACACGTCAACGCCATCGGTTACTTTGAGAGGGGATGTCTTCGAGAGAACCAGCACAATGAAGTTCTTGGGGGTTATGTTGGACCGAAGTCTGAGTTTCAAAGATCATGTTGACCACATCATTGTAAAGGCTTATAAAGGTCTTGCGGCGATCAAAGTTATGGCTGCCGCTGAATGTGAACGGAGGCTGCTATTTCTGCTGTATCAGGGATTGGTGGTGGCGGTGGTAGAGTATGTACTGGCAATTCTAACACAGTCAGACTCAAGCAGAAAGATTGGATAGAATCCAGAATGAGGCAATGCGAATAATTTTGGGGTGTACGAGAGATACGTCGCTTCGGGCTATGCGTTACCTACTTGATTGCCCAACTGCAGAGCAAAGAATACAAACGTGCAGGACGCGGAACTATCTACAAATTACCGCTGATAAAGAGCACACTATACACCCAGAAATTATCAAAGTGAAAGGCAGTCGACTAAGGAGAGGAAAGTTGTGGATGGGACGCGCAGAGGACGTTATACAGAGCGTGTGCAGATTGAACGATGTACTACCTGATGCCGAATGGAGTCTGGTGCCCTAAGATTGTCCGAAAACCTTCGATGGACCCAGAGAGTGCATGGAATGGTGTCCGACAGTGGTCGAGTCGGAGGTGTTCGCTCTGATTGTGAGAATTCCAGGGAAGGTGATATGATTATATATATGGGTCGGTTGAGAGACACACCAGGAGTGTCTGGAATTTCACGGCTCAACGGTGGGGGGGGGGGGCATCAGAGAGGAAAGTGGTGCATTCGCTCATACGACAAGCAGCATGACAATGGAGATCTTGGCAGTAACCAAAGCTTTGAAATGGGTGTGCTCACAGACGGTTTGCGAGCATGCCTGTATACTCAGTGATTCCAATGCATGATTGTGAAAGTTTAGGTAGGTTACATACAGTGGCTGGATGCAGTGAGTAATTCCTGTGTGCGTAGAGTGGCCTTTATTTTTGTGCCCGGACATGCGGGAGTCCGGGGTAATGAGAGAGCGGATAGGTTGGCCGCACACGCTGCTAATACGGCTGTTGGTGGAGCGATGGATCGGGCAGACATTGTGAATGCCCTACAGGAAAACGCACGAAAAAACGACTGTATAAGTAACGATGACTCTTGTTCCATAACTAGAATAAGGGAGCTTGGTTTGGAATGTGGTGTCGCAAGGAAGGAGCGGTTTTGTGGGCGAGAAAGAATGATGGTCAATCAACGACGTACTAGTACCGTCAGTCAACGTGTAATTGCGGATACATTCAATGAGAGCTCTGAGCACCTATGGATCTATCTGGAGTGCAATGACGATGATCCAACGACTACTAACTAACGGTTGTTTCCCTTTAAAGTCAGACGGGCTTCCCCCCCCCCCCCCCGTTATTCTATGAACTTCTCAGATGATACAAGATTTTTAATGATATTCTGTACGCATTTAAACTTGTAAAAACTTGAAGAGACACACTTTTTTTACATTTTTATAGGTATATTTTTTATCTTATTTAGGTTCACTATAGTAAGTTAATTAAAAAAAAAATATTCAGTAAAAATATCACTTTGGTTTATTTCTGCATTAATTTTTTTATTGAAATAATCACTTTAGTTTATTTCTGCATTAATGTTTTAGTGAAAATATCACTTTAGTTTATTTCTGCATTAATTATTTAGTGAAGAAATCACTTTAGTTTATTTCTGCATTAATTGTTCAGTGAAAATACCACTTTAGTTTATATCTGCATTAATTGTTCAGTGAAAATACCACTTTAGTTTATTTGTGCATTCTTCTTCTTCTTCTTCTGCGTTCGCTCTCATATAACCACAACGAATATATCGTGTGATTTCCGCTGGGGCGCGTGAAGTACGTTGTGCTGCAAGTTCCACAGTAAAACTGTGTTATTTGCACCTCGGTTGGCTACTCTCTGGTCTGGACGTCTGAGGTCCAGAACATCCGTTTTCGTCATGCCTTTGAATCGGGTAGGCTTCCCTAGTCCGTGACAGCCTGTCTATCTGTTGTCGGACACGTGGGTGTGTAGTGACTCTTCGCCGAGACATTTGTCGTTCACGTCTATCTCGCATGAGGTGTTCCACCGTCTATGAACTTACCTCTTGTAATTGGACGAACTGTGCCTGTGCCCATCGGGTACTGAACAGTTTCTTATTCGCGAGCCTGGTTCCGTATGAGGAAGAACTCGCCAGAAGAGTTGGACCCTGGCTTTTTCGCCTACTTAGCCGAGGTGTCGTTCACCGACATCGTGAACCCCTCGCCCAAGTTCGAGTCTCACACCACGCGTTTGAGAGCAAGGCGTTCTCGAGCTGAGCGACCTTGTCCCAATAGCGCCTGGGCCCATCAGGTACTGAATCCTTTCTTTCTGCAAGTGTATTTTCGGTATAGGAAAGCTTGACAGTAGAGTTGGACTGGTGCTAAAATCGTTGTCCCTTTTGTGCTTGAGCTCATCGGGTACTGAACCCTTTCTCTTTGCAAGTGTATTTCCGGTATAGGAAATCTTGACAGTAGAGTTGGGCCACGACTGCCATCGTTGTCTCTTTTTGCCTGAGCCTATCGGGTACGTAACCCTTTCTCTTCGCGAGCATGTTTCCGGTATAGGAAGGCTCGACATTACAGTTAGGCCAGGTCTTCTTGCTTTACCGTACGCCCAAAATTGGGTCTGGGTCTCTGTCTATAAGGAGCGCAGGTAACTAGAAGCTCGTCTCGAGCTAACAGAGCTTGTAGTTTCCCTTTCCTTGGAACATTTTCATTTCTATTTGTAGTTGACGCTGCCCTCTGGCGCTGTTCTGCCCTTTCATTTTATCATTGTACTCAGTATAAAATCTATTTGTTTTTCGCCAAACATCTAACTTTACTTGCCTCTTACATTCGCCGCCCCTCCAATGTTCGGACTGGACTAACTAGCGTCACCGTATGTCTACATTGCCGCTGCATGTGGTAGTGCTGATGGTGTCGGAGATATTGTCTGTCTCTTATGCAGTCAAATCTCTTTCCATCTGCTACCTCCACATTCTCGGACACGATCCCCAAATGATTTAGTCAGAATCAGCACGAGACTCTGTATTTCTGTTTCCAGAGTGCACCCCGAGGAGGTATATTTGGAATTTTTGTTTTCTTCTAGCCTTGGGTCCGCCGAGATCATTGCGTTCCCTTTGCACCCCTTTTTCTGCATTAATTTTTTTAGAGAAAATACCACCTTAATTTATTTCTACATTAATGTTTTAGTGAAAATACCACTTTAGGTTATTTCTGCATTAACATTTTATTGAAAATATCATTTTAGTTTATTTCTGCATTGATTTTTTAGTGAAAAAAAATCACTTTAGTTTATTTCTGAATCAATTTTTTCATTAAACTAAATTCTTTCTCTATAAAAATTTCCAATGACAACCGTTAAAAAATGGCGTAGAAAATGATTGTGTTTTCTTTGTGTGCTATTCGATAAACGGATTTTCTCATGAAAGCAGTGGCAAACTACAGGAGTAATGTGATTAGTTATTCTATTTTAGATATATTCTGAACACACAGGAATTTAACACCAACTTACAAGCCATACATTATTTTTTCGTTTATATAAAGAGACATAACAGCATGGAAATATTAACAGATGAAGGTAGAGTTAACGACAACAGGGGAATAGGGCGCCCAAGACAACGATAGTGCGATGATATATCAGATTATTGAAGCATGTCTCTAGCTGCGGCAGGTCAACTCGTCCAGAATCGCGGAGTGTTCAGAGAATCCATAAGGAAGACCACGTTTTGGAAAGAATATGTCATATGTCATAAGGAAGACCACGTTTTGGAAAGAATATGTCATATGTCATAAGGAATACCACGTTTTGGAAAGAATATGTCATATGTCATAAGGAAGACCACATTTTGGAAAGAATATGTCATATGTCATAAGGAAGACCACGTTTTGGAAAGGATATGTCATAAGGAAGACCCACGTTTTGGAAAGAATATGTCATATGATGATGATAATGATAGAGAAAAGGGTATCGCGCCCACATATAAATACTAATATATAACTTTTCCTAATTTCTTTATATATATATATATATATATATATATATATATATATATATATATATATATATATATATATATATATATATATATATATATATATATATATATATATATACATTAAGCCTATCTGAATCTAATACACTTCAAATATTCAGTAGATATATTTTAATCCTGGAAAACATTAATTGATGTAAAGGTAAAGGTAGGTGCCATGGCAGCAACCTACCGTCGAGGGTGGTTGTGTCAAACGAGAAACCACAAATAGAATTTGTTTGGTCCGGACGTGCTTTCGAACCTGGCACGCCGTAATCTGGTGATAGGAAGCAAGCTCACTACCAACTAGACTAGAACCTGGCAAGATGTCACCCGGTGATAGGAAGCAAGCTCACTACCAACTAGACTAGAACCTGGCAAGATGTCACCCGGTGATAGGAAGCAAGCTCACTACCAACTAGACTAGAACCTGGCAAGATGTCACCCGGTGATAGGAAGCAAGCTCACTACCAACTAGACTACCGGTGTAATATGAAATATCTTAAATGGTGTAATAGATTATTAAACGTGGTAGTTGGGCATCTACAGCAGCAGTCATAAATCCTTGTCTTCATAAGGTTTTCGTCTGTCCCCTGAGCAGCAGTCATAAATCCTTGTCCTCATAAGGTTTACGTCTGTCCCCTGAGCAGCAGTCATAAATCCTTGTCTTCTATGAGGCTCACGTCTGTCCCCTGAGCAACAGTCATAAGTCCTTGTATTCATAAGTATTTGCCCCAGCGACGACTCAATGAGTACAGTGTACAACTCATGTTTGCATTCGCAACGACGATTCATTGAGCATAATCAGAAACATTATCAGCGGCTCATATTCGTTCACAGAGGCTTGAGGCTGTCTCTTGAGGCCTTGGAGAAATTGAAGTTGGAAGGTGTCACATTTATGTTTGTGCGTGGTCATTCAGGTGTTCAGGGCAATGAGAGAGCAGGTAGACTGGAAAGTTCTGTCAGTGTATCGAATGGCAGGACAATGGACCTCGCCGACATACTGAACTCGTTACGGCAAAATTGCACGATCGAACGATATTCATGAGATTGATGACGTCTTTCCATGTTCAGAATAAACTTGCTGGGTTTGAAATGTAACGTCATCATTATGGACTAACAAGAATTTCTGTCAAACAACAGAAAACTGAAACTGACAAGCGTGTAATTGCGGGAACAATCAGAGGGGGGATGCAAGCACATATGAATGTGTCATGTGTACAATGACGATGACCTGACGACTAACTCACATGTCCTCATAATGTATGGATATGTTTTTATATTATGTGTATTCCTCATAATTTGTAGATATATTTTCTCATAATGTGACTATTTGTATTTTAAGAAAGCGTCTCTACGACTTTAGACGGATATGAGCATTTATGAGGATACAAGTCTTACCAACCTACACTATTGTCAGTAGAAATGTCATCGTGTATGAGTACATTTGCAACGTTTTGATGATTGCATATGATATTTGTTAACCATGCTTTTGTCCCCATCGCAAGTGCACTTCACTTCCGGTATTGACAACCTCGGGGCGTCTAAGATGGCAGCCGACTCACATATTGGGGACGTCTATCGCGAGATGAAAATGCGCAAGGTTTATCCTAGATTGCAGGTTAGTTATTAAATGGGTGATTGAGTTGATTGAATAAGTAGATGCTTGAATTTTTGGAATGAATGACTTGAGTTCAGCGAATATTTCAATTCGTGAATGCGTTAATCCAGTAGCGAAGGAAATAGTAAGTCAATAAATTAATATGCCATTACATGTTCGTTTATTTGTTTGTTTGTTTGTTTGTTTGAGAACCCCAGGAATTGCGAGTGATTAGCTCTTACTTCCTATATGCAGTTGGGTAGTTTTTCTGAGCTTTCTTTCATACCTAGGAGACTTCAGCTTTCGACTTAGTGCAATGCCTATTAAAGGAGTCTTCTACACTAAGGCGGTCTATAGATGACATGATGCAAAGATTCCATAAGAGAGCCTCAATATAACGGCATGTCATTTACTAAGGTTTTATCTTGCATGGGTGGTTTGTCTAGTGGGTCATTGGCGAGACCTGCAGACGCAACCGCATGCGATTAGATAATAGTGAATGCATTCATTGTCAAATCGACTATATCTGTAGAAACATTGGAATGTTGGTCACGTGGGAGGAAAGTATCAACATCTACGATTGTTGGTCACGTTGGAACGTATCCACATCCACGAGTGTTGGTCACGTGAGAAAATATCCACATCTACGAATGTTGTCGAAGAATGCAGGGCCGTCGATATGATTTCAATAAGAGTAAGTGTTACTTCATGGCTAAGTCTGTGGGTAGGATTTCACAATTTTTGTGTGGGTAGGATTTCACAATTTTTCTCCAGGTAGGATTTCACAATATTTATGTGGATAGGATTTCACAATATTTCTCTGGGTAGGATTTAACAATTTTTCTGTGGGTAGGATTTCCCAATATTTCTCCGGGTAGGGTTTCACAATGTTCCTGTGGGTAGGATTTCACAATATTTCTGTGGGTAGAGTTTCACAATTTTTCTGTGGGTAGGATTTCATTATCTGCTTCCTAGTCTAATTCCTAGTTCTACGGCATGTTCTAACTGCCTAGGTGTCGGGGGGGGGATATCTGAACACTGCAATGCCAACACCCCCTTCTCTGCGGGCTTAAATGACTGTATATATATATGAGTGGGTAATTAATTTAGTAAATATAGTTGTGGGTTCATTACGGAAATGTGTACTTTTGCACATTCCAACTTGTTAATATTGGTTTTGATTGCACACAGTGGAGATAAAAAAAAAAGGATCATTCGATTATTCGTGTTTCAGAGTGTGTTACTGAAGTCTTACCTGAGTATGTCACTGACGTCTTATTAGAGTTTGTTGCTAAAGCCTTACTGGAGTGTGTTACTGAAGTCTTACTAGAGTTTGTTGCTAAAGCCTTACTGGAGTGTGCTAATGGAGTTTTACTAGAATATGTTACTGAAGTGGTACTAGAGTATGTTATTTTAGGTATTTACGCGTACGATAGTTTATCGACCCACCCACCGGGTAATGTAGGCAAACTACAGCAACACGGTGTGGATCGCACCGAGAATAATAGACACATAGAAAACCATGGTTATCCACTGCAGCGTACTTAACGTCCTGTCGTCTCGATACGTCTTGCCAATGGTTTCAAATAAGGTCCGACAAGAGAGTGAGGTAGATGCTTTGTACATCTCATCCTCACTTAAATCACAATCCACAGTGCAAACATTCTGTCAACTTGACCTCACACTACTAGTATCGTGATTTGTGGCATTTAAATGTGTCATCTTGCTGTCATGTGACGTAATCTCTCCAGAACGTTGTCTTCCCAAAGAATTCCCTGAACACTTCTCTGTCTTGGGCCATGCCGCTTGCATTTTCCAACGACGTATTCATGTTATCTTTAATGTCGTCAGTCCATCGTCTTCTTGGTCTGCCTTTCCTCCTCCGTCCCGGTGCTCTGCCCTCCATTATTTGTCTTTCTAAGCGGGTGTGTCTCTTTATATGACCAAACAGGTGTAGTTTTCTTGTAATCATCTTGCTAGACAATTGTAGTCTAAAATATAAGTCATTTTCTCTAACTGAATTTTCACAAGTGGATATAACAATGGTCAGCATCACTTGTGATGGACAAACAACTAGAATTTGTTACTGAAGTCTTACTGAAGTGTGTTACTGAAGTCTTATTGGAGTGTGTTACTGAAGTCTTACTTGAGTATGATATTGAAGTATTACTGAATATGTTACTGAAGTCTTATTGGAGTGTGTTACTGTAGTTTTTACTAGAGTATGTTATTGAAGTATTACTTTAATATGTTACTGAAGTCTTACTGCAGATTTTTTGGAGTGTGTTACTGAAGTCTTACTAGAGTATGTTACTGAAGTCTTACTTCAGTGTGTTACTGAAGTCTTACTTGAGTATGTTATTGAAGTCTTACTTGAGTGTGTTACTGGAGTAAAGAAGAAGAATACAATTATTTTCCATGCCGTTTGATTATCATCTGAAATGTGTGAATATCATAGGAAAAGTAAAGTAACCCATAGCATTTATTAATGTCGTAGGAGTGTGAGATGTTAACGATATCATATTTCAGTGGCTCTGATATATGGCGGCAGCCATTTCCTCTCCCTCGTAGTCTTTACATCCCGGATTAATTCGGTACCCATTTAAGGCTGGGTCGACCCGGGAGCCGTTGCGATCTGAAAAACATTTCCGCCTCAACTCGGGAATGAACCCAGGACCACTCATTGCGCTAACCACTGTGCTACACGCCCCCCCCCTAATATCATATCAAATATTGAATATCCCTTGCTACTCAGGCACAGCTGCATATAAAACACAGAGGCAACCTTGTCAATCATGTATTACATGGATAAAACAAGCCACTGAAACAAGAATATATGATGCAAATAATAAAGTCTTCTCGAACCAGAACATCCTTCTGCACTGTGACGCCGCAGAACAACCTACTACGCTATGAGGCTGCAGAACATCTTTCTACACTATGAGGCTGCAAGGCACACAAGAATGATAATTACCTATAGATATCGGACTTTTGAATATTTCAGATTTTTCGAAAATTAAAAGAAAATGCTCACCCTGTGTACGACGTTGTGATAAGCAAGCGCATGCTGTCTTTATCATACAGCTACAAAAACCCTCCCTGTAACTCCCTAAAGGGAAACATGGAGATTTAACCACTTTTAACAGGTATGGTCAGATTTTCCAATATGACAATTTTTGTTAAAATCTCATGTCAGATATTCTAATCTCATGTCAGATTTTGTTTGTTTGTTTGTTTGTTTTGTGTTCGCTCCATTGTAACCATCACGGATATCCGTGCGATTTCCGCCGGGAACGTGATTACGTTGTGCCACCGTTATGCGCCTTGTAGGCCTAGCACATCCGATTTCGGCATGCCTTGACAATTCGGGTGGGCTACCCTTAGCCTGTGACAGCCTCTATATCTGACTCCAGGCACGCGTAGTGGCGACTCTTCGCCCAGACGATTTTTGCTCTCGTCTGACTCGTACGAGGTGTTCCACTGTCTATGAACTTGCTTCGTGTAATTGGACGTGCTGTGCCTGTGCCCATTGGGTACTGAACCGTTTCTCATCCGTGAGCCTGGTTCCTTAAGGGGAAGAACTCAACAGAGGAGTTGGGCCCTGGCTCTTTCGCCCTCTTAGCCGAGGCGTCATTCACCGACATCGTGTACCCCTTGTCCAAGTTCGAGTCTCACACCACGCGTTTGAGAGCAAGGCGTTCTCGAGCTGATCGTCCTTGTCCCAATAGCGCCTGAGCCCATCAGGTACTGAACCCTTTCTCTCTGCAAGTGTATTTCTGGTGTAGGAAAACCTGACAGTAGAGTTGGGCCAGGGCTTAATCGTTGTCCCTTTTGTGCTTGAGCCCATCGAGTACGGAACCTTTTCTCTCTGCAAGTGTACTTCCGGTATAGGAAAACTTGACAGTAGAGTTGGGCCAGGACTACCATCGTTGACCCTTTCTTGCCGATACGGAACCCTTTCTCTTCGCGAGCATATTTCCGGTTTAGGAAGGCTCGATATTATAGTTGGGTTAGGTCTTCTTGCTTTTCGGAACGCCAATGAATGGGTCTGGGTCTCTACATGTAAGGAGCACAGGTAACTAGGAGCTCGTCTCGAGCTGACGGAGCTTGTAGTTCCCCTTTCCTAGGAAACTTTCACTTTCTATTTGCAGTTCGCGCTGCCCTCTAGCGCTGTTCTGCCCTTTCATTGTACTCAGTATGAAATCTATTTGCCTTCGCCATGCATCTACCTTTACGTGAATTTTACATTGGCCGCCCCTCCAATGTTCGGACTGGACTGACTAGCTTCACTGTATGTCGACAGTGACGCTATATGTGGTGCTGCTGGTGGTGTCAGAGATATTGTCTGTCTCTTATGCAGTCAAATCTCTTTCCATCTGCTGCCTCCACATTCTCGGACACGATCCCCAAATGATTTGGCCAGGATCAGCTCGAGCTGCTGTATTTCTGTTTCCAGGGTGCACCGTGAGGAGGTACATTTGGGATCTTGGTTATCTGCTAACCCTGGGTCGGCCGAGAGCAAAGCGTTCCCTTTGCACCCCATTCGAATTTGATGTCAGATATTCGAATCAAATTTCGTATTTTCGAATCTCGCCAGATTTGGTGATTATTGTGTCATATTGTCATCTCAGGTAGTAAAAAAATGTGGTCATTATTTTACACTGGACAATACACGCCTGTATATGTTGAAGAGAATGGAGGAGGAGGGACATTGCAAACTGGTGCCCGTGGACCAGGTACTTCTTAAGAAAGTTCCAGAGGCAGTTCAAAGAATGATGGTTTTGCCCACTGAAGTGGAAGGTTAGTGTATACTCTCTTTATGATATTTATTATTCTGTTTGTATGTTTCAGCATTATTGAGGCTTCCGAAAATTAGAAAATTGTGAACTTTGACACTAACTTTTAAAAATTCTACAAAGCATTGCTGAATTTTATAGATGATGTTTTTACCTCTCCTTTGGAGAGGCGCGTCTCTTTCAACCAGCGGACAATGCCCAAGTAGGCTATATCAGGACGCACAACCAAAAAGTATTAGAAGTAACAAAGACCCCTAAAGTCGTTAATAGCAATCATAAATGTATTTACTTATGCATTGCTGAGTGTCATTGTATGCTATTATAATGAGATCTCAATCAACTTTTCGCTGTAGGCCAATGCCATTATAATGGGTCTCTTTAAACGTTCCATTTATGTCCTTATTGTGGGGTTTAAAAGTTTCATTTATGTCATATTGGTATTTATACGTTTCATGTATGTCCCTATTATTGGGTTTATAAGTTTCATTTATGACATTTACTCATCGTTTCTGGAGATATATCAGTCACATTGTTCTCTTTCCATCTGAATTAGCCTTACACACGTAGAGCACAATTGTTTGGATGTTTCTAAAGATCTTCATCTACTTCCCTTGTGTACTATAAACTCACATTCATATTTGCTTATTCTTTCAGCCTCAACACAACCTCCGATAAAAGCTGAAAATGTCACATTTCTTCCTTCAGTATCAACAGAGCCTGCGGTAAAATAAGAAACGTTCACATTTATTTCTTCCTTCAGCCTCAACAGAACCTCCCATTAAACCAGAAAAAACAAAGTTACTGCTTCGTAGAGCTTCAGAACTGATGATGATGGGTAGTCCTCGAAAGATGAAGGAAATCAGAGACAGTAGATCAGTGACATCTAGCCTAGAGACAGGTACGTCGTGGGGAGATATAAGATCACTGACAGCTAGCCTAGAGACAGGTATGTCGTGGAGAGATATAAGATCAATATACTACAGGCAGGTATGTCGTGGAGAGATATACGATCAGTGACATCTAGCCTAAAAACAGGTACATCTTGGTAGAACTTAGGGACATCTAGCATAGAGAAAGGTATATCTGGGGAGACATTAGTGACATCTATCCTAGAGAATGGTGGATATTCTTCTTCTTCTCCGTCTTCTTTCTGTCCTCATGTACCTTTCGGTGTTGAGAGGAGAGCGAGTGTACGGTGTTTTGCCCTTCTATTTGCCTCTTCTGCTGTTATATTGGTGGATATTAGATCAGCAAAATATATCATAGACACAGATAGATATTATATATGTGACATGTATCCTAGAGACAGGTAGATATTAGTGACATCTATCCTAGAGACAGGTAGATATTAGTGACATCTATCCTAGAGACAGGTAGATATTATATATGTGACATGTATCCTAGAGACAGGTAGATATTAGTGACATCTATCCTAGAGACAGATAGATATTATATATGTGACATGTATCCTAGAGACAGGTAGATATTAGTGACATCTATCCTGGAGACAGATAGATATTATATATGTGATATGTATCCTAGAGACAGGTAGATATTAGTGACATCTATCCTAGAGACAGGTATATATTAGTGACATCTATCCTAGAGACAGGTATATATTAGTGACATCTATCCTAGAGACAGGTATATATTAGTGACATCTTTCCTAGAGACAGGTAGATATTAGTGAAATGTATCCTAGAGACAGATAGATATTATATATGTGACATGTATCCTAGAGACAGGTAGATATTAGTGACATCTATCCTAGAGACAGGTAGATATTATATATGTGAGATGTATCCTAGAGACAGGTAGATATTAGTGACATCTATCCTAGAGACAGATAGATATTATATATGTGATATGTATCCTAGAGACAGGCAGATATTAGTGACATCTTTCCTAGAGACAGGTATATATTAGTGACATCTATCCTAGAGACAGGTATATATTAGTGACATCTTTCCTAGAGACAGGTAGATATTAGTGAAATGTATCCTAGAGACAGATAGATATTATATATTTGACATGTATCCTAGAGACAGGTAGATATTAGTGACATCTTTCCTAGAGACAGGTATATATTAGTGACATCTATCCTAGAGACAGGTATATATTAGTGACATCTTTCCTAGAGACAGGTAGATATTAGTGACATCTTTCCTAGAGACAGGTAGATATTAGTGACATGTATCCTAGAGACAGGTAGATATTAGTGACATCTATCCTAGAGACAGATATACATTATATATGTGACATGTATCCTAGAGACAGGTAGATATTAGTGACATCTTTCCTAGAGACAGGTAGATATTAGTGACATCTTTCCTAGAGACAGGTAGATATTAGTGACATCTTTCCTAGAGACAGGTAGATATTAGTGACATCTATCCTAGAGACAGGTAGATATTAGTGACATCTTTCCTAGAGACAGGTAGATATTAGTGACGTCTATCCTAGAAACAGGTAGATATTAGCTCAGTAAAATATATCATAAAGCCAGGTAGATATTTTATATTTTTGTCTCATTAATGCCATATGAGCGCCTGTCTCATGTATGATTCTAGTTGTTTTATAATTTGTTTCGTTACACATGTATGTAGTCATTATTGTAAACTCCTTGTCCGGTGTTATTTCACCTCTTCCGGTCAATCTATAGTGCACATGTCAATGTGACCGTCAATATCCTTACTGTTCGTCTTCTATTGTATGCTTTAAATTTGTTTCAATTATTGTCTTGATAAAGACTTTATGGCCAAAGCGTCGATTTGTGTGTTATTATGTGTGTCTTTAGTTATTAGCAAAACTTCACCCTATTCCTAGATATTAGTGGCATCTAATCTAGGGAGACATTGGTGACATCTAGGCTAGATACAGGGAGATATTAGGTAAGTGACAGCTATCCTAGAAATAGGTAGAAATTATGTCAGTAACATCTCTAAAAGAGACAGGTTGATTTTAGACCAGTGACATATCCTAAGACAAGTAGATAGACCAGTGACTTATATCCTAGAGACAGTTAGATATTAGACAGTGACTTATATCCTAGAGACAGCTAGATATTAGACAGTGACTTATATCCTAGAGACAGTTAGATATTAGACAGTGACTTATATCCTAGAGACAGATATTAGACAGTGACTTATATCCTAGAGACAGTTAGATATTAGACCAGTGACTTATATCCTAGAGACAGATATTAGACAGTGACTTATATCCTAGAGACAGTTAGATATTAGACCAGTGACTTATATCCTAGAGACAGATATTAGACAGTGACTTATATCCTAGAGACAGTTAGATATTAGACCAGTGACATATCCTAGAGACAGTTAGATATTAGATCAATGACTTATATCCTAGAGACAGTTAGATATTAGACCAGTGACTTATATCCTAGAGACAGGTATTAGATTGGTGACATTTAGCGTAGAGACAGGCAGACCTGGGGAGATATTAGATCAGTGATATGTCAAGATATATAAAAAATAGGTAGATGTGTTACCAAAATAAAACATAAAACAACCTAACAACGAGATACAGGGACAGACGACATTTCGACTAAAAAGCCTTCATCAGAACAAACAAACAACCACAATAAAACAAATCTTACATAGAGACAAATAGGGTTATAATAAGGAGGAGATGAGGACAATAGTAGATAGGTAATGGAGGAAGCAAAGATGTGGCAGCATGACAGGAGATAAGAAGGTGTGGGGAGAAGATAGTAGTAAGTAGGGAGTGTAAAGTAGACTGGAGAAAGTGAGATGGAAAAAGGAAAAGATAGAGTAGCAAGTAAATTAAAAGTAAATTTTTAAAAATTGTTGTCGTTTGTTTGTTCTGATGAAGTCTTTCTAGTCGAAAACTCGTCTGTCCCTGTATCTCGTTGTTAGGTTGTTTTATTTTGGTAACACATTTACCTATTTTTTTTTATATCTTGACATTTGCCATGTGCTACTCCAGCCACCTACTTCCTGTTTAGTGTTGTTACCCTTACACTGGAACATTTATCCCTAGATCAGTGATATGCAGCATTGAGACAGGTAGACCTGGGGAGATATTAATGACATCTAGTATAGTGACAGGTAGACCTGGGGAGATGTTAATGACATCTAGTATAGTGACAGGTAGACCTGGGGAGATGTTAATGACATCTAGTATAGTGACAGGTATACCTGGGGAGATGTTAATGCCATCTAGTATAGTGACAGGTAGACATGGGGAGATATTAATGACATCTAGTATAGTGAAAGGTAGACCTGGGGAGATGTTAATGCCATCTAGTATAGTGACAGGTAGACCTGGGGAGATATTAATGCCATCTAGTATAGTGACAGGTAGACCTGGGGAGATATTAATGACATCTAGTATAGTGAAAGGTAGACCTGGGGAGATGTTAATGACATCTAGTATAGTGACAGGTAGACCTGGGGAGATATTGGATCAGTGACATCCAGCATAGAGACAGGCAGACTTGGGGAGATTGGATTAGTGACAAGAAGACTAACGACAATGTAAATTTATAGTAATACATGGTCATCTAGGCATATATATACAAACACACACGCACGCACCCATACATACATACATATATATATATATACATATATAGGTCTTACATGTACATACGCTGAAGATCTTTCACTTTCAAGATTAGGTTTCCTGTTACGCTTGGACTTTTAAAAACATAAAACAAACAATAGAAAGTCAGAGGACGTGCTATTATTGTGAGGTAAAGTGTTCCAAGTAGTTGAGAATTTCTGTGGTCAATATGGCAGCGGATATTATTGACTTCTATATGTTTCTATTGGAAAAATTGATTTATGTATTTGAAAATGTTTATTTTTATTTTACCATATTCACTGCAACCATATAATTTTGTGTGTTTATTTTTGTTAAATGAAGGTCGGCGAAAAGTGCAAGTAAAAATAACAGAAGTTGACAACAGTTCAGAGTCTTCATGCGATAATAACTGCTGGGACGACACAAAGTTACTTTTATAGAGTCCTCCTGCTGGATGAGTTATTCTAATCTCGTGATGGATGAGTTATTCTAATCTCGTGATGGATAAGTTATTCTAATCTCGTGATGGATGTATTAATCGCATCTCGTGCTGGATGAGTTAATCTAATCTCGTGATGGATACGTTACTCTAATCACTTAACATCATGTCATGAATTAAAACTTAAATAATTATTGATACGTACCCCCTGTCTGTTGTCCACCTCTTCCAATTGTCTTCTGTTTTCTTTATGGTTCCCAACAAGACGATGTGGCCCCTCTATGGTTACATGGTTCCCGTTTACACTTACTGATTTAGTCACCATATCCAGGTGCCATGCCGGCTGGCGTAGGTGATCATGGCTCTTCACAGACTTCTGTCTCCAGTATTATGTTTCAGAATCGTTGTTGTTTCCCTGTCGGGCCAGGTTGTTAAACTGTCTAATATTTCCGCACGTTGCTGCCCCCTGTCTCTGTTGCCCTTAATCTTGCCTGTAGTAGCTATGTTCTTCAAACCTTATTGTCTCATAACGTAGCCAAAATATGAAGATTGTCTTTTTCTAATATTTTATTGATTAAAATCCGTCTCGCATTTGACTCTATCAACACTCCCACATTAATTTTTCTGGCAGTCCATGGTATTCTCGGCATTCTTCTGTAGAACCACATCTCAACTGCCTCTAATTTCCTACTTTCCTGTTTGTTTATTGTCCACGACTCGCATACATATCTTAGTATAGGAGTTATATAGCACTGCATAACTCTCTTTCTCACCTCTAATGACAAAGTAATATTACACAATATATTTTTCATGTTTCTGAATGTTGTTTTTTGCTTTTCCTGTTCTGCTCCTTATTTATGTTGAACGTCTTCCATCTGCAGTAATCGCTGTACCACATACTTGAATTGATGGACTTGTTTTAATACTATATCATTTACTTTGATCTTGCAAGCTGTGGTGTTGTTGTTTTTTGTTTGAAAAAAACAACATTACTTCTGTTTTCATGATGTTTAGGAAGAGGCCTTTCTCTCTACTGTTCATCACTACTACATTAATTAATTCTTGAAGGTCGCCCTAACTTTTAGCAATCAGAACATTGTCATCCGCATATCTTAAATTATTTATTTTATGTCCTCCAACCGATATTCCTGGGATATCAAATGGTGCATGCATTATGTTTTCACTGTATAAAGATTACAGGTGTGGTGAAAGTATACATCCCTGTCTAACTCCATGTTTTATTTGTTGAAAGGGGCTAAATTCATTTCCTACAATGGGGTGCAAAGGGAACGCATTGCTCTAGGCGGACCCAGGGTTAGCAGATAACCAAGATCCCAAATGTACCTCCACGCGGTGCACCCTGGAAACAGAAATACAGCAGCTCGAGCTGATTCTGGCCAAATCATTTGGGGATCGTGCCCGAGAATGTGGAGGTAGCAGATGGAAAGAGATTTGCCTGCACAAGACACAGACAATATCTCCGACACCACCAGCATCACCACATATAGCGACACTCAAGAAATACAAAAAAAAGCCCTGTGTTACCCCAGCCACCTACTTCCTGTTTAGGGTTGTTACCCTACACTGGTTGATTTATCCCTTGATATAGCGACACTGTCGACATACAGTGAAGCTGGTCAGTCCAGTCCGAACATTGGAGGGGCGGCCAATGTAAAATGCACGTAAAGGTAGATGCATGGCGAGAGACATAGATTTCATACCGAGTACAATGAAACAATGAAAGGGCAGAACAGCGCTAGAGGGCAGCGCGAAGTGCAAATAGAAAATGAAAGGTTCCTAGGAAAGGGGAACTACAAGCTTCGTCAGCTCGAGTCGAGCTTCTAGTTATCTGTGTTCCTACAGGCAGAGACCCAGACCCATTCATTGGCGTATAGTAAAGCAATAAGACCTAATCCAACTCTAATGTCGAGCCTTCCTAAGCCGGAAATATGCTCGCGAAGAGAAAGGGTTCCGTACTCGATACGCTCAAGCACAAAAGGGACAACGATTTAGCCCTGGCCCAACTCTACTATCAGGTTTTCCTACACCGGAAATACACTTGAAGAGAGAAATTGTTCAGTACCTGATGGGCTCAGGCGCTGTTGGGACAAGGACGCTCAGCTCGAGAACGCCTTGCTCTCAAACGCGTGGTGTGAGACTCGAACTTGGACAAGGGGTACACGATGTCGGTGAATGACACCTCGGCTAAGAGGGTGAAAGAGCCAGGGTCCAACTCTTCTGTTGAGTTCTTCCCCTTAAGGAACCAGGCTCACGGATGAGAAACGGTTCAGTACCCAATGGGCACAGGCACAGCACGTTCAATTACACGAGGCAAGTTCATAGACAGTGGAACACCTCGTTCGAGTCAGACGAGAGCAAAAAAAATCGTCTGGGCGAAGAGTCTCTACTACGCGTGCCTGGAGACAGATATAGAGGCTGTCACAGGCTAAGGGTAGCCCACCCGAATTGTCAAGACATGCCGAAATCGGATGTGCTAGGCCTACAAGGCGCATAACGGTGGCACAACGTAATCACGCTCCCGGCGGAAATCGCACGGATATCCGTGATGGTTACAATGGAGCGAACGAAAAACAAACAAACACAATTTCCTACAATTATTACTGCTGTTTATTGCCAAGAAAAGGTTTTTGATGATTATTAAATCCTTACTGTCGATGTTCAAGTTCTCTAGCACGTGTATAACTTCACTATATTTAACTTTATAAAATACGTTTGTGAATTCTATAGAACAGAGGTACAGTTCTGTTTTTACCTCTATAGACCTCTCTATTATTGTTCTCAAAATATATATATAGCATTGTTGGTACCTTTGCCTTCTACGAAGCCACATTGTTTTGTTTATTTTTTCTGCTTATGACTTATTTCTATTTTATTTTGTTTCTCACTCTCCTCATGATGATTCTGAGAAGTATTTTTCTTATTTCGCTCATGAAGCTGATCGTACGGTGTTCTTCACATTCGGAGGTTTCTTAGGTAAGGCTATAAATATGGATCTCAATAAGTCCTCGGGTATATGTCCTGGTTTCTTAGGTAAGGCTATGGACCTCATTAAGTCATTGGGTATATGTCCGCTATTATATACGTTATTCAGCAATTTGGTGATTATTTCTTCTCCAAAGTCATCTAAAATTCCTCTAATGTGATATTGTCTGGTCCTGGGGCTTTGCCATATTTCATGTGTCTTAGGGCCGTACTTCTGCTGTGAGTATTGATGGACCCTCGCCGTTATCTTGTATGTTTATTTATGGTCTATTGTCATCATAAAGTTCTTTGATATATTCTGACCATCTCTGTACTATGTGATCTATTCCCATTAATGCCTGATTTTAGACACCCTGTAACTGTTTGCGTGCTCTTTCCTGTTATCACATCAATTTGTTTATGTAGTTAATGTTGTGTAATATGATTCAATTTCTGTGCACTTATTGTTCAGCCAGCTTTCTTTTGCTACTTTGCATTTCTCTCTTATATCCTTATGTATTTTCTGATATTTCTCTATCTTGTGTTTATTTTTTCTTCTGGTGCTCATCAATTCAAATATATCTTATGTCACAAATATTTTTGTTGCTGTATGTTTTACTTGTGGTAAAAAATCTTTAGATATTTCTTTTATCGAATGTTTTAGCATGTCCCAATGATCTTCAATTCTCTGAATCTTTGCATTGGCACTGTATCTATTCTGTACACTTGTGTTGTATCTTTCTTTAATGTCAGAATCTGATTTCAATAATTTTAAATGCAATTTTATATTTCGTGGTGGTATCTTGATCTTTAATCTTATACAAAATTTCACTACCAGTAGTACATGATTACTGTCGTAGTCAGCACCTAGCCTTGTTTTCATAGATCTAATGCTGTTTCCATGTCTTTTAGAGACTAAAATGTAATCAATTTGATTCCGTGTACTATCTCCTGGGCTAATCCATGTACACAGCCTTCTTGGGTGTTGCTTGAACCGTGTACTCCCTGTTATTAAGTTATGTGCTTGTGCCCACTATCAATAAATCACTTCTTTCATTCTTAACTCCTAAACCAAATATTCTAGTCACATCTGTTATTTCTGTATCACCTACTTTTGCGTTAAAGATCACTATAGTTATTTCATGATTTGTACACTGTTTCATTTCAATTTCTAGTTCTCCATATACATTTTCGATGATCCCCTCTGAACTACTTGATGTTGGTGAACTGATTTACTAGCGTACTAATACATCTGGCAGGTTTATTTTCTTAACTAAATTAAACACAACTTACTGTGACATTGTAAGATATTAAAGCAATCATTCTGAGCTCATTCAGCAGATGGAGCGTAGCTCATTCAGTTCCATAGCTTTAGTCTGACAGCGATGGAAGAACTTCATCATGCTTGAGGGGTATACTAGACTGTGAGAGTTATTGGTCTTCCTCAAATGTCCGAAACTAAGAAACAGTTTGATGAAGTTTTGCTACACTGGTTTATGAAGTTTTTTCACTGGGTACACACATGAAAATCGACGTTTATCAAGAAGACATTCACACTATAATAAACAACTAATAAGAAAGACACTGTCGACTTTCGACGTTTAGCGCTGAATTGAAATATTGAAAGTGTTGCTTTTACTTGTCGTTTGTTATGTTAAGTGATAGTTATTGAATAACTTGTTCTTGATTAAGGTTTATTCCTGGACTAAGGAACCAATGTACATCTAGATAAAAAAAATTATCGTTACTGATCCAAGAAAATAATACAAGACACATTCAGAGATAAATATATCATTTATTCATTAAAAACATTACTTCAATTCACGATATATACATGTCCAATCATGTGACTTCCATCTGTAGCTCCATTTATAGTTTCATCTGTAATTCGATTTGTAGTTCCATTTGTATATGCTATACGTGTCAAATCGTTACTTGCATGTGTTGAACTAATATTAAAACAATACGACTACTCTGTTTTGGAAGGAAACCTCAACTATGAACAAATATCACAGCTGTAACTCCCAGACAGAATATCACGGATATCATCGCCATCCAATATTTATCAAAACGTCTCCTTGTACGGTATCACCCTTTATTTGCAACAACTCCCTGATTATGAAAATTGTTGGTCTCACTCATTGCCAATGTTATTGTATCTCCGTCTTTATGAACGTTGGTAGGTTTGTCTTACTTTAAGAGTCTCATTCGATGTGAAAGTTGTTGATCTCCCTCGATGTGAAAGTTGTTGATCTCCCTCGATGTGAAATTTTCGTGTGTCTTCCTCATTGTGAATATTATTGACCTCCCTCATTGTCAGAATTATTGATCAGTAACTCTCACAAATAAACAGTAACAGACGTTTCTTCGATATATTGTGAGAGTTGCTGATCTTCCTCGCTTTGAGTGTTGCTGGTTTCGTTAACTGTCAGTTTGGAACCCACATTCACCTGGTAAATGCTGGTCAGTACAATTTCATGTTTTACTGACTCATCTCCCAATTCCTGAAATAATTGCTGAAATTTCTGCATCTGTTGATCAATAGCATGTTCTCGTCTGAAAACTGTACCCAGTCCAATCGATCGTGTCTCTATATCAAAATTGAACGATAGTTCTTGTTCTTCATGTGGAGCTACATCACCGCCAGTAGTGGAAGCATGAAATTCTGAACTACAGCTGTCAGGGCAATGGGAAGAAACATATAACAAGATCGTTATTTCATAATTCATTGGAAGATTCAATCAGTTATTTACAAGTTGTTACTTCATAATTCATTTGAATAAGAACTTTAGAAATAAATATATCAAGTTAAAATCATAAAAAATAAGAACAATTAAATTATAACAACTCAGTCCTAAAAATATAAATCTCCAATCATAAAATTTTAAAATTCACTGGTAAAAATATACAGGTATAGTCATAAAAAATAAAAATATAAAGATGCAGCGATAAAAATATAAAGATTCAGTCATAAAAATATGAAGATTTAAATACTAAAATATAAACATTATATCACAAACATATACAATCCAGGTAAAATATATTATTAAATGATAATGATATAAAGATTAGGTGATAATGTTATAAAGATTTAGTCATAAAGAAATATCTATCTACTGTCATTTCCACATTGTACAGCTAAGTATTGTGGAATATGATAATATTACATAATATTACCCTGAGCAATAATTAATAAATGCTGGAACATCAAATCACATGATCAACTTAGACTCACAGTCACATGACACGACAGTAGCCTACTATACTATACCAACAACTATCAAAAATGTATCGAAGACGTGATTTGTTTTTACGCATTTAAAAGTTCGTGCAATCCCATTATTTTTTGGACGTGATGTTTTTGTTTCGCATTTATCCTGCTTCAAGTGCCCTACAGCAAATAAATAAATTCTCACTCTATTAAAAGTCGAAACAGGTTGAAATTTGGCACAAACACACGCACATTCTTCTTCTTCAGCGTTCGCTCTCATGTAAGCACAACGACTTTATCGTGTGATTTCCGCCGGGAACCGTGAAGTACGTTGTGCTGCAAGTTCCACAGTAGAACTGTGTTATTTGCACCTCGGTTGGCCACTCTGTGACCTGGACGTCCGAGGTCCAGCACATCCGTTTTAGTCATGCCTTTAATTCGGGTAGGCTTCTCTAGTCCGTGACAGCCTGTCGATCTGTCGCCGGGCACTCTGATGTGTATGGCCTCTTCGCCAAGACGCTTGTCGAGCGCGTCTATCTGATACGAGGTGTCCCACCATCTATGAACTCATCTCCTGCAGTTGGACATACTGTGCCTATGCCCATTGGGTACTGAACCGTTTCTCATCCGCGAGCCTGGTTCCATATGAGGAAGAACTCGCCAGAAGAGTTGGACCCTGGCCCATTCGCCCTCCTACACGAGACGTCGTTCACCGACATCGTGTACCCCTCGTTCAAGTTCGAGTCTCACACCACGCGTTTGAGAGCAATGCGTTCTCGAGCTGAGCGACCTTGTCCCAAAAGCTCCTGAGCCCATCAGGTACTGAACCCTTTCTCTCTGCAAGTGTATTTCCGGTATAGAAAAGCTTGACCGTAGAGTTGGGCCAGGGATAAAATCGTTGTCCCTTTAGTGCCTGATCCAATCAGGTACTGAACCCTTTCTCTCTGCAAGTGTATTTCCGGTATAGGAAATCTTGACAGTAGAGTTGGGCCAGGACTGCCATCGTTGTCCCTTTTTTGCCTAAGCCCATCGGGTACGATACCCTTTCTCTTCGCGAGCATATTTCCGGTTTAGGAGGGCTCGACATTAGAGTTAGGTTAGGTCTTCTTGCTTTTCCGAACGCCCATGATTGGGTCTGGGTCTCTGCCTATAAGGAGTACAGGTAACTAGAAGCTCGTCTCGAGCTAACAGAGCTTGTAGTTCCCATTTCCTAGGAACTTTTCACTTTCTATTTGCAAGTCGCGCTGCCCTCTGTCGCTGTTCTGCCCTTTCATTGTGTCAATGTACTCATTATGACATATATTTGTTTCTCTCCATGCAACCACCTTTACGTGCCTTTTACATTGGCCGCCCCTCCAATGTTCGGACTGGACTAACAGGCGTAACTGTATGTCGACAGTGTCGCTATATGTGGTGATGCAAATGGTGTCGGAGATATTGTCTGTCTCATTTGCAGTCAAATCTCTTTCCTTCTGCTTCCTCCACATTCTCGGGCACGATCCCCAAACGATTTGGCCAGAATCAGCTCGAGCTGCTGTTTTCTGTTTCCAGGGTGCACCGGGAGAAGGTACATTTGGGATCTTGGTTATCTGCTAACCCTGGGTCCGCCTAGAGTAATGCGTTCCATTTGCACCCCATACGCACATTAATAAAGTGTCATCATCAGCATCAGCATCATCAGGTGCCATGCTGGCTGGCGTAGGAGGTCATGACTCTCCACGGCTCTCTGACCATAGTATTATGTATCAAGGTCGTTGTTGTTTCCCTACCGTGCCAGATTGTCAATGTGTCTAATATTTTCTCACGTTGTCGCCCTCTGTCTCTGTTACCTTCTGTTTTGCCTGTTGTGACTATGTTCTTTATAAAGTGTAGGAGAGTAGAATTTGACACAAACACACACACACACATTAATGAAGTTTATGAGAGTAGAATTTGGCACAAACATTAATAAAGTGTAGGAGAGTAGAATTTGTCAAACGCAATAATAAATTGTAGGAGAGTAGAATTTGGCACATGACAATTTACTGAGCTTCCAAACAGTGGCACCAGCTTTAACCTAAGAAAACAATCATTAAGAGACATACAGTTACTCACACTTCTGTATCATTTCCTGTGTTAGATTTAGAACCATTGTCTTCAAGATGAGCATCCAGGTAAGTATTATTCAACTGCTTGGTGTCTGTGTCATTCTTATCTTTTGATCGATTCTCTTTCACTTTATACAAACTGCAAGTTCAAACATAACATGAATTATCGATTATTGATTAATGACAATATATCTCAACAATCTTTGTACTTAATCCTCGCTCACCTCCTCGTTCTGCAGATTGCAAAAAGATGTACACGCCGTTAGTTTATATGACTTTATGGTGACAAGATGTACACGCCGTTAGTTTATGTGACTTTATGGTGACAAGATGTACACGCCGTTAGTTTATGTGACTTTATGGTGACAAGATGTACACGCCGTTAGTTTTTGTGACTTTATGGTGACAAGATGTACACGCCGTTAGTTTATGTGACTTTATGGTGACAAGATGTACACGCCGTTAGTTTTGTGACTTTATGGTGACAAGATGTACACGCCGTTAGTTTTTGTGACTTTATGGTGACAAGATGTACACGCCGTTAGTTTATGTGACTTTATGGTGACAAGATGTACACGCTGTTAGTTTTTGTGACTTTATGGTGACAAGATGTACACGCCGTTAGTTTATGTGACTTTATGGTGACAAGATGTACACGCTGTTAGTTTTTGTGACTTTATTGTTACATGCAATGTCCATTCTCAGTCCGACTTACAAAATGTCTAAATTAGTATGGTTGGTTAGTAAATTGGTTGATTCGTTGGTTGATTAATAAGTTGGTTAGTTATTACTTTGGTTACTTAGTAAGTTGGTTAGTTGATTGGTGCATGTTTTGGTTAGTACGTTGGTTGGTTAGTAAGTTGGTTGCTTCGTTGGTTGGTTAGTAAGATGGTTGGTTTGTTGAGTGGTTACTAAGTCGGTTGGTTCTTTGGTTATTTAGTAAGCTGATTGGTTCATTGATTGGTTAGTAAGTTGGTTGGATAGATGTAAACTAGTTTATTCGTTGATTGGTTAATAAGTTGGTTGGTTGATTGTTAAGTAAAATGGTTGGTTCGTTAATATGTTGATTGATGAATAAGTTGGCTGGTTGGTTAGTAAAATGGTTGTTTGATTAGTAAGTTGGTTAGTTAGTTGATTGGTAAGTAAATTGGTTGGTTCGTTAATTGGTTGATTGGTTAGTAAGTTGGTTGATTGATTAGTAAGTTAGTTGATTTGTTGAATGGCTAGTAAGTTGGTTGATTAGTGAGTTAGTTGATTTGTTGAATGGTTAGTAAGTTGGTTGATTAGTAAGTTCGTTGGTTGGTAAGTAAGTATGTTATTTGGTTAGTAAGTTGATTGTTTCGTTGATTGGTAGCTAAATTTGTTTGTTGGTTAGCAAATTGGTTGGTTTGTTGGTTGGTTTGTTGGTTGGTTTGTTGGTTGGTTTGTTGGTTGGTTTGTAATTATATGTTTCATTCGTAAGTTTATTGGTTGGTTAGTAAGTTGGTTAGTTGGTTAGTAAGTTGCTTATCGGTTAGTAATTTGGCTGGTTAATAAGATGGAGAGTTGGTTAATAAGTTGGTTAGTTGGTTAGTAAGTTGCTTATCGGTTAGTAATTTGGCTGGTTAATAAGATGGAGAGTTGGTTAATAAGTTGGTTGGTTAATAAGTTAGTTAGTTGGTTAGTAAGTATTTGATTCGTTGGTTAGTTAGCAAGCTGGTTGGTTCATTGATTGGTTATTAAGTTGGTTGGTTCGTTGATTTGTTAGTAAGTTGGTTGGTTCGTTGATAGGTAAGTAAATTAGTTGGTCCGTTGGTTGATTTGATTGGTTAGTATGTTGGTTGGTTGGTTATTAAATTAACTATTTGGTTAGTAAGTTAGTTGGTTTGTTGATTGGTTAGTAAGTTAGTTGGTTTGTTGATTAGTTAGTATGTGGGTTGGTTGGTTAGTAAGTTGGTTGGTTAGTAAGTTGGTTGGTTCATTGGTTAGTAGGTTGGCTAGTAAGTTTGTTGTTCGAGTAATAAGTGGGTTGATTGGTTAGTAAGTTGGTTGGCTCAGTGGTTGATTTGATTGGTTAGTATGTTGGTTGGTTGGTGAATTGGTTATGTGGCTAGTAAGTTAGTTGGTTTGTTGATTGGTTAGTATGTGGACTAATTGGTTAGTAAGTTGGTTGGTTCGCTGGGTAGTAAGTTGGTTAGTAAATTTATTGTTTGATTAATAGGTGGGTTGATTTGTTAGTAAGTTAGTTGGTTGGTTAGTAAGGTGGTTGTGTGGTTAGTATATAGATTGGTTGGGTAGTACGTTTGCTGGTTGGTTAGTAAGTTGGTTGTTTAGTTAGTATATAGATTGGTTGGATAGTACGTTTGCTGGTTGGTTAATAAGTTGGTTGTTTGGTTAATAAAGTGTTTGGTTCGTTTATTGGTTAGCAAGTAGATTGGTTGGTTAGTAATTTCGTTGGTTGATAAATAAGTTTGTTAGTTGGGTGATTAGTATGCTGGCTGGTTCGTTTGTTGGTAAGTAGGTTGGTTTGTACGTTGGTTGGTTGGTGGTCAGATCAGCATCCCACTCTGGACACTTCCGTGTGTGCTTTCATCTCCACTTGAGTGTATCCAACACAAATCAATGACTGACAGTTCTAATTGTTTGTTTGTTAATTGGCAAATATTTGTCTAATCCCACAATAGCGCTAATTTCTTGTTTTGTTTTGTTTTTTGTTTTGCGTTCGCTCCATTGTAACCATCACGGATATACGTGCGATTTACGCAGGGAGCGTGATTAGGTTGTGCCACCATTATGCGCCTTGTAGGCCTAGCACATCCGATTTCGGCATGCCTTATCAATTCGGGTGGGCTACCCTTAGCCTGTGACAGCCTCTATATCTGTCTCCAGGTACGCGTAGTGGCGACTCTTCGCCCAGACGATTTTTGCTCTCGTCTGCCTCGCACGAGGTGTTCCACTGTCTATGAACTTGCCTCGTGTAATTGGACGTGCTGTGCCTGTGCCCATTGGGTACTGAACCGTTTCTCATCCATGAGCCTGGTTCCTTAAGGGGAAGAACTCAACAGAGGAGTTGGACCCTGGCTCTTTCGCCCTCTTAGCCGAGGTGTCATTCACCGACATCGTGTACCCCTTGTCCAAGTTCGAGTCTCACACCACGCGTTTGAGAGCAAGGCGTTCTCAAGCTGAGCGTCCTTGTTCCAATAGCGCCTGAGCCCATCAGGTATTGAGCCATTTCTCTCTGCAAGTGTATTTCCGGTGTAGGAAAACCTGACAGTAGAGTTGGGCCAGGGCTAAATCGTTGCCTTTTTGTGCCTGAGCCCATCGGGTACGGAACCCTTTCTCTCTGCAAGTGTACTTCTGGTATAGGATACCTTGACAGTAGAGTTGGGCCAGGACTACCATCGTTGTCCCTTTCTTGCCTAAGCCCATCGGGTACAGAACCCTTTCTCTTCGCGAGCATATTTCCGGTTTAGGAAGGCTCGACATTAGAGTTGGATTAGGTCTTCTTGCTTTACCAAACGCCAATGAATGGGTCTGGGTTTCTGCCTGTAAGGAACACAGGTAACTAGAAGCTCGTCTCGAGCTGACGGAGCTTGTAGTTCCCCTTTCTTAGGGACTTTTCACTTTCTATTTGCAGTTCGCGCTGCCCTCTAGCGCTGCTCTGCCCTTTCATTGTTTCATTGTACTCGGTATGAAATCTATTTGTCTCTTGCCATGCATCTACCTTTACGTGCATTTTACATTGGCCGCCCCTCCAATGTTCGGAAAGGACTGACTAGCTTCACTGTATGTCGACAGTGTCGCTATATGTGGTGATGCTGGTGGTGTCAGAGATATTGTCTGTCTCTTGTGCAGTCAAATCTCTTTCCATCTGCTACCTCCACATTCTCGGACACGATCCCCAAAAGATTTGGCCAGAATCAGCTCGAGCTGCTGTATTTCTGTTTCCAGGGTGCACCGCGTGGAGGTACATTTGGGATCTTGGTTATCTGCTAACCCTGGGTCCGCCTAGAGCAATGCGTTCCATTCGCACCCCTCGCTATTTTCTAATTTAGCCATATTTCAATCACAATTTCTGTATTCTATACACAGAAAAGGAATAACGCTCAGTCATTTCATATTTGTCATTCTCGGATCTCGTATGCAATTAAAAATATCAGTCCGATCCATTGCTCTACGCGGGGCACGGTAGCAGTGCCAGTGAGCTGATCAACTCTCTCATTCCCTTGAACACCCACATGACTAGACATGAAAATGAACACGACACATTCTAAATTTGATCTCTTTATTGCCGTAAGCCACCGCTGTTCACGAGAACAACATATGTGTATTTATTTGTATTTTTTTTCATCGATAAACTGTGCACACAGACATGAATGACCACCTATCCAAACATGAATGACCACCTATCCAGACATGAATGACCACCTATCCAGACATAAATGACCACCTATCCAGATCAAGACCTTGGTCACTGCCATAAATTCCAGTCATGCTGCTTATAGTAAAAGCATGAGCACCTCTCTCCTGGTTGATATTCTTCCCTACACATTGAACAATGAACGCCCACGCACGACGCCCATATCTAACAACAGAACCATCCGTGCTTATAATCACATCTTCTTCCATGGAATTACCGCTGATCAATGCCTGCAGCTCAGACTCTACAGAAATCTTTCTATTGTTTACTGAGAGTTCATTACTCAGATATATTCATCACAGATTGAGTATATATGTGTGTGTGTATGTGCGTGCGTGCGCGCGTGTGTAGTGCGATGTCTGTAGTGTATGTGTGTGTAGTGTGATATCTGTAATGTGATCTCTCCAGTTCGATGTTCCTAGTGTGATGTATGAAGTGTGATGTCTGTAGTGGGATGTCTGTAGTGTGGTGTCCATAGTGTGATGTCTGTAATGTCCGTAGTGTGATGTCTGTAGTGTGATGTCCCTAGTGTGAAGTCTGTAGTGTGATGTCTGTGGTGTGATGTCTGTAGTGTGATGTCCGTAGTGTGATGTCTGTAGTGTGATGTCCGTAGTGTGATGTCCGTAGTGTGATGTCTGTAGTGTGATGTCTGTAGTGTGATGTCTGTAGTGTGATGTCTGTAGTGTGATGTCTGTAGTGTGATGTCTGTAGTGTGAGGTCCCTAGTGTCATGTCTGTAGTGTGATGTCCGTAGTGTGATGTCCCTAGTGTGATGTCTGTAGTGTGATGTCTGTAGTTTGATTTCTGTAGTGTGATGTCTGTAGCTCTCAAATATATCTTTACTCTCCTTGTATAAGCCCCCCCAATGTTTTTATTCTGCTTTATATGTACACGTTAATTGATTTCGCGTTTTTATTTATTTATTTATCCTTTTTTGTTTTTAAATTTGTTTCACCTTCTTCCATAATTTTCTCTTCATTTTCAATGTCCCTGATTTATTCACATTTTGTCCGCTCAGTAAATATTGTCATCTGTGTATTCATATATATGTAACATAGTACAGGAAGAACATCTCTAAATATACACATATATATATTATTTAACAGGAAGAAACGTTCTCTCCTAAATACACACACATACACATGCATATGTATAACATGATATCAGAAGTTACGGTGTTTCTTAAACACAAACACTCACACAGATACGCCCACACACGTATATAACAACACAAGAGGAAACGTCGTCTCTTAAATACACACTCAAACACACACACAAACCATACACAGGACATGTATAGGATAACACAGGAACTATAACCAGACACTAATGTTTGATGTAAATAGTGTCTTGTACTTACGATTTTCTGAGCATGTACACATACGCTATAGCCACACATGAGATGAGGAAAAGCGCAGCAGAGACAACAATCAGCGATATAAGAGTTGTATCCAGGATATTGTAATTGGGCTGTTGCATGAACGACTTGAACATCGATGAAATCTGAGGCTGTTTCTGGGAAATCAATCTGAGGATATGCAAGACTGACGTCAGCTACATCATAAGATATACCGTATCACATATCATAAATGTCTGTGTTTTCATGCCTGCACACTGGGAAAACCTGACGGAAGATCGCATTGCATGGAAAACTATCCTGCATAATGGTGCTAGGGCATTTGAGAATTCAATAATGAGCACAGCGGAAGTACGAAGACGACAAGAGTAACAAGCCAGCACAGACGTTGAATAAGCGTAACAAGTCAGCACAGACGTTGAATAAGCGTAACAAGCCAGCACAGACGTTGATAAAGTGTAACAAGCCAGCACAGACGTTGATAAAACGTAACAAGCCAGCACAGACGTTGATAAAACGTAACAAGCCAGCACAGACGTTGATAAAACGTAACAAGCCAGCACAGACGTTCATAAAGCGTAACAAGTCAGCACAGACGTTGAATAAGCGTAACAAGCCAGCACAGACGTTGATAAAGTGTAACAAGCCAGCACAGACGTTGATAAAACGTAACAAGCCAGCACAGACGTTGATAAAACGTAACAAGCCAGCACAGACGTTGATAAAACGTAACAAGCCAGCACAGACGTTCATAAAGTGTAACAAGCCAGCACAGACGTTGATAAAACGTAACAAGCCAGTACAGACGTTGACAAAGTGTAAAAATCCAGCAAAGACGTTGACAATGACCTGAGCATAGAAAAAAACCTGTAACTATTAGAGAGAACGATTATGATTAGTAAACCATAGAATGACGTGAATACAGGATACATGTAAATATCGATAGATATTATTTCTTGAAATGAAAGGTGTTTTTTTATTACTATGGAGTCCTGAGTCGTCAATACGGTCAACTACATAATTGTTCATCTTAGAGAGCGGTTCAACTAAACAATTGTTGATATTAAAGCCTAATTCACCTGCTACACTACACAATTGTTCACATTAGAGAACAGTTCACCGACACAATTGTTCACATTATAGAGTAGTTCACTGACACAATTGTTCACATTATAGAGTAGTTCACTGACACAATTGTTCACATTATAGAGTAGTTCACCGACACAATTGTTCACATTATAGAGTAGTTCACCGACACAATTGTTCACATTATAGAGTAGTTCACTGACACAATTGTTCACATTATAGAGTAGTTCACTGACACAATTGTTCACATTATAGAGTCGTTCACCGACACAATTGTTCACATTATAGAGTAGTTCACCGACACAATTGTTCACATTATAGAGTAGTTCACCGACACAATTGTTCACATTATAGAGTAGTTCACCGACACAATTGTTCACATTATAGAGTAGTTCACCGACACAATTGTTCACATTATAGAATAGTTCACCAACACAATTGTTCACATTAGAGAACAGATCACTGACACAATTGTTCACATTATAGAACAGTTCACCGACACAATTGTTCACATTAGAGAATAGTCCATATACACAATTGTTGAGAGATCACATCACCTACACAATTGTTGAGAGATCACATATCTACACAATTGTTGAGAGATCACATCACCTACACAATTGTTGAGAGATAACTTTACTTACACAATTGTTGAGAGATCACATATCTACACAATTGTTGAGAGATCACATCACCTACACAATTGTTGAGAGATAACTTTACTTACACAATTGTTGAGAGATAACTTTACTTACACAATTGTTGAGAGAGCAATTTTAGCGATGTAGCTATAGTATACATGAGCAACACGCCTGATTTATTGCAAGTCTCCCCCTTTTCTCTTTCTCTTTCTTTCTATTTATTGGCAGTACTGTATTTATGTCATAGTGTTGCACTTCGTTCCAGAAATTAAGAAACCTAAGAGAATATGGGCAGCATATCCCGCGGTTCAACTTCAATCCTGTTTTGTTCCGCTACTCTCCAGTAATCAGATCCGTACAGTAATCAAATAGTATATGATTATTTTACCCCCATTCCCCCCCCCCCCCCCCCCCACAAAAAGCTTTATTAAAAATTATTTGTGTGAAACTGTGTCAAATGTGCTATAACAAAACAAAATATGCTATAACAAAACAAACCAGAATGTATCAAATGTCTACTCACGTTTGAATCCAGCTGCTGTTACTGTTATTTATATCTGGCTGGCACACCGTTAAAAGCATGTCCGATCTAAACATAGCGTCATACATCGTTAGCTCAACAAATACCTTGTATTATCAATAAATAACAAATATCTTGTATTATCAATCAACAACAAATATCTTGTATTATCAATCAACAACAAATACCTTGTACTGTCAATCAACAACAAATACCTTGTATTATCAATCAACAACAAATATCTTGTATTATCAATCAACAACAAATATCTTGTATTATCAATCAACAACATATACCTTGTATAGTCAATCAATAATAAATACCTTGTATTCAATCATCAACAAATACCTTGTACTATCAATCAACAACAAATACCTTGTATTATCAATCAACAACAAATACCTTGTACTGTCAATCAACAACAAATACCGTGTATAGTCAATCAATAATAAATACCTTATATTCAATCAGCAACAAATACCTTGTATAGTCAATCAATAATAAATACCTTATATTAAATCAGCAACAAATACCTTGTATAGTCAATCAATAATAAATACCTTATATTCAATCAGCAACAAATACCGTGTATAGTCAATCAATAATAAATACCTTGTATTCAATCAGCAACAAATACCTTGTATTATCAATCAACAACAAATACCCTGTATTGTCAATCAAACATAAAACAAAGCGCAGTCACTTTGACTGCTCGTGTAAAAAATGACCATTAAAAAATCACGTAAACTTTATTTGTGTATGTGTGTGTTTGTGTCAGCTCCCATGAAGTACAAGCACTAGAGCTCTTGTATCCTTTTATGAAACGTGGAGATTTTCCCAGAGCTTTATTTAGTACCCAGAAGGATCTCATTCTCAGCGATGAGTAATGATTTATGTCTCCTACACAGAATGGGTTAATACGTAATTGTATAGCTTCGCCATTATATCTGATAATGGCATCTTCTCATCTTTATGTAACAGTTCTCCTCTCAGAACAACCCAAAAAAGCAAGTAAAAAGTAGATATTCTACCTAGGTATGATACAAATATATGTACTACACAATTTTCTCACACAGGAAAATTATTATTCATAAATTAATTTTCGTTAATGGTCGAAGGGAAAGAATCAATAATACTAAAATAAAAATAACCTCCTCATAGACAAACAATCTTAGTTATAGCGCTTGCGGAAATAACACGTGAAAATACCAATCAATCAAGTGTCATGCCGAATAGCGTACGCGTTTCATATTTCTCCACGACTCTCTGTCTCTTGTGTTATCAATAAGTTCGGTTGGTGAGCTTTTACCATGCCACAAGTCCATCTAGTAACTTTTCTCGTTGTCGTCCCCTATCTCTTCTCCCCTTGATCTTTCCAGTGGTTATTAAGTGTTCAAGCTGTGTTCTTCTCAGCACATGCCCTAGAAACCTTGACTGTCTGCCCCTAATGTTTGATATATTTGATTTTTTTTTACGCCAGCATCAATGAGAACCTCTGCATTAGTTTTCTTGGATACAGGAGCGTAGAAAAATTGTAAACATATAGCCAAGTCTTAAGGTTTTAGTTAACACGGAGACATATTCTATGTCTGAAATTGCCACAAAAATTGTAAAATGTAATCACTAGTTCACATAGGACTGATGAACGAATCTCGTGAAATTCGGAAACTGTTTAGTAAGAATTAGTAGGAATACAAAGAGATTGACGTAGGTTTTCTGAACAGTAATCTAAACCCAGCGATAGTTTTAACATCAAGATTGAGTTTATAACAGGAAGAAATTGGTCCAAATGGCTTCAAGAACAAATAATTGTTTAAGAACTGCCGCACACAGACGTGTGAAGACAGTCTGAACTCTCACTTTGAAAGATACAGAAGCATATTACAGTCTACTTCAATGTTGATTATATATTGGATTGTACATGATTGTATATATGATTGTATATGATTGTATATATCTTCAATGTGCTATATATATTGGATATGTTAACTGGACACAACAACTAAATTGGTCCGATAGAAAGACAGACGTGGAAAGGACAGAAATAACCAGACTTCGACAGAACAAGTAGTACTCAGGCGTAAACTACGGGGCATATTCATTATTCAACTTATATGAACATTGGAAGGCACACATTTGAAATGATAGTTGATAAAACGACACAGACGACTTAACGAGCATAATATAAATAGAATCAAGAGTCAAGTTATCAAGATGTATCAAGTTTAACAGTCACGACCAATCAAAAGTTTGTTTAGTATTTTGGACTCGATCGCAGTGAGTTACTCATAAAACCTTATTAGAATACGTATGTAGAACATTAGACAGTAGATGTGTTAAAGGAATAAATTGACAGAATTAGCATTCGAACAAAGTGATTTGAACTGATTTAAAATTAAATGAATACAATCTAAGAACGTGTATATAAACCAGTTGTGAAATTGATATGAAAGAAGTTCAGTACCAGACGTTTTTATGAAGTGACCTAATTAAGAGATATTAGCGAAGGTGTCAAGAATGTGTTTAGTTTAATGTAAACAAAATGAATAGAGAACACAGTATTCACATTCTTCAGGGTCGCCACTAAGGGTGTAATGTTTTGAGATAAAGCCAAAGAGATTACTTTTATTCAGGATAAAACTAAAGGCACGAGAATTTAATAGCTTACTAAGAATAAATTCTATTTGAACAAAGACATGATGGAAGTTATATTGATGTGAAATTGTTTGAGAGGCAAATAACATAATTCAAAAAGTATAGGAAGATCATTGAAAAATTGAACTATTATTACGGGGAGCAACTGTGATTAGATACCACTTAATTGATCTTAGAGTGCCATGACAGCTTGTGGGCAGACAATATAACACAGTTTAGTATTAACAAAAGAGAAATTAAATACGTAGAATAACTCAGCATAGAATACCTTGAATAACGTAGAATAACACTTGACAATGCAGTGTGTTATTGACAAAAAGCATCAAGGTTGCCACTAATTATTTGCGTAATTGAATTAAACTACAGACTTTTAAAAGGAATCGAACATAAAAATCTAATATCATTGAAGTTTAGCTGTATATAATGGTGGAATCTTAACCAAACTGAAAGAGACAGATTTAACTAAGAGAGATGACAGGAATTATAGATAACAGAACCAACGGGAAAACTAGAGATAATACAGATCAGTTGTACTTAGAACACTACCAACTTGTAATAATAGGATCTAGTTATTTGAACAGTATACGGACTGGTGAACAATTCCTAACGCCATTGATGGTATATTAAATATCTATCGTAGTGACGTTTTGTAAGCACTCACTCGACAGCTATCGTTATAGAATAACAACCGCTGACAAGTAGACTTAACAAAATTCATCATTTTCGTTGCTGACGGATGTACGACGATAACGATTTAAATGACAGTTAACAAAAGCTCAAGATCCGTATGTCCTTGGACTATCAGTATACCAACCGACGGAGATGTCGGACAATAATTGAGAGGTACTTAAGGGGACAACTAAAAGATTTATAACTACGTGTTAATTAGTTATGAACTTTATATTCAAGTGAAAACCAGTCCAGATTTGACAAGGTGTGTGAACCATACCTTTTAGAAGTTACATTGTCTTTAGGCTAGAAACAAGGACTGGTAAAGTACGTATAACTGAAATGTTTGTTAGTATTTATGTTCATGTCCATGACTTATTATGTTCTGATCTGTTTGCAACCATACACTGAAACTTCGATTTCACAGCAAAATATAATAACGAGATTAAACAAACCGGCTGTCAACACTTTTATAGAACCAAAGTTTGTTGATTTTGTTTAAACATTTACTAGTGTGTTTTGTGGGTGTTTGCCTTCATCTAGTGTGAAACAAAGAGTTTGTGTCCATTGGTTTTTGTGTTGGTCCACACTGGACAGTGTTCATACAGACGTCGGTTATCAGATCGACGTTGTATACACACTGTTTCGGTTGTGGGGATTAACAACGCGGAGACCGAGGAAGTTGAAGAATAATATTCCTTGTGTCAAGTTCATTCAACCACACAACCATTAGACGAAGTACTTGAATAAAACCACTATAAGAAAATAATAATAATAAGAGATCACAGAGTTAGGCCATATAGAATTTGGGATTCTTTAAAGAATATATCTTTTCATGACTTGTAGTGAACTTTCGTTCGCTAGTGCAGATTCGTTCACTAATTTAAGACCTGTTGGTTGACTTTATCTATAACTGACCATATCATCTTCTCTATAGCTGACCATATCATCTTCTCTATAGCTGAACATATCATCTTCTCTATAGCTGAACATATCATCTTCTCTATAGCTGAACATATCATCTTCTCTATAGCTGACCATATCATTTTCTCTATAGCTGACCATAGCATCGTCTCTATAGCTGAACATATCATCTTCTCTATAGCTGAACATATCATCTTCTCTATAGCTGAACATATCATCTTCTCTATAGCTGAACATATCATCTTCTCTATAGCTGAACATATCATCTTCTCTATAGCTGACCATATCATTTTCTCTATAGCTGACCATAGCATCGTCTCTATAGCTGAACATATCATCTTCTCTATAGCTGACCATATCATCTTCTCTATAGCTGACCATATCATCTTCTCTATAGCTGACCATATCATCTTCTCTATAGCTGAACATATCATCTTCTCTATAGCTGACCATATCATCTTCTCTATAGCTGAACATATCATCTTCTCTATAGCTGACCATATCATCTTCTCTATAGCTGAACATATCATCTTCTCTATAGCTGAACATATCATCTTCTCTATAGCTGAACATATCATCTTCTCTATAGCTGACCATATCATCTTCTCTATAGCTGAACATATCATCTTCTCTATAGCTGAACATATCATCGTCTCTATAGCTGAACATATCATCTTCTCTATAGCTGAACATATCATCTTCTCTATAGCTGAACATATCATCTTCTCTATAGCTGACCATATCATCTTCTCTATAGCTGACCATATCATCGTCTCTATAGCTGAACATATCATCTTCTCTATAGCTGAACATATCATCTTCTCTATAGCTGAACATATCATCTTCTCTATAGCTGAACATATCATCTTCTCTATAGCTGAACATATCATCTTCTCTATAGCTGAACATATCATCTTCTCTATAGCTGAACATATCATCTTCTCTATAGCTGAACATATCATCTTCTCTATAGCTGAACATATTAGCTTATTCTCTTTATAACTGAAATTATCCCCTTTTCCTCTCTATAACTGAAAATTTGCTCCCTATAACAGAAAACTCCAGCTTAACCTTTCTATTGGTGAAAATAGAATATTCTCCCTTCTACAAGTGAAGATATCAGATTCTCCCTTCTTCAAGTGAAGATATCAGCTTCTCCCTTCTACAAGTGAAGATATCAGCTTCTCTCTTCTACAAGTGAAGATATCAGCTTCTCTCTTCTACAAGTGAAGATATCAGCTTCTCCCTTCTACAATTGAAGATATCAGCTTCTCTCTTCTACAAGTGAAGATATCACCTTCTCCCTTCTAAGATATCAGCTTCTCTCTTCTGCAAGTGAAGATATCAGCTTCTCCCTTCTACAAGTGAAGATATCAGCTTCTCCCTTCTACAAGTGAAGATATCAGCTTCTCTCTTCTACAAGTGAAGATATCAGCTTCTCCCTTCTACAAGTGAAGATATCAGCTTCTCTCTTCTACAAGTGAAGATATCAGCTTTTCCCTTCTACAAGTGAAGATAGCAGCTTCTCTCTTCTACAAGTGAAGATATCAGCTTTTCCCTTCTACAAGTGAAGATATAAGCTTTTCCCTTCTACAAGTGAAGATATCAGCTTCTCTCTTCTACAAGTGAAGATATCAGCTTCTCTCTTCTACAAGTGAAGATATCAGCTTCTCTCTTCTACAAGTGAAGATATCAGATTCTCTCTTCTACAAGTGAAGATATCAGCTTCTCTCTTCTACAAGTGAAGATATCAGCTTCTCTCTTCTACAAGTGAAGATATCAGCTTCTCCCTTCTACGATATCAGCTTCTCTCTTCTACAAGTGAAGATATCAACTTCTCCCTTGTACGATATCAGCTTCTGTCTTCTACAAGTGAGGATATCAGCTTCTTCCTTCTACAAGTGAGGATATCAGCTTCTCCCTTCTACAAGTGAGGATATCAGCTTCTCCCTTCTATAGTGAGGATATCAGCTTCTCTCCTCTACAATTGAGGATATCAGCTTCTCTCCTCTACAAGTGAGGATATCAGCTTCATTCATCTAAAAGTAAACAAAATCGAACTATCCTAAATTTCATATTTAATATGGATTTTTGTACTCGAAAGTGATGAGTTGCAATTCCATCTTTATCAAAACACGTACGCTCGCGTGTAATCACACACACACACATACAGCACACGCGCGCCTGAATGTGTGCGTGCGTTTGAATATCTATCTATAAACGCGTAACTCGTCACCGACGTAAGTGTAGGTCCTACTACATTGGATGCATCAACACACAGTCCTCCGTTGATTTCTGCCTTCGATTAGTTACTTCCCAACTGGACAAGTGATGTAAAATCTTCCTTGTCTAGTACTTGATGTTGTCTAATGAATCATTGATTGACTATTTGTTTGAATATTTGTGCGGGGCTAAGACAGCGGAAGGATGAACACAGACAATCAGGAAGATCCATGTTTCAATGAGACTCCTAAATCGAATTCCCCCCCTTTCTTTTTTATTGGGGGGGGGGGGGGGAATCACAGAATGTATCCACCATCAGATTTAGTGTCATCTCTGAGATAATTAGATGCAACAAGATATGTGAAACAAATAGATCTAAGTGGACGGGACATTTCTTCTGTTACCTGTTTCTATCAGCCTCGCCGATATCTTTTTCATGTTTCATCAGCTCAAGAATAGAAACATTGAATTCGAGAAACCCGTTAAGTAACCTGGAAAACAATATCACTTTTAGTCATATTTCCACCAAAACTATTGAGATTATTTATTCATAGCACATCATGAGATTATTTATTCATAGCACATCATGAGATTATTTATTCATAGCAAATCATGGGGTTATTTATTCATAGCAAATCATTTGGTTATTTATTTTTAGCACATCACGAGGTTTGTTTCTCAGACATCAAACTATTTAGATTATTGTTCACATACATGAGCCAAAAATCAAACAAACTATTGAGATTATTGTTCACATACATGAGCCAAAAATCAAACAAACTATTGAGATTATTGTTCACATACATGAGCCAAAAATCAAACAAACTATTGAGATTATTGTTCACATACATGAGCCAAAAATCAAACAAACTATTGAGATTATTGTTCACATACATGAGCCAAAAATCAAACAAACTATTGAGATTATTGTTCACATACATGAGCCAAAAATCAAACAAACTATTGAGATTATTGTTCACATACATGAGCCAAAAATCAAACAAACTATTGAGATTATTGTTCACATACATGAGCCAAAAATCAAACAAACTATTGAGATTATTGTTCACATACATGAGCCAAAAATCAAACAAACTATTGAGATAATTTATTCATAGATTACATCACCAGTCAAACATTAAAAAAATATATTTAGATACTTTTTCATAGATCACAAGGGACGTTAAAAACTATTCAGATAACTACGATCGTATTTATAACAAATCAATTTCAAACCAAAAAAAAACTATTCAGACAACTATTCAAAACAAATCAATCTTCAAACAAAAAATCTATTCAGATATATTTCAGATATATTCCATATCTATACATGGAATATTAATAGAATATAGCATGTACGTGTAATGAAGAATATTGTTATGAAATCTAGAACTCGAATGTTCCCTCAGAATATTATGTTTGCACTTACTAAGCTACTGCGGCTCCTTAGTAATATAAAAGTGTATCCGAAATATTTGGTCCGTAAAAGTAAACAAAAGGATGATGATGATGAGTATGACATAATGCCACATTAATTAAGAACAAGATAGACATGGAGGTCGGTGAAGAACAATTCGGTTTTAGGAAAAACAAAGGAACCAGAGAAGCTATACTGAGTATCCGGCTAGTGATAGATAAATATATAGAAGTCCAAAAAAGTATCTATATTTGCTTCATAGACTACAGCAAGGCCTTTGACAGAGTCCAACATGAAAAATTAATCAAATGTCTTCAAGAAATAGGCATAGATGGAAAAGACATCAGGCTGATTAGAAATATATATTGGGAACAAACTGCATCAATAAGGTGTGAAAACAGCTACTCACCGTACATAGAAATAAGAAGAGGGGTAAGACAAGGATGCATTTTATCACCAAGCTTATTTAATATCTACACAGAGAATATCTTTAAAAATATAGAAGAAATACCAGGACTCAAGATCAACGGGAAAATAATAAACAACATTAGATATGCAGATGACACTGTTCTTTTAGCAGAAAGTGAACATGAACTACAAAGACTAATAGATCAAGTCAATAAATCAAGTAATGAATATGGACTGGATATAAACATTCAAAAAACAAAAACCATGATAATCAGCAAAAACACAGAAGAACAGGAGGTAAACATAAACATACAGGGAGAGAAACTACAACAAGTAAAACAGTATCAATATCTTGGACACATAGTCACAAATGATGGCAGATGTGAAACAGAAGTTAAAAGGAGAATAGGAATGGCTAAAAGTACCTTCAATGACATGAGGAAATTATTAATATCTAAACAAATTACAAACAAGTTAAAAATGAGAATTATAAAATGCTACATCTATTCCATATTAATGTATGGCTCAGAAACATGGACACTAAATAAACAATTAGAAGACAAAATTGATGCCTTTGAGATGTGGGTATATAGAAGAAGAGGGAGAACATCATGGAAAGAGAAGAAAACAAATAAAGAGGTGCTAAAAACACTTAATATGAAGAAAGAACTACTAAGAGAAATAAAGATCAGGCAAATAAAATACTTTGGACACATTAAAAGACATGACACCCTATTGAAGACCTTACTTGAGGGTAAAGTCAAAGGGAAGCGAGCAAGAGGTAGGCAGAGATACAAGTGGGAGAGTAACATTACACGATGGACAGGTTACAGTCTAGCAGAGTGCACCACCAAGACAAGAGACAGGAGATGTTGGAGATACGTTGCAGCCAACCTTCGTTGCGGAGACGGCACTTGATGATGATGAATGCCACATAGTTGCCAGTTTGTCACTCTCGTTCCGTATGCCAGGAGGTAGAATTTTACGCTCATATAGATATTTTAAGTAACATTATTTGTTATTGGGGAGGGTTTTTTTCAGGGATTTTGTAAGACCCAGTTGATCATTTAATCTGTACCATCCTTTCAACCGCGAACGTGTCCAATTTGGTTATATCAGAGTGGTTTTTTTTTAACCAGCGAATATAATGGATGTCGTGAGTCAGCTGACCAGAACCTCTAAGAATTCAAATCTCAGGTGCTTGTTTTCAGTGTGGCTACAGCGTGCTTCGAATAACGAGCTGATAAGTCTACTGTTCCGGTAGTAACTGTGATGTAACATTCATACAATCTCAAGTCATGCTGCTAATAAACGGGGTTGATACCCACCCAACCCCCTACCATGATGAAGGGCTGAGTCTTTAGCAGGTTTCATCACAACTGAAATCATAGGATGGTATAGAATGCACGCATTGATCATGTTTGCTGCAATCTACATCACTACTCCATAATGTCGATTTTTCGATTAAATGTAGATTATTGTTTAGATATAATACTTACTTAATAACCTCTTGAGAATTTGCTTCAAGGGTAGTCAGAGACAGAGGTGTTGGCAACCTAAATTGATATCCTTCGTGTCCAACCAAGACCTGTCAGAGGGGAAACAAACGGCAGTCATCATATTTGGATGACATCATCTCAGGTGAGTAATGTCACAAGACATACAAGAACGTGGGATGCAAGGAGATGCAAGCTGCTAGGCAAATAAATAATCACGAACTGTCTACGCCAGGCACGCAAGACAGCGTAAAGCATGCCACCTACGTTGCATAAGATCCAAGCTCCTCATGTTTATGTGATGACATTGTACTATAATTAAATACGGAGATAGACTTAAGACTTAAGACGGAAGGCATATTTTGCCTTGTTGATCCCATCACAACTTTGTTGTGCGTGTCAGGTCACTCTTATACCAGTCTAACGTTTTCCAGACGGAATATTCTTTTGTGAGGTGGGTCACAGAGTTCAAGTGGATGTGCGATAAGAAGAAAACATTTCTACGCAAAGACATAAACAGTCACGTCCATCATGGGGGTCCAAGTCATGACACGTCAACATGTGGGTCCAAGACATGACACATCAACATGGGAATCCAAGACATGACACGTCAACATGGGGGTCTAAGACATGACACGTCAGCATGGAGTCCAAGACATAAATAACACGTCAACATGGGGTCCAAGTCATGACACGTCAACATGGGGATCCAAGAAATGACGCATAACATGGGGGTCCAAGACATGACACGTCAACATGGGGTCCAAGACATGACACGTCAACATGGGAGTCAAAGACATGACACGTCAACATGGGGTCCAAGACATGACACGTCAACATGGTCGTCCAAGTCATGACACGTCAACATGGGGATCCAAGTCATGACACGTCAACATGGGGATCCAAGTCATGACACGTCAACATGTGGGTCCAAGTTCTCAAGAAACCACAGATCAGTGCGGGTATTAAAAACTTTGAACATAATAGAACACCGCAGGAGATACTAAAGTGACAAACACCGCAGGAGATACTAAAGTGACAAACACCGCAGGAGATATTAAAGTGACAAACACCGCAGGAGATACTAAAGTGACAAACACCGCAGGAGATACTAAAGTGACAAACACCGCAGGAGATACTAAAGTGACAAACACCGCAGATACTAAAGTGACAAACACCGCAGGAGATACTAAAGTGACAAACACCGCAGGAGATACTAAAGTGACAAACACCGCAGGAGATACTAAAGTGACAAACACCGCAGGAGACACTAAAGTGACAAACACCGCAGGAGATACTAAAGTGACAAACACCGCAGGAGATACTAAAGTGACAAATACCGCAGGAGATACTAAAGTGACAAACACCGCATGCGATACCAAAGTGACAAAAAAGAAAATTCAGACAGCTTTTTTTTCACCTCCAGAACTTTTATATTCCTATTCCTACTGCATCGGGTGTTTCCGATCTTGGATTACACTCTTCAACTGTCAATAGACTCGCAGCAAACACCAAATTTAAAGAATTTGTTTGTTCTATGTCATTCGAATCTTCGCTTGCGAAGGAGGAACTACATCATCATGATGGTGAATCTGCATCTATTGTTGGTAGAAACAGACAATATCTTCAACTGATTCGACTACAGAATGTTCATATTGCCGTCAATGAGTGCACAACAGTTCACAACAGTGGCTTGCCAACAACACTTCCCAGGTCAAGGAGACATATTTCTTCACTAATGTATCAATCTTCATACGGCCTCTTTTTGTTATCATTAGTGTGTGCCCATAACAACATTTCCAATTGATATTTACTGAGTTTGTGAATCTTCTTCTTCATTGTGCATTCTCAAACTCCCGCTGGATCTCTCTTGTAGCAGGATAATGAAGGGAAATAAGTTGTGTCGTCGTTAATTTGCTACAATGGTCTATTACATCCATCTTTGGTGGTCGTTTCTGAAAAAAAAATAATATCAAACACGAAGGAGCTGTATGTGAAACTAAATAGAATGTTTAACAGATGATATGTAGCCAAATATTTACCAGATTATATGTAGCCACACATTTAACACATTATATGTAGCTACATATTTAACAGATTGTATGTAGCCACACATTTAACACATTATATGTAGCTACATATTTAACAGATTGTATGTAGCCACACATTTAACACATTATATGTAGCTACATATTTAACAGATTGTATGTAGTCAAATGAGAAAAAACAAACATTAACTACCAAGGAACTAAATAAAACCTACCAAGGAACTAAATAAAACCTACCAAGGAACTAAATAAAACCTACCAAGGAACTAAATAAAACCTACCAAGGAACTAAATAAAACCTACCAAGGAACTAAATAAAACCTACCAAGGAACTAAATAAAACCTACCAAGGAACTAAATAAAACCTACCAAGGAACTAAATAAAACCTACCAAGGAAGTGAAGGATTAATTTCTGAGTGAAAACTATACGCTAACGAAATAGATGACAGATAAGTATTACATTTCTGAGAAACAACAACACGCTGACGAACTAAATAACATATGCGAAACTGACCTTAATATGTATATAGTTGTAGTTACCAGTCAGCTTATCTACTGCTCGAACTGTGACTGCTAAAACACATTGTCCCTTCAGTTGTTCAGGTTTTACTACCGTCAGATCGCTACCGTTCATGAAGAACACGCCACGGCCATCATCTATTATGGAATATTGTATGTTACCAGTCTGGTTTCTCTGAAGGTCTGATACCTGTTGAATGTTAGTTTTTCTGTGAGAGATAAACGTGTCGATATAACAATATCATAGTAAAGTTATCAGCATCTGATGAGATGTGAATATCCCACCAAAGTTATCAGCATCCGATGAGATCTGAATATCCACAGCAAACATCTAAGAATACCATTTTTTTAAAGACCATATATTGACGACTTCTTCTTCTTCTTCTTCTTTCGTTCACTTGAAACATGTCTATATCTGCACGTCTGTCTCCTTAATAAAACTCACTGTCTTTTGTAGTTCATACAGTGTCCCATAGAGCTTTGATTCCAGTGTTGTTTCCTCTGGCCAATATGTCTGCCTCAGTGTTTCATGCTCAGAACACTCTTGAAGTATATGTTTGGCACTCTGTACTGCCTGTCCACATATACACATGGCTGTGTTGCCAATCTTGAACTTTGTATACATGTGACTGCGGAGTCGGTTGTGTCCTGTTCTGAGACGTAGAATTATAATTTGTTCTGGTCTGTTCATAATATGATGGTCCTCTTGTGTTGTTGTTTGTGGCTTTCTTATTGACTTGATCATCTGTTTTTTTCTGATGGTAGGTGATTGGTATATCTGGTTGGTCTTCGGCAGCACCTTCCTTAGCCAGTTGGTCTGTTTTTTCATTTCCTGGTATTCCACAGTGAGAGGGTATCCACTGCATGGTTACCCTATACTGGTAAGACAATTCGCTAAGTAGTTTTTTCAAGTCTGTTAGTTTTCCAGACTGGAGAGCTTGAAGCACTGACCTTGCATCTGTCAGGAATACCACAGGCTGTAGGTCAGAGTTGGAGTTCAGCAGTTTTTTAGCTGCCACAGTAATTGCCTGGATTTCTGCATCATAATTATTGCAGAATTTTCCTGTCGGTGTTCTGATTGTATCTCTAGGCTTGTGTGGATATTCTATATGTACACCTGCACCTCCATTCCTCACAGCATTCTGTGCTGACCCATCTGTGTATACTCTGACCCATATATCTTGTGGATATTCCTCGTCCATGAAACTGAGTGTGACTGTCCTCCGCTGCACACTGTTCAGTTCGTCCTCGCTTAGTATTCCTTTCACATGGGTCTGAATGTATATTGACATTCCATGCCTTTCACTCCATGGGGTTTGTTCTGGTACAGACCTTAAGGGGCTGTCAACTTCAGTTCTGGCCCTATCGAGGCCAGAACCTTGAAGTGGTGATGGGGCTTAGTTCAGCCATCAGAGGCTGGAAACTAAGACTAGTCGGGCACTCCCACTCGAGCAGGACCATAGTCCGGCCCAAGTAAGCAGAGTGCTGAAGACGGAGGCAACCAGCCAAAAGGCGCACAGATAATCAGGTTGCCACGCATAAAACACAATGGAAACAATATTGACGACAAGCTATGAGATATGAGAATGTGTAATCAAATAGAAACATAGAAACAAATAAAACAATGAGTTAGGCAGGGATGCGTACTATCATCCTACTTTTTCTCCATATATAATGAAATAATAATCATCATCAAGTGCGTCTCCGCAACGAAGGTTGGCTGCGACAGATATCCAACCTCCCCCTCCCCTGTCTCTTGTTTTGGTGGTGCACTCTGATAGAATGTAAACATTTCGTGATGTTACTCTCCCACTTGTATCTCTGTCTACCTCTTGCTCGCCTCCCTTTTGCTTTACCCTCAAGTAAGGTCTTCAATAAGGTATCATGTCTTTTAATGTGTCCAAAGTATTTTATTTGTCTGATCTTTATTTCCCTTAATAATTCTTTCTTCATATTAAGTGTTGTTAGAACCTAATTGTTTGTTTTCTTCTCTTTCCATGATGTTGTCCCTATTCTCTCTATATCCACATTTCAAAGGCTTTAGTTCTGTCTTCTAATTGTGTGTTTAGTGTCCAAGTTTCTGAGCCATACATTAATATAGAATAGATGTAGCATTTTATAATTCTCATTTTCAGCTTGTTTGTAATTTGTTTAGATGTTACTATTTTCCTGAGGTCATTGAAGGTACTTTTAGCCATTCCTATTCTCCTTCTAACTTCTGTTTCACATCTGCCATCATTTGTGACTATGTGTCCAAGATATTGATAATGTTTTACTTGTTGTAGTTTATCTCCATGTATGTTTATGATTAGCTCTTGTTCTTCTGTGTCTTTGCTGATTATCATGGTTTTTGTTTTTTTAAATATTTATATTCAGTCCATATTCATTACTTGATTTATTGACCTGATCTATTAGTCTTTGTAGTTCATGTTCTTTTCTGCTAAAAGAACAGTGTCATCTGCATATCTAAGATTGTTTATTATTTTCCCTCTGATCTTGAGACCTGATATTCCTTATATGTGTTTAAAGATATTCTCTGTGTAGATATTAAATAGGCTTGGTGATAAAATGCATCCTTGTCTTACCCCTCTTCTTATTTCTATGTATGGTGAGTAGCTGTTTTCACACCTTATTGATGTAGTCTGTTCCCAATATATATTTCTAATCAGTCTGATGTCTTTTCCATCTATGCTTATTTCTTGAAGACATTCGATTAATTTTTCATGTTGAACTCTGTCAAAGAGCTTGCTGTAGTCTATGAAGCAAATATACTTTTTAGCTATATTAAGTATAGCTTCTCTGGTTCCTTTGTTTTTCCTAAAGCTGAATTGCTATTTATCAACCTCAGTGTCTATCTTTTAAAAAAATTCGTACATGTATTATTTTGAGTAAAATGATATCATTCAAACAGCAGGAAACATATGTGGATATAAAAACCATAAAGGTACGAAACCAAAGATAATAGATTGGTTGGACAGAAGAGGTAAAGAACACAACGAAAGATAATAAACAAAAATATAAGAAATGGGCAACAAGTAAAACGCATGAAGATTACTTAGCATACAATAAAGAAAAGATTAACACCAAGAAAATCATCAAATTGCAAAAATTAAGTAATGGCAAGAATATGGAGAAATACTTAACAAGGATAGACAAAACGCACCAAAAATGTTATACAAGAAGGTACAAAACATAAGAAGTAAAACAGACACGAACAAACAGAAATAATCAACGATGAACACGGCAACATACTAAATACGCCTCAAGAAATTATGGAAAGATGAAAAAATACTTCAATCAACTATTAAACTTGAAGAAAAAAGGCAATAAGAAGGACTGCACTAAGTATAGAGGCATATCACTCTTAAGTATTATAGGAACAATCTTTAGCAAGATACTAGAGTGAAGGATGCGTGGATATATAGATTATTGATTCTTGATTAGAAACTGGCTTCACAGCATTGGGGCATTGCCATAAGTGCTCCGCCCTCTGTTCCAGCAGCCATCCCAGTGTATGTTGCGTGATCTTCGAGACTTCCCAAAAAATTACTTTTCCTTCCCTCTCCCCTCTAGATGCTCCCATTTCGAGCATTCTTTGTATGTGTATGTTCTCAGCCTCATTGATAACATCTGCATCTTGAAATGAATTTATTACTGCCTTCATTAAATCTGCTTTATCTCTTCTCAGCATTGTGCCGTCTATCGCCGCATTACCTGCCAACAAGCTCTCTCGTTTCCTCTGACCCAAGAATGACCAGGACAGCATATTCATGTAATCGTCTGGACAACTGAGTTGTTCAATAAGTCTCTCATTCTTTTCTCAGCATGTACTTTTAATCTTGCGGAGCATACTTTGAGAGTCTGTGAGTATTACCGAGTGTGTTGATGTATCAGTTATCAACCAATTAAGAGCTGCTGTAACTCCCTCTATCTCCATCCTCATGCTCGATGTGACAGTAGAATATGCTGAAGATTTCTTAACCAACTTCACGCCGATTCTGTAGGCAACAAAACCCCAACCACTTTTATGTGTGTTTCTGTTAACTGAGCCATCTGTGTATATAATTATGTCTTGTGATTTCGAGTGTAGATGGGTGAGTTCATGCACTGTAATATGGGCCCTGACACTCGTCTATTTTTGGCACACTTGATCTATTTGTATTATTACTTTAGCCAGTGATTTGTTCTCAGTGTCTATTTTCACCCATTCACTGCCCTTTCCTTTTTCTTCAAATTCACATACTCATCGCAGTGTGTATTCAGCCTCTGCCGCCATCCATGATCTGCCACGCTTGGTTTGTTTTCCTTTTGACTCATTTAGACGTTGGTGTAATGGGTGGTGGTTGTATTCTGTCACTATAAGGTAAGGCCTAACTTGTGCTACCTAATGTCGCGCTCTTCTTCTTCTTTCGTTCACTTGAAACATGTCTATATCTGTAATTTGTCTCCTGAATAAAACTCACTGTCTTTTGTAGTTCATACAGTGGCCCATAGAGCTTTGGTTCCAGTGTTGTCTACTCTGGTCAATATGTCTGCCTCAGCGTTTCATGCTCAGAACACTCTTGAAGTATATGTTTGGCACTCTGTGTTGGCTGTCCACATGTACACATGACCGTGCTGCCAATCATGAACTTTGTTTACATGTGACTGCGGATTCGATGTTCCCCGTTCTGTGACGTAGAATTATAACTTGTTCTGATCTGTTCATAATGTGATAGTCATCTTGTGTTGGTTTTTATGGCTTGTTTATTGAATTGATCATCTGTTGTATTTTTTATGTTAGGGAGATTGGTACATCTGGTTAGTCTTTGGCAGCACCTTCCTTAGTGAATTGGTCTGCTTTCTCATTTCATGAATGTTGCACTCTAATGCCGGGGAGATTAAGCAGAAATCTCATAGCAGAGATGGGTGTATCACTAGTACATCCCAGTACCGCTCTCATTGTCTCATTTTGGACTTTTCCCAATAATCGACTTGTGTCTGTGACAAAATTAGTAGACAGAGGCCATAATATATGACAGATACCATCATCACTTATAGAAGCAGAAACAGTACCCGTTGCTTCATGTCGAATGTCGCCATAACCTTGATAGCACTGATCCCTCTTTTAGCCATCTGAATCATATTTGTGACGTGTTTGTTGAATGAGACATTTCTATCAAAGATTATTCTAAGATATTTAAGGACCTGTTCTCTTTCAATGAATGAGCCCATGCAACTAATATCTGGCAGTGTGTTACTGACCATATTATTATTTAAGGAGTACCAGAAGACCTTTGCTTTCGAGGGATTGATCACAGCCTTGTATGTTCTGTACCATATCGAAAGGTTATGAACATCAGATGGCAAGACAAGATTCCAGATACCACTGTCCTTGATAGAGCTGGTATCCCAAGCATTGACACGATCCTGATGCAGGCACAAATTCGTTGGGCAGGTCATTTGGTGCGTATGCCAGACCATCGTCTGCCAAAGATACTTCTCTATGGTGAGCTAGAGAAGGGTATTACGATCTCAAGGTGGCCAAAGGAAGCGCTACAAGGACTCGTTAAAGAACTCACTGAAAGCCTTTGAAATAGATCACGATACATGGGAAGAACTTGCACAAAATAAGATCTACATGGCGTTCTAAAATTTAAAAAAGCGCATCATCTTGTGAAAAAAAGAGAAATGCAGCAGCTCAACAGCGGAGAGCAGCTAGAAAGTCAAGGATAGACCAAGATCCATCTACAGTCGTCATTCCATGTCCAAACTGTCCAAGGACATTTACAGCTCGAATAGAGCTCATTAGCCATCTACGAACTCATAATCAAGGACATAACTAAAATTGAATTTTCAAAAGTGGATGTAACAAATGGTCATCATCATCATGTGATGGACGAACAACACCACACTGTCAGCGATATCTGTTCTTTTCCTGCCAATTTTGTATAGCAGGATATCATCAGCATATGTTAGAACTCTACACTTACTTGAGATTTGCAATTCAGCAATTCTTAATGTATACAAATTAAACATGCTCTGGGGACAGAAGAGACCGGTTTTCCGGTTAAAAATGGCGTCATGAGTGGTCACAGTTATTCTGATGTGCATATATAGAACCACGACTCAACATCACACACTTGAGCTTCTGGAAGGGGTCAAAGGGAACGCATTGCTCTAGACGGACCCAGGGTTAGCAGATAACCAAGATCCCAAATGTACCTCCTCGCGGTGCACTCTGGAAACAGAAAACAGCAGCTCGAGCTGATTCTGGCCAAATCATTTGGGGATCGTGTCCGAGAATGTGGAGGAAGCAGATGGAAAGAGATTTGACTGCAAAAGAGACAGACAATATCTCCGACACCATTTGCATCACCACATACAGCGACACTGTCGACATACAGTGACGCCTATTAGTCCAGTCAGAACATTGGAGGGCGGCCAATGTAAAAGGCAGGTAAAGTTGGATGCATGGCGAGAAACAAATATATGTCATAATGAGTACAATTACACAATGAAAGGGCAGAACAGCACCAGAGGCCAACGCTAGATACCTGTAATCCTTATAGGCAGAGATCCAGACCCAATCGTTCGGAAAAGCAAGAAGACCAAACCAACTCTAACGTCGAGCCTTCCTAAACCGGAAATATGCTCGCGAAGAGAAAGGGTTTCGTACCCGATGTGCTTAGGCAAGAAAGGGACAACGATGGCAGTCCTGGCCCAACTCTACTGTCAAGATTTCCTATACCGGAAATACACTTGCAGAGAGAAAGGGTTCAGTACCTGATGGGCTCAGGCAGAAAAGGGACAACGATTTTAGCCCTCGCCCAACTCTACTGTCAAGCTTTCCTATACCGAAAATACACTTGCAGAGAGAAAGGGTTCAGTACCTGATGGGCTCAGGCGCTATTGGGACAAGGTAGCTCAGCTCGAGAACGCCTTGCTCTCAAACGCGTGGTGTGAGACTCAAACTTTTGCGAGGGGTTCACGATGTCTGTGAACGACGCCTCGGGTAGGAGGGCTAAAGAGCCAGGGTCCAACTCTTCTGGTGAGTTCTTCCTCATACGGAACCAGGCTCACGGATGAGAAAAGATCAGTACCCGATGGAAACAGGCAGAGTTCGTCTAATTGCACGAGATGGATTCATAGACGGTGGAGCACATCGTGCCAGATAGACGCGCTCGACAGGCGTCATGGCGAAGAGGCACTACACACCTGCGTGGCCGGCGACAGATAGAGGCTGTCACGGACTAGGGACCAAACCCGAAATAAAGGAATTACGAAAACGGATGTGCTGGACCTCGGACGTTCTGACCACAAGTGGCCAACCGGGGTGCAAATAATCACAGTTCTACTGTGGAACTTTTGCACAACATACTTCACGCTCCCCGGCGGAAATCACACGAAATATTCGTTGTGGTTATTTGAGAGCAGAAGAAGAAGAAGAAAAAGAGCTTCTGGAAAAATAAAAGCTGTACAGATGCAATCTTTCCCCTCAAACAACTTTGAGAAAGAGCGATAAAACATAACCAAGACTTATATTTGGCTTTCGTTGACCAAGAGAAAGCTTTTGACAGAGCGGATAGAGCACAACTATGGATAACACTAAAGACATGAAGTTTCCCAACATCTGATAAGCCTATGTCAGAGCATATAGTCAATGCGCAGCAATATCGATCACATGTACATCCGATAAATTCCAAGTTCACTCGGGAGTGAGACAGGGATGTGTAATATCCCCCCCACCCCTATTGTTTATAATAACATAGATCACATCTGCAAAATAGCAAAGGCAACGGAAGAAAACAATCTGAAGGATACTTTAAACGAATTGCTATTTGCAGGCGTTCAAGCACTCGTAACATCATCAGAAGAGCATCTACAAATAGATAGATTACATCAAAAATGCCAAACCTTTAACATGAAGATAAATATAGAAAAGTCCAAAGTAATGAAGAGCAGAAAGAAAAACCTATATATATATATATATATATATATATATATATATATATATATATATATATATATATATATATATATATATATATATATATATATATATATATATTATATATATATATATATATATATATATAGGAATCAACAGACTTAAACAAGTGACAGAATTCACATACCTAGGAAGTAATATAACAACAGACGGCAAGAGCAGCAAAGAAATCCACAATAGATGTAATAAAGCATACCAAGCTATATGGCAAATGTCATCAGTCTTCAGAAACAAAAATGTAGATTTAAACACCAAAATAACACTATTCAAAACGATTATTATACAACGCTGTGCTAGCAACGCCAAACATGGACAACGACAGCACAAGACAAACGTAAACTAGTGACATCTGAAATGGCATGCTTACGCAGAATCCTAGGAATATCGCTAAGAGACAGGGTGAGGAATGGGGACATTAAAACCTTGTACCAACTCAATCTTGGCATATTTTTGAGGAGATATTGAAGAGACAACAGATCAAATGGTTTGCACACATCAGCAGACTACCACCAGACAGCATACCACAACATGCTATGCTACACAGATACCGCGAATGCAGACCTGGCAAGTAAGAAACAAGAGGCTACAGAGATGTGATTTTTCAGAAGAATTATGAGAATCTCTCTGATGGCAAGAAAAAATAGTCAGAAGTAATGAGTGATAAGAGATAATTACTTATAGAATTCAGAAAGAAAACTGATTTTTTTGGGGTCACATACCAGAGAAGTTTTGGAATACAATGTAACAAAAGGTAAAATTGAGATGAGAAGAGACAGATGGCGACAAAGTGAGATATTGAATACTTGACATAGAATACATGACATAGAATACTTGACATAGAATACTTGACAGTTTAACATCGTGGCATGGACGAAAGTCAGCAGTATTGATAACACATAGTACAACAGATAGAATGATGTGGAGACCAATGATCGACGACACCACACCGCACATGATGATATAACCATGGTAAAGTTATATCTATGTAGTAATGGTAAATTAAGCAAGCTTTTATCTTGCTATAATTGTAAATTTCCATCGTTACAACATAGCTTTCAGTTAAACGAATGAATATTCTAATCTCTTCACTAATCAGTGCCGTTATGTAATCAGAAACACTCAAAGATTTGTGCTACAAAATGAGAATGTTATTGGATTGATCAAATCCTTAGACGAGAATCAGAACCACATACACAAGTTTTATGGCGTCTTGAATCCAAGAGATATAAATACATCATCATCGGGTGCCATGCCGGGTGGCGTAGGCTGTAATGGCTCTCCACAGCTCTCTGTCCACAGTATTATGTATCAAAGTCGTTGTTGTTTTCTTGCCGTGCCAGGTTGACAAACTGTCTAATATTTTCTCACGTTGTCGCCCTCTGTCTCTGGTGCCTTCAATCTTGCCTGTTGTGATTATGTTCTCTAAACCTGCCTGTCTCATGAAGTGGCCAAAATAGAAGATTGCCTTTTTCTTATATTGTTGATTAAGGTCCGTTTCGCATTTAACTCTTTCAACACCTCTACATTAGTTTTTCTGGCAGGCCATGGTATTCTCAGCATTCTTCATTAGAACCACATCTCTGTTGCCTCTAATCTCCCACTTTCCAGTTTGTTTATTGTCCACGACTCGCACCCATAATTTAGTATAGGGGTTATATAAAGACATAGCAGCCGAATAAAAACAAGCTTTCTTACATCATTTTCACAATTATTTACGTGAGTTTCGTTGGTCGGTACAGGCGGGCGACACAAAATATATAAATAGTGACCAACGAAAAGTACGGCACTATTAAAAATGGTCACGTATGAAGGCGTGTTCTAATTATGCTGGTATGTTCTATTTTGCGATTGGTCACGGAGTTAGCAATATAAATTAAGATGTAACTAAGAGTAGCATTGATATAGATACGAATTGAGGGGGGGGGGGGCTGGCAGATAAACGGACTGAGAGGTAGGAATATTTACTGGCTGAACTCGATGTAAAGAGTTGTGTGTGTGTGGCTGAACTCGATGTAAAGAGTTGTGTGTGTGTGGCTGAACTCGATGTAAAGAGTTGTGTGTTTTTTTGGTTACAAGAAACAACAGAAATATATGGAAGTAGAGTATTTACTGAGTTGTGCAAAGTATTATGTTGTCACGTCTGTCCAACATTACTAATGAATGCCTATCATAAATGCTGAAATAAATGTCTATCAGAATGAAGAAACACATTACTTACCACTAAAGTTGTTACGAGATGTGAAACATTGACGTGTTCAGGCACAGTCAGAAGTAGAACTTGTCCTAGAGTACCAATAGTTGGAGAACCTATCTCTGTGTTTTTAACATTGAAGGTAAGTGTGGCCAAGCCTTGCTCTGATGAAACTGATGTGGAAACATGTTATAGACAGTTGTGTTAGCAGAACAGTGCCACAAGTTACATGTCAGTAACTGACAGTCATTGTGCTAACCGGACAGTGTAACAAGTTATATATCAGTAACTGACAGTCATTGTACTAACCGAACAGTGTAACAAGTTATATATCAGTAACTGACAGTCATTGTACTAACCGGACAGTGTAACAAGTTATATATCTGTAACTGACAGTCATTGCACTAATCGGACAGTGCCACAAGTTACATGTCAGTAACTGACAGTCATTGTGCTAACAGGACAGTGTAACAAGTTATATATCAGTAACTGACAGTCATTGTACTAACCGGACAGTGTAACAAGTTATATATCAGTAACTGACAGTCATTGTGCTAACCGGTCAGTGCCACAAGTTACATGTCAGTAACTGACAGTCATTGTACTAACCTGACAGTGTAACAAGTTATATATCAGTAACTGACAGTCATTGCACTAACCGGACAGTGCCACACGTTACATGTCAGTAACTGACAGTCATTGTACTAACTGGACAGTGTAACAAGTTATATATCAGTAACTGACAGTCATTGCACTAACCGAACAGTGCCACAAGTTACATGTCAGTAACTGACAGTCATTGTACTAACCGGACAGTGTAACAAGTTATATATCAGTAACTGACAGTCATTGCACTAACCGAACAGTGCCACAAGTTACATGTCAGTAACTGACAGTCATTGTACTAACCGGACAGTGTAACAAGTTACATGTCAGTAACTGACAGTCATTGTGCTAACCGGACAGTGCCACAAGTTACATGTCAGTAACTGACAGTCATTGCACTAACCGGACAGTGCCACAAGTTACATGTCAGTAACTGACAGTCATTGTACTAACCGGACAGTGTAACAAGTTATATATCAGTAACTGACAGGCATTGCACTAACCGGACAGTGCCACAAGTTACATGTCAGTAACTGACAGTCATTTACTAACCGGACAGTGTAAGAAGTTACATGTCAGTAACTGACAGTCATTGTGCTAACCGGACAGTGCCACAAGTTACATGTCAGTAACTGACAGTCACAGCACTAACCGAACAGTGCCACAAGTTACATGTCAGTAACTGACAGTCATTGTACTAACCGGACAGTGTAACAAGTTATATATCAGTAACTGACAGTCATTGCACTAACCGGACAGTGCCACAAGTTACATGTCAGTAACTGACAGTCATTGTACTAACCGGACAGTGTAACAAGTTACATGTCAGTAACTGACAGTCATTGTGCTAACCGGACTGGGCCACAAGTTACATGTCAGTAACTGACAGTCATTGTACTAACCGAACAGTGTCACAAGTTACAAGCCAATAACTGAAAATTAACATTTGATTTGGTCTGCTCTGTAAAATGTTAACTGCATATTTACATTTGATTTGGTCTGTTCTGTGAACTGTAAAACTTAAATAGTTCGTCTTCACAATTTTTACCTATTGGCACACTGTTCTAAATCAGTTACTTCAAATATAATTGTACGTACAAGTGATTGCTTTTTTGTAATTGAAATGGCATATTCTGATGGTGATGATGTTGGGTGATCATATACTAACCTGCCATGGTGTATCCAATGAAGACAGCAAACACACACATCTCCAGACTTACACTAGTTCCTGTGTTTGGGCACATTGCAAAATTGTCATGTATATATGTATTTGCTTTGGACAACAAATTATCAAACTATTGTAGCAGTCGTTTGCTGTTCACATCTGGCATTGTAACAGTCGTGTAAATTTCACATTAAGTGTTGTAACAGTTGTCGCAAATACAATTCACATCTCTTTATCTCTAATGTATATGATCTAAACCTTACGTTATCTCAAATCTACCTTATCTCACAGATACGTCTCAAATCTACCTTATCTCACAGATACGTCTCAAATCTACCTTATCTCACAGATACGTCTCAAATCTACCTTATCTCACAGATATGTCTCAGACCTGTCTTATCTCACATATATGTCTCAATAGGTGCTATCTCAAACATATCCCGTCTCAAACCTATGCAATATCGAATTTATGTTATCACAAATCTATGCAATATCGAATTTATGTTATCACAAATCTATGCAATATCGACTTTATGTTATCACAAACCTATGCTATCTAATAATATATTGTTCTCAGTGTAATGTTTTCTCAGAACGATGCCATTTTAAGTCTTCTTAATCAGAAATAGATTTTAATCATTTTATATTACATCTATTTTATCACAAATCCGATTCCTCAAATCTATTTCATCTGGTATTTATTTCTCTCAATATATGTTATCTGAAATCACGTTTCTCCTTCTTCTTCAGCGTTCATTCTCAAACTGCCGCTGGATCTCTCTTGTAGCAGGACAATTGTCCTACTCGATTACAACAGCAGGATTAGTCCAGAGAATGGTACTGCTTTGTTGTGTCGCCCTTTATTTGTACTAATGGCTCGACACATTCGTCTTCGTAAAGCATCTCAAATCCATGCTTTCTCGCGTCCTTGGTTTTTCAAATCTATGTATGTTCTCTTAGGTGTATAATACACGATTATATCAGTCAAACATCATGGCGACGGCACAAAATATTTTCCACAATGCAAAGACGACAAAAGTAATTCATATCAACAGAAATTAACTCACACCCGCAATAGTCATTGACAAGGAACAACAAGAAAATGTCAGCAACTTTGAATATCTCGGGTCAACCACCTACAGCACAAGAGATGATCAGCAGAGATTAGAAAGTGATTAGCGAAAAACATTACAGATGAAAAATCTACGGAAATGGGCAAAAATAAAAACAAGATGATAACTATTAAAAACCTATATTTTTCCAATGGCGGCATGTGGTTGTGAGACGTGGGCAATGACGACCGCAATGGAAATTGAAATATCAACATTCGAAATGAAATGTTATAGAAGGATAATCTAAGAATATCATGTACAGAAAGAGGAACCGTTGCAGACGTCAGCAAAGATCTGAACTTAGAAGAAAACTGGCTCCTCAAAACTATCCACACAAAAAAACGCAAGCTAACTTATTTTGAACATATACAAAGACACACAACGGGTATAGAGAGATTAATCATGGAGGAAAAAAGTTCCAGCGAGGACAACGTTCTGCAAGGGATACGTCACATGATGATGATGCTGGCATTCATAGCAAGAGTCGGGACATTTGTTCAGGTGGCAAAGCTGAATGTCACACTTGTTGCATGTCAAGTTTCCAACCCCTTAATTGTTTGTTCTTGACATGTGATATATTTCTTCTTCACTATAAACCAAAGCTTCATTTAAGATCAATTATAAATGTTCTACACATCAGCTTCAGTACTAAATGTTCTACACATCAGGGGCAGTAATAAATGTTCTACACATCAGAGGCAGTAATAAAGGATTATAACTATTAATATCTGTACATCTTGTTTAAAGTCATCATCATCATCATCAAGTGCCGCCTCCGCAACGAAGGTTAGCTGCAACGGATCTCAAACATCCCCTATCTCTTGTCTAAAGTATTGCTTTTCACCTGGTTAGAATTTCTGGTCGTGTGATTGAAGTGTTAGACATTACTAATACATGCATAACACCACCAGTAAAATATTGGCGATAGACTTCCAAGCCCAAGCAAGATTGAACTTTTTTTTCGACGAGCCAAATAACGTCTCTTCTATAAAGGTCCCATTAGGACCAATACGTTGATAATTGTCTTTGTTCTATGTTTTCTTGTTATTTATTATTATTTATATCTATATTTAGGTATCTACAGTAACCTGTATACTTTATTTAGTATTTATCACTTATTTAACTTCTCTGGCACCGAAGTCGGCGTCAAATGTGTTTGTCATGAATGTTTCCAGCTTGAAGATTGTGTTGCTCTGTTATGTCTGCAACATTTATCCGCTCGCATCTACTTTTCTTTTGTTAATATAGGGGCTTATACAAAATGTGAATGCATACTGATTGCTGTCTGACACATGACAGCTCCTTCCCTTGAACACACGTGTTACACATATCATTCCAATATTATCTATAGGTCAGCACATGTGAATGTGTTTCAACTATGCCTAGATGAGATGAGTTTGAATGAAGTATCCTCTGCTCAATGCACTAGAGCACGAATGTTCATCTATTTTATTATCATAAGTCTAGTAGGCAGGTTATTCATGGATCATGTTCACAAACTACTAGTCGCATAACAATGTAATTATTATGTTTCTGTTTCTACAAGATAGTAATCGTTCAATGTGTCGAAGACAAGGCCCGATCTTTGTCTCGGCCTTGTTACTAAACATATATCCCATATCTCATTGTGTAATCACTAAGATAATATGGACACGATAAAACACATATGACTAGTTTGGTATCAAAGTTCAGCTTCCTTGTTTGTTGAGTGGAGCAGATAACATACTTGGAAACTCCAGTACAATGTCATTCTTCACATGAATACAACAGAGAATTATTTCATAGATATAAACATTCAAGAAGATAATATTTTTACATTTGTATGCGTGAATTTGAAGCACGCACACACACACACACATAACGAATAAAACTACATGGGATACATCTTCCAGTGTATGGTAACAACCCTAAACAGGAAGTAGGTGGCTGGGGTAACACTGGGCAAAGTCTCAAGATATACAAAAATAGGTAGGTTTGTTACCAAAATAAAACATAAAACAACTTAACAACGAGATACAGAGACAGACGACGTTTCGACTATAAAGCCTTCATCAGGACAAACAAATGACCACAATAAAATAAATCTTACATGGAGACAAATAGGGTTATAATGAGGAGGACAATAGCAGATAGGTAATGAGGGAAGAAAAGATGTGGAAGCATGATAGGTCAGAAAAAAGTATGGGGAGAAGTTAGTAGTAAGTAGGGAGGAGAAAGTAGACTGAAGAAAGTGAGATGAACAAAAGAAAAGATATGGTAGCAAGTAAATTAAAAGTACATTAAAAATACCTCACAAGTGGCAACATAGAATGAATGCTACAAACAAGCAATCATGATGTAAGGGAAGAGCAAAATGAGATGGTACGAGGGATCAGCTGGGAGAGAGAAAGGGGAGAGAGAAAGAGGCCAAAAAGGCAGGAACAGAAGAGAAAGAGCGAACAGCAGGAAGAGAATATGAGCAGATAATGGTGATATATGAGAATAAAATAGTAAAATAACTTAACTGATGCAGCGACTGGTCTACGTTTCTTCCAAATGAATGAGTACACACATAATGGCAACAAAGTAAACAAAATGGACAGTGAAAACCATATTTTTATCAAGGGTCATGATAGCACGTATTTGTACATGTTAGAAAAATAAAGACATGCCACAGTAATAGACGGTACCCGAGGCGCCGAAGTGAAAAGAAAACACACCCGTGAAAGGGGAGAACAATGGAAAAGACAATAGCCTGTCTGGAAAAATGGGACACAGCGATTACCAACTGATGAGAGTACAGGGGCATAAGTCGAACAACTAAGAGGGAGGGGGGTTGGTTGTGAACCATGACTACACCCAAATAGCCATAGAGAAAGATGACAGAGTATAAGAAAAATGCAGAGGTAGAAAATAAAAGAGGCAAAATAAAAGGAAGAAAAAGAAAAGGAGAAAGAAAGAGACCGAAAAAAAGTACGTGATGGATCGACAGGCTTCCTGCCTCACACGACTTGGATGGCTCGGATACAGTGGTTCCCCCATATATATTTATGGAGCCAACGTGCAGTACGGGCAACGCCTCCAAACGGGTTGCAACGTACGGTTGGTCTCACACAGATGCGAACCTCGTTTCATTGGACACTTCCCTCCCCACGGTGCATGCCCCAAATCAAGGGAACGTGTATCGTGGCTAGAGGCCCTGTCCTTTGATCGTTGTTCCCATAGATGAGCTAGTGTACAGTGCGAGCAACACCCACATAGGGGGTTGCGACGTGCGGCTAACTCATCCCTTTATCATCTTCGGTTTATGCGACCGGTCTCATTTTCCAACACTTGGCCTACAAGGCACTTGTCGTTGCGGTTGTGACCTTGGTCCATCTTCCGTCACATTTTATTGGGAACTCTGCTACACCGACCTCCTCTTACTACGACATTGTGGACAGATGACCCTTACTTCGTCACCTACGACGCTACGACCCTCCACTTCCTCACATGCATTGGGTGTAGCTCCGGGTCTGCCTCCTCCCGCTATGGTCTTCTTTTCCTGTCTCCTTAGTCCCTATCTTCTCTGGTGCCCTTCTCTCCGGTACCCTCTTCCTATGTCTCGCTATATCAGCCCGATACCATCTCACGACATGCTTCCCCGCGATAGTCCCTTACCCTCCCCTGCTGTACCCTCCTTGTGTCCTCTGGGCTCCCTCCCACCCACACTTTACTTTCTTGCGTGACGTATCTCCGTCTAGGGGCTTTCGTCGATCCATCACGTCCTCTTTTTTTTGGTCTCTTTCTTTCTCCTTTTCTTTTTCTTCCTTTTCTTTTCTACCTCTGTATTTTTCTTATAATCTTTCATCTTTCTCTATGGCTATTTGGGTGTAGTCATGGTTCACAACCAACCCCCCCCCCTTCCTCTTAGCTGTTCGACTTATGCCCCTGTACTCTCATCAGTTGGTAATCGCTGTGTCACATTTTTTCCAGCCGGCTATTGTCTTTTCCATTTTTTCAGTTGGCTGTTGCCTTAGATCCACGTTACAAGAAACTCACCTGTCTAAGACGAGAGAAACTTGAAGCAATGCATTGTCCAATGCATTCCGGGACTTCTACGATAAAAGACACATTGCAGGACGTCCAACAGGCTCAGAAAAAAGGCAATGATGAGATAAAAATACCTGTGCCGAAGCAACAAAAACTTACTCTGTTGCTGAGCGACTCTGAATCGAATCAGATGCAGTACACGGTGCACAGGCCGAGCTGACGCGGTACCAAGAAGAAACTCCCATTCCAGAAACAGAATGGAATGTGGTGAGAAAACTCTCATGTGGTGGAAACTTAGTAACCATGGTTTTCCTGTCCTAAGCAGTGTTGTGCAAACAATTCTTTTTGTAAATTCAATTTGTGTAAAATCTGTTCCGTGCGAAAGACTGTTCAGTTCTTCAAGGTACATTGTCAATAAAATGCGATCATGTCTGCTTCCAGAAAATGTAAACGCTCTGGTTTGTCTGCGTGACTGGCTAAAGCGATGCTTACTATAAAGTGACTGACAGTCTGTATACTGTATAAGTTTTATAATTAAACTCTCTACTCTTTTTTTTTAAGTTTTAGAACAATCACGTCAGTACTACAGTTTAAATTTACAACATTTTTGTCATGGATTGTTGCAGATGAAGTTAAGTCATGGATTGTTGCAGATGAAGTTAAGTCATGGATTGTTGCAGATGAAGTTAAGTCATGGATTGTTGCAGATGAAGTTAAGTCATGGATTGTTGCAGATGAAGTTAAGTCATGGATTGTTGCAGATGAAGTTAAGTCATGGATTGTTGCAGATGAAGTTAAGTCATGGATTGTTGCAGATGAAGTTAAGTCATGGATTGTTGCAGATGAAGTTAAGTCATGGATTGTTGCAGATGAAGTTAAGTCATGGATTGTTGCAGATGAAGTTAAGTCATGGATTGTTGCAGATGAAGTTAAGCCATGGATTGTTGCAGATCAGATACAAATAGTTGATCTTTATATGCGTTATAATTAATCGACATTAATCGATTAACTTTTTTTTCCGATTAATCGAACAAGAAAATTTTAACCAGTACCAGTCCTACTTCTTAGTAATCGGGTTGTTCCGTGTCATTCTCTCAACTTTGTCGCCTGCGTAGTCTGTGTAGTGGGGAAGAAAGCTCACGACTTTTTCTGCTTTCGCTTATACCCTGACAGAGCATAAGGTCTGCCCTGCTTCGGGTGTGCAGCCCCTCATCCTCACGTCAAGATATCCCGGTAACACTCAGGAATTTTCTCCATGGACAAGGTCAAATTTGTTCTCACCTTCCACCCTCACATCTCTGCTGTCCGTAGTGTGGTATTCTGGCACCTTCCTCTTCTTCAGTCCAATCCCCTAGACGCGCCCTGTGCTCCGTTACATACTATCCCTCCCCTTTGGTTGCTTACAGACGTGAAATAATCTCAGGATATCTTGTTGCAAAGTCATCTCACGTCTGGCGAGACATCTGTGGCTGTATAGCAGATGTTACACATGATGTGTCTATCTCACACAGACCCGTTCTGTCACATTCCCCCGGCAAGAACATACAACATGAAATAAAAATATAAAGACACAAAGGAAGACCAAGACGAAGGTGAATTGAAGGAGTTACCAATATTTTGAGATGTCACAATATTACTGCATATCAAGCTATGACACGTGACATAGCCAGAAAACCGATCAAACGTGACATAACCAGAAAACCTATCGTCATTCGCTTTCTTTCATTACTGCGTGTTTTGCTGTTAAGGAGTGCAGTGAAGCTGTTAAGGCTGCGGAAATAAAGGTTGCTTTGCCAAAGCTGTCGCCACGACGTGTGCAGGAATAATTTTTTATTGCACCTCCGACAGATAAAAATCCTTGTCCCAACCGCGGATTGAACCCGAGACCTCAGGAATTTGCTGCGACTAATTACAGCACAAGCAGAGAAAAGACAATCGATATATACGTAAACGGTGCTGTTCTTACTCTTCGCTTATTATGTTGTGAATTTGTTATTTAACCAGTTCTTTTTTTTTTCTTCAAACTTTCGGTTTTCATGTGTTATCATGTTTTGTTTAAATATTAGGCCTATATTATTATTGCCTAGAAGCAATCATGAGAGAAGTATTAGATGACTTTCATCTAACAACAAAGATCGAATGCCGATAAATTTATAATCTCCGCTTCGCTGATTATATTGTTCTGATGGCCACAACAGAAGCAGCACAAGAGTAAACAACAAGGTTAGAGTTATCTGGCAAAAAAAACACCAACTTGATATGAATATCAATGCAGATAAGAGTAAAATATTGGTGAATAGAAGTTCTCACTTAGTTCCAACCAATATAAAGCTGAACAATCGAAGGTTGGAGGAGGTTTCTATGTTCACTTATCTGGGAGTCCAGATTAGTGGCGATGGTGAATCAACAAAGTTAAGAAACTGTTGGCAATGGTCATGGTCGCCACAACACGATTAACCACCATTTGGAAAAAGCAGGATCACAACCTGTGTTAAGATCAACTTATATAGGCCTAAATCTTTGATTTTGTCAATATTTCTATATTGCTGTTAGACATGGACTCGGCAGATTTGGAGAGAAGAATACTAGCGTTTGAAAACAAATGTTAAGACGTATGTTAGGTATCTGTAATCGAGAACATAAGACCAATGTTTTTGTATATAATAAAACTAATTAGTTAGCTGGACAAGAATCACTGTTGACTTATAGAATTACTATTATACATTGGGGTCTTTGTTACCTCTAATATTTTATGGTAGTGTGTCCTGATATAACCAAATTGGACTTTGTTGTCCCCTGGTTGAAAGGGCCACGCACAATCTTTCTGCACAAAATGTCTCATTGTGACACCCCTACGAATTATGGGTTTATAATAATAATAATTATTATTTTATCCAGTTATATGAAAATGTTAAGAAAATTTAGTACTAGGAAGCAAATTAAAAACCCAGTAACCCCAAAACAAAAGCCAGATCTAGTGCAGAAAAGCCTTATCTGTGGCATCACTGGTTGTCAAGTGTAGAATATGTCAGTATTGTGTTGTTGTTTTTTTAATCTGAATATGGCATACACTATTTATTCTCAATATTAATAACTAACATTGTGTTTACTAAAGCTATAATAAATATGTAGGTCTATGTTGAACTTGTCAGCAAGCCGGCATATCAACCAATAAATGTAACTTGTTTTTTAACTGTTGAAACTGCATGTACAAACATGTAAGACGCCATGCACACAGCAACAACAAAAACAAACACTGTAAACTATATCAAATGACCAGATTTCTACACTTCATTAAAGTACTTTTAACACATTTTAAAACAATTGTTTATATAAGCATGATCTAAATTAGTCTATCAACCAATTGGAATGGCGTAGGCGATTATCTCCACGACTCTCTGTCTCTTAGCTCGGTTTTCATGCCATGATACATCTAGCAACTTCTCTGTGTCGTCCCTTGTCTCTTCTCCCCAAGATCTTTGTTATTAAGTGTTCAAGCTGTGTTCTTTTCAGCACATGCCATAGAAACTTTGACTGTCTTCCCGCTAATGTTATTAGGGGCAGACAGTCAAGTTTGATATGATTGATCTTTTTACATAACATAGGTACTTGGACAGAATTTTCAAAATAATGCTACATAATTACAAATACTGTAGTTAGATAGTCCTTAAAAATTCAATGATACCTCAACCAAATATGTTTGTCAACCATGAAAAAAGTTACAAATTTGTTTCAAATTAATTTGACATCAAACTAATTTACATGAAACATAGGAAAATATAAATGAAACTTGGGCGTTACCTAAACTTGTGATCATAAAATGTAGCTGAGCTGACAATCTCTGAATTGTCTTTGTTTTTTCAATAATACAGCACACAAACTATACATTTTTGTGTTCGTGAAGACAAGATGCTTATGTTGATTACATTTCTGGAATTTTCAGATGGACACAGAACTAATTAATATTCAAATTGGCTGCTAATTTGCATAATTATATTGAAAATTAATTAAATATCTATTAAACATATTAAAATACCACAGAAACTATATATTTTTGTATTCACAAAGACAAGACTACATTTCTGTGATTCTCAGAAGAATGTACAACTAATTAATATTCAAAATGGCTGCCAATTTGCATAATTAAAACAAATGTTGATGTTTTAAAAAAATTAACTTCTATTTTCTGCAACATCCTGCATCCTTAAAAGTTACATATATAAAAAGAAAAATGGTTGGTTGGTTAATGATCCAGTGGTCCATGGACTCATGCCCTTTGACCCAATGCCATTGTGTGATATATGCATGTGTTTGCGAGCTGTTGTTTTGTTTCATATAATGTGTTCCATTTATCTGGCCCTGGAAGGAGAAGCATTTTCCTGACATCATCCAGTGCTGGACATTCAAAAAGGTGGTGGTCAACAGTTTCATAGGGATGAGTACATATCCGGCATCCTGGAGTGTATTGTGGTTGTATTCTGTTCAGGTGATTGTTAAGCTGTACATGTTGTGTGTGCAGTCGGAAGATGATACTCTGGTCTTTCCTTCCCAGGAGGTTGATATTGTCTTTAGGATTGGGCTGGTTATATATTGATAGACTTCCCTCCCAGTGTTTCCTAAGGCCCATCTGTTCATCCAATTTTCTTTGTTCACAGAACATCATTTTAACTGTGTGTGTGGTTTTTTTTGTGTATATAGTTGTTCTAGTTTTCTCCCTTCTTTGCTAGTCTGTCTGCCTTGTCATTGCAACGTGTGTTTGAGTGGCCAGGAATCTACTGCATAACAATGCTGACTTCATAAGATGTAAGGAAAATGGTTAAAGAACTTAATAAATCTAGTTTCAAACATGACAAATGACGACATCACTAAATGTAAATTCTAGTCACAAGAAATTTATAACCTAAGCAAAACTGGATGTCCAAGTGAGAACATCCATCTTCATTAGTCTTTCACTTGCATAGATACATTTTGTAATAACAAACAAAACTAGTGACTACCAAGTTTAGCCGACCAATAATAGTCTCCGATTTGTTATGTCTGTACTGACAGTAACAGTGTAGTACTCACAAAGTTACTATATAGTCATACTCATAGTGTAGTGATATAAATATCTAAGTATTCATAGTAAAAGTTAATACTATTTATCCAGTGCTTTTTTCTGGAGGTACACCATATTCACCTTTTTATAATAAACTTTTTTGTTGGTACTTCATTTAATCAATTCTGCGCAAGCCTAAGGAAATTTCATGCCCATGGATTGGGAAAGTTAGAGTATGAAAAACTCTAACAAAAGTCAATCTCATCAAATTCTAGCCAGTTAATTTTTGGAATTAAAATAAATGCTTGGAAAATAGGCCTGTACTACCTAGAGGAACACATAAAAAAACTAATAAAACCACAGAAATTCAAACACACACCTTTTTTTAAAGACAGTGAGATTACTAATTAAACTGTGCAATTGATTTCTCAAAATATTTCATCTGAAAGATAATGTATTTTTATGAAAATTTCCAGTCCAATCCCAAAACCTCTGTCCTCAGCCATATGGCCAAGTATAGAAAAGTCAAGTACAGAATATTCCTTGATGTTGTCAATCTAGGAATGTTCTATGACCGCCTTTTCTCCTTCCACTCTTGACCGATCCTTGATAATAGTTTTAGAAAGTGAGCCATATCTATTTACATGTCCAAGCCAAATTATTTTACACTGTTTCACCACTGCCAAAAGTGGTTCTTGATAACCTGCTAGTTTGTTTATTTGCTGCCGGACAAATATATTTGTCTTGTGTTCTATATAACTAATTCTTAACAAACATCTGTAATACTTATATTCAAAATCCTGAGTCCTTTCTTCTATGTCTGCATTGAGTGTTTAGCTTTCACATCCATATAAAAATATAACTAGTAATGGCTACTAGAATAGAATGATCTTTTCTGTCAAATTTATCTTACTTTTCCACATCATATTCAACCTTGCCATGACAGCCATCACATTCACAAGTCTTAGTTTGAACTCATTTCTGAGTAGTTGTCATCATCAAATATTTGTTATCCGAATATTTGAAGGTAGTAACTTCATTAAGTTGGTGACCATTGAACAGGATATTCATGGGATCTTGCTTGGTTTCATTAGTCACCAATATCTGATTTTTATCAATGTTAATTTCTGTGCCATATATCTAGCTAACTTCTTCCAACTTTTAGGCGATTTCAGGATATCAATATTTTCAGCATTTCTAGATTGTGTGATTAGTAGATATCAGTACTTTTATTTCTAGATTGTGGGATTAGTAGATATCAGTACTTTTATTTCTAGATTGTGATTAGTAGATATCGGTACTTGTATTTCTTCTGATTAGTAGATATCATATCAGTACTTGTATTTCCAGAATAGAGAATGTAACTAGTAATAGCAGTAACAATAGACTTATTTTTTCTTACTATTTTAATTTGGCAATCTTGCTTCAATGCCAAGGTCATAAATTTATGATAATTTGGTTGCAGATATGAAGTTTGAAAAATGATGGAAGATTTCCGTCGTGTTTACATCAGACTTTGCAAGGATCATCACATAGATGCCCAAGATTGTGTGCTAGAAAGGCTGAACAGGTGTTTGTACAAGTCATATTTACCGGTTGAATTACTAAGTCGTCCTTCTTTTTTTTTGTTACATCCCAAAATTAGGGTCTACCTTCATATTTTTTACTGCGCAGATCCACAATTTTGTGACGTCATTTACTTCCCGCTTAATGCTAGATACAAAATGGCTACCGTAATTGTAAGTTTGTTAGAGATATATAATTATGTTACAGTCACGAGGACTGCTTTCAGATTCAATTTTCCCGCCACCAACTGAGAGCCCCTATACCATCTGCACATCATCCACTGAGAGACTCATCATACAACCCTCCTAAAATTAATATCTCAACCTCGAACTACTGATAGGTAATTTTAGACCAATTAGACAAGGAAAATAATTTTCAGGACTAAATAGCCTCAATTTCATTTTATATTCTACAAAAAAATGGTATACTGATATCTATCTCTATATCTATAAACCCATAACCCTTCAGGGTCGTAGGGGTACCACATTGGATGCTTCAGCACACAGAGTCCTCCAGCGAATTCTATCCTCAGCGATGCGGATGAGTGTGGAAATATCTAGCCCTGTCCATTCCTTGATGTTGTCTGTCCATGTCTTTAATTGTCCTCCTCTGCTTCTTCCACCCTTGACAGTTCCCTGCAGTATTGTTTTTGACAAGGAATTGTGCCTGCATACATGCCCGAACCATGCTAGTTTTCATTGTTTCACTATTGAAAGCAATGGCTCCTGGACACCTGCACACATCTCTACTTTATTTCTTACGTACACATTGGTCTTATGTTCCCTATAGGAAATTCGTAGAATTCTTCTGTAGCATTTATACTCGAAAGACTGTAATCTTCTCTCCATGTCCGTAGTGAGTGTCCAACTCTCACAACCATACAACACAACAGAAAGCACCAGCGACCTATACAGTTTGATTTTCACTCCAACACTGATGTTGCTTTTCCAAATCACAGTTAGCCTTGACAAGGACGCTAAAGCCATCTCCAGCCTTATTTTTAGTTCTGCTTTGCATTTACCATCGCTGCATATACTGGATCTGAGGTATTTGAAGGTATTCACCTCTTCAAGCTTGTGTCCATTCATCATGATATTAGTCTGGTTTTCTGTGTCTCTGCTGTTTACCAAGATTTTGCTCTTATCTGAATTGATTTCCATTCCGTACTTGCTGGTAACTTTTTCTAACTTTGATGTTAATTCTTGCAATGATTGTTCTGACCCAGCTATAAAATCAATATCATCAGCGAAATGCAAGTTGCAAATAGGGCGACCTCCGATCGATATAGACGTGTTGTAGTCATGTAATGTCTCTTGTATGATGTGCTCTAAGTATATGTTAAAATGTGATATATGATATACTGAATGGGAGATATTGTGTGGACACTGTATGACGTGTGGACACTGTATGACATGTTTGGACACTGTATGACATGTGTGGACACTGTATGACATGTGTGGACACTGTATGACATGTGTGGACACTGTATGACATGTGTGGACACTGTATGACATGTGTGGACACTTTATGACATGTGTGGACACTGTATGACATGTGTGGACACTGTATGACATGTTTGGACACTGTATGACATGAGATTTTTTATTATCTATGTACTTGCCCCGAAGGACATACTGAATAGGAGAGATTGGAACATCAATATACTTGTCCAGAATACAGTGTTGTCCAGAATACAGCGTTGTCCAGAATACAGTGTTGTCCAGAATACAGTGATGACAATTTAAGCATCTATAGATACTTGTCCAGTATACAGTGATGATTCTTTAATGACTAGTTAGTTAGTTGGTTGTCGGATCATCACTGCAAACTCGACACGTCCATGGTTGCTCCAATCTCTCCCTGAGTGTATCCGCTATTACACTTCTACTGACGGTACCGGTCCAATGCTGGTTGACCATCATTCTTCTGCTCCCTCCAAAATGTTCACTTCTAGCAACACCACATTTCAATCCCTGATCTTTAATCCTGGCCATTGAAAAGGAATTATCATCCACACTAGTCTCACTCTCGTGTGCTATATCTCTTAAGGAATTCAAAATGTCAGCTCGATCCATTGCCCTGTGCCACAATTGCACATGACGCCAGTTTAACTGCTCTTTCATTGCCTCAAGCACCCACATGCCCTGGCACAAAAATAAATGTAACCACTTTCAAATGCCATGATCTTTTATGACTATTTCTAAGTTATCCAAACACTAAGGTATTGTTGGGCCCACAAGGAGAACAAGAATATTAACTCTGCCACCTGTCCAAGGATATAAATACATCTTCAGTAAGGAGGGGGGGGATGTTTCTCAAGAAAAAAGAGCATTTTCTTGTGCAATTCATTTCTTTTAATCAGAAAATTGTTGACCTTTTTGTATGTTTAAAAAAACCTTTAAAAGGTTATCTATCCATATCTATAAACCCGTAACTCTTCAGGGTCATAGGGGTACCACTTTGTCTATCTGTATCTTTCCATGACTGTCCATATCTGTATAAGAAGGTTATATCTGTCCATGACTGTCCGTGTCTGTATAAGAAGGTTATATCTGTCCATGACTGTCCGTGTCTGTATAAGAAGGTTATATCTGTCCATGTCTGTATAAGAAGGTTATATCTGGCCATGACTGTCCGTGTCTGTATAAGAAGGTTATATCTGTCCATGACTGTCCATGTCCATATAAGAAGGTTATATATCTGTCCATGACTGTCCATGTCCGTATAAGAAGGTTATGACTGTCCGTGTCTGTATAAGAAGGTTATATCTGTCCATGACTGTATAAGAAGGTTATATCTGTCCATGACTGCCCATGTCTGTATAAGAAGTTTATATCTGTCCATGTCTGTATAAAAAGGTTATATCTGTCCATGACTGTATAAGAAGGTTATATCTGTCCATGACTGCCCATGTCTGTATAAGAAGGTTATATCTGTCCATGACTGCCCGTGTCTGTATAAGAAGGGTATATCCACCACTAAAAGTCACGTTCTGATTATCTGAGTGAGGGGGTGGTGGTTTATTATCCATACTGCCACCATTATCTATGGTCTTGCACCTGTCATAAGAGGAGACTAAGAAGTTTGAGCGTGGATTTAACAACTGTGTACAATGATCTCAGCAGTGATGACATCTGCTGGACACTTTTACCTGCAGAATGCCTCTTTATCAGTGATTGGCTGCATCAAAAACAGTAAACATGAACATTTCCTTTGTGATCAGTGATTGGCTGCATCGGAAACACTAGATATGAACACTTCTTATGCTTATGTGTCTTAGGTCTGAAAGGAGAGCAAAGAATACTGACACCAGCCATTAACATTATAGGATGTGACTAAGGATGTTTTGGGGATGGTATTGGCTATCTTATCCCTTGGAGGTCACACTGAATCAGAGGTCATGCTAAAGACGGATGTGTCAAGCCAAAAGGCTCAGATATCGCAGCCATGCTGTAAAATATGACATTCCAGACTACATACATCTTGCTATTGTGCAGGAGTTTGAGATGAATTTTAGAAGAAGAAGACTATGTCAGATGAAGACCACGTCAGACATCGCATGACAAAATCATCTCTAGAGTACAGAATAACACAAGGGACAGACAACAAGAGTGACAGATTCTCTGACCTGGCATAGACAACAAGAGTGACAGATTCTCTGATCTGGCAAAAACAACAAGAGTGTCAGATTCATACTGCATTTTGTAGATTTATCCACTAAGGCTAAAGGAAATCGTTACTAGTTTTTCCATTTCAATCATCTTTACATGTTGCTTTCATTTTCGATTTCAATCATTTATGTGCTATCTTTAAATTTTTTAATGTGTTTTTTTGTGGTAGCTTGGCTCAAGGTTCTAATAGTACAGCTATATTTGATCTGTCAACCAGTAGCCTGACACCAAAAACATGTGCAGTACTTGGCAAGGTTTTAGCAGCAGACAGGACATTTGTTGAGGTCAAATTTTCAGACTGTATGCTTGCTGAAGATGGTAAACCAAAATTCTTGTCTTGATTTTAGAAAGTTTTCAAGAAAATGTATAAATTGCTATCATTGTTAGTTTGACAAAGTTATTATAGAGTTGGCATATTAACTAAACATACCATCATGCCTGTCAGTATTAGTTTGACAAAGTTATTATAGAGTTGGCATATTAACTAAACATACCATCATGCCTGTCAGTATTAGTTTGACAAAGTTATTATAGAGTTGGCATATTAACTAAACATACCATCATGCCTGTCAGTATTAGTTTGACAAAGTTATTATAGAGTTGGCATATTAACTAAACATACCATCATGCGTTTCAGTGTTAGTTTGACAAAGTTATTATATAATTGGCATATTAACTGAGTCCGGCTCTGTAGCGAAGTGGTACAGAGCGCATCTGTGATGGACAAGGTACCGAGTTCGATCCTCACCACAGGCAACTGTGCATCCAGACAGTTCAGAAAGCAATGGCAAACTACTGAACATATTTATATTACCTAGAAAATCACCACAGCTAACAAATGCTGGGTTGATAGCTACGTTCTGAATAGGATATGCTACCAATATTAACTAAACATACCATTATGCCTGTCAGTGTTAGTTTGACAAAGTTATTATAGAGTTATTATAAACAGACCTATACCTCTGTTTTATAGACTACACAAAAGCATTTGATAAAGTTAAACATACCATAATGAAGTTATACACATGCTAGAGAATTTGAACATCAACAGTAGGGGTTTCAGAATCATCAAGAACATGTACTGGAAACAAACAGCAGCAATAAGAGTAGGAAATTAATTTGGCCTATTTCAGCAAATCAAACATGTAGTTAATCAGGGATGTGTATTTTCACCAGACCTTTTCTTTTTATACAGTGAAAACATAATTCTTGCTATAATTGATATCCCAGGAATATCAGTGGGAGGACATAACATCAATAATTTGAGATATGAGTGACACTGTTCTGATTGCTAAAAGTGAGGAAGATGTTCAAGATTAATTAATGTAGTAGTCACAGAAAGTAAAGAGAAATGCCTCTTCCTGAACATCAAGAAAACACAAGTAATGGTTATTTCAAAGAAACAAAATAACTTTGCAAGATCAAAGTGAATGATATAGTTTTAAAACAGGCCCACCAATTCAAATAATTAGGTACAATTATTTCAGCACATGGAAGAAGTTCAACAGAAATCAGAAGTAGAATAGGGCAGACAAAAACAACAATCATAAAAATGAAAAATATATTGTGTAATATGACCTTGTCATTAAAGGTGAAGAAGAGAGTTATGCAGTTCTATATAACTCCTATACTAACATATGGATGAGTTTCTTGGACAATGAACAAACAAAAAATTGGGAAATTAGAAGCATTAGGATTTAGTTCTACAGAAGAATGCTAAGAATACCATGATGTGCCAGAAAAACAAATTTGGAGGTGTTGAAAGAGTCAAATGCAAGAAGGAGCTTAATCAATAATATAAGAAAAAGACAATCTTAATTTTTTGGCCACGTTATGAGACAAGGAGGTTTGGAGAACAGTTACAACAGGCAAGATTGAAAGCAACAGAGACGGAGGGCGACAACGTGAGAAAATATTAGACAGTTTGACAACCTGACACGGCAGAGAAACAACAACAATCCTGATACATAATACTGGAGACAGAGAGCTGTGGAGAGCCATGATCACCTATGCCTGCCGGTATGTCACCTGATGATGATAATTATAGAGTTCACATATTAACTCAAAAATACTGTCATCATCATCATGGCTGGGTATTGAGAAGCTAATTAGATTTCATTTAAAAATATTTGTGCCGCCAGGAAAAACATTCATAGCTAAAACTATTGGACTGATTTCACTAAAAATTTACATGTGGAAGTTATTTTATTAAAATGTTACACATGAATGTTTGCAGTTTAGTATTCTTAGAATGAATAAAAATAGCTTATATATTTTCACAGGAAATTGATCGCTATTTTTTAAGATGGGTGTACTGTAAAAATGATCATATTCATTATTTTTTGACAATTTCAGTGCACATCTGTTTGAGTGAAGGGTTTGAATGGATATATAAGTACTTCAAATCAATAGTTAGAACAATGGATGGATATATGATTACTTCAACATTTAGAACAATGGATGGATATATGATTACTTCAAATCAACATTTAGAACATTGGATGGATATATGATTACTTCAAATCAACATTTAGAACAATGGATGGATATATGATTACTTCAAATCCACATTTAGAACAATGGATGGATATATAAGTACTTCAAATCAACAGTTAGAACAATGGATGGATATATGAGTACTTCAAATCAACATTTAGAACAATGGATGGATATATGATTACTTCAAATCAACAGATAGAACAATGGATAGATATATGATTACTTCAAATCAACATTTAGAACAATGGATGGATATATGATTACTTCAAATCAACAGTTAGAACAATGGATGGATATATGATTACTTCAAATCAACATTTAGAACAATGGATGGATATATGATTACTTCAAATCAACAGATAGAACAATGGATAGATATATGATTACTTCAAATCAACAGTTAGAACAATGGATGGATATATGATTACTTCAAATCAACAGATAGAACAATGGATAGATATATGATTACTTCAAATCAACAGATAGAACAATGGATAGATATATGATTACTTCAAATCAACATTTAGAACAATGGATGGATATATGATTACTTCAAATCAACAGTTAGAACAATGGATGGATATATGATTACTTCAAATCAACAGTTAGAACAATGGATGGATATATGATTACTTCAAATCGACATTTAGAACAATGGATGGATATATGAGTACTTCAAATCCACATTTAGAACAATGGATGGATATATGATTACTTCAAATCAACAGATAGAACAATGGATAGATATATGAGTACTTCAAATCAACATTTAGAACAATGGATGGATATATGATTACTTCAAATCAACATTTAGAACAATGGATGGATATATGATTACTTCAAATCAAAAAATGCAAAATGAACAATACAATTTTCTCCTTCTGATGTCATTATACTACTTCACAACCATTATTGCACAAGCATGTGAATTCATCTCTATGCTAATTGTTGTTGGATGAAAATTCTTGGTTCAAATCTTGTCTGCAACATTTTGATTTCCTCTACAATTCCTCTGATCTTGCTAATAATATTGACTTTCCTATGACAGTTGAAATATATTTTAAACATTTCTTTCATAATTGTTCTCCATTAATACAAGTAAATATAAGTAGGAAGCCAGAGGACAATTTTTTAATATTTTTGAGAATAACGGGAATTGAACCAGTCCGTTCAACGGCACCAAATCGCCTAGCAACTATTAAACACGCGTTCTTCCGTACTTGACTAACCACATCTAAAAAAAAAAGATGCAATTTCATCAAGCCTTTCAAACCGTGCACACAAAGTCACCCGAACGGACCGATCGAGACAAGGACTATTACAACAACAACAAACATCCCGTACAGGTATTGAAATATCCTCAGTAACAACAAACACATAACATAATATCCGTATTAGTTATACAAGAACGGACTGGTTCAATTCCCGTTAGTCTCAAGTATATTTTAAATGCATTGCTAATCTAATATTTGTTACTTCTAACTATTGCAGCTATCAAAGGCCGAGTCCAAGATTTGTCTTATAATATTTGTTATTTCTATTGCAGCTATCAAAGGTCTAGCCCAAGGCTTGTCTTACAATACCTATTGTCGTAAACTTGATCTAAAGGTATGTAAATAATGCAGTATTTGTAGCTTGAAATTTTAGTATAACATGCTTTATAAAATTCAACTGTTTCATTGGGTTTTCAGAGTTCATATTCTGATATCAGTCCAATTATTTTGTTGAACCTGCAGAGTTCATATTCTAATATTTTTTGTCTCTATATGTCACTTGATACACAATTGTCTGAACATCTCATCTTGTGATACAGCTAATCTCTAATCTTGTGATACATCTAATCTCTCATCTTGTGATACATCTAATCTCTCATCTTGTGATACATCTAATCTCTCATCTTGTGATACAGCTAATCTCTCATTTTGTGATACAGCTAATCTCTCATTTTGTGATACAGCTAATCTCTCATCTTGTGATACAGCTAGTCTCTATATGTCATCTCGTGACTCAGTGTGCCGCTTACAGTTATCCTGTGACACAACTTTTCTCTACATCATCTTGTGACGTAGCTAATTTCTAAATGTCATCCTGTGACATAGTTTGTCATCTTGTGACATGCCTTGTTTCTCTCTATATGTTATCCTGTGGCATAACTTATCTCTACATGTCATTTTGTGACTCTTCTTGTCTCCATATGTCATCTTGTGACATCTTGTCTCCAAATGTCATCTTGTGACACATCTTGTCTCCACATGTCATATTGTGATAAATGTTCTAATTTGCTCTGTGCATGTACTAAACTCTAGCTATTGATAACTGTTGATGTTACACTTTTTCAGACTCTAGTGTTTGCCTACTGATGGATGTTACACTTTCTCAGACTCTAGTGTTTGCCTACTGATTTTTTATATTCTTGTATCTCACCATAGGGAAACAATATTCGAGGATCTGGGACTGAGGCTCTTGGCAAGATGTTGAAATATAATAAATCTCTTGTCAGGTAATGTGTTTTACTTTCCATGTACTTATTTTCTTATTTGTTTTGGTTAGATGCTTGCCTCTCTTGTGAAACTATATCCCCATGTCTGACAGCACCGTGTCTGTAGGTCCTAGAAACAAAGATTCCCCAGGTGGTCACACATGAAGCTCTGTTGAATTTTGTGAAAATGAGAAACAACAGCAAGAAGACAACGAAAACAATGAAAGCTAGCTGCTAGAAGACAAATATAAATAGCCAAGATATCGATGTCCGACAAAATGGAAAGTTCTGCAGTAACCAGACAAATAATAAGTAAATATTAAATAACGGTCCCAATAGGACTGACACGTCAATAATTGTCTTTGCTCTATGTTTTGTTGTTTTTTTCTTATTATTTTAATATTGATAGTTATCTAGTAGCCTACATACTTTAATTATTATTTACCTATTATTTGTCTGGTTACTGCGGCACTTACCATTTTGTCGGACATCGATATTTTGGTTATTTATAGTTGAATCTTGTCATTGATTTTTATTGAAGATAGTAGGAAAGTAGCATTGGTTTTTCTGTCCAATTTGAGAGTTCCTATCTCGTTGGATGTAGTTGTGTGCTGGTTATTTCGATGAAGACTGCTGAATTGATTTTATCTCCTGTGGACTGAGACTGCACTTTTAATGAACTTAACAAAAAAGCCCATTCAGATAATTGTCAGACTTGTTGGACTTGAGCTTAGATGATATGACTACATTTATCTCAATTCATAGACAAGAAGACAGCTGTTACATGAGATATGGCTACATTCATCTCAATTCATAGACAAGAAGACAGCTGTTACATGAGATATGGCTACATTCATCTCAATTCATAGACAAGAAGACAGCTGTTACATGAGATATGGCTACATTCATCTCAATTCATAGACAAGAAGACAGCTGATACATAAGATAAATGTTCAAAATGTGATCTCACTGTTCCTAGTATTAACCACTTCTCTCTATCATTTCTCATAACCAGAGGTAAATACTAAATAAGTTAGACAGGTTACTGAAGAAAAATACTAAATAAGGTAGACATGTTACTGAAGAAAAATACTAAATAAGTTAGACAGGTTACTGAAGAAAAATACTAAATAAGGTAGACAGGTTACTGAAGAAATACTAAATAAGTTAGACAGGTTACTGAAGAAATACTAAATAAGTTAGACAGGTTACTGAAGAAATACTAAATAAGTTAGACAGGTTACTGAAGAAATACTAAATAAGTTAGACAGGTTACTGAAGAAAAATACTAAATAAGGTAGACAGGTTACTGAAGAAAAATACTAAATAAGGTAGACAGGTTACTGAAGAATAAGAGGTTTTCCTCCGATATTTGGGTTATTATATTTCTTTCAACCACTTTTCTCATTTTTTTCAACCACTTCTCTCTATAATTTATCTCAACCACTACTCTAGCATTTCTCTCAACCACTTCTCTCTATAATTTCTCCCAACCACCTATCTCTAACTTTAATATTTTAATGATGAGAAAATAGGTTTTTATGTTTTCTTCTTCTAGTATGTGTTTGGAATGGAATGGCATGGGTATGCTGGACAATTCTTTTGCTGTGTTCTGTGATGGTGTGGGTTCAAACGCTTCACTCAAAGCATTAGATCTACGCAACAATCAGATCAGTCATGACAGTGTCATAGAGTTATCAGCAGCACTGAAGCGAAATGTACATCTTAGATCTGTGGGTGAGTTCTCTAGCTTCATAGTGTCATCAGTTACACAGAAAACAAATGTACATCTTGCCATAGAGTTATCAGTTGCACTGAAAACAAATGTACATCTTAGGTCTGTGGATGAGTTCTCTTATTGCTTCTGCTTTTCTCTCAAATTGGAATGTCTGTCTTTGGTCATTTGGATTGCATTGTAGTGGTCAACCCATGTCTCTTCAAGATTTCTTTACCCAAGCTCTTGGGAAACCATAGTTCTTGACCATCCAATCTGGATAGGCCAGATTTGTGAGGGTATTTAAAAAGTTTGAATAAAGCAAGAACACTGCAGGTGATTTGAAAGAGACAAAAATAAAAGGAAAAGATCACACTGTGTTCACTCACCTCAAGACCTACTACATTCCAGAGACCAGATTGATGCATTAGCCTCTTGCTCACATTACAACTGGTCTTTCAGAATCTGGATTAGACACATTATCCATCCAAGGAATCACAAACAATCAAACATAACTTTACATTTGTTCAATGCCCTGTTTATCTTCACTTGTGAAGGAGGAACACCATTTCACAGATAATATTTTCTTTAGATTTGTCAATCTGTTGTACCTGTACTTTGTTTATGTCAACAGATCTTAGATGGAATAATTGTGGTCTACTCGGTGGCCGGGCTTTGCTGGAAATGCTGCAGAGCAATAAAACACTATGTAGGTTGGAATTGGCAGGCAACAACATTCCATCTGATATCCTCAAATCTATAGGTTAGCTAGAAATGCTATGTTATTGTTTGTGTATGCTGATGTCACATGATATGTCATTGTTTGTGTATACTGATGTCACATGATATGTCATTGTTTGTGTATGCTGATGTCACATGATATGTCATTGTTTGTGTATGCTGATGTCACATGATATGTCATTGTTTGTGTATACTGATGTCACATGATATGTCATTGTTTGTGTATACTGATGTCACATGATATGTCATTGTTTGTGTATGCTGATGTCACATGATATGTTTAGTATATTTAAACAGAATGATATATGTGTCATATAGTTCAACATAATGATATATATTTATTTATATATTAAATAACCAATTTATAGCTCAAGTACATTTGGCAGTGACATCTTTGAAAGACCAGTGTTTCTCAAGGTTAGCTATATTTAACATTAGCTAGGCAGCATCATATTAGATGTACACACTGTGACACACAGACCACAACATATTAGGTATACATACTCTGTGACACACAGACCACAACATATTAGGTATACATGCACACTGTGACACACAGACCACAACATATTAGGTATACATACTCTGTGACACACAGACCACAACATATTAGGTATACATACTCTGTGACACACAGACCACAACATATTAGGTATACATACTCTGTGACACACAGACCACAACATATTAGGTATACATACACACTGTGACACACAGACCACAACATATTAGGTATACATACTCTGTGACACACAGACCACAACATATTAGGTATACATACTCTGTGACACACAGACCACAACATATTAGGTATACATACACACTGTGACACACATACCACAACATATTAGGTATACATACACACTGTGACACACATACCACAACATATTAGGTATACATACACACTGTGACACACAGACCACAACATATTAGGTATACATACACACTGTGACTCACATACCACAACATATTAGGTATACATACACACTGTGACACACAGACCACAACATATTAGGTATACATACTCTGTGACACACAGACCACAACATATTAGGTATACATACACACTGTGACACACAGACCACAACATATTAGGTATACATACTCTGTGACACACAGACCACAACATATTAGGTATACATACTCTGTGACACACAGACCACAACATATTAGGTATACATACTCTGTGACACACAGACCACAACATATTAGGTATACATACACACTGTGACACACAGACCACAACATATTAGGTATGCATGCACACTGTGACACACAGACCACAACATATTAGGTATACATACACACTGTGACACACAGACCACAACATATTAGGTATACATACACACTGTGACACACAGACCACAACATATTAGGTATACATACACACTGTGACACACAGACCACAACATATTAGGTATACATACACACTGTGACACACAGGCAGCAACAAATTGTGAGTTTGAAATTAGCATTCCAGAAACTGAATGAATAGTTGTATGATTAACTCTATAAAATATACAATTGCAGAAACGGCTGTCCAGAACAATGAAGATAGACAGACAATTGTGGATGAGAACTTGAAGCGTACAAAGACAATGACAAAACATATCAGAGATCTTGAACTTGATAAAAAATTACAGGTTAGAAATTTCTAATCACAACTTTTCACATTTATCATCTCTCACACAGTTCTATCAGATTTATATTCTCTAACACAGTTCTATCAGATTTATATTCTCTCACACAGTTCTATCATATTTATCATCTCTTACACAGCTCTATCAGATTTATATTCTCTCACACAGTTCTTTTAAAAAAGGCAAAAAATAACAAAGCTCCAGGGATAGATAACATACCACTAGAAATTATAAGAGCAGCAGGAGAAACAGGATTATATTGGCTACACAGAATTTTTAACATGGCGTGGAGGCAACAGAAGACACCAACAGACTGGAGAAAAGCTATCATAGTGCCAATATGGAAAAGGAAAGGCAGCAAAAGAGACTGTAACCAGTACAGGGGAATTTCCTTGTTAAGCCATGCAGGAAAACTATATGCAAAAATAGTAGAGAAAAGACTGAGACCTGTAATAGAACAACAACTTAGCAATACACAAATTGGTTTTAGAAGAAACAGAGGATGTACTGATGCAATATTTATTCTGAAACAGTTGGCAGAGAAGTCAATAGAATACAACCAAAATGTATACATATCCTTCATAGATCAAGAGAAAGCATTTGGCTGAGTAAACAGAATAAAACTATGGGAAACATTAACAATTTATGGAGTATGTCAACATTTAATTAACGTTTGTAGAAGTCTCTATAACAACAGCAGTTGCACTATAAGAACAGCTGCAGGATACACAGAGGACTTTGTGATTAGCACAGGAGTAAAGCAGGGATGTGTATTATCCCCACTACTTTTTATTACATACATGGACCATATAAACAAAACAGCAAATTCAAATGAAGCAAATGAACTGCTTTTTGCAGATGACCAGGTTTTATTCCACAACAGCATTAAAAACCTGCAAGACCACCTAAACACAATAGACACAGCAGGCAAGCAATTTGGAATGAAAATCAACATAGACAAAACAGAAGTAATGAATATTGCAAGAGAAAAGGAGAACATCAACATACAGATAAATAATAAACAACTAAAACAAGTAGATGAATTCAAATATCTGGGCAGCACATTGAGATATGACAACAAACAAGAAGCAGAAATACACGCAAGATGTAAATAGGCCTGTCAGATCATTGGTCAATTAACACCTTTACTAAGAAACAAAGATATTACACTAGAAACAAAGAAAGCGCTTTTCAACACCATTTTCTTACCAACATTGTGTTATCAGTGTCAAACTTGGACATTAGATTCTAGAACAATACATAAGATTAACACCACTGAAATGAAATGTGTGAGACGTATGATTGGAGTTAGCTTGAGAGACAAAATCAGGAATGAAGCACTAAGGAAACAATTAGGGATCAAACCAACAATAGAATACATACAGAAACAACAAGTTAAATGGTACGGCCACATAACCAGACAGAAAGAGCAAAGTATTATCCAAAAAACACTTAACAAACGATACGAGAACAGGAGACCTATTGGACGCCCTCGTAAAAGGTGGATAGATAGTGTATTAGAGACACTCGGAAATATAACAGCAGAGGAGGCAAATAGAAGGGCAAAAGACCGTACACTCACTCTCCCTTCAACACCGAAAGGTACATGAGGACAGAAAGAAGAAGAAGACACAGTTCTTTCAGATTTATATTCTCTCACACAATTCTATCAGATTTATCATCTCTCACACAGTTCTATCAGATTTATATTCTCTCACACAGTTCTATCAGATTTATCATCTCTCACACAGTTCTATCAGATTTATCATCTCTCACACAGTTCTATCAGATTTATCACCTCTCACACAGTTCTATCAGATTTATCATCTCTCACACAGTTCTATCAGATTTATTATCTCTCACACAGTTCTATCAGATTTATCATCTCTCACACAGTTCTATCAGATTTATATTCTCTCACACAGTTCTATCAGATTTATATTCTCTCACACAGTTCTATCAGATTTATTATCTCTCACACAGTTCTATCAGATTTATCATCTCTCACACAGTTCTATCAGATTTATATTCTCTCACACAGTTCTATCAGATTTATTATCTCTCACACAGTTCTATCAGATTTATCATCTCTCACACAGTTCTATCAGATTTATATTCTCTCACACAGTTCTATCAGATTTATCATCTCTCACACAGTTCTATCATATTTATCATCTCTCACACAGTTCTATCAGATTTATCATCTCTCACACAGTTCTATCAGATTTATCATCTCTCACACAGTTATATCAGATTTATATTCTCTCACACAGTTCTATCAGATTTATCATCTCTCACACAGTTCTATCAGATTTATCATCTCTCACACAGTTCTATCAGATTTATCATCTCTCACACAGTTCTATCAGATTTATCATCTCTCACACAGTTCTATCAGATTTATCACCTCTCACACAGTTCTATCAGATTTATCATCTCTCACACAGTTCTATCAGATTTATTATCTCTCACACAGTTCTATCAGATTTATCATCTCTCACACAGTTCTATCAGATTTATATTCTCTCACACAGTTCTATCAGATTTATCATCTCTCACACAGTTCTATCATATTTATCATCTCTCACACAGTTCTATCAGATTTATCATCTCTCACACAGTTCTATCAGATTTATCATCTCTCACACAGTTCTATCAGATTTATATTCTCTCACACAGTTCTATCAGATTTATCATCTCTCACACAGTTCTATCAGATTTATCATCTCTCACACAGTTCTATCAGATTTATATTCTCTCACACAGTTCTATCAGATTTATATTCTCTCACACAGTTCTATCAGATTTATATTCTCTCACACAGTTCTATCAGATTTATCATCTCTCACACAGTTCATTTTTTGAGATAAATTAGATCATTTGTTTCTAATCTAAAATTCTGTTGATGATTCTCTTAGCTGAATGAATTGCTGACAACAATAGATAAACAGGAAGATATGATGAGAAAATCTACAAGGTTAGTGTTTGTTGTTCATTTGTTGAAGAAGTCATCTATATTTTGTATACATTTGTCTAGTATGTTGTAACTATGTACTATAGTAATAACTACTGATTTGATTGCTGTCTGTGTTAGTTATTCAGAGATTTGATTGCTGTACTTTCTGATCTGACTTGTATGTGTTTAATTACAGGTCATCTACACAACAGATTGGGAACCTCCAAGTTGCTCTAAATGAAAGAAAGGGAGCATTCAATTCTTTGGCAGCAAAGTAAGATTATATAAGTTACCAACGCTGACCTCACTGTCTACGACTGTGCTGACATCACTGTCTCTTATTGTGCTGACATCACTGTTTCTTACTGTGCTGACCTCACTGTCTAGGGAACTGCGTTAGCGCAGTTGTTAGCGCACTGGCTTCGCATATGAGTGGTCCTGGGTTCATTCCCCAGTTGAGGCGGAAATGTTTTCAGATCGCTACGGCTCACAGGTCGACACAGCCTTAAATGGGTACCGGATTAATCCGGGAAGTAAAGACTGCGAGGGAGAGGAGATGGCTACCACCCTCATTTGCAGAGCCTGTGAAATGTGAGATCGCTAACATCTCACACCCCTACGGCATTAATAAATGCTATGGGTTACTTTACTTTTTACATGTGTACATGTGGACAGGCAGCACAGAGTGCCAAACATATACTTCAAGAGTGTTCTGAGCATGAAACGCTGAGGCAGACATATTGGCCAGAGGAAACAACACTGGAATCAAAGCTCTATGGGACACTGTATGAACTACAAAAGACAGTGAGTTTTATTAAGGAGACAGAATTACAGATATAGACATGTTTCAAGTGAACGAAAGAAGAAGAAGAAGAACTGTCTCTTACTGTGTTGATATCACTGTCTCTTACTGTGTTGACATCACTGTCTCTTACTGTGCTGACATCACTGTCTCTTACTGTGCTGACATCACTGTCTCTTACTGTGCTGACATCACTGTCTACTACTGTGCTGATATCACAATCTACTATTCTGCTGACATCACTGTCTCTTACTGTGTTGGCATCACTGTCTCATACTGTGCTGACATCACTGTCTCTTACTGTGCTGACATCACTGTCTCTTACTGTGCTGACATCACTGTCTACTACTGTGCTGACATCACTGTCTCTTACTGTGCTGACATCACTGTCTCTTACTGTGCTGACATCACTGTCTGCTACTGTGCTGATATCACTGTCTACTATTCTGCTGACATCACTGTCTCTTACTGTGCTGAAATCACTGTCTCTTACTGTGCTGACCTCACTGTCTCTTACTGTGCTGACCTCACTGTCTACTACTGTGCTGACATCACTGTCTCTTATTTTGCTGACCTCACTGTCTCTTACTGTGCTGACATCACTGTCTACTACTGTGCTGACATCACTGTCTCTTACTGTGCTGACATCACTGTCTCTTACTGTGCTGACCTCACTGTCTACGACTGTGCTGACATCACTGTCTCTTACTGTGCTGACATCACTGTCTCTTACTGTGCTGACATCACTGTCTCTCTTACTGTGCTGACATCACTGTCTCTTACTGTGTTGACATCACTGTCTACTACTGTGCTGACATCACTGTCTCTTACTGTGCTGACCTCACTGTCTACGACTGTGCTGACATCACTGTCTCTTACTGTGCTGATCTCACTGTCTACTACTGTGCTAACATCATTGTATCTTACTGTACAGACTACACTATTTGTATTCACTTTCTTGGTTATAGTTTTTGGCTGGATTGTTAGTTTTTTATAGTTGACAATTTCTTCTACATTGTTGTATTTTATTTAAAACATCTAGTACTATCCCTCAGATTGTTGTATTTTATTTAAAACATCTAGTACTATCCCTCAGATTGTTGTATTTTATTTAAAACATCTAGTACTAACCCTCAGATTGTCAATGTCGGAGACAGAGTTAGCCTTGTCTGAACAGAAAGTCAGTGATTGTAACTCCACCATAAATAGACTCAAGATAGACATGCAGGAGATTGCAGCAAATCATGTCAATGAGATTCACAGAATGAAGGAGGTACATGTGCTAGATAATAGTCTATTGCTGGAGGCATTGTTTGTTTCATGTCATTATACCATGTCATTATACCATGTTATTATGCCGTGTCATTATGCTGTGTGTATGATGTGTTTTCACATCTATGATGTCACATCCATAGAGTATATACACAGGAGGGTCAGCACAGAATGCAGTGAGGAATGGAGGTGCAGGTGTATATATAGAATATCCACACAAACCTAGAGATATGATCAGAACACCAACAGGGAAATTCTGCAATAATTATGATGCAGAAATCCAAGGACTTAGGGTGGCAACTGAAAACTGCTGAACTCAAACCCTGGCCCATAGCCTGTGGTATTCCTGATAAATGTAAGTTCAGTGCTTCAAGCTCTCCAGTCTGGAAAACTAACAGACTTGCAAAAACTACTTAATGAACTGTCTTACCAGTATAGGGTAACCATTCAATGGATACCCTCTCACTTTGGAATACCAGGAAATGTTATGTTATATGCTGTGTGTAGCATGAGTTTTCACATCTTTGATATCACATGTTATATTTTCTGTGTGTACGGTGAGTTTTCACATCTATGGAATCATGTCTTGAGTTTTTATAAAGTTCATTCATTTTAATGTAATCAACATCCATATATCCAAAAATGTGTTCACCTGTGAACCTTTGTCTCACCTGTGAACCTTTGTCTCACCTGTGAACCTTTGTCTCACCTGTGATGGAGCACTATTCTATCAAAGTTTGATGAAAAAATTACCTCTGCACATGCATCAACACAAGTCTCCTCTAGTTGTTGTCTCATCACTGCGATCACTATTTATAACTTCCCAAGCGAGGGAGTTTGAAGTTGCTTGAGAAGATATTGAAGGGGTATTATTGTGGGGTAGAATGGGGAACATCAGTGGCTATGAGAACTATGATTGTGGGATAGAACGGGAAAGATCAGCAGCTATGAGAACTATCAGCACACATATCCTTAGTCATCCTTTCAAAGAGACGGAACTTCAATGGAGATGCCTAGAGTGTACCATCATCGGATCAGAAATACCAATTCTATCTTCTCTCAGACATCTTTTGTGCCCTTTTATACATTCACACACAGATTGATTGACATGTGTTTTTTGTACAGGACCGAGCCAATCAGGAATTAAAGTTCCTCAAAGAAATATCTGAAACACAAGACAAGAATATGTTGTTGCAGAACAAGGTATGTATTTATAACCAGGAGATATTTAGAATTATGTCTTAATGATGTCATGATTTTCAGACTACCATCAGACAGCATGCCGCAACAAGCTATACTACACAGATACAGTGAGGGCAGAGCTAGACGCTGACCACGAAAACGATGGACCACCAAAATAAAAGATGCACCAAATTCCACAATATACTTAGGACACAAGAGGGCCGTCTCCAAAAAATTCTTCTAATCCTGACACCCGAACAGATAGAATAGATAGACGTAACATCCACATTCATGCAGTAGCTATTCATAACATTCATATGTATGTAGTAACTATTTGTAACATTCACAGCTATGTAGTAACTATTTGTAACATTCACAGCTATGTAGTAACTATTTGTTACATTCACATTTATCCAGTAACTATTTGTAACATTCACAGCTATGTAGTAACTATTTGTAACATTCACATTTATCCAGTAACTATTTGTAACATTCACAGCTATGTAGTAACTATTTGTTACATTCACATTTATCCAGTAACTATTTGTAACATTCACAGCTATGTAGTAACTATTTGTAACATTCACAGCTATGTAGTAACTATTTGTAACATTCACATCTATGTAGTAACTATTTGTTACATTCACATTTATCCAGTAACTATTTCTAACATTCACAGATAATTTTTTGTAACAATTATTTAGTAATGATGTGTAGCATTCATAATTATGTCATAACAATGTAACATTCACAATTTTGCAGTAATAGTGTAACATTTTGAATAAAATCAATGAGACAATGAGAACTACAAATCTTTAGGTTATATATATATATACATGTATAATACCATATATTCAATACCCCATTCTCCTCTCCCATCTGTGACAACAAGAGTCTGGACTGACTTCTAGTTCAGGGTGTGTTCTACTCTCCCATGTGTGACAACAAGAGGCTAGACTTCTAGTTCAGAATGTAAAGAATAGAACCATTGTCTTCTTTCCAGGCATGACACAGGAGGCAATTAAGAAAAGTTGGGGAGATAGGCTGGCAACCCGTGAAAGAAATCATCTTTGTTAGTCATGTCATCTCTGGTTTTCTTACTGTATGTCTCTTGTCAAATGTCCCCATGAATCTCAATGAGATTCAGGCAAGCAGACATTGTAACTTTGAAATTTTGAGGCAGACTCCTAGTCTTTGGAATACTAGGTGTGCCATCACTGCAGATGATCAACAGATCTGACTGAAGAATGATGAACTGTTTGACTCTGAAGTGTATGTTATTCAGGTCATGATGACCGTGAAGTGTATGTTATTCAGGTCATGATGACCGTGAGGTGTATGTTATTCAGGTCATGATGACCATAGAGTATTTCTGCACTGAAATTCCTGGCTTCAGGAACTAAACATGCATCCTTCTAATACAAGCATGCTACTTTGAAACAACAAACATTATACAAGCTCAGGTATCACCTTGGTTGCTCAACGACACAGCAGGACCCATGTCAGATAACTCAGGGGGACCCATGTCAGACAACTCAGTAGGACTTATGTCAGACAACTCAGAAGGACCTATGCCAGACAAATAATGAGGACCTATGTTATACAACTCATGAGGACCTGTGTCAGGCAACTCAGGATTACCTATGTCAGGAAGCGTATGGACTGTCAAGAGCTACCTGCTCACATCTAAAGGGGTTATTTCATTATGTTCTATATAATCTGCATTGCCCTGTTACCCTGTTAACTCGAGTATTACAAATCTATTCACTTATCAAACATAAGTGGACTGAACTTTCAGACATCAGTGAATTGTATACGTTAATTAAAGAGGTCTTGGGGTTGAAATTAACTGTCTCATCCAATATATCAAAGTCATGCTAAAGTCATATGTCAAGTCAAAAGGGACATGTGTTGCATCCAAGTTGTAAATACATTCTGTTCTCCAAAGTACATCCTGCTGACAAACAGGAGTTTGAGAATTAGCTCAGGAGACTTATTTTATTTGTAAATATTTTTATCTCAGTTCACTTATGTCTGAATGTACAGTTCACCTTATGTCTGAGTGTCCAGTTCACTTATGTCTGAGTGTCCAGTTCACTTATGTCTGAGTGTCCAGTTCACTTATGTCTGAATGTACAGTTCACTTATGTCTGAGTGTCCAGTTCACTTATGTCTGAGTGTCCAGTTCACTTATGTCTGAATGTACAGTTCACTTATGTCTGAGTGTCCAGTTCACTTATGTCTGAGTGTCCAGTTCACTTATGTCTGAGTGTCCAGTTCACTTATGTCTGAGTGTACAGTTCACTTATGTCTGAGTGTCCAGTTCACTTATGTCTGAGTGTCCAGTTCACTTATGTCTGAATGTACAGTTCACTTATGTCTGAATGTACAGTTCACTTATGTCTGAATGTACAGTTCACTTATGTCTGAGTGTCCAGTTCACTTATGTCTGAGTGTACAGTTCACTTATGTCTGAGTGTACAGTTCACTTATGTCTGAGTGTCCAGTTCACTTATGTCTGAATGTACAGTTCACTTATGTCTGAATGTACAGTTCACTTATGTCTGAATGTACAGTTCACTTATGTCTGAATGTACAGTTCACTTATGTCTGAATGTACAGTTCACTTATGTCTGAGTGTACAGTTCACTTATGTCTGAGTGTACAGTTCACTTATGTCTGAGTGTCCAGTTCACTTATGTCTGAATGTACAGTTCACTTATGTCTGAGTGTACAGTTCACTTATGTCTGAATGTACAGTTCACTTATGTCTGAGTGTCCAGTTCACTTATGTCTGAGTGTACAGTTCACTTATGTCTGAATGTACAGTTCACTTATGTCTGAATGTACAGTTCACTTATGTCTGAGTGTCCAGTTCACTTATGTCTGAATGTACAGTTCACTTATGTCTGAATGTACAGTTCACTTATGTCTGAGTGTACAGTTCACTTATGTCTGAGTGTCCAGTTCACTTATGTCTGAATGTACAGTTCACTTATGTCTGAATGTACAGTTCACTTATGTCTGAATGTACAGTTCACTTATGTCTGAGTGTCCAGTTCACTTATGTCTGAATGTACAGTTCACTTATGTCTGAATGTACAGTTCACTTATGTCTGAGTGTACAGTTCACTTATGTCTGAGTGTACAGTTCACTTATGTCTGAATGTACAGTTCACTTATGTCTGAATGTACAGTTCACTTATGTCTGAGTCTCCAGTTCACTTATGTCTGAATGTACAGTTCACTTATGTCTGAGTGTCCAGTTCACTTATGTCTGAGTGTACAGTTCACTATGTCTGAGTGTACAGTTCACTTATGTCTGAATGTACAGTTCACTTATGTCTGAATGTACAGTTCACTTATGTCTGAGTGTCCAGTTCACTTATGTCTGAGTGTAGAGTTCACTTATGTCTGAATGTACAGTTCACTTATGTCTGAGTGTCCAGTTCACTTATGTCTGAATGTACAGTTCACTTATGTCTGAATGTACAGTTCACTTATGTCTGAATGTACAGTTCACTTATGTCTGAGTGTACAGTTCACTTATGTCTTAGTGTACAGTTCACTTATGTCTGAGTGTCCAGTTCACTTATGTCTGAATGTACAGTTCACTTATGTCTGAATGTACAGTTCACTTATGTCTGAATGTACAGTTCACTTATGTCTGAGTGTCCAGTTCACTTATGTCTGAGTGTAGAGTTCACTTATGTCTGAGTGTCCAGTTCACTTATGTCTGAATGTACAGTTCACTTATGTCTGAATGTACAGTTCACTTATGTCTGAGTGTCCAGTTCACTTATGTCTGAGTGTAGAGTTCACTTATGTCTGAATGTACAGTTCACTTATGTCTGAGTGTCCAGTTCACTTATGTCTGAGTGTAGAGTTCACTTATGTCTGAATGTACAGTTCACTTATGTCTGAGTGTCCAGTTCACTTATGTCTGAGTGTCCAGTTCACTTATGTCTGAATGTACAGTTCACCTATGTCTGAATGTACAGTTCACTTATGTCTGAGTGTCCAGTTCACTTATGTCTGAATGTACAGTTCACTTATGTCTGAATGTACAGTTCACTTATGTCTGAATGTACAGTTCACTTATGTCTGAGTGTAGAGTTCACTTATGTCTGAGTGTCCAGTTCACTTATGTCTGAATGTACAGTTCACTTATGTCTGAATGTACAGTTCACTTATGTCTGAATGTACAGTTCACTTATGTCTGAGTGTCCAGTTCACTTATGTCTGAATGTACAGTTCACTTATGTCTGAATGTACAGTTCACTTATGTCTGAGTGTCCAGTTCACTTATGTCTGAATGTACAGTTCACTGATGTCTGAATGTACAGTTCACTTATGTCTGAATGTACAGTTCACTTATGTCTGAATGTACAGTTCACTTATGTCTGAGTGTCCAGTTCACTTATGTCTGAGTGTCCAGTTCACTTATGTCTGAGTGTACAGTTCACTTATGTCTGAATGTACAGTTCACTTATGTCTGAATGTACAGTTCACTTATGTCTGAATGTACAGTTCACTTATGTCTGAGTGTACAGTTCACTTATGTCTGAATGTACAGTTCACTTATGTCTGAATGTACAGTTCACTTATGTCTGAATGTACAGTTCACTTATGTCTGAATGTACAGTTCACTTATGTCTGAATGTACAGTTCACTTATGTCTGAGTGTACAGTTCACTTATGACTGAATGTACAGTTCACTTATGTCTGAATGTACAGTTCACTTATGTCTGAGTGTCCAGTTCACTTATGTCTGAGTGTCCAGTTCACTTATGTCTGAATGTACAGTTCACTTATGTCTGAGTGTCCAGTTCACTTATGTCTGATTGTACAGTTCACTTATGTCTGAATGTACAGTTCACTTATGTCTGAATGTACAGTTCACTTATGTCTGAATGTACAGTTCACTTATGTCTGAATGTACAGTTCACTTATGTCTGAGTGTACAGTTCACTTATGTCTGAATGCACAGTTCACTTATGTCTGAATGTACAGTTCACTTATGTCTGAGTGTCCAGTTCACTTATGTCTGAGTGTCCAGTTCACTTATGTCTGAATGTACAGTTCACTTATGTCTTAGTGTCCAGTTTTCTTATGTCTGAGTGTCCAGTTCACTTATGTCTGAATGTACAGTTCACTTATGTCTGAGTGTCCAGTTCACTTATGTCTGAATGTACAGTTCACTTATGTCTGAATGTACAGTTCACTTATGTCTGAGTGTCCAGTTCACTTATGTCTGAATGTACAGTTCACTTATGTCTGAATGTACAGTTCACTTATGTCTGAGTGTACAGTTCACTTATGTCTGAGTGTACAGTTCACTTATGTCTGAGTGTCCAGTTCACTTATGTCTGAATGTACAGTTCACTTATGTCTGAATGTACAGTTCACTTATGTCTGAATGTACAGTTCACTTATGTCTGAGTGTCCAGTTCACTTATGTCTGAATGTACAGTTCACTTATGTCTGAATGTACAGTTCACTTATGTCTGAGTGTACAGTTCACTTATGTCTGAGTGTACAGTTCACTTATGTCTGAATGTACAGTTCACTTATGTCTGAATGTACAGTTCACTTATGTCTGAGTCTCCAGTTCACTTATGTCTGAATGTACAGTTCACTTATGTCTGAGTGTCCAGTTCACTTATGTCTGAGTGTACAGTTCACTATGTCTGAGTGTACAGTTCACTTATGTCTGAATGTACAGTTCACTTATGTCTGAATGTACAGTTCACTTATGTCTGAGTGTCCAGTTCACTTATGTCTGAGTGTAGAGTTCACTTATGTGTGAATGTACAGTTCACTTATGTCTGAGTGTCCAGTTCACTTATGTCTGAATGTACAGTTCACTTATGTCTGAATGTACAGTTCACTTATGTCTGAATGTACAGTTCACTTATGTCTGAGTGTACAGTTCACTTATGTCTTAGTGTACAGTTCACTTATGTCTGAGTGTCCAGTTCACTTTTGTCTGAATGTACAGTTCACTTATGTCTGAATGTACAGTTCACTTATGTCTGAATGTACAGTTCACTTATGTCTGAGTGTCCAGTTCACTTATGTCTGAGTGTAGAGTTCACTTATGTCTGAGTGTCCAGTTCACTTATGTCTGAATTTACAGTTCACTTATGTCTGAATGTACAGTTCACTTATGTCTGAGTGTCCAGTTCACTTATGTCTGAGTGTAGAGTTCACTTATGTCTGAATGTACAGTTCACTTATGTCTGAGTGTCCAGTTCACTTATGTCTGAGTGTAGAGTTCACTTATGTCTGAATGTACAGTTCACTTATGTCTGAGTGTCCAGTTCACTTATGTCTGAGTGTCCAGTTCACTTATGTCTGAATGTACAGTTCACCTATGTCTGAATGTACAGTTCACTTATGTCTGAGTGTCCAGTTCACTTATGTCTGAATGTACAGTTCACTTATGTCTGAATGTACAGTTCACTTATGTCTGAATGTACAGTTCACTTATGTCTGAGTGTAGAGTTCACTTATGTCTGAGTGTCCAGTTCACTTATGTCTGAATGTACAGTTCACTTATGTCTGAATGTACAGTTCACTTATGTCTGAATGTACAGTTCACTTATGTCTGAGTGTCCAGTTCACTTATGTCTGAATGTACAGTTCACTTATGTCTGAATGTACAGTTCACTTATGTCTGAGTGTCCAGTTCACTTATGTCTGAATGTACAGTTCACTGATGTCTGAATGTACAGTTCACTTATGTCTGAATGTACAGTTCACTTATGTCTGAATGTACAGTTCACTTATGTCTGAGTGTCCAGTTCACTTATGTCTGAGTGTCCAGTTCACTTATGTCTGAGTGTACAGTTCACTTATGTCTGAATGTACAGTTCACTTATGTCTGAATGTACAGTTCACTTATGTCTGAATGTACAGTTCACTTATGTCTGAATGTACAGTTCACTTATGACTGAATGTACAGTTCACTTATGTCTGAATGTACAGTTCACTTATGTCTGAGTGTCCAGTTCACTTATGTCTGAGTGTCCAGTTCACTTATGTCTGAATGTACAGTTCACTTATGTCTGAGTGTCCAGTTCACTTATGTCTGATTGTACAGTTCACTTATGTCTGAATGTACAGTTCACTTATGTCTGAGTGTCCAGTTCACTTATGTCTGAGTGTCCAGTTCACTTATGTCTGAATGTACAGTTCACTTATGTCTTAGTGTCCAGTTTTCTTATGTCTGAGTGTCCAGTTCACTTATGTCTGAATGTACAGTTCACTTATGTCTGAGTGTCCAGTTCACTTATGTCTGAATGTACAGTTCATTTATGTCTGAATGTACAGTTCACTTATGTCTGAGTGTCCAGTTCACTTATGTCTGAGTGTCCAGTTCACTTATGTCTGAGTGTCCAGTTCACTTATGTCTGAGTGTCCAGTTCACCTTATGTCTGAATGTCCAACTCTCATGTCATATTATGCTCAATTCACTTGTGTATGGATGTCCATTTCACTTGTGTATTCTTCTTCCTCTTCTTTTGTTCACTTGAAACGTGTCTATATTTGTACTTCTGTCTCCTGAATAAAACTCACTGTCTTTTGTAGTTCATACAGTGGCCCATAGAGCTTTGATTCCTCTGGCCAACATGTCTGCCTCAGCGTTTCATACTCAGAACACTCTTGAAGTATATGTTTGACACTCTGTGCTGCATGTCCACATGTACACATGGCTGTGTTGCCATTCTTGAACTTTGTATACATGTGACTGCAGAGTCGGTTGTGTCATGTTCTGTGACATAGAATTATAACTTGTTCTGATCTGTTCATAATGTGATAATCATCTTGTATTGACTTTCTTATTGAATTGATCATCTGTTGTATTTTTTATGTTAGGGAGATTGGTACATCTGGTTAGTCTTTGGCAGCACCTTCCTTAGTGAATTAGTCTGCTTTCTCATTTCATGCTATTCCTCTTATGTCTTAATGTCGAGCTCACTTATCTCTGAATGTTCAGTTAACTTATCTCTGAGTGTCCATTTCACTTATGTTTGAATGTCCACCTTTCATGTCATATGCTGAAGTCACTAATGTCTGAATGTCCAGTTCAGTTATGTCTGAATGGTACAGTTCACTTATGTCTGAATTGTACAGTTCACTTATGTCTGAATGGTACAGTTCACTTATGTCTGAATGGTACAGTTCACTTATGTCTGAATGGTACAGTTCACTTATGTCTGAATGGTACAGTTCACTTATGTCTGAATTGTACAGTTCACTTATGTCTGAATGGTACAGTTCACTTTTGTCTGAATGGCACAGTTCACTTATGTCTGAATGGTACAGTTCACTTTTGTCTGAATGGCACAGTTCACTTATGTCTTAATGGTACAGTTCAGTTATGTCTGAATGGCACAGTTCACTTATGTCTGAATGGCACAGTTCACTTATGTCTGAATGGCACAGTTCACTTATGTCTGAATGGCACAGTTCACTTATGTCTGAATGGTACAGTTCACTTATGTATGAATGATACAGTTCACTTATGTCTGAATGGTACAGTTCACTTTTGTCTGAATGGTACAGTTCACTTATGTCTGAATGGTACAGTTCACTTATGTCTGAATCATACAGTTCACTTATGTCTGAATGGTACAGTTCACTTTTGTCTGAATGGTACAGTTCACTTTTGTCTGAATGGTACAGTTCACTTATGTCTGAATGATACAGTTCACTTATGTCTGAATGATACAGTTCACTTATGTCTGAATGGTACAGTTCACTTTTGTCTGAATGGTACAGTTCACTTTTGTCTGAATGGTACAGTTCACTTATGTCTGAATGGTACAGTTCACTTTTGTCTGAATGGTACAGTTCACTTTTGTTGTGTCAACTTTCATGTCATATTTACTCTCCTTCTATTTTAGTTCTCAAACTACCTTTTTTTGTTGTCTCAAACAACACTTTGTGTTGCTGAGGCCGAAACTGGAGCAAAGAATAGCAACACTGTTACATGTCATGCATGTTATAAGATGCAACTAACAAGGTGTGTATTTGGAGTTTTCCCATTCAATTGAGGGTCACAATGACTTAGAAGTTATGCTGAATTTGGATATATTAGGTTGAAAGATTCACATTTGCAGCGATGCTGTAAACTATGACAAAGTTTGAGATTGAATGAAAAAGATGTTCTCAAACTCCTGATTTTTTAACAGGATATAGTGAGGAGAATTGAATGTGTCAAAGTTTATAGCTTGACTATGATGTCTTTCGGCCTGATACATCTGACTTCAGCATGAATTTCTTATGTCATGTTTCAATATTCTACTTTCTAATGATGTTTGATTGTCCTTGTTGCTCATCTTATATTTGAATATCTTGTTCTTGTTCTATTTCCTTATGTATGAATGTTCTACAATTAAATGTTCCATATTTGGATATGATCTGTTCCTACAGGTAGAAGACCTTGAGAGAAAGTGCCACCAACAACAAGAACAGGTCTATGACCTCAAGGAACAAATGACACACCTTCAGTCAGAACTAACATTGAAAGGTTCTCAATTTGATGGTGAGTCAGGGTGTCATTAATGTGAAGCATGAACAAAACTGCATGTAGGACAATTTTACAGTCAAATCCCATTATAACAACATGTTCCGGGCCAACAAAATGTGTATGTAATAACAGAAATTTCCTATATACAGCGTGTCATGTTACGTATTCTTTCCAGAATGTAGTCTTTCTTATAAATCTCCTGAAATCCCAGCAGTTTTTGGTAGTTGACCCGCTTCCTGTAGTCACATGTGCATGCATTCCTGAATATCTCTTTTCCAACGACGTCTTGGTCAGTCTCTGCCTCTAGTGTCTCTATCACCCCCTCCAACAATGTCTTGGTTAGTCTCTTCCTCTAGTGTCTCTATCACCCCCTCCAACAATGTCTTGGTTAGTCTCTGCCTCTAGTGTCTCTATCACCCCCTCCAACAATGTCTTGGTCAGTCTCTGCCTCTAGTATCTCTATCACCCCCTCCAACGATGTCTTGATTAGTCTCTGCCTCTAGTGTCTCTATCACCCCCTCCAACAATGTCTTGGTTAGTCTCTGCCTCTAGTGTCTCTATCACCCCCTCCAACAATGTCTTGGTCAGTCTCTGCCTCTAGTATCTCTATCGCCCCCTCCAACAATACTCTTTCCATGCTATCGTGTCCTATCACACGGCCGAAAAGACCTAACTTCCTTCTTAAAATATGGTGTTTAAAAGTCAGCCTTCTTGAATGTTGATTTATTACAAATTCCAAATGAAAATTTCAACACATCCACAAGGAAATTCTTGGTACAATACTCCTGTAGTTTGCCATTGTTTTCAGGTGGACTGTCTATATATGACTATATGAGAACACATACATTCTCTTGGCCATCCTGGACTGGAAGTATCCCCATATGTGACACCATCCTGGACTGGAAGTATCCCCATATGTGACACCATCCTGGACTGGAAGTCTAATATAAACTGTACAAAGAATAAATATAATTGAAGATTTTGAAAAGTGTTGAAAGTGTTGTTTAAAAAGGTAATCTGTTATAAGAGAATGTGTTATAGAGGGATTTAATGGTATTTATTTGTGTTCATTTATAACCTTGTGTGCTCATTATACTTTAGTCAATAGCTAATGTGTTCCAATCTCTTTTTTTTAAGAAGAATGTTTCATCACTGTATTTCTAAGATAAGTGTGGTACAGTTGTCTTTGAGCAGGACAGAACACAACAAGCAATTGTCAAGCATGTTTCAACACTGTATTTCTAAGATAAGTGTGGTACAGTTGTCTTTGAGCAGGACAGAACACAGCAGGCAATTGACAAGCGACAGAGAAAGAGAAGAGGTATCAGACTGTTTGCTCTCTCACCTCAAGTCCTACTACAAGTCCTGCTCACACAGAAACATGTTATTATAGCCCGAATTTAAATCATCATCTATCTGAGGACTCGCAAACAAACAAACCAAACGACCTTTTTTAATGCCATTATCATCTTTATTTGTGAAGAAAGAACATCATCTGGACACAGTATTTTAACATGTAATTAGTTTGCTCAAATTTGATTAAACATAAATTAGCACAGATTATTTACAATTTTGTTTGTTTATTTCTACATATGAAAGTTTTTTTAATTTAATGTAACAGAACGTCTGGCTCAAGAAAAGTTACGACAGAAAGAAACAATCAGAGATCTGGAACAGTACAAGCAAAAAGAGGTGAGATCAAGTAAATCTTGCATGTCCTTTGTTGTTGACACTTTCCGACATCAGTTTCAATACCAGAAATGTGTAGGTATCCTAAAACTTTAATATAATTATAGTTTGTAGATATAACAACTGTAGTTTGTAGATATACTATATTTTGTAGATATAAATACAGTATGTAAATATACTAGAATTTGTAGATAACCAAATGGTCGAAGGGTGTCTGACAAAGTGGAGGATGGCGCAGTAACCGAACGAACAAATGGTAAAGTAAAATAAATTTAACAGATTACTAGAAAAACTTAACCGTAACTATGAATAAAAATAGATAAAAAAGTATATTAAAAAAACACACAATAAAACTAAACAGAACAATTCTCCATGTATCGGTCCAAATGGGACCTTTTTCAAGAAACTAATAACGTATAAACTAAACAAAACCACACAAAATTGATAACTGAAAAAGATGTAAATATTGACTGTTATTTTGAGCATTTCATTGACTAATAAATATACACATGTGAGATTGTGAGAACTAAATACTTTGGTTAGTTTATACATTATTAGTTTCTTTAAAATGGTCCCATTTGGACCGATACATGGAGAATTGCCCTGTTTAATTTTTATATACTTTTTTATTTTCTATTTTTATTCATAGTTACGGTAGTATGTTTTTCTAGTAATCTGTTTAATTTATTTTGCTTTACCATTTATAATTTGTAGATATAACTATAGTTCATAGATATAGCCATAGTTTGTAGATATAATTAGAGTTTGTAGATATAACTATAGTTTATCATAACTTCCATTAAACAACCACTTTTATCTAGTAACAGCATCTGATAATCAGAGCTTCAATTATTATTTTGACAACCAGACCTTGGATTATCTGTTTGGCAATCACAGCTTGGATTATCTGTTTGGCAACCACAGCTTGGATTATCTGTTTGGCAACCACAGCTTGGATTATCTGTTTGAAAACCACAGCTTGGATTATGTGCTTGTCAACCAGAGCTTGGATTTTTAGTTGCAAAAATAGGGCTACTGTCTTCTTTCCAGGTATGTCGTAGGAGGTGACTACGGAAAGTTGGGGGATAGACTGACAACCTGTCACTCGTGATAAAATCCTCATTATCACACATTGTCTCAATTTCTGACCTTTATCTTCTATCAAATAATCCCCATGGATGACGAAGTGATACAGGCCAGCGGACATTGCAACTTTGTCCTTTTGTGAGAGACTCCTTGATGATGTGGATTTTTGTGAGAGACTCCTTGATGATGTGGATTGCTAGATGTGACATCACTGTTGTTGGGTCAACAAATGTGACAGAAGAATTGGGAAGTAGTTGGCCCAGAAGTGTGTGCTTTGTCTCTGGCAGGACTTGATCATCTTGGGATACTGGCACACTGGACTGCCTCCCTTTGGGGACTAGACATTCATCCATATACTCCCCTCCTCCTTACACATCCAAGATCTTAAATGAGTCTGGGTGTCACCTCAATTAGACAACTGAGAATAACCTGTGTTTTTGTTAGAAAGGCTATGGGCTGTCATGAGCTACCTGCTTGCTTACAGCTAAATGAATTATTTCATCATCTCATTAGAGTCAAATATGCAGACTTGAACTTTTCTTTACCAGATGTTAGAATCACATGTTCAGACTTGAAATTCTTGTATCTTGTGGTATTAGAATCACTTGTTTAGACTTGAACTTCTTTTGCCAATTAGAATCACATGTGCAAACTTGAACTTCTTGTATCTAGTGGTATTAGAATCACATGTTCAGACTAATATCTCAGATCTCTTGCACTGAGTCAATGTTCTGCGTCTGTTGTGTGTCACTAAGTTTCTCATACTGAATGATGTTCTATGTCTGTTGTGTGTGGTCAGGTCTCCCGTATCAAGCAAGAGAGTGAAGACATGGAGAGGATTCTGAGGGACCGGATCAGCAAACTAGAATCTCATCGCCTGGACATGGAAGAAGAAATAAGCAGACTCAAGGCAACAAATGCTGCAGACAAACTAAATTCAGAAGAGCAGATGTCTTCCATCAAACACAGACTCAAATCTGAAGAGGTTTGTGCTAACATTTACACCTCAGGTTATTGTTGTTGTTATTGTTGTTGTTGTTGGTGGTGGTGGTGGTGGTGCTGTTGAAGCTGTTTAGATAATAATTTTCATTCTTGATTAGAAACCAATATCATGACAAACCGGACATTCCCATAAGTCCTCCGCACTCCATTCCAACAGCTATCCAAAAGTATGGGTGAGTGAATTGATGGGAGTGGCACATACCGTTAAATTCTGAATATAAACCCATCCGATTGTAGGCCGATAACCTAACTATCCCTTCCCAAAAGTGGAGAAAGTCGAAAGTCCGACTATAGACCGACATCCCCAACTTAACAAAGCCGGCAATAATGAACTTCATCATCATAAGAAAGAACCGACATGCTAAATGGAAATTAACACAAACTTTTGCAACTCTAAGAAAATAGCATTCCTTTCATTTGCTTCACTCACGTAACTTGAATGAATCAAGGAATGAAACCCCGGTGGCTACTGTATTCTGGATCAATATATCCGAAAATAATGAATACCCGGTAGGCTGACTTCCCTATCCATGACTATAGATGGTTTATGAGGTGGCGAGACTTTGGGGAACAAAGTTTTTCCTGAATGAATTGTCTGTGTTGGGTGTCTGGGCGTTACGACGCGGAACAGCCCTAGTGAATAGTAATTACTACGTAACTATTATGTCACCGGCTTCCGACAGTGACGTTTAAGTGGGAAATGATGAAAGGCAAGACAGCGAGATCACCTTTGTTTTTATAAGATACAGAAGAGTTTGAACTTTGTTCCTGGTTATGTTTACCGTGTGGGGAGAATACGGTAATAAAATAAACATAACAGAGGATTGTGAAATTGATCTCGTCTTCCACTAAATGTACAGTGGTTGGGGGAGGGAATCAATTACGGCGCAATTTTACTACAAAATGCCTATGATGTGTTGTGATTTGGAACCTCGTTTCAAATCTTCTATAAAGAAAGATTGCATTTAGTCACTTATCTGAATGGCATCACATAATGTGAGGGAAACATGGATTGGTTGAGCCGATTGAAATGGGTAGGGCCAGTAGTCCATCTGCGGCCTCAGTGGGCTGGACTAATTAATAGAATATAAGGCTGACTTAGCTAGCCAAGAATACTGCACAAGTAGTTTAGCTTCCAGTTCATACATTTTTATTGTCATTGATTTTATTCGTGTTTTATAAGAAGGATGTCTGGACAGAAACGAACATCGTATACTGCTGGTTTTAAGTTGGATGTTATCGCTTTTGCGGAGAAGTCCAACAATTCCATGGCTTCCCGCCACTTCATTGTGAATGAAAAGCAAGTGCGAGAATGGAGGAAAAAAAAGGAAGAATTGTCTTTGATGCCAAGATCAAAGAGAGCATCACGTGGCCGTACAGCTTCATTCCCTGCGCTGGAGAAGAAATTATCAGAATGGATAATGGAGTCTAGACAGAACGGATTAATTATAACCCGCACCAATATTCGAATCAGGGCGCTCTCGATATTGAAAGATCCTGCATTCCAGAATAACAAATCTGAGGACTTCGTTGCGTCAATGGGATGGTGCAATCGCTTTATGAACAGACATCACTTGTGTCTACGAACACGCACTAAGCTGGCGCAAAAGTTGCCGAAGGAGCTAGAAACAAAAATTGATTGGTTTCAACGTTTCACTATCAACCTGAGGAAGAGATTTAACTACGATCTATCTCAAATAGGAAACATGGACGAGACACCTGTCTGCTTTGATATGCCTTCTAATCGCACCGTTGAATGCAAAGGTGCGAAGACAGTTTTTGTAAAGACAACTGGGCATGAAAAAACTCGATTCACTGTTGTGTTAGCTTGCATGGCAGATGGGTCACGTTTGCCCCCCGTGATTATATTTAAACGCAAGACTCTGCCTAAGGGTATTAAATTCCCAAGTGGCGTATTTGTGCGTGCTCACACGAAAGGTTGGATGGACGAAAGTGGTACTCTGGAATGGCTGGATAAAGTGTGGGGGCAGAGGAAGGGGGCCGCTTTAAAAAAACCATCCATGCTAGTCTGGGATTCATTTAGGGCGCATCTCACAGAGAAAGTGGAACAACGATGCCGTGAGATGGGGTTGTCTGTTTCCGTCATTCCTGGGGGACTTACATCCCTCTTACAGCCACTAGATGTCTGCCTGAACAAACCATTCAAGGACAGACTCCGAGCAAAATGGAATGACTGGATGGCATCATCTGATTTAGCAGTGACGAAGGGTGGTAACATTAAAAAAGTTGACATCACCACAATCATTACGTGGGTCAAAGAATCGTGGTCTGATATTTCATCCGAAATGATCATCAAATCTTTCAAAAAGTGTTCAATAAGTAACGCAATGGATGGAAGTGAGGACGACGCTATCTTTGAGGACGATGCCGACGACGACAATGTACCAGAGACTGACGATATCCACCCTGATGTTTCCATGACAGATGATGACATTCATGAGTTATTTCAGACTTCAGACAGTGATTCAGACTTTGAAGGATTTCAATGACTGTTTCGACTGGCACCGGTAAGTTTTTCCTAAATTTTATCGATATTTGATGTTATTCTGTGTTCTGTTTTTGTGTCTACACTACAGATAATTGTGTTTAAACATTTTGCTGTACGCAAGCCAAACCTCCTATAATTTAGTCTGTTACTATCAAACACTACCCAGTAAGGCTAGACTATAAACGCCAGTTACCGTTATATAGATGTCATTTGTTATCACAGACATTATATGCACCCGGTAACTACCGGTACCTACACTTTACTGTAGTTAATAAATAACATCAGATACTGGTATACTTTTCTGACCAATTTCGATGATCAATTGAAACCATTATGATAGAAATATATGTGCCGTAACGGTAAAAAAAAACCGGTAATACCCATTGCTATAAATAGCGTTTTCCGGGAAATTATGCTAAAAAACATGGTGGCGTGTTGGAAATAACGATATAGACCTAGTAAGTGAGTTTTTATCAAGAAATATCGGAGATTTCGAAGGAAATATTGTATGATATATAGAAATTAATGTAATTAGAGGCCTAGCATTATGGTAAGTACGCTCTAGATTGCTGGTGAGCCCTAGTCATTTTATCCTGGCTTAATATATCGGGACATGTGACTGTAATTTTTTAAAAAGTGTTTTCTCCATTTTTACTGTGATTTGGACGTAATTTTTTTTTAATTTGATCTTACTCTCGAAAATAAGCCTAGGAGTATGAAGTCATCTCTGTTTATTGTCCAAAAATTCTCGGGTTATACACGGAATTTAACGGTATGTTGATAATATAGCCATAACCATAGCGCATCATATTGTCCAAGCAGAACTCAGCATCTCACAAGTTAATGATACTTGTTTTATCTAGGTATGTGGCATTTGAATCAACAATTGGGAAGAGTCGGGGGGGGGGGGAAGAAGGGCAGAAGTACATGGAGACATATAATCAACCTTATTGGTAGTCTAACTGATACAGAATGTAGCAATCAACTTTGTTGTAACCTATCAGATACAGAATGTAGCAATCAACTTTGTTGTAACCTATCAGATACAGAATATAGCAATCGCATTTCTTGGAAACCTATCAGATACAGAATTTAGCAATCAACTTTCTTGGTAGCCTATCAGATACAGAATGTAGCAATCAACTTTCTTGGTAGTCTATAAGATACAGAATGTAGCAATCAACTTTGTTCATAGACTATCAGATACAGAATGTAACAATCAACTTTGTTGGTAGTCTATCAGATACAGAATGTATCAATCAACTTTGTTCATAGACTATCAGATACAGAATGTAACAATCAACTTTGTTGGTAGACTATCAGATACAGAATGTAGCAATCAACTTTGTTCATAGACTATCAGATACAGAATGTAACAATCAACTTTGTTGGTAGTCTATCAGATACAGAATGTATCAATCAACTTTGTTCATAGACTATCAGATACAGAATGTAGCAGCCAACTTTGTTGGTAGTCTATCAGATACAGAATGTAGCAATCAACTTTGTTCATAGACTATCAGATACAGAATGTAACAATCAACTTTGTTGGTAGACTATCAGATACAGAATGTAGCAATCAACTTTGTTCATAGACTATCAGATACAGAATGTAACAATCAACTTTGTTGGTAGTCTATCAGATACAGAATGTATCAATCAACTTTGTTCATAGACTATCAGATACAGAATGTAGCAGCCAACTTTCTTGGTAGTCTATAAGATACAGAATGTAGCAATCAACTTTCTTGGTAGTCTATCAGATACAGAATGTAGCAATCAACTTTCTTGTTAGCTTATCTGATACAGAATGTAGCAATCAGCTTTGCACTCTAGTATTTCTTTGTTTAACTTAAAGACATGACCTTTGAGTTTGTCATCCATTTGTGACATGAGTATTCACTTCAGCAAATCTCCCTGCAGCCAAGAGTTACTTTAACTAGTTTCCTGAATCTCCGCCAAGGAATAAACAAATATAGATGCAAGAAGTCAAAAACAAGCACATGTTGACATATGAATACTTTTATTTACAATACCTGGCTCAGCAATATTTACTTACAATACCTGGCTCAGTGATGTTTACTTACAATACCTGGCTCAGTGATGTTTACTTACAATACCTGGCTCAGTGATGTTTACTTACAATACTTGGCTCAGTGATGTTTACTTACAATACTTGGCTCAGTGATGTTTACTTACAATACTTGGCTCAGTGATGTTTACTTACAATACTTGGCTCAGTGATGTTTACTTACAATACTTGGCTCAGCGATGTTTACTTACAATACCTGGCTCAGCGATGTTTACTTACAATACTTGGCTCAGCAATGTTTACTTACAATACTTGGCTCAGTGATGTTTACTTACAATACCTGGCTCAGCGATGTTTACTTACAATACTTGGCTCAGTGATGTTTACTTACAATACTTGGCTCAGTGATGTTTACTTACAATACTTGGCTCAGTGATGTTTACTTACAATACCTGGCTCAGTGATGTTTACTTACAATACCTGGCTCAGCGATGTTTACTTACAATACTTGGCTCAGTGATGTTTACTTACAATACTTGGCTCAGTGATGTTTACTTACAATACTTGGCTCAGTGATGTTTACTTACAATACTTGGCTCAGTGATGTTTACTTACAATACCTGGCTCAGTGATGTTTACTTACAATACCTGGCTCAGTGATGTTTACTTACAATACCTGGCTCAGTGATGTTTACTTACAATACTTGGCTCAGTGATGTTTACTTACAATACTTGGCTCAGCTATGTTTACTTACAATACTTGGCTCAGTGATGTTTACTTACAATACTTGGCTCAGTGATGTTTACTTACAATACTTGGCTCAGTGATGTTTACTTACAATACCTGGCTCAGTGATGTTTACTTACAATACCTGGCTCAGTGATGTTTACTTACAATACCTGGCTCAGTGATGTTTACTTACAATACCTGGCTCAGCGATGTTTACTTACAATACCTGGCTCAGCGATGTTTACTTACAATACTTGGCTCAGTGATGTTTACTTACAATACCTGGCTCAGTGATGTTTACTTACAATACCTGGCTCAGCGATGTTTACTTACAATACCTGGCTCAGTGATGTTTACTTACAATACTTGGCTCAGCGATGTTTACTTACAATACCTGGCTCAGCGATGTTTACTTACAATACCTGGCTCAGCGATGTTTACTTACAATACCTGGCTCAGCGATGTTTACTTACAATACCTGGCTCAGTGATGTTTACTTACAATACCTGGCTCAGTGATGTTTACTTACAATACCTGGCTCAGTGATGTTTACTTACAATACTTGGCTCAGTGATGTTTACTTACAATACTTGGCTCAGCAATGTTTACTTACAATACTTGGCTCAGCAATGTTTACTTACAATACCTGGCTCAGCAATGTTTACTTACAATACTTGGCTCAGCGATGTTTACTTACAATACCTGGCTCAGCGATGTTTACTTACAATACCTGGCTCAGCGATGTTTACTTACAATACTTGGCTCAGTGATGTTTACTTACAATACCTGGCTCTGAGATGCTTATGGACATCTGGAAAAAGGGATGTAAATTTTTTACTTAGGACACTCCTAGACTCTTACCCAGAGTACAAAGTGATAGATATATGTATGTGAGATTGTGAAAACCCTTTATTGACTCAAGATGAGACAAGAAGCTGAGAACAGTCTTCTTCAGGATTTCAATTTCAATGTATGTTGTATGAAATATTTGCTGAATTTTGATGAATATATGTTTATCATTGTTGCAGGAACAACGGCATGTCCAACTGGAAGAGAAAATCCGTGTCTTGCAGATCAGTAAAGATGAGCTGCAGAGCCACTGCAATCAACAAATGGCAACCATCTCCCAGTTACAGCATAAAAACAGCAATTTGCAGCTGGAACTTGAAGCACTTCACAGACAGAAGGATCAACTCAATCAGGTGAGTTAACAGCCAGGTCGGATCAACTTAATCAGGTGAGATAATTGATGAATAGCGACTAAATATAATATAGGCTGATGACTAAATAAAATATTTATTGATGACTAATGACTAAATTAAAGTATTGACCAATGACGTAGGAAAGTTTTTACTGAATGTTCGCTGACTGGAGATATGAGGACTGTTTACAAATTATATGACCCTGTTTGTTGTATAAAACTTCAGTTACTCATCTGTAGGTCTGAAACTGAAATCCCCTTCTAAGTACTCTCCTAGGGACAGCACAGACTTCTGCCAGCATTCTTTCCATTGTTAGATGCATTGTTAGATGCATTGTTAGATGCATTGTTAGATGCATTGTTAGATGCATTGTTAGAATACCTTATTGGGAATAGAGGACACATTTATAATGTCACATTCTCTATAGTATCCTCTCCTGACTCAAATTGGGCCCCTTCCATTAAAAATCAAATATCAAATTGGACCCCTTCCATTAAATATCAAATTGGGCCCCTTCCATTAAAAATCAAATTGGGCCCCTTCCATTAAAAATCAAATTGGGCCCCTTCCATTAAAAATCAAATATCAAATCGGACCCCTTCCATCAAAAGACACAAGGTGCAATGTCGGGAGAAAATATGAAGCCTGGTCAAACAGGAATTTTGTGTTTAACCAAGAAATTCTGAATCAGATTTGAAGATGGAGTGTACGTTCTCGAGTTGTAGCTGTCAGACAGATTGGAAGACAGGGAGCGTGCATTCTCATGTTGTAGCTGTCAATTTTCCATTGCCAATAGATGCAGTCATTTTCAACATAGTTACTTGCATAATGTGTTTCCTGTGTGTGCAGTCATAAGGTACCACCCCCACCAGTGTGTGCACAGTCATGAGGTACCACCCCCACCCGTGTGTGCACAGTCATGAGGTACCACCCCCACAGAAGTCAGAGAACACAGTTAACATGTTTGTGACCTTGCTACATGCCAATTTTTGTTTTTTTAGTTGTTGAAACAATGAATGATTCCACTGATAACTGCACCTTAGTTACCTAGTCATACCCAAGCATTCACTTTGATAATTGCACCTTAGTTACCTAGTCATACCGAAGCATTCACTTTTATTACTGCACCTTAGTTACCTGGTCATATCCAAGCATTCAGTTTGATAACTGCACCTTAGTTACCTAGTCATACCCAAACATTCACTTTGATAACTGCACCTTAGTTACCTAGTCATACCGAAGCATTCACTTTTATTACTGCACCTTAGTTACCTGGTCATATCCAAGCATTCAGTTTGATAACTGCACCTTAGTTACCTGGTCATATCCAAGTATTCAGTTTGATAACTGCACCTTAGTTACCTGGTCATATCCAAGTATTCACTTTTATAACTGCATCTTAGTTACCTGGTCATATCCAAGCATTCAGTTTGATAACTGCACCTTTGTTACCTGGTCATATCCAAGCATTCACTTTTATAACTGCACCTTAGTTACCTGGTCAAATCCAAACACCCATGACTAATGACCACTGAGTTTAGGAAGTTACGATTTCCTTTTATTTGAACATTTCAGCCTGTCCTGCAAGAATTCCGCATGGAGTAGCTTTTTTCTATTGTTAGCAACATGGAGTAGCTTTTGTTCTATTGTTAGCAGCATGGAGGATTAGCTTTTGTTCTATTGTTAGCAACATGGAGTAGCTTTTGTTCTATTGTTAGCAGCATGGAGAATTAGCTTTTGTTCTATTGTTAGCAGCATGGGGTAGCTTTTGTTCTATTGTTAACAGCATGAAGTAGCTTTTGTTCTATTGTTAGCAACATGGAGTGGCTTTTGTTCTATTGTTAGCAGCATGGAGTAGCTGTTCTATTGTAAACAGCATGTGTAGCTTTTGTTCTATTGTTAGAAACATGGAGTAGCTTTTGTTCTATTGTTAGCAGCATTTATGTGTGTCATATGGCCAAGAGGTTAGAGCATTGGTATCACACCTGTGAGATCCAGAACTTAATCTCCAGTAAGGACCTGGTTTTTTCTGTCAGATGGTAAATTTTAAAAATGCACCCTGTAAATGACATGGCAACAGCAAGAGCTTGTGGTCTTTATCACACAGCTACAAAATCCCTGCCTGCAACTCCCTAACCCTATCACACAGCTACAAAATTATTCCTTGCAACTCCCTAATGGGGAAAATGCAGTATTCGATAGTTAGCAGCTTTGGCATTAATTTAGCAGGCACTTGTCACAAAACCAATTCCTCAGTCAAAAATGGAATGTACTGAACCATTGCTTATAAAAATGAAATGTACTGAACCATTGCTTATATCCATCACATCCACAAGTTCTCAGATGATAACATGACAATTCTGCATGACAAAATTCCAATTTGGTTCATGACTTCTTCATCATTTCAGTTTGTTGAAAGCCCAGAAGAACATGCTCCACAGATTGTGGCCATATTTAAAGTAATTGTTAGTTAATTTGTTTATTACTTTCATACCACACACTGCTCATAGGGCAGAGATTTTGATTCTCCATTCATTGTGATCCATTGGCTGCAGTTTTAGTTCTTTTATTGACTTGCAGCCCATTGTTTTCTCTTCTTTAAGTATGGAGTTTTTTAGAATAGTTTTAGGTCTTCCTCATTTTCTTCTCCCAGCTGGTGTCCACATGAGTGGTTGTTGGTTCAATCTATTTTCATCTGGTGTTAGGACGTGTCCCAGGTAGTCCCATCTACGTTTTTATGACATTTGATATGTACTCTGATATGTATATGTAATAACAAAAAGAAAACTACGCCTGTTTGGTCATATAAAGAGACACAACTGTTTAGAAAGACAGTAATGGAGGGAAGAGTACCTGGGAAGAGGATAAAGGGCAGACCAAGAAGACGAATAACTGACGACATTAAAGATAACATGAATACATTGGTTGAAAATGCAAGCCACATCGCCCAAGACAGAGAGAGGTTCAGAGAGTTCATTAGGAAGACAACATTCTGGAAGGAATACGTCACATGACATGACATGTACTCTTGGTGTGTTTTATCTTGGTGCGTTTTATCTTGGTGCATTTTATCCAGTGATTGTGCCACTTTATGATGCTCATTGAATCATTCCATAAAAAAAATTTGCTAAATCTCCTGAATGGTTTCCACTAGGGTATCGCCAAACATTTAGCAACATCTGACATAATATCGCTGCTCTAGTTTTTCCATCATTCTGCAAAAATGAAAATGCTTAGTCTGGTCACTCCACACTATCACTCTAATTTTGGTTACTACACAGCATCTATCTAATGTTGATCATTACAAATCATTTTTCTAATGTTGGTCACTGCACACTGTCCTTCTAATGTTGGTCACCTCACAGGTAAATACGAAGTTAAGTACACAGGTTAAGTACAATTGTCTTTGTTCAAATTTTTATTGTTATTTCTGATTATTTTATATTGATAGTTATCTTCAGTAACCTGTGTACTTAACTTCGTATTTACCTCTTATTTGTCTAGTTACTGCAGCACTTTCCATTTTGTTGGACATCCTCCGATATTTTGGTTATTTATATTGGTCATTTCACACCCTTACTCTAATGTTGGTCACCTCACACCATCATTCTAATGGTGGTCACATCACACCAACATTCTAATGTTGGTCACCTCACACTATCATTCTAATGTTGGTCACCTCACGCAACATTCTAATGTTGGTCACTGCACACTGTCCTTCTAATATTGGTCACCTGACACCCTTACTCTAATGCTAGTTGCCAGCTGCTGACAACATTTATCTATGGGCAGAAAACAAATTTATAGTGACACATTCACTCTTCCCCAATATCTGCCCACAAGAGAACACCAACAGCGTCAGATTTTATTTCCTACAACAAAAATAAAGTCTGACTATCTGAACAGGCCCTGGCATATACTATCTGAACAGGCCCTGGCATATACTATCTGAACAGGCCCTGGCATATACTATTGATGTTCAATGGAGATGAAACTGCCATGTTCACTCATTTATAAACATAAACACCAAATGAAAACATTCCATTTATGTTGTCTGATTGCAGTTTTTGTTTTCAGGAATTGGCACAGAAAAATAGTTACACAATGGCTGAGGTGGAGAAGGTGAAGGTTGAACTGACTAGGTCCCAGAACAAGTTGGATCAAGAGAGATCTACACAGGCAGAACTGAGAGAGAAACTGGCTACAGTAGATAATCAAATGTCTGGTAAGATGGTATACTGGCTATAGTAAGATAGATTTCTGAAGCTACAGTAGATGTCTGTAAGATGAGATACTGGCTACAGTAATATAGATTTCTGGTAAGATGAGATACTGGCTACAGTAAGATAGATGTCTGGTAAAACTATACTTACACCTATAGTTTTGTCAAAAGTGTAACGATATCAATTCTTATATACTTCATTGTACTACTTATGTTTGTTTATTTGTTTTGCATTCGCTCCATTGTAATCAGCATGGATAACCGTGCGATTTCCGCCGGAGCGTGTTTACGTTGTGCTACCGTTATGCGCCTTGTAAGCCTAGCACATCCGATTTCTGCATGCCTTGACAGTTCGGGTGGGCTACCCTAGCCTGTGACAGCCTCCATATCTGTCGTCCAGCACGCGTGTGTGTGGTGACTCTTCGCCCCGGCGATTTTTTGCTCACTCTGTCTCGCACGAGGTGTTCCACTATCTATGAACTTGCCTTGTGTAATTGGACGTACTGTGCCTGTGTCCATCGGGTACTAAACCATTTCTCATCCGTGAGCCTGGTTCCTTAAGAGGAAGAACTCAATAGAAGAGTTGGACCCTGGCTTTTTCGCCCTCTTAGCCGAGGTGTCATTCATCGACATCGTGAACCCCTCGCCCAAGTTCGAGTCTCACACTACACGATTGAGAGCAAGGCGTTCTCGAACTGAGCGACCCTATCCCAATAGCGCCTGAGCCCATCAGGTACTGAACTCTTTCTCTCTGCAAGTGTATCTCCAGTATAGGAGAACCTGACAGTAGAGTTGGTCCAGGGCTAACATCGTTTTCTCTTTTGTGCCTGAGCGCATCGGGTACGGAACCCTTTCTCTCTGTAAGTGTATTTCCGATATAGGAAAGCTTGACAGTAGAGTTGGACCAGGACTGCCATCTTTATCCCTTTTTTTTTGTCCCTGAGCCTATCAGTTTAGCACCCTTTCTCTTTGTGAACATGTTTCTGGTATAGGAAGACTCGACATTAGAGTTAGGCCAGGTCTTTTGCTTTGCTAGATGCCCATTATTGGGTATGTGTCTCTGCCTATAAGGAAATCAAGTAACTAGAAGCTCGTCACGAGCTAGCAGAGCTTGTAGTTCCCATTTCCGTAATCGTTTTCAATTTCTATTTGCGGTTGGCGCTGCCCTCTAGCGCTGTTCTGCCCTTTCATTTTTCATAGTACTCAGTATGATATCTGTCTGTCTTTTGCCATGCATCCACCTTTTTATGCTTTTTCCATTGGCCGCCCCTCCAATGTTCAGACTGGACTAACTAGCTTCACTGTATGTCGACAGTGTCGCTGTATGTGGTGTTGCTGGTGGTATCAGAAATATTGTGTCTTTTGTGCAGTCACATCTCTATCCATCTGCTACCTCCACATTCTGGGACACGATCCCCAAATGATTTTGCCAGAATCAGCTCGAGCTGCTGTATTTCTGTTTCCAGGGTGCACCGCGAGGAGGTACATTTGGGATTTTGGTTATTTGATAACCCTAGGTCCGCCGGGCGTTCCCTTTTGCACCCTGTACTACTTCTGGCAAATATAAGATTATTATCATATAGTTGTATTTGGTAGTTTTATATTAACTCATCCAGACCAATAAAAAATATATCAGCTCATTACTGAAGCTCCACAGGACCAATCCACGATATAACAGCTCAAAATTGAAGATCCACAGGACCAATTCACAATATAACGGCTCTATATTGAAGCTTTACAGGATCGATCATATATTGATCAGTTATATTTCATTTTATCAAGTACATGTTTTTATGTGAATCCTAAAACATCCTAGATACTTTCATTCCGTTTTAATCTTAGAACGAAGCAAGTGTGATGTAGGAAAGTGTGTATTTTTTTAAATTCCAACTTATTTATTTCCTGACAAAAAAATAGCAAAACTCACCCCTTCCAGATACAGTGCAGAACAAGCTATGGTTATGTTTCAGAACTTGCTAATTAGTGAATCAGACATTGATGATTCAGATAGTGATTATAGGCCTAGCGTGGACTTGACGAGAAATAAAACATCAAAGTAGTCTGGCTTGGTTTTTATAAAAATGGTAGCCACTGCATGCAACAGATCAAGGAATGTCAGTTCCTCTGAAGACACATCCAATAAGTAGTGATGAATCTACTGATTCAGAAGATTTAGCAGGTACTCATAGTGTACAAGTGATATGTGTACAAGTGATATGTGTACAAGTGATATGTGTACAAGTGATAGGCCTTGTATATCTTCTTCATCCTTCATCGTTCATTCTCAAATTCCTGCTGGATCTGCCTTGTAGCAAGACCATTGTCCTACTAGATTTCTAGCAGGATGTAGTCCAGAGAATGGATTTCATTTTCTTGTTTTATGTTTGACTAACTCTAACCGTGTGAAGTAATTATGTATCCATTCCCTTTCCAATGATATATTATGCATACACTATTTATCAATATTAGTATGTCAAGTGAAAAACACATTAAGGGAAATTTTTCTACGCCTGAAAATTAATTTGGTCCAAACTTAAAAATAATCAAGTCCTGGAAGAGTTAATGTACAGTGTCATTTGTCATTTTGTGATGTAATACACTGTTGCTGGTCAATATTGCAAATGCTAGTTTGATGGATTTAGTTGATATAACAATGTTTTCACTAATATTACACTTTTTCACACCAACATCACACACTAATATCACATGAACATCACACTCTAATATCACATGAACATCATACTCCGACACTAATATCACACTAACATCACACTCTAATATCACATGAATATCACACTCTATCACACTAACATCACACTCTAAACATCACACTAGCATCACACTCTATCACACAAACATCACACTCTATCACACTAACATCACACTCTATCACACAAACATCACACTCTGTCACACAAACATCACAAACATCACACTCTATCACACAAACATCACACTCTATCACACAAACATCACACTCTATCACACAAACAGCACACTCTATCACACAAACATCACACTCTATCACACAAACATCACACTCTGTCACACAATCAGCACACTCTATCACACAAACAGCACACTCTATCACACAAACATCACACTCTATCACACAAACAACACACTCTATCACACAAACATCACACTCTATCACACAAACATCACACTCTATCACACAAACATCACACTCTATCACACAAACATCACACTCTATCACACAAACATCACACTCTATCACACAAACAGCACACTCTATCACACAAACATCACACTCTATCACACAAACATCACACTCTATCACACAAACATCACACTCTATCACACAAACATCACACTCTATCACACAAACAGCACAAACATCACACTCTATCACACAAACATCACACTCTGTCACACAAACATCACACTCTATCACACAAACATCACACTCTATCACACAAACATCACACTCTATCACACAAACATCACACTCTATCACACAAACATGACACTCTATCACACAAACATCACACTCTATCACACAAACAACACACTCTATCACACAAACATCACACTCTATCACACAAACATCACACTCTATCACACAAACATCACACTCTATCACACAAACATCACACTCTATCACACAAACAGCACACTCTATCACACAAACATCACACTCTATCACACAAACATCACACTCTATCACACAAACATCACACTCTATCACACAAACATCACACTCTATCACACAAACATCACACTCTATCACACAAACAGCACAAACATCACACTATATCACACAAACATCACACTCTATCACACAAACATCACACTCTATCACACAAACATCACACTCTATCACACAAACATCACACTGTCACACAAACATCACACTCTATCACACAAACATCACACTCTATCACACAAACATCACACTCTATCACACAAACAGCACACTCTATCACACAAACATGACACTCTATCACACAAACACCACACTCTATCACACAAACATCACACTCTATCACACAAACATCACACTCTATCACACAAACACCACACTCTATCACACAAACATCACACTCTATCACACAAACATCACACTCTATCACACAAACATCACACTCTATCACACAAACATCACACTCTATCACACAAACATCACACTCTATCACACTAACATCACACAAACATCACACTCTATCACACAAACATCACATTCTATCACACAAACATCACACTCTACCACACAAACATCACACTCTACCACACAAACATCACACTCTATCACACAAACATCACACTCTATCACACAAACATCACACTCTATCACACAAACATCACACTCTACCACACAAACATCACACTCTATCACACAAACATCACACTCTATCACACAAACATCACACTCTAAGCATCACACTAACATGTTGTACTGAATGTGGATATTTATTTGTCAACTCTAGAGCAACTTCTGAAACAACGGAAGGTTGTAGAAGAAAAGGAGAAAGAGATTGTGTTGCTGGAAGAGAAGCTGAAAGGCAGGGAATTAGAGCTAGTGCGCATGCGAGAGGAAGAATCCCAGAGGGTGCAGGTTCTCCAGTCTGCCATTCTGAATTATGTGGGCAGCAAGCATGGTACTTCCTCCCGATGAAGATAGGTTACTTAGGCAGCGAATGTTTATTATATAAATATGACTTCAAGACTGTGAGACTTTGGAGTTATTATGTCATTAAGTTTGTCTTGTTATGTATGTTAGTCATATGCTTTGTGTGAGAAATTTATGAACATAAGTTTGATTCATATTATGTCAATAAGTTTGTTTTTATACTTTGTGAGAGAAATTTATGAACATTTATTTTTAAATATATTTTACAAATGTGTGTATTTTAACCTTTAGCACCCCGCCTTAAATTTGTGCAAATTCCCCTCCCCTTCTGGACCTGACTTATTTTTTGACAATTTGCATTATTTTTGTTGTGTGTTTGAAAAATTGAATAACTTTTTGTTTTTAGAGATTGTAAATACTTTTTGTACACATAAATAAAGAATTGATGCTTCATATATTGGGGTTGTTTTGTTTGTATATATGTGACAGAAGAGGTGTGAGAAAGTTGTCAAGATGAAAATTGAAATAAACAATTCTGACACCCCTGTACCTGACCATTGTTCAATTGTAACAGACAGTAAAACTCTAAAATGATAGCTCTAAATCATAATGTTCTGAAACACTAAGTGGGCAAGAAGGAAGTGACATATTCCTAGCCTCGATCTCGCAAATTTCTGGTCACGTTACATTAACAATCATGTGATCCCACATCGATGCCTTTGAGATGTGGGTATATAGAAAAATAGGGAGAACATCATGGAAAGAGAAGAAAACAAATAAAGAGGTGCTAAAGACACTTAATATGAAGAAAGAATTACTAAGAGAAATAAAGATCAGGCAAATAAAATATTTTGGTCACATTAAAAGACACGACACCTTATTGAAGACCTTATATGATGGCAAAGTCAAAGGGAGGCGAGCAAGAGGTAGGCAGAGATATAAGTGGGAGAGTAACATCACACGATGGACAGGTTAGTCTAGCAGAATGCACCACCAAGACAAGAGACAGGGGATGTTGGAGATCTGTTGCAGCCAACCTTCGCTGCGGAGATGGCACTTAATGATGATGATGATCCCACATTGCTAAATTTGGGCATAGCAACGTGGGACTAATAGTTGGAGGCAAGACTATATTTTAAAATATCAGTTAGATAATGGCCGGCAAGGTGCTAAAGGTTAATGCTATCTGGTGCAGTCAAATGATTAAATAGAGTTGATATATATTGTAAGGCTTCAGATTTTGCTTTTTGCTATAGCGATACTGTTCAACCAATAGGATTGTGATATTGATGTTCAACCAATAGGATTGTGATATTGATGTTCAACCAATAGGATTGTGATATTGATGTTCACTACCTCATAAGCCAACATAATTCAGTGACAACAATTCGGTGACACTAATTTTACCAGCATAAAATTAGGATGACCAACAACCAGAAGTTTGGCAGAAAATGGCACCAAACATCCGGGTTTAATTTCTATAATACCTTAGAATCTCTCTTACAAATTACCATGGTGCACTAAACACCTCTCACCATGACATACTTACATAAATGTGCACTAAACATCTTCACCATGACATACTTACATAAATTCTATAATTATCCCCAAAAAAATCATTGGATGATGGTGCACATATATAACATTGGTAAAACTAATTTGTAGATATTTTATTTTATTTTATTCTTCATTTCTTATAGCTCAGTGTTAGCACAATCTGGATGTAAGTCAATGACATCTGATTTCTGGGACATTTGATGACCTCTGATTTCTGGGACATTTGATGACATCTGATTTCTGGGACATTTGATGACCTCTGTTTTCTGGGACATGATGACATCTGATTTCTGGGACATTTGATGATTTCTGATCCTTACTTCCATATCAACACTTAAACCCATCCTGTGACGTGATTAATCTGGTCGTTTTGACTTTCCATCCTCATAGTTCCACTTGCCAGACAATAATATTCTGGTTTGTTATTGGGGAAGCACATCTGGTAAGCCAATAAGTACAGTCTTACCCCTGCAAGATGTGTGAGTCTTATCTCCACAAGATGTGTGGGTTTCACCCCCACAAGATGTGTGTCTCACTCCCACAGGATGTGTGAGTCTCACCTCCACAAGATGTGTGGGTCTCACCTCCACAACATGTGTGGGTCTCACTATCAAAAGATGTGTGAGTCTCACCCCCACAAGATATGTGTCTAACCCCCGCAAGACGTGATTCTCATCCCCACAAGATGTGTCTCTCTCCCACAAGATGTGTGAGTCTCACCCCCACAAGACATGATTCGCACCGCCACAAGACATGTGAGTCTCAACCCCACAAGACATGTGGATCTTACTTCCGCAAGACATGTGGGTCTTACCCCCACAAGATGTTGAAGGACATTCAATGATGGTTAAACCATGACACCCTTACTTAAATTATGTGTGTGAACTTCTGTGTGTGAACTTCTGTGTGTGAACTTCCATGGGTGAACGTCCATGATACATTTCCATGTAGTTAAAGACATTCAACCAGAAGCTTGGATATGACTTTATTAAAGATGAATAGGGCAGGGAGTTCTGCTGTTTTGTTCAAATTTTTGTGTTCTCTGTAGTGTTATAACGAACTTGATATTTTATTTAATATATATATAGGGGGAGGGGGTGTGAACTTTCAAATACATCCGACCCTCCCTCTCTATCTATGCCACATCCTACTTGTATGTCATGTTATACCTAGTTTCCTTATTAATCACATAATAGATGTTACAATCTCATTCAAAGTAACAACAAGCAGTTATTAAACTATCTCATTCAAAGTAACAACAAGCAGTTATTAAACTATCTCATTCAAAGTAACAACAAGCAGTTATTAAACTATCTCATTCAAAGTAACAATGGGAGGTTATTAAACATATTTAATTTAAATTCTTCTCCTGTCTGCTCTCTTATTGCCAAAAGTTACTGGTAAGGTCAAGATAATATGAGTTATGAACCAGTGTCATAGCACACAGTTTCCAAGAAGTGCTCAGCTGTCTAGTCGTTAGTTGACCAGAAACCACCTGACTAGTGTCGCCTACCATACTTGCTCAGTAGTGATGGCACCATTCCTCAAACCTCCCAGTGCATGAGCCCTGGTACCCTACTTCCTGCTGGCTGGGTGGTTTTTATTTTAATCCCCGAATAACAAGTTTGCTGGTCAGAGGGCGAATGACTTGACATTATATTATTTTTTCTCCCAAGTGACCAGTACAACAGTTAAATATGATATGCAGGAGGCTGAAAGTGACCAGTACAACAGTTAAATATGATACTCAGGAGGCTGGAAGTGACCAGTACAACAGTTAAATATGATATGCAGAAGGCTGGAAGTTACTGGTACAACAGTTAAATATGATACACAGGAGGCTGGAAGTGACCAGTACAACAGTTAAATATGATATGCAGGAGGCTGAAAGTGACTAGTACAACAGTTAAATATGATACTCAGGAGGCTGGAAGTGACCAGTACAACAGTTAAATATGATATGCAGAAGGCTGGAAGTTACTGGTACAACAGTTAAATATGATACACAGGAGGCTGGAAGTGACCGGTACAACAGTTAAATATGATATGCAGAAGGCTGGAAGTTACTGGTACAACAGTTAAATATGATACACAGGAGGCTGGAAGTGACCGGTACAACAGTTAAATATGATACACAGGAGGCTGGAAGTGACCGGTACAACAGTTAAATATGATACACAGGAGGCTGGAAGTGACCGGTACAACAGTTAAATATGATACACAGGAGGCTGGAAGTGACCGGTACAACAGTTAAATATGATACACAGGAGGCTGGAAGTGACCGGTACAACAGTTAAATGTAGTATTCAAGTCAAAGGAAATGATTTTGAGTGTTAACCATGATCTTAGACACTTGTTTTCATGTCGTCATGAAACTGTGAAACATAGAAATATATTTATCTGGACATTTTATTTTGGACATGATTTTCCAAATGCTCTGGGGGGTTGACAGTATAGAAGACCCAGGTCAGGTCCATGAATATGGTCTTTACACCAATATTCTTCTTAATGCACTTTTCCTGTAGTTGTCTGGCAGTAAACATCATGCCAACTGTTCTTCCTTGTCTTAATCCACACTGGGGAATCTCCCTGGCGTAGTGGTTAAGTTGTTCGCCTTGTGTTCAAGAGATCACTGATTTGAATCCGGTTTGTGTCGTCTTGTTTATAAGGTGGATTTTTTTCGGAGATCCCTGTGGATTATCACTTGAAGCTACGGAGTTACGTGCTATGAGGGGTACTCTCGGCAGGCTGCGTGCCACATCGTTGAGAGGGACGGAGTACATATGGGAAGCCGAGTACAGTGAAGTCAAAATTCTACGGCTTTTAAACCCTTTTAAATCCACACTTACTTTCAGGAAGAACAGTTGCTTCGAGATGTGATTGCAGTCTATTTAGCAGGACTCTAGCTAGGATCTTCCCTCCAATAGAAAGCAGGCAATAATATTTTGTGTTTGTCACTGCAGCTAGATATCCAAGAAAATCTGTCAAACCAGGGGATGATGATGATTGAAAATTTCCATTTCTGTTATTATTAAATTCTTTAATTGACAAACGCAAAGATGGTCTTTGCAATTTCAACACACATCATTGTTCACATGATAAATTACATACAGGAGTTGTTCACATGATAAATTACATACAGGAATTGTTCACATGATAAATTACATACAGGAGTTGTTCACATGATAAATTACATACAGGAGCTGTGAAAAGAAATTTAACAATATTTGTGTCTGATAACCTTAATTTTTCCATAGTTCAACACTTATAATACACACCACAATTAATTACACACACACAAATAATAGTTTATGGCTTACGCACAGATGTAACCAGATAGAGGTTTTCAGTTAGCAATTCTCAGAAAACGCATCATACATTATTTCTTAGCGAATTATTGGTCTGCAGCCAGCGTTAGCACTGCAGTGTGGTAGATATTCAAATATCAATGGGTTTTCCAACTTGTGCTTCCCCCAGGCACTAAGCGGCCTCTTTTTGTCCTATTGTCAGGCTGCCTCTGATATATAATTCTGTTGTTTTTTGTTTTAAGTTCTTTTGCGTGCCTGTTACATATAATTCTTTAGCTTTCTTGGCAAAATATTCTGGTGGCATTTATGCGTTCAATGTCTTCAAATTGACAAATAATAGAAACAAAAAGAAGAAAAATGTTATTGCCATTTAATGGTCAAATCCTAGCAACCCTGTACCACAGAAGTCAATATTTTATGTTATTTGATCCTTTGAACAGGAGCGTAACAGTTCGATTGGGTGTTTTCCTATTATCTGAAAAGTCTGTTTAAGTTTACTTACACAAGGTGAATTAAAAAATCGATATATCTTTGTTGACAATTCAAGTCTTGTTATAATCGTCATAATTTGAACTATTGTTAAAAACTAGAATCATATCTCGCTTGTTTGATAGGTCAATGAAGCAGTATTGAGTTTTAATGTAGCTTATCTTACATCGATTACCTGTATAACAGACCTAATATGCGCCGTATATCTATTGACTATACTAACAGTAACAGCTGCTGTCTCATTTGAAGGTTAGGCTATGCGTGCAGATATAACATAATTATCATGCGATGATTCAATATGTTACTTGATTGATCAATCGTTGGCTGGATGTAAATTCCAATACCAGTTAACCAGTGGGCAGCTAACATGAATTGTTCCACTGTTGACTTTTGGATGTGAAAGTTGAAAATCGACCCATGCAATTGATCAAAAGTTAAACAACTTCGAAAACAATTGTCTCCGAAAACTATCGACCATAAAATGGAGCGACTATGTCGCAAATAGTGATCTAAGATATAGAACACATCAAAAGTAGATATCTAATACCATAAGAAAACGTATATGGAGCTAACCGGGACACGTCCCAAACTAGAATAAACCAGATTGAACCACAAACCACTCATGTGGACACTGGAAGGGAAAATAAAACGAGGAAGACCTAAAACTACTCTAGAAACACAATACATAAAGAAGGGAATGAAAACAATACAATAACTAAAATTGCAGGCAGCGGACCACAGCGCACGAAGAATCAAAACCTCTGCCCTATGCTCTGCCTATGACACGACAGGAACAAACTAATTAGCTAACATGAGATTGAGACATTGGGTACAAAGGTCAATGTGGCTTGTCTTTTGACGAGCACTGTCATCACTGTCATTTTGTAAGTCTCTCGATTCTGTGCAAGATGCCCATGTGTCTTGTGTAGACGTTGTATGAATGCCTACATGTGTCTGGTGTTGACGATGTTAGAACACCTACATGTGTCTTGTGTAGACAATGTGAGAATACCTACATGTGTCTTGTGTAGACAATGTGAGAATACCTACATTTGTATTATATAGACGATGTGAGAACACCTACATGTGTCTTGTGTATGCGATGTGAGAACACCTACATGTGTCTTGTGTATGCGATGTGAGAACACCTACATGTGTCTTGTGTATGCGATGTGAGAACACCTACATGTGTCTTGTGTATGCGATGTGAGAACACCTACATGTGTCTTGTGTATGCGATGTGAGAGCACCTACATGTGTCTTATTTAGACGATGTAAAAAAAACACCCCGTGGAAACCAGGAAGTGATCTCCCCAGTGTTACATATAGTGGGCGTTGCATGGAATCGGTGTTGCATATAATCAGTGTTACATATAATCAGTGTTGCATATAATCAGTGTTGCATATAATCAGTGTTGCATATAATCAGTGTTGCATGGAGTCAGTACTGTTATATGCATGCCAGAAAGTGATCTCTTCGGTACAACATTGTAGCAGACTTCAGCACAATTAAACTCAATGAGATATAGCAAACATGAAGATTACACACAAGTAACAACATTCTCCAATTACTTACAACAATTGTTCTCGTATTTTCCCCATACTTTAAATATCAATTATGTTTACTTCGACTAAATGGCGCATTGACAACACAATCTCACATTCGTTCGTGCTTCTTGTTTCAAATATCTGGGTTTGAGTTGAGTTGAACAAGGCATGAAACAAGATTTCATTAACAGTTGGGACAAGAATTAATCATGCATTAAACAGACTTTCAATCACATCAATACGTTCCGCATGATCACACGGAATTTGTCAAGCACACAGACAGACAAACACACACAAACTAGTAAACATTAAACAATTTATTTTATTAAAACAAAACACTCCAGAGACAAATGTTATGTATAACAAAATGTCGGCAACAAATGTCTGATTTCTTTGATCTAGGAATTTTACAATTGAACAATCACGTGATCACATTTCGCAGAATCGGTCAAATCCAGAATGCCAGCATTACGTCATATTTTATTTAATGAATTTTCTAGAAAATATTCATCAAAACGACGAGGGCAGCACTAGATAGCACAGAGTAGCCAAAGATAGCACAGAGCAGCGCTAGATAGTGCATGGTAGCGTTAGGTAGCCAAGGATATCACAGAGTAGTGCTAGGTAGCACAGAATAGCAAATGTTCACACAGAGTAGCGCTAGGTAACACATGGTAACGCTAGGTAGCACAGAGTAACCAAAGATAACACAGGGTAGCGCTAGGTAACACAAGGTATCACAGGGTAATGCTAGGTAGCACAGGGTAGCGCTAGATAACACAGGGTAGCGCTAGATAGTACAGAGTAGCGCTAGGTAGCACAGAGTAGCCCAAGGTAGCACTAGATAACACAGAGTAGCCCAAGGTAGCACAGGGTAGCGCTAGGTAACAGAGTAGTGCAATGTAGCACAGAGTAGCCAAAGATAGCACAGGGTAGCACCAGGTAACACAGGGTAGCCAAAGATAGCATGGAGTAGCGCTAGGTAACACAGGGTATCGCTAGGTAGCACATTTTTATAGTACTGGTATTTGAGTAAGATATTTGTTTATCACACGTTGATATTGGCAAAACTGATTACATATTCCTGATTTACTGTTTATTGTTTTCTGTTGGTTGTTTCTCAGTCAACTCCACCTCTCTCCACAAGCATTTTGGTTTTAAAATACATGTTTTCCGCTCCCTCCATCTTACGTGAGGGTAGAGTAGAGTGAAGGCAAGCAAGAGGTAGACACAGATACAAGAGAGAGGGAAACATCAATAGATGGACATGTTACAGTATAACAGAGTGCACCACCAAGGCAAGAGATAGATCATATTGAAAAAGTCCGTTACAGCCAACCTTCGTTGCATATACGAAATTTGATGATGATGTCATCACTCTCTGTGCATCGTGTGCACTGACAGACAGTGTTTACTTGCTTCTACCTCCGTCACTCTCTGTGCACTGACAGACAGTGTTTACTTGCTTCTACCTCCGTCACTCTCTGTGCACTGACAGACAGTGTTTACTTGCTTCTACCTCCGTCACTCTCTGTGCACTGACAGACAGTGTTTACTTGCTTCTACCTCCGTCACTCTCTGTGCACAGACAGGGTTTACTTGATACTACCTCCATCACTCTCTGTGCACAGACAGTGTTTACTTATACTACCTCCATCACTCTCTGTGCACTGACAGACAGGGTTTACTTGATACTACCTCCATCACTCTCTGTGCACAGACAGTGTTTACTTATACTACCTCCATCACTCTCTGTGCACTGACAGACAGGGTTTACTTGATACTACCTCCATCACTCTCTGTGCACTGACAAACAGGGTTTACTTGATACTACCTCCATCACTCTCTGTGCACTGACAGACAGGGTTTACTTGATACTACCTCCATCACTCTCTGTGCACTGACAGGCAGGGTTTACTTATACTACCTCTATCACTCTCTGTGCACAGACAGGGTTTACTTGATACTACCTCCATCACTCTCTGTGCACTGACAGACAGGGTTTACTTATACTACCTCCATCACTCTCTGTGCACAGACAGGGTTTACTTGATACTACCTCCATCACTCTCTGTGCGCTGACAGGGTTTACTTTCTAGTACCGGCATCATTCTCTGTGTGCTAACAGGGTTTACCTGCTAGTACCTCCATCACTCTCTGTGCACTGACAGACTGGGTTTACCAGCTACTATCTTCAACTTACAAACATGACTCTACCGCCAGCATGACCAAGAAATTAAAGAAACACCAAGTCATTGAAATGTAAATAGCCAGCACTAAAACAGTCGTCAAACATCAACAAACGTTACCAACAACTGTTGGCTTAGTCTTAAAACTACTACAAGAAGGTTGCGATGGTTGCATAGTATTTCAAGGTGTTACGGTGTATTGAGCGTCCCACATGTCCCAGTTTACTAGAAACAGTCCCGGTTTTCATCCCTTTGTCCCGGTTTTGAAACGCTTAAATCTCTAAATACTTTCATAACATCAATATAAAAACAGAGCAAAAATGAACTATATTACCGAAATATAGGGATGTTGTGGGGATGTGGTTGGTCAAGTACGGAAAACCTGTTTACTTGTGTTGCAAAGCGATTCGGTGCTGCTAGAACAGACCTGGTTCAATTCCCGTCAGCTGTAAGAACTATATTACTGACATAGTTGTCGTACATTTCTCAAAGTGCATCATTTAGGAAAGACACCGAAAGTGTATGATGAAAGAAATTCACAGCGTATTCTCAATGAAATAGATTTGCGGTAGGTCATTAAAGAAACATATTCACAGTGTATCCTCAAATAAATAGATTGTCCACAGGAAAAAATACGCGAGTCCTAATATGTAACGCCGCGACTATATGCTCTGATATCATGTGAGCAGATAATTTCTAGCAAATTGTTGACATTTGCTAATAGCTTCCTGACTTGAAGTATCTTGTCTCCTGCCTTCATCAACGTGAACTTGTCAAGTCAACAGATGACAATGACTTGGAGTGTGTTCGTATTCATTATTTCGTTGTTTAGTTTGTTATCATTTGCAGAGTAACCCCTCTGGGAGTTTGTTGACTGCCAGAAGTGCTGCAGGGTAACCAGAGCTGGTCACTAGCTTTAAGTAATGTTATGTCAGTCATTGTCAACATATAACCGGAGCAGGCCCCTAGTTTTAAGTGAAGTTATTGCATGCATTGTCAGGTGGGACTTTCAATTGGTCGATAAGTTCTCAACTTGAGTATGCTCTTGCTGTTGTGTGCGTCAATTTCACGCCTGAATTATCCTGGGACGTATTCTGAATAACTGTGGTAGATTGTGTTCAATATCAATAGCCATTTCAATCATGATTGTATGTTCTAACCGATTGTGTGCGCTATGTTGTTTTCTGGCTTTGTCAATTTATACTTGCAGTTTTACAGCGGCGAAACCTGCTACAAATTTTAAGTAGGTAGCTTACACATTTCGTCATCCAAGTTTGTTCTAAGTGAGGAACCGAAATGAAAATACAAAGATAAAATCCTAGATTTGTGATGGTATCTCTGTTCTGCTTAAAACCTGCCTGATTTATTGCTCTGTTCACTTGTTGTTCCATTCTTTTCATGATTATCTTGCTGGCATGACTGATCAGTGTAATTGTTCTATAATTTATGCAGATTTTCAAATTTCCCTTCTTTAGGATTGGTATATATACTGCTCTTTTCCAATCATTTGGCCATATTTCACTTTTCCAGATTTACAAAAAAGGAAAGTAACCCATATCATTTATTAATGCCGTATGGGTGTGAGATGTTAACGATCTCACATTTCAGAGGCTCTGCAAATGAGGGCGGTAGCCATCTCCTCTCCCTCGCAGTCTTTACTTCCCGGATTAATCCGGTACCCATTTAAGATTGGGTCGACCTGGGAGCCGTTGCAATCATATGCGAAGCCAGTGCGCTAACCACTGCGCTACGCGGCTCCCTTAACACATATGGCATGGTAAGCAATGACACTGGTTTCTTCTCCTACTTGTATCAATACAGCCACCAATTCGTCGCATCCTGGTGACTTGTCAGTTTTAAGTTCTTAATTGCCCAACGTACTTCATTTATGATGAATTATGGCTCAAGTTCTGTGTTTCTATTTGTGTTTGAGCCTGTGCCTATGTTTGGATATTCGTACATTTCCCTACATTGTTTCACCCACCTGTTCAAAATGTCTTTATTTTCTGTTAGAGTGTTTCCTGATATGTATTCAATTGCTCGAGTGGCTGATTGAAATTTTGCTGTCAGCGTGTGTGCTTCTGTAAACATTATTCTGGTATCCTCATATTCGTGGAGTTGTTCAATTTCTTTACACTTATTGTCGATGATGTTTTTCTTTTCCTGCCTAACTTTCTCCTCATTTCTTTAGTTTGTTTATTGTACTCTTCTCTTTGTTTGTTATATTTTAGTGACTTCAGTGGGCTTTTTTCGGTTATTGATTAGTTGCAATGTTTCGACTGTGATGAAATCTCTTCTTTATGTCACCCTCGGGGTATGTGAGTCTGTGCAGATGATAGGATTGAGTCTCTGATGTTGTTTGCAAGCTTGTCTGGTGTCATCTCCACGTGAACGGCCATCAATGTACTAAATTTGTTTTGCATCTCATCACTGTGTTCTATTGGCTCTAGTATCGTATCTAGCGGATCTGACGCTATTGGCTCTAGTATCGTATCTAGCGGGTCTGACGCTATTGGCTCTAGTATCGTATCTAGCGGATCTGACGCTATTGGCTCTAGTATCGTATCTAGCGGGTCTGACGCTATTGGCTCTAGTATCGTATCTAGCGGGTCTGACGCTTTTCGCTGATTTTTTGAGTCTGATCTTCACATCTGCTACTAATAGCTCGTGGTCAGAAACGCAATCTGCTCCAGAATAAGTCTTACAAGACAGTAGACTGGATCTCCATCTGTGGCGTATAGTGATGAAGTATATTTGGTTGTTTGTCTTGTAACCTGGTGATGTCCAGGTGTTATATACGGTGTTGTTTAAACATGGTGTTGGCACATTTTCTAGGCATAATATTAACAGCCTTTCTCCACTTTCATTTTGCTGTCATAATCCAAATGTACCTTTGACTCTGCATTCCTCAGGTCTTTCCCTACCAACTTTCGCATTCAGATCACTTATTATTAGTTTGATGTCTTGTTTGTGTCTTTTGTCTATTATTTTCTGCAGTTTATCATGAAAACTTCGAACTCTTGCTCTTAAGCTGCAGTTTTGGAGCATATAAAATTATTGTGCAGCTTCGTGTTTTTTTGTTTCAGTCTTATACTTATGATTCGTTCATTTATTGGGTTGTATCCTAGCATAGGTCTTACTGTCTCTTTGTTAAAAAGGAAGCATAATCCACATTGACATTAGCAATTTCAAAAAAAATACTGATTTATATAAATAGTCAATTCTGAAAGACATTGATCGTATCAATTAAAAAAATACTGATCCACTTAAATAATTGCAATTCTGGAAGACATTGTTCTTATCAATTTCAAACAATGCTGATTCACTTACATAGACAATTCTGAAAGAAAGATATCGATCTTATCAATTTCAAACAGAATCACTCAATTAAATAGTCGATTCTGAAAGACATTGTCGGCGACCGTATTTTGCAAGTCGGAAGGAGGGGGGCAGACAAAGTGAAAATACAAATGTGAGCCACAGATAAGTGTAATCGTGCATAGAAATGAAATATTTAATTTTTCAAAATATATACTAAAATTTGAAGAAAATATATACTAAAACTTGAAGAAAATATATACTAAAACTTGAAGAAAATATATACTAAAACTTGAAGGTGACCAGTGCTTATTCTCTTTTTTATTTCTCGTGGGAAACACAAAAAAGGAGGGGGCATGAATGAAAAATGTTTAGAACCGTTGGAAAACGGGATTAAAATGAAATAAATGGGGACATTAACGGAAAATGTTTAGAATCGTTTGATTAGACAACACACTTGATTGAGATTAGTGTGTGAAAAATTGATATGGAACCCACCCTAAATGTTAACATGCGCATGCGACGCCTTTGAGTGCTCGCATACTCAACAATATTGACAACATAAAAACACGAAATAATTAAAGTAGGAAAATCATACACATGACGTAGAGTTTGATTTCCTAACGATGGCAAGCAGACGTCTCATGTATCGCTCGTCAGTTATTTCTGATATCAAGTTTGTGATTGAATGTGACAGATTCAGTTTGTGATTCAGCGACATAATCTGTATTTTCTTGAGAAATTGTAGCTGATATGGCCAGATTTTCATCGTATCGCTTGTGTAATATTCTAATTATTATTACTGTGTGGCCAAATGTTAATACTAAAATATTTCGAAGGGAGATACATTCTATTGATACAAATGTAACTCGGGAAATTAGAAATGAAACAAGGATTTTTGAAATAGATATGGAACAATCGAAAATAAATATGAGAACTAAGGCAACAACAACTATCTCTACTAAAGATGTATCTTCATTGAGCTCCATTTCATATTTTACAATCTCTGACGACCAGACATTGGATTCCACAACCACTTTCAAGACATTATATTCCTGGGATAAGAAAAACATTTCTCCAAAAGATTTCCAACAAAGTTATTGCGCTAGTAGATGCGACGATGACCTGGTGACAGTTATGAATAGTATATACACACAATGTCCTGAGGTCATGTGTTTTCCTTGCCAATGCAAAAGACCTGAATGTGAAATATATGGTATCTGCTGTCCAGATGTGTCTGAACCGTACTTCCCGCCACCAAAAACTAAACGTAAGAAAAAAACCAAGAAAGGATCTAATTCTGGAAAACATGACTTCGATTTTCAAACATCTAAAGAATCATCGGTAATGTTAAATGCAGCAATGGTTGCCACAGATAATTCTTTCACAGTGAAGACAACAGCCAAACTAACGAGTGCAGTCTCCACAATTTCAAATCTTCGAGATACAAGCACTTCTATGTGGGAGGGGGAGAATCAACATGACAAATTGTTTCCCAAACTGGAATGTGATAATAATGTGAAAGTTCTTAAGATTAGATCGTGTCCTCAAGATATCGATGCTCTACTTCCAGTTGTCAACAAATGTCAATCTGACCTTCCTGTGAATAAAGTTACTTTTGAGTCTATCACCTTGGTAACAGACAACAATACAGCTGTTGTTTACCACAACAAGTATTGTGCCGAATGCAACAATGTCTACGAGGTATGTCTATTATTTATCCCCAGGTTCACGTTACACTTGTGTTCTTGTGCGTAAAATTGGGGGAGTAGGTTGGAGTTGTGAGAGAGGAAGTTTTAATTTGAGAACCAAAGTAACGAAAACAAAAAAAAAACCTTCATAGAAGTTATCCGGAAACTGATTCAAGACATGCGTACTTCTCATGTGACCAAGAGATGTATACTTCTCATGTGACCACGAGATGTGTACTTCTCATGTGACCAAGAGATGTGTACTTCTCATGTGACCACGAGATGTGTACGTCTCATGCCCAAGAGATGTGTAATTCTCATGTGACCACGAGATGTGTACGTCTCATGCCCAAGAGATGTGTACTTCTCATGTGAGCAAGAGATGTGTACTTCTCATGTGACCAAGAGATGTGTACTTCTCATGTGAGCAAGAGATGTGTACGTCTCATGTGAGCAAGAGATGTGTACTTCTCATGTGAGCAAGAGATGTGTACTTCTCATGTGACCAAGAGATGTGTACTTCTCATGTGAGCAAGAGATGTGTACTTCTCATGTGAGCAAGAGATGTGTACTTCTCATGTGAGCAAGAGATGTGTACTTCTCATGTGAGCAAGAGATGTGTACTTCTCATGTGAGCAAGAGATGTGTACTTCTCATGTGAGCAAGAGATGTGTACGTCTCATGCCCAAGAGATGTGTACTTCTCATGTGAGCAAGAGATGTGTACTTCTCATGTGAGCAAGAGATGTGTACTTCTCATGTGAGCAAGAGATGTGTACTTCTCATGTGAGCAAGAGATGTGTACTTCTCATGTGAGCAAGAGATGTGTACTTCTCATGTGAGCAAGAGATGTGTACTTCTCATGTGAGCAAGAGATGTGTACTTCTCATGTGACCACGAGATGTGTACGTCTCATGCCCAAGAGATGTGTAATTCTCATGTGACCACGAGATGTGTACGTCTCATGCCCAAGAGATGTGTACTTCTCATGTGAGCAAGAGATGCGTACTTCTCATGTGACCAAGAGATGTGTACTTCTCATGTGAGCAAGAGATGTGTACGTCTCATGTGAGCAAGAGATGTGTACTTCTCATGTGAGCAAGAGATGTGTACTTCTCATGTGACCAAGAGATGTGTACTTCTCATGTGAGCAAGAGATGTGTACTTCTCATGTGAGCAAGAGATGTGTACTTCTCATGTGAGCAAGAGATGTGTACTTCTCATGTGAGCAAGAGATGTGTACTTCTCATGTGAGTAAGAGATGTGTACTTCTCATGTGAGCAAGAGATGTGTACTTCTCATGTGAGCAAGAGATGTGTACTTCTCATGTGAGCAAGAGATGTGTACTTCTCATGTGAGCAAGAGATGTGTACGTCTCATGCCCAAGAGATGTGTACTTCTCATGTGAGCAAGAGATGTGTACTTCTCATGTGAGCAAGAGATGTGTACTTCTCATGTGAGCAAGAGATGTGTACTTCTCATGTGAGCAAGAGATGTGTACTTCTCATGTGAGCAAGAGATGTGTACGTCTCATGCCCAAGAGATGTGTACTTCTCATGTGAGCAAGAGATGTGTACTTCTCATGTGACCACGAGATGTGTACGTCTCATGCCCAAGAGATGTGTAATTCCCATGTGACCACGAGATGTGTACGTCTCATGCCCAAGAGATGTGTACTTCTCATGTGAGCAAGAGATGCGTACTTCTCATGTGACCAAGAGATGTGTACTTCTCATGTGAGCAAGAGATGTGTACGTCTCATGTGAGCAAGAGATGTGTACTTCTCATGTGAGCAAGAGATGTGTACTTCTCATGTGAGCAAGAGATGTGTACTTCTCATGTGAGCAAGAGATGTGTACTTCTCATGTGACCAAGAGATGTGTACTTCTCATGTGAGCAAGAGATGTGTACTTCTCATGTGAGCAAGAGATGTGTACTTCTCATGTGAGCAAGAGATGTGTACTTCTCATGTGACCAAGAGATGTGTACTTCTCATGTGAGCAAGAGATGTGTACTTCTCATGTGAGCAAGAGATGTGTACTTCTCATGTGTACTCAGTGTACACATGAGAAGTACACATACTATAATCAGTGTCGGATTTACCTGATTTACCTGATTGTTACCGGATTTACCTGATTTACCTGATTGTTACCGGATTTACCTGATTGTTACAGGATTTAAACAAGCTATAGCTTAGGGTCCGCCCTAGTTTTTTGTGGGTGGGTGGGCACTAAACATTTTTTTATTACACTATCTATATATTCTTAATCGTTAAAGGGCCCCATATCTCAAATAGCTTAGGGCCCCATATCTCAAATAGCTTAGGGCCCCATATCTCAAATAGCTTAGGGCCCCATATGTCAAATAGCTAGGGCCCCATATCTCAAATAGCTTAGGGCCCCATATCTCAAATAGCTTAGGGCCCCATATCTCAAATAGCTTAGGGCCCCATATCTCAAATAGCTTTGGGTCCCATATCTCAAATAGCGTAGGGCCCTAACAAGTCTAAAACCGGCCTTGAATACACTGATGATTGATGAGATAGATGTGTGTCTTTACATTGGAATAAGGCATCTGGACCGTCAGAATCTCGAAAGGAAGAGGACAAAGTTATCATGCTCCCCACCTACGGAGAAATTGTGATAAGAGAAAGAAATTGAGATAAGATTGAGAAATTGAGATAAGATGGAGATACTGTGATAAGATGGAGAAATTGTGATAAGATGGAGAAAATGTATGAGGAATTGAAATATGCGAATATTCCCTGTATAAGAGAGAGATTAATATGCTCAAGCAATAACAATAATAATTTAATCATTATTATTATTATTATTATTATTATTATTATTAATTATAAGACACACAAACCGTAAGGGTGCACACTGGAGGCATCAGGCACAAAATTCCCCCTAAACACCTCTATCATCAGGACACAAAAATCTTTCTAAACACATCTATCATCAGACATTCTGTCGAGAGTAAAACAATTATGTTTAGATCATTGGGTGATGTTATCCATCCAATATTGTCTCTGTCCTTCTCTTCTTCTCCCACCCTCGACTATTCCTTGCAAAATATATTTAGAAAGTGAGTCGTGTCTCGTTACATGTTCATACTAAATATGTTTCCATTATTTCACTTCAAGAGTGATTCTTGTTAACCTGCTAGTTGGATTATTTTCTGCTAGACAAATATATGTGTCTTATGTTCTATATAAGTAAGTCACAACAACCGTCTGTATCACGTGTCTGTCGTCATATTACCCAACAATTATTTCCTCTGTATACAGCGTCACCTTGCTGCTGTGTACTAACTTGTTATTGGTTTTCCTCTGCCTCTATACACAGATCCTCTGTTTTATGCACATGATGGTGGTTGGCCATAATTTATTCTCATTAAATGCTCAAATAACAAGTAATTTGTCAGAGACACGAACTGACACTGTTGGTACAGTGTTGGTACACTGTTGGTACACTGTTGGTACAGTGTTGATAGAAACATAGTTGTTATCAGTGGTTCTTGTATAGAACTTCGCGTGTCTATATTGTGCAAGTCTGAAAGGGATCACGTGATAACAACATTCTGGCCTACCATGTATCGTGTAAGAGACGACTAACAAGGTTTATGCATGGAGTTGACTATCCAGTACATTAGCAGAAAATGATTCAAAAACCAAATAATAATTCCAGTAAGTCAGGAAAATAACTCTCTAATTCTGGCTCAACACCGTACTCCATGTCACTTCTCCAGCACAATACTCCCTGTCACTTCGCAATACCATACTCCCTGTCACTTCTGCAACACCATACTCCCTGTCACTTCTCCAATACCATACTCCCTGTCACTTCTGCAATACCATACTCCCCAAATTCTAGCCGAATACTGTACTCCCAAATACTGGTCCAACACTGTACTCAACAATTCTGGCCCAATACTGGTCCAAAAGCTTACTTCCAAATACTGGTCCAACATCATATTTCAGAATACCGATCAAACACCATACTCCCCGCTAATGGCCCAACACCATACTCCCCGCTAATGGCGCCCCCCCCCCCCCCAATACTGCCGTGGCGTGAAATTGGATTACTTTACTCTACAACTAAAACAGCAACAACTACAACCTGACTGCAGCTACAACTACAACCTGACTGCAGCTACACCTACAACCTGACTGCAGCTACAACTACAACCTGACTGCAGCTACAACTACAACCTGACTGCAGCAACAACTACAACATGACTGCAGCTACAATAATACCGTGATTATGTTTGCTAACACTACACCTCTCATATATTTACAGTATGTAGCGTGGCGTGTAGGTATACGCTGTGACAACTATATGCTTGTATACACTGCCATTACTAACGATGAACTACTTCGCCAAAGTTTGAAACCGAATTCGAAGTGTCAGATAGACCAGCGCACTCCTGGAGGATTCGATCCTATTTCTTGTTGTCAGCAGTGGTACAGGTATTGTAATGATCATTATGTAGGTAATAAGTTGTTATGCTAAAGTACGTATCATTTGTTCACACATCGAGGCAGCAGGTAGAGACATAAGTTCAGAACAACAGGTAGAGACAGTCTGCAACAATGCTTCGCAACCACTGTGAGGCCCGGTCAATAATTTGATAAGACAATGGGCACCGTCCATAACAAATACTATATACTTATAAATACATGTGCAATTTGTGTATAGCTTGCGTACATTCAATCATCATTGATAGTGTTTTAATTATGAAAAAATCAATCAGAGTATTGGTACATTTATCACTTTCTCGTTACGTTGATTTGATTAAACGGCGGGTAACAAATATTTCAATAATATAATTCCTTGTAGAAGTCAGCTGCGCAGGAGAAACGGCACAGTGTGTTCATTTGTCTTGTAAATACACATAACACAAATTATCATACACACACACACACCAAATATTTCATTCATTTTCCTTTTGCGCTGAGGTTAGCGCATAGGGCAGAGGTCAGATCTCTCCAATTCTGTCTGTTCAAAGCTATTCTGTGCAGTTCTTGAATAATATGAATATTGGTTGTTTTACTTTCTCTAAGTATTGTTCTTCTGAGTGTTTCTTTTGGTCTACCCCTTGCTCTTTTGTCTGTAGGTATCCATTCAAGAGATTGGTGGTGTATTCTGTTGCTATCTGCGCGTAGGACATGCCCGATGTAGGACCAACGGCGTTTTCTGATAACATCTGTGATGAAATTTTGATGTGTCTCTTCTCTTGAACTGACTTCTGTTACACAAATCGGTCTGGACTTTACGATATTAGTTGATTAATCCAACGATCGACGGAATGACCCAGACTTGATTAGAGAAACACCCTCCATCAACGGACGTCACTACCGGAAGTCACCAAATATTTACACATGCAAAATAAGTCATTTAATCAATAAAATGTACAAGTTACGAATTTTATCAATAAAATGTACAAGTTACGAATTTAATCAATAAAATGTACGAGTTACGAATTTAATCAATAAAATGTACGAGTTACGAATTTAATCAATAAAATGTACGAGTTACGAATTTCATCAATAAAATGTACGAGTTACGAAATTTAATCAATACAAATGTACTAGTTACGAATCTCTTAGTTCTGACCACTACTCTCACGACTAATTATTATTTTGAATTTTAAAATCCGCCATTTTAAGATAGCAATTATAATTGTGCAACATTTCAATTAAGTTTTCTTTTATTACAACTAATTATGTGAACAATTTTACTGAGACTAGTCAGTTTTCTTTTATTACAACTAATTATGTGAACAATTTTACTGAGACTAGTTTGTTTTCTTTTATTACAACTAATTATGTGAACAATTTTACTGAGACTAGTGAGTTTTCTTTTATTACAACTAATTATGTGAACAATTTTACTGAGACTAGTCAGTTTTCTTTTATTACAACTAATTATGTGACAATTTTACTGAGACTAGTCAGTTTTCTTTTATTACAACTAATTATGTGAACAATTTTACTGAGACTAGTCAGTTTTCTTTTATTACAACTAATTATGTGACAATTTTACTGAGACTAGTGAGTTTTCTTTTATTACAACTAATTATGTGACAATTTTACTGAGACTAGTCAGTTTTCTTTTATTACAACTAATTATGTGAACAATTTTACTGAGACTAGTGAGTTTTCTTTTATTACAACTAATTATGTGAACAATTTTACTGAGACTAGTGAGTTTTCTTTTATTACAACTAATTATGTCAACAATTTTACTGAGACTAGTGAGTTTTCTTTTATTACAACTAATTATGTGAACAATTTTACTGAGACTAGTCAGTTTTCTTTTATTACAACTAATTATGTGACAATTTTACTGAGACTAGTCAGTTTTCTTTTATTACAACTAATTATGTGACAATTTTACTGAGACTAGTGAGTTTTCTTTTATTACAACTAATTATGTGAACAATTTTACTGAGACTAGTCAGTTTTCTTTTATTACAACTAATTATGTGACAATTTTACTGAGACTAGTCAGTTTTCTTTTATTACAACTAATTATGTGAACAATTTTACTGAGACTAGTGAGTTTTCTTTTATTACAACTAATTATGTGAACAATTTTACTGAGACTAGTCAGTTTTCTTTTATTACAACTAATTATGTGACAATTTTACTGAGACTAGTGAGTTTTTTGTTGTTGTTTTCTATCCGCTAGCTTATTAAATATGGCATGAACTGCGAGTGATATCCACACTGAGACAGGTAGAGAGAAGATTGATGGTTTTTTTTTTGGTTTTTTTAAAATCCAAATCATGAGAATCATGATTTGCATAGAATGCATTTAATCCAAAAATGCAGCTTCGCGCAGATTTGTGGTGGACAAGACAGGAAAAATATCCATACTTTGTATACATTCTTACATTTTTAATTTTTATCTAGAATTTCTAATTAGTTATAGAATGAAAAGTACCGCCAAGTAACTTGTCGGTTGATATTTCAATAAATTAAAGAGTTTCTTTGTGAGAAAGGGATGTAGGGTCTATCTTAGTGAGAAAGGGATGTAGGGTCTATCTTTGTGAGAAAGGGATGTAGGGTCTATCTTTGTGAGAAAGGGATGTAGGGTCTATCTTTGTGAGAAAGGGATGTAGGGTCTATCTTTGTGAGAAAGGGATGTAGGGTCTATCTTTGTGAGAAAGGGATGTAGGGTCTATCTTTGTGAGAAAGGGATGTAGGGTCTATCTTTGTGAGAAAGGGATGTAGGGTCTATCTTTGTGAGAAAGGGATGTATGGTCTATCTTTGTGTTGAAGGAAGGTGTTCACAATCCATATAGTAGGCCTATGCCTCATGGAGTCTGTCAATATTCGTGATTGGTATAATTCATTCACAGCATCTTCGGTTGGGCTGTAGTCATTTACGATAATGAATTATGTGGGTACAGAATGACTGCTTGCATAATAAATTATGAATTATGTGGGTACAGAATGACTGCTTACATAATAAATTATGAATTATGTGGGTACAGAATGACTGCTTACATAATAAATTATGAATTATGTGGGTACAGAATGACTGCTTACATAATAAATTATGAATTATGTGGGTACAGAATGACTGCTTACATAATAAATTATGAATTATGTGGGTACAGAATGACTGCTTACATAATAAATTATGAATTATGTGGGTACAGAATGACTGCTTACATAATAAATTATGAATTATGTGGGTACAGAATGACTGCTTACACAATAAATTATGAATTATGTGGGTACAGAATGACTGCTTAAATAATAAATTATGAATTATGTGGGTACAGAATGACTGCTTACATAATAAATTATGAATTAGTTCCATGTGATTTAGTTCAATATGTATTTCTTCTTCTTATGTTCTATGCTGAGTGTGACGTCATGACATATGGCGTTGGTTTCATATCTCTCCACAGTCTTCTATTTCGTGTGATGTCAATCATGTCTGATACCGATGTTCTCCCATGCCACAATGCTAGGTTGTCAAGTATCTTCTCTCTTGTCTTCCCTACCTCTCTTGCTCTTCAATTTGCCTGATGTAAAAAATGTGTTGCATTTGTCCTCTTCTTCTCATTATTTTGTCCAACAAAATATATGAACTATTTTCTGATGAAGGTGAAAAGCTATAATTTTTGGAATTAACTTCTTTCAAGATATCTTCATTACGTATTTTATCTGTCCATGGTGTTCTTAACATTCTTCTATAAAACTACATCTCTGCTACTTCAATCGAATGTTTCCCTATTCTCCTAAGTATCCAGGATTCACTTCCATATATCAGAATTGGTTCTATATAACTTATAAGAACTCTCTTTCTCACCTCAACTGACAAAGTTATACGCTTATTCCATGTGATGGTTTTCATGTTGTGAAATTGTGCCTTTACCTGGACAATTGTACATTTGACATAATAGATGTTTTTACTGTACCTAAACATTTATTGAGTCATATTTAGCGAGTATTAAATTTATTTTTGAATTATTCCATTTTATCCTCGGGATTAAATTTTGTTGTTTCTCAAAATTGAATGTGGCTTTAGTTCGTTTATATGAGACAATATGTGGGTGAAATATCCAAGCCTTTCTGTCAGTTTCTAGACCTGTAAATAATAGGAAATGTCTCTTTTATCAATTAGAAACATGTCAACATCTTTGATGTCCACATCTTTGATGTCAACATCTTTGATGTCAACATCTTTGATGTCAACATATTTTGATGTGTTCATACAACCTCTTGAGAACTGTATCGAGGTCAGTGTCAGTGCACGGTATGAAAACAAATTATAAATAGATGTCCATGTACCTGGGAGTGAATGCAGACTTTTTGCTTTGTTTTCTGGTAGTTCTCCCCCTCCTTTTATACGCCTGCAAATCTGTATGTAAACTTGGGTTGTATCAATCACTATTTAGTGCGCTACAAAACATCTTCAATGTGTCTTTTACTTATTAAAATATAAGCTGTAAGCCTAATACATTTTTCTGTAACCACGACACTCGGGGTTGTAAACAGGCACTCGTAAACCGCAGTGCCAGTTCGAGAAGAAATATTATTGGATATTACTAGATATGAAAAAAAATACTACAAACTGGCCAATAATAGGTCATTTATAGTCATCAACGTTATGTTTGGGATATTTCTGGCACCGTTCTGTACCACAAATTGTCAAAGAATCAAACGGAGACTTCCTTACAGCCACGAGTAATCTTAGGATGGAGATAAATCTTGTGACGTATAACTGTCATGGTTGATGTCACATGACTGTTGACAGTCAACTAGTAGTGACTCAATGAACATGTTTCGCACCGTTGAAGCTGGAGTCGTGGACATCGATGGATGGAGTTATTGACACAATCTGTGACCAAAAATATGAACTTTATTTTTCTTTCCTTCCTGTGCATGCGGATGTTGAGGGTAGCTATCGAGCCGTTCCACTAGCGAGCATGACTACAGTATCAATAGGAACATAAATGGATCGATCTGATAGTTAATGCGTTTAGGGACCTGATCTGCTCAGAAGATTATCAAAAGTATGAATCGTGGTGACTCAAGACTACATGAGATTGATGTAAAGATTGGAACAATCCGTAACGAGAAACATAATAGATGTACCAAGAAACGGATAAATCAGCATCTAACTAGAACTGTCGGTAGTTACACTGTGATGGATTTATTGATATGGGGATCGGAGTATCTATTGGACTTGTTCGGTGTGCGCTGATGATAACATTCAGCGATAACTCATAACCTGCAGCCATAACTCATAACCTGCAGCCATAACTCATAACCTGCAGCCATAACTCATAACCTGCAGTCATAACTCATAACCTGCAGCCATAACTCATAACCTGCAGCCATAACTCATAACCTGCAACATTATATTCTTATCTATTTTAAACGTAATGTAAATGTACATTTGAAGATCTTGTCAACAGCGACAGTGCCGTGGACACGTGTAATGTAACGGGTCAGTGGCGTGAATATGATCAGGACGTTGTGAACAGTTGTGCCAAGTTGAATAGTCCAATCTATCAGGTCATGGGCCAGCAATGGAATATGTCTGACAGTAGAAACCAACAATTGTACACAAATATATTCTGTGCTATTTGCAATATGGTCAGTATGTTGAGAAATCATTTACACGTTGTAGTACTTAAGTAAATAGTAGTAATTGTGATAGTAGTATAGTAGCAGTAGTGGTAGTAGCTTAGTCTTAGTAGTAGTAACTGTAGTAACAGCAGCAGTGGTAGTAGTAGTAGTAGTAGTAGTAGTAGTAGTAGTAGTAGTAGTAGTAGTCCTAATTGATATTATTGTTTTTGTATTTGCTATGGTAGCATTATTAGTAGTAGCAGTAGTAGTAGCATTAATAGTAATAGTAGGAGTAGTAGTAGTAGTAGTAGTAGTGGCCAGCAGTAGTCGTAGCAGTAGTGGACGAGTAGTAGTTGTAGTTCTAGTATTAGTAATTGTTGTTGTTCTTGTTGTTGTAATAGTTATGGTGTTGACGTTTTTCTGAATGCAAAATTCTTTATGACATCCCAGCAACCTCTATTACTGTGATATTTCTGACACATGATATCTGAATTCGCAGTTGAATTAGAGATATCTCAAACTATGCCTGACACACTATGTTAGAGAATTTGGGGGGGGGGATGTTTAAATGGGATTCGTGCCGTCTAATATACCAATTTTGCATTATTTCAATTGATCGACCGTTTAAAGATATAAAGTATAGAAATGTCCTTGACCTCACTACAGCGATTAGCTAATACAGTATATCTTCTTTGGTGAGGGTATATCACTTTACAACTCTTCTATAGTAGTTGTTTTCTTGATTAGTTGTTTTGTTTGTTGATGTGATGGTCCGTGGCTCATTATTTTTCCTCGCCGTATAATGTTTCAAATCTGGAATTTCTGTTGATGTTATAAGTACTTATTCTGATGTTCGTTGTACGACTGTGAACTAAAAGAGGCTGGTCTCATCTGAAACCTGAACTAAATCTGAACTTCTAAAAGAAAGAAAACTGTATAACACATAGATACCTTTAATAGCAACATTCTTTCATGGGCATAAATTACGTGAGAACAATCTATGTTACGACATAACACATTCAATTTATATACTTACAGGAAAGGAAGCAGTTGATTTCCTTGGATGTAGGCAGACCGCATATTGTTTGTACATCAAATCAGGGGGTCTACCCCAGGTATCCGACCTAACTATCACTAAAAAAAATAGTTCAAATATTGATTGACAGTCACTATAAACATATCCTTCAAGACAACAGTTCGTAGTTGTTGAGGTTAATTATATGATTGGTCCGACTTCCAAGTAAAATCGAAAATAAAGTTAATGATGACATTGATAACATAGTGTTCACTGTTCATAAACTTGGCGAATCCATTGGTTAGTGAACTTTACACAATTTAACATGGAGTGTGACTCTTTGATACGTAGTGTTCATAATTTATGCACTAGCTTTATTGCTTCAAAACGGACATCTCGCACTCCCGAAGATGATTGCTCCCAAGGTAACGTAACTGGTTGGGTCCCCAAGAAAAGACAGCAGATTCATCCAAATTCAGGCCTCCAACTGGTTAGATCTCGGAATGGACTCGAAAATTTAGTTACCTTTCACAAAGACTCACTAGGTAAATAAAGCTTCAAAAACGCTGGAACTCTGTTAAGACTTCTTAAAAATACGTTGCAGTTACAAAGAAAAAAAACTACAAATACTTCCTCTGCGATGAAAAGTAAGCTGGAAAGATGAATAACCATTCACACAGGCTCACTCAGTAAACAAGACTTCAAAAAGGCAGACACTCTGGTAAGACTTGAGTTTAAAGACTGCAAATATCAGCGGATGAGATTTCATTAAAAAGTATGACAATTTCAATCGACAAAGCTCCAAATAACTCCTCTGCAAATTCAACTTTCCTTTTGGTTAATACAAAGATACTAAAATGCACCATTCTATAGCAGTATGCGATCAATCACTTTGAAGAGATTTAACAACCTACCTGAACCCTAAGCAAACTCCTCGGTGGCGAGTAATACACTCTCACAATATTTCAAGTTTGAGATATCTCAAACTATTCCTGACAGTGCCCCACTCCTGTAGGATCATTGGAGTGCCACCCACTATGATTATTGGAGTGTCACCTAATAGGATAATTGGACTGCTACCCACTAGGATCGCTGGAGTGCCACCCACTAGGGTCATTGGAGTGCAACATTGAAAAAGGCACGATCCTTATTATATATGCCTAGTAGTATGTCAGAGTAAATTTTTTCTCTAGACTACATCCTGCTTCTTCTTCTGCTTCTGCGTTCGTTCTCAAACTCCTGCAGATTAACAGAATGTAGTCCGGAGAACGGAATGCGTTGTGTCATGGTTTACAGCATTGCTGCGATATCTTCGCCTTTTGGCCTGACACATCCGACTTCAGCATGGCTTTGGGTCACTGACCCTATATGGGATGGGACAGCCAACTCCATCTCATAACCTCCTTAGTCGCTTTTCACGACATGCGTGGAAGTTAAACAGTGTTGCTATTCTTTGTTCCCCTTTTGGGCCCCGGCAATACACGGGCTGACTGCATCTTGCTAATCTGCAGAATTTTGTCTCTAGACTACATCTTGCTAATCTACAGAATTTAATCTACATTTTGTCTCTAGACTACATCTTGCTAATCTGCAGAATTTTGAGAACAAATCCAGAAGAAGAATTATGCTTTTATAACAGTTTTATTCTGCTATTACCATAGTCTGGCATTCAACTTGATTTCTGTTATTACCATAGTCTGGCATTCAACTTGATTTCTGCTATTACCACAGTCTGGCATTCAACTTGATTTCTGTTATTACCATAGTCTGGCATTCAACTTTGCAAATGTTTTTGCTATTAACTCATCCTTACCAAGAATTCAGAGTTCATATTTCCTATTATCTGAGATCCAGTGAAAAATATTTCATTGGGGAATAATAATTGTACCTCTGTCAGTCAATTCTGTGTATATCTGCGAATCTGTCACAAAATGTATCATGTCGACAATTGATAGAATTAGATCCAGTTTTGAAGTCCAACTTTGACACAGAGCTGGCACCTAACCATCACCTTAACATCATAGTGGTTCATTTATTAATATAGCTAACTAGATTCTTTCGGATCCCGTTGGGACCCGTCGCTCCGTAGGGACAAAATTTATTGGGTTGTTTACCCTGAAATGCCTCGCATTGCCAATGTGCTTGCCAACCCGGCTCACCGTATGGGGAAAAAAGCGAGTATGACATTGGATCCGTATTTTTAGCTAATTATATTGTTATTAATGAATTGCTTTGTTTAATTCTCTGGATTAAATAGGCAAATGCGAACGTCCCGGTTAAAAGATGGTTCTCCATCGTCGGTGACAAAAACCATTGCTACCTTGTTAGTTGGTTCATAATAGCGACGTTGATCGGATTAACGATCCCGCTTGAAGACCATGTTTACTATTGGCATTCTCTTCCAGTTTGAGAAGCATTCTTATTATTTCTTGTTTCAATATCACACATTAAATACGACTGTGCTAGTCTATTATGTTGACGAAAAAATAGATCGATTTCTCAAGTATTTCTCTTTCGCGTGTAGCATTTGCTGCGTGTGTTTGTCGAACGTCTGTTGCTTGAGTACTGTCCAAAATATACAGCTGAGCGAACTGTGGAACTTTGTTGTATGAATCTTTGTTGTAAGTTTGTCTATGAACATTTAAAACATATGGACCTCAACCTTGACAGTCCGTAATTTTTTCTCCCATTGACGCGAAAGAAGATCGATATTATCTTCTTCTTCTTCTGCGTTCGTTCTTTAACTCCTGCAGATTCGCAGGATGTAGTTCGGAGAACGGGATACGTTGTGTCATCGTTTACAGATTTGCTGCAATATCTGCGCCTTTTGGCCTGACACATCCGACTTCAGCATGGCTTTGGGTCACTGACCCTATATGGGATGGGACAGTCAACTCCATCGCATAACCTCCTTAGTCGCCCTTTACGACATGCGTGGAAGATAAACAGTTTTGCTATTCTTTGCTCCCCTTATGGGCCCCGGCAACACACGGGCGAGATCGCTATTATAAGAGCGAATATCTCGCGAAAGTGTGTGTATTTAGGGTGTGTATTATCAGAGAACATCAAGCGCAGGAACTCGGGATAATTCAACTTATTATCATGGATGTCTTGTTGCATTGGGAGCAGGATCTTTCCTTTTCGGCAACAATCTGTAAACTTGTCATCGTTAACACGTTCGCCTAAAAAAAATTATAACACCAAAAAATTCACATATAATATCCAAAATTCCACATTTATGTGCAGCAACACGATCCTCCGCAAAATTTGCTGCTTCATTTGAAATTGGTCGACTTCGACACATTTCTAACAATGAGTGAGCCTTGGCATCTGCAACTCGTCGTATCTGTGTTTGCTCAACAGTTTCATGCTGTCTGTGACGACGTTGGTATTCTCTATTCATAGCTTGTCAATTTTCTTTTTGCGCTGGTGATTCTAGCTTAGCTCGACGTCCATACAAATAAGCATCCTTAGTAAGTTGTGTTTGTTTTTGTTGACGGTTTCTTGATAAATTCATTTCATCTCTCAATTATATGTCTATGCTCTGTAGCATTTGCGGCACGAATCCAAGGTAGTGATTCTTGACATTGAAGACTCAACAATCTAGTTTTTCTATCTCTTTTTTTTTTTTTTTTTTTTTTGTGACGCTTTTTTGCGATTCGATCATCTTCATCCATCATTTAAAGCAAATTATATGTATATTTTAAATAAAAAGTATTTGAGATTACTTTAACCACAAGCCGATACACACGTTTATATGTTAACGCATCAATAACATTTGTATACAAAAATGTCGTCTGCTTTGGATACCGTAACGACACCAGTCGTTTTGATTGGATGTCGTACGAAATTCCGTGACTAGAACGCGCTATTTATAGAGCGTTCCAGAGAGACTGCCAGAACATTACTATTATATTATAGATATTTTCTTATGGGATACTTGTCTACAGAAGTAGCAGTTGAAAAATTCATATTTCCAGGAAAACTATCCTCAGTACACTTGCCTCAAAAATATTGATAAAAACAACGGCAACCCAATGACTAACCCATCGGCAGATATACGGGCTTCACCCTATTCTATGCTGTTTGGTTTGCGAGATCAACGTTCTCCATCTGGAACAACACCGCATAAAAAGAACTGCAACAATACCCAGTGGGCATCTACAAATGTGAGTCAGATTATAACTTGCATTTTAGTGTCATATTGTAACTTGTGTCCCCTCATATTGTAACTTGTGTCCCCTCATATTGTAACTTGTGTCCCCTCATATTGTAACTTGTGTCCCCTCATATTGTAACTTGTGTCCCCTCATATTGTAACTTGTGTCCCCTCATATTGTAACTTGTGTCCCCTAATATTGTAACTTGTGTCCCCTCATATTGTAACTTGTGTCCCCTCATATTGTAACTTGTGTCCCCTCATATTGTAACTTGTGTCCCCTCATATTGTAACTTGTGTCCCCTCATATTGTAACTTGTGTCCCCTCATATTGTAACTTGTGTCCCCTCATATTGTAACTTGTGTCCCCTCATATTGTAACTTGTGTCCCCTCATATTGTAACGTGCTTAGTGTAATATTGTAATTTGTTTTGTGTTTGATTATAACTCATTTAGATTGTAAATTATCTAATGTCAGCTTATAACTTGATTGTCATATTGCAGCTTGTTGAGTGTCACACTGTAATATGTGTTGTCTTAGATTGTAACTTGTTGAGTGTCACACCGTAAATGTTCGTAGAATTACATTTTGCTAAGGAGTACATTGTAATTTGTTTTGTAACAGATAAATGTGTCTGTGAATATTCATTAGTACGGTACTTACAGATACAATTTTATATTCATTAGTACGGTACTTACAGATACAATTTTATATTAATTAGTACGGTACTTACAGATACAATTTTATATTCATTAGTACGGTACTAAAAGATACAATTTAAACTCTGGATACCTAACTCTCATTTATGGATTAGCCCGTCTACTGGGGGTGGGGGGGGGGGGGGGCTAGTCGGCCCGACAAATCTTATAGACAACCTAACTGTCCTAGCAATCTAATTCCTGATTGGTAAACGCACTGTTCAATGACTAACCAATATATCTACGAGGAATCTACAAATCACACTGATATTTGTCTAAATTAATCCAATAGTTTTGAAGAATGTCAACAAACCAATAGGACGCGGTTAATTCACTGTTTATCACAACTACAATGGTTTCTCTAAATGGCATTACAAACTTCCGTGGACTCGTATAGATTTGTTACCTTTCTAGTTATTGGTTAGGGCTGCTCGTTGTTCACTGCGTGGGTACGCCTACTCGTAGACGTCGTAAGTGAAGACTACAACCGTTACAGCTGTCCAACCGCAGTAGCGATATCAGTCAAGCTCCCTGGATGGCTCCACCAAAGTACTGTAATCAATAGAGGTTGGGACACAGTTCCAAAATAATTTCAACACTGAAAAATGATCCCCGAGGACTGCAGCTCTTCACATACAGTATAGACATCTGGTAAACTTCGGACAAGACTTCAAAATTCGTTAAAATCATAGAGACTCCAAGAAGCCTCCTAAATTAATTCTAACGCAGAAAAAAAATCCTCCAATACTGCAGCTCTCCACACACAGTAGAGACACAGTAGAGACACAGTAGACACACAGTAAACAAACAGTAGACACACAGTAGTGACACAGTAGACAAACAGTAGACACATAGTAGAAACACACAGTAGACACACAGTAGAGACACAGTAGAAACACAGTACAGACACAGTAGAAAAACAGTACAGAAACAGTAGACACGCAGTAGACACACAGTAGAGACACAGTAGACACACAGTACAGACACAGTAGACACACAGTACAGACACAGTAGACACACAGTACAGACACAGTAGACACACAGTAGACACACAGTAGAGACACAGTAGACACACAGTAGAGACACAGTAGACACACAGTAGACACACAGTAGACACACAGTAGAGACACAGTATAGACACAGTAGAGACACATTAGCCACAGTAGAGACACAGTAGACACACAGTAGAGACACAGCAGAGACAGAGTAGACACAGTAGAGATACAGTAAACACAGTATTGACACAGTAGACAAACAGTAGACACACAGTAGAAACACACAGTAGACACACAGTAGAGACACAGTAGAAACACAGTACAGACACAGTAGAAAAACAGTACAGAAACAGTAGACACGCAGTAGACACACAGTAGAGACACAGTAGACACACAGTACAGACACAGTAGACAAACAGTAGACACACAGTAGAAACACACAGTAGACACACAATAGAGACACAGTAGAAACACAGTACAGACACAGTAGAAAAACAGTACAGAAACAGTAGACACGCAGTAGACACACAGTAGAGACACAGTAGACACACAGTACAGACACAGTAGACACACAGTACAGACACAGTAGACACACAGTACAGACACAGTAGACACACAGTAGACACACAGTAGAGACACAGTAGACACACAGTAGAGACACAGTAGACACACAGTAGACACACAGTAGAGACACAGTATAGACACAGTAGAGACACATTAGTCACAGTAGAGACACAGTAGACACTCAGTAGAGACACAGCAGAGACAGAGTAGACACAGTAGAGATACAGTAAACACAGTATTGACACAGTAGACAAACAGTAGACACACAGTAGAAACACACAGTAGACACACAGTAGAGACACAGTAGAAACACAGTACAGACACAGTAGAAAAACAGTACAGAAACAGTAGACACGCAGTAGACACACAGTAGAGACACAGTAGACACACAGTACAGACACAGTAGACACACAGTACAGACACAGTAGACACACAGTACAGACACAGTAGACACACAGTAGACACACAGTAGAGACACAGTAGACACACAGTAGACACAGTAGACACACAGTAGACACACAGTAGAGACACATTAGACACAGTAGAGAAACAGTAGACACAGTAGACACACAGTAGAGACACAGTAGACACACAGTAGAGACACAGTAGACACACAGTAGACACACAGTAGAGACACAGTAGAGACACAGTATAGACACCGTAGACACACAGTAGAGACACAGTAGAGACACCGTAGACACACAGTAGGAACACAGTAGAAACACAGTAGAGACACAGTAGAGACACAGTAGACACACAGTAGAGACACAGTAGAGACACAGTATAGACACCGTAGACACACAGTAGAGACACAGTAGAGACACCGTAGACACACAGTAGGAACACAGTAGAAACACAGTAGAGACACAGTAGAGACACAGTAGACACAGTAGAGACACCGTAGACACAATAAACACACAGTAGACACACAGTAGACACACAGTAGACACACAGTAGACACTCAGTAGAGACACAGTAGATACATAGTAGACACAGTAGAGACACAGTAAACACAGTAGACACACAGTAGACACGGTAGATACTCAGTAGAAACACAGTAGACACACAGTAGATCACAGCGGATTATTCAACGCGGATCACAGGTAACTAGAAGCTCGTCTCGAGCTAACAGCGCATGTAGTTCCACTTTCCTAGGAACTTCTCACTTTCTATTTGCAGTTCGCGCTGCCCTCTAGCGCTGTTCTTCCCTTTCACTGTATCATTGTACTCAGTATGAACTCTATTTGTCTATCGCCATGCATCTACCTTTACGTGCATTTTACATTGGCCGCCCCTCCAATGTTCGTACTGGACTGACTAGCTTCACTGTATGTCGACAGTGTCGCTGTATGTGGTGATGCTGGTGGTGTCAGAGATATCGTCTGTCTCTTATGCAGTCAAATCTCTTTCCATCCGCTTCCTCCACATTCTCGGACACGATCCCCAAATGATTTGGCCAGAATCAGCTCGAGCTGCTGTATTTCTTCTGTTTCCAGGGTGCACCGCGAGGAGGTACATTTGGGATTTTGGTTATCTGCTAACCCGGGGTCCGCCGAGAGCAATGCGTTCCCTTTGCACCCCGACACCGTTTAAAATTGCTACAGCACCTTCAGCTAAGAAGAATAGGACATTTGATGAAGAAAGGCGAGTATTTCAAGAAAAATTGGAACTACAGTATTTTTGTACAAAGGTAAATGGAAAGATACATTGTTTAGTATGCAATAACAGCATTGCCACGCCAAAAGAGTACAACTTAAAAAGACATTATGAAACCAACCATCATCCTGCGATAAATATGAGGGCTTAATGTGTGTTTCAAGACTCAAGGAATTGAAGGCTAACTTGATACAGTAACAGACATGTTTTACAAAAATAGATAAAGCAAATGTCGCTTCCGTTACTGCAAGCTAGGAACTCGGTCGAATGGTCGCCATGAGTGGGAAAAATAACAGTGAATGCGATTTCGTAAAGCATTGCCTTGTAAAAGCGGCTGACATTGTGTGCCCACAGAAAACACAGTTATTTAAAGATATTTCGTTAACCAGGAACACTGTTGCTAGACGGATTGATGAAATGGCAGATGATTTAAAACAATACTTGAAGGCTGCATCTTCCAAATTTGAACATTTTTCTATTGCTATTGATGACACCGTTGACATCACTGGAATAGCACAGCTTGCAGTTTTTATTAGGGCCTGGGACAGTGAATTTAATATTCATGAAGAACTGATTGAACTAATCCCAATGCATGAGACTACAGCGAGCGAAGACATCTTTGAAAAAAGTCGAGCAGATTCTGCATGACTATGATTTTGATTTGAGTAAACTTGTATGTTTATCTACTGACGGTGCTGCGAATATGGTTGGCAGACATAATGGTGTTGCTGCCAAGTTGCGAACAAAAATTGAGAGCTCATATCCAGATTCATCATTTGCACATTTTCACTCACTGCATTATTCATCAGCAAAATTTGGGTTCACAGACTTAAAAATTGAATCATGTGCTTCCCGCCGAAGACGGATGTGTCGGGCCATTGGAGCAAATAAAACGGCGACACAACGCATTTCCATTCTCTGGACTACATCCTGCTGGAAATCTAGAATGGATCATGGTCCTGCCACAAGACTGATCCTGCAGAAGTTTGAGAATGAACGCTGAAGAAGAAGAAGAATCATGTGCTTAGTGTGGTCACAAAAACAGTGAACTTTATCAAATGCAATGCTCTCAGCCATTGCCAATTCAGTCAGCTGTTAGAAGACATGGATAGTCAGTTCACCGATGTTTCATTCTACAAAGTAGTCCGTTGGTTGTCGTGTCACAAAGTGCTGAAAAGATTTTATTTACTGAGACCAGAAATGACTTTATTTTTGGAGATGAAAGGTAAAAACACGGATGAAATAAAAAATGAAAGTTGGATCCAGGATCTAGGGTTTGCTGTGGACATTACTTCACAATAAAGTGATCTTAATTTGAAATTACAAGGCAAAAACAAACTCATCACTCAGTTGTATGACGACATCAAGTGTTTCATTACAAAACTAAGCTTATGGAAGACACAGTTGTCACATGAAAATTTGGTTCATTTTCCTAACTGCAAAGAACTCAAGAACCAGGCCAATGCTGAATCTGTACTTACCTTTGCTAAATATGAGTCACCTAGAGTTATTGTCAAAAGAGTTCCAGGAAAGATTTAGTGATTTCTCATCTTTTGAATGCCAGTTTGCATTATTCTCTGCACTATTCAACTTTGATGTCAAAGTAGAGGAAAACTTGCAGATGGAGCTATTAGAAATGCAGTCTGATTCTACACACTCAAAACAAATTATCTAGAAGTCGGGATACCTGGCTTCTATTCATACCTTCCTGAAAAGTTTACAAACTTCAGAAAGTTTTCAACTAGGATTATGGCTATGTTTGGTTCCACCTATGTGTGTGAACAGTTATTTTCCTTCATGAAATTAACAAAAACTTCTCAGAGAACAAGGCTGACCGATGAACACTTGTCATCCCTGATGAAGGTCGGAGCTGCAAATACATTTCAGCCAGATATACGAAAAATTGTAATGAAAAAGAGGCATCAAACCTCAGGACAAAACACTGATTAAAGAGTACAAATGATTGAATGTTCTTAAATAAATGTTGCATTACAATTGTTATATTTGACGTTGTGGGGCGTTAGCTTAATAAAGCCGTTGTAGTAGGCGTGCAAATTAATTAAATATAATTAAATAAGATTACAGTGTTTCTTAGATGTGTTAGTGTGACCCGCCGGTATACTCAAAGTATCTTATGCGGCCCATGGTGCTTTTTGAGTTTGACACGCCTGCTTTAGAGAAATTTTTTTTAAAGTCACTAAAACGATATGTGAAATTTTTCGCTAACTATGCATACTTTTTCCTTTTAAAAAAAACCATTGTTATTGTATTTAGGCCCTATATATTTTGACTTGTGTTATTGTATTTCTCATGTTGACTTGTGTTATTGTATTTCTCATGTTGACTTGTGCTATTGTATTTCTCATGTTGACTGATTCTCGTGTTATTCTTGTTTTGTTCTAATATTGGTGTATATGATTCTATTAGGGTATTTATGAATGTTATTTTATTGATACTGTTGACTCGCAGGGATCTTGCCTCCCGATAGCTTGTTCTCCTGGCAAAGTTCTTATAGACGGAAACTGTAGTACAGCCTTGACCCAGATACAAGGTCTTGGTTATAAACTTGGATTATGGTTTCTGGCAGATTTGGGCAACGCTGCAACAACATACAACATAGATGTTCCACCTTCATATGCTGTATTACAACATTTTTACACAAAGGTACAACATTTGTTTGCCGTTGTACACGTTGTACACGTGTTTTTGTGAATGGTCGGTTGTTATACTGTTACTTGGTCTATTTATATTTTATTTGCTGTAAAAAATATGTTTGATATATGCTTATGTTGCTGTTTCTAGTGTTTGATATAGGCGTATGTTTCTGTTGTTTATTGTGTTTAGTGTGGGCTTATGTTGATGTTGTTGTTTCTTGTGTTTAATGTCGGCTTATGTTGTTGTTCCTTGTGTTTGGTGTAGACTTATGTTGTTCGTTTTTGTGTTTGATGTAGGCTTATGGTGTTGTTTCTTGTGTTTGATATAGGCTTATGTTATTGTTTCTTGTGTTTGATATAGGCTTATGTTATTGTTTCTTGTGTTTGGTGTAGACGTATGGTGTTGTTTCTTGTATGTGATGTAGGCCTATGGTGTTGTTTCTTGTTTGATGTAGGCTTATGTTGTTGTTTCTTATGTTTGATGCAGGCGTACGTTATTGTTTCTTGTGTTTGATGTAGGATTTTGTTGTTGTTTCTTGTGTTTGATGTAGGCTTATGGTGTTGTTTCTTGTGTTTGGTGTAGGCATATGTTTTTGATTCTTATGTTTGATGTAGGCGTATGTTATTGCTTCTTGTGTTTGATGTAGGATTTTGTTGTTGTTTCTTGTGTTTGATGTGGGTTTATGTTGTTGTTATTTCTTGTGTTTGATGTGGGCATATGTTGTTGTTGTTGTTGTTGTGTTTGATGTTGGCTTATGTTGTTGCCTCTAGCTAATTATTCATGTATGTGTAGGAGTTTATCATGCTTGTGTTCAATCACCGTGTGTTGTGTGTGTGTGCATACTTGTAGAAGTCTATTTGCCTATCTGTCTGCCTACCCGATCTATCTATATATTTCTCTATGTATGTATCTATATATCTGTCTGTCTGTCTGTCTATATTGTATGTTTGTTTGTTAGAGAACTCTAGGAATTGCGAGCAATTAGCTCTTACTTCCGATGTGCAGTGGGGTAGTTTATTTTAGCTTTCTTTCATACCCAGGAGCTGTAATGGCTATAAAATGATTATTGTTGAAAAACGATGTCATAAATGTCAAGTCGCATGCACGAATGTCCGAAGAATGTTTATGGAGATTCAAAAGGGGATGTCTGCACTGTCTGACGTTGTGACGAAGCTGAAGTAGGTCAATCCTCAATGGATGACGCGAAGAGGACTAGTCGTCCTTTCTACAGGAGTGATATATACAGCATTCATCAACATCATTCGTAGTAATCGTCGGGAAACACTGGATAAACTGCATGTCATGTTGTCTGTTAGTAAAGATAGTGTCCAGAACATCGTTAAAGATCTGGGTTAAGGTTTGTACACGTTGGGTGCCCAAAATGTTGACAGACAGATATAAAGAAACAAGGAAAACCATAGACAGTATCCTTCGTTACGAAACTGAAGGCGATGAGTTTTTATCGAATATTGCGACAGGCGATGAGACTTGTGTTCATTTTTTTAAACCAGAATCCAAGAGGCAGTCAATGGAGTAGCATCACACAACATCGTCGACAAGACAGAAGTTCAAAAGTTCACCAGAGGTAGTTATGACCTCCGTGTTTTGGAATGAAAAGGATGTGATACTTCTCGCCTCCTTTAAAAAAAGTAGCACAATGAATGCAGACTGTTATATTGACACTTTGAAGATCGTCTTCGGCGACTTTACCCATTAAAAGATCAGAGAACTGCACTACTGTTGCACGATAATGACACACCATAGAGCGCTAAACGCACCATTGATGCGATTGGAGAATTTAGCTGGACTGTATTACCACACCCACACTTACAGTCCCGATCATGCAGCATCAGACTTCCATCTTTTTGTCTCGATCTTGCACCTTCAGACTTTCATCTTTTTGTCCCGATCTTGCACCTTCAGACTTCCATCTTTTTGTCTCGATCTTGCACCTTCAGACTTTCATCTGTTTGTCTCGATCTTGCACCTTCAGACTTCCATCTGTTTGTCCCGATCTTGCACCTTCAGACTTCCATCTTTTTGTCTCGATCTTGCACCTTCAGACTTCCATCTGTTTGTCCCGATCTTGCACCTTCAGACTTCCATCTTTTTGTCTCGATCTTGCACCTTCAGACTTCCATCTTTTTGTCTCGATCTTGCACCTTCAGACTTCCATCTGTTTGTCCCGATCTTGCACCTTCAGACTTCCATCTGTTTGGACCATTAAAAGAAGATCTACGCGGGCATCACTTTAAGGACACCAAAAACCTTAAATGCGCCGTACGTAATTGGTTTAGGAAAATTGACACATTTTAACCGTGCGGGGATACATGCCCTTGTGCGAAGATATGACAAACACTAACAAATAATGGAGACAACATTGAGAAATACATATTTTAAGTACAGACTTGAGACTACATTTTAATGTTAGTTTTATCTATTTTTCCTGTCTATTTAATTAAATTATAAATTAGAAAGCATGCCATTCTGACCATCCCTCGTATGTGTCAGGCTAAATGTAATTACAGTACATTCTCTCACTGTGAATCTTGTCTATTTCAGTTACACGCAGTTCTTGATCCCATGGTTCAAGATTTCGAACTGACTATCGGAGCTATGGTTAACATCACACAAATGGGAGATTTAAAGAAACTGCCTAAAAATAATTTACCCCAGTCTGTTGGCTACAAAAAACGTCAGACTGTTAATCTATTTTCAACAACATTGACACCAACCATCAGCACTGCCATGACCGCAGAATCGACCAATCAATACGTTCTTCAGGCACCATATTTGTATTACGTTAGTGGCCTTGTCGTTGCTATGGACAACATCAGCAGGGACATGTTTGAAGAGACGATGATTGACAAGCTTCTACAAAATTATATTGCCGTAGATTTCGCGGAAAATATTTCTGTAATATATAAGCCAGCCCTGATGTGGTTTAACACTGATGTTGTAAGTTACTGCTCCGAGGTTGAGAACACTTACCCGGATGTGAAATGTTACCATGACTACAGAAGCACTGCTACGATACCCTATAGACAACAATACTCAGATATTCTTCATTTGTTTATAAACGTTACAAATGTTCTGACATGTAGATATGTCAGTTTTCAGAAATCAGAGTACGTAGTCGAAAATAACTTTCAGAATTTCCAAGAAATAGTTGTACTTAAACTCCATCTAAACACTACAACAATCACGTTCAATGGAAGTGTAGAACTGAAACAAATGGCAATAGATCAAAACGGAGTTGTCAATATTTGTTGTGAACTGTTAGATGCGAGACTGGAATCGTGGAGTCAACTCAATCAACAAGTCGAAGTCATGAAAGAAGTACAGTATGTTCTAACACTAGCATGTATGGTTGTGTCTATGATGTGCCTTCTCCTCACAGTGGCTACATATGCTCAGTTTCCAGAATTACGGAGTGTGGCCGGCAGAAACAACATGTGTCTTAGTGCCAGTCTGCTATTAGCACAAGCATTTCTGCTGGCAAGCTACTACACGTACGTTCTCTCACAGTTACCATCATTTTCCAAACATAATTATTAACATCACTCCCCAGTACATGTATCATTACCATCACTCCCCAGTACATGTATCATTAATAACGCAACTCCCCAGTACATGTATCATTAATAACGCAACTCCCGAAGATTACTATAAACACCACTCCATAACATCATTATTAATACCACTCCCAATATTGCTATTAACATCATATTCAATATCACTATCAACTTCACTACTCATTAATTCTCGACACCATTATTAACAATAGGCCCGCTACTCATTAATTCTCGTCACCATTATTACCAATAGGCCCGCTACTCATTAATTCTCGTCACCATTATTAACAATAGGCCCGCTACTCATTAATTCTCGACACCATTATTAACAATAGGCCCGCTACTCATTAATTCTCGTCACCATTATTAACAATAGGCAGCTACTCATTAATTCTCGTCACCATTATTAACAATAGGCCCGCTACTCATTAATTCTCGTCACCATTATTAACAATAGGCCCGCTACTCATTAATTCTCGTCACCATTATTAACAAAAGGCCTGCTACTCATGAATTCTCGTTACCATTATCAACAATAGGCCCGCTACTCATTAATTCTCGTCACCATTATTAACAATAGGCCTGCTACTCATTACTTCTCGACACCATTATTAACAATAGGCCTGCTACTCATTACTTCTCGACACCATTATTAACAATACTTCTCATTATTTCTCGAGACCATTATCAACATCACTTCTCGTCACCATTATCAACATCACTTATTACTTCTCGTCACCATTATCAACATCACTTCGCATTACCTCTCGTCACCATTATCAACATCACTTCTCATCACTTCTCATTACTTCTCGGCACCATTATTAACAATACTTCTCAACATAGAGCCTAATTACTAACATCACTTTCTAACATCATTATCAACAAATCCCAAAATTCCAACAGAAGACGAATGATTTCTATTTATTCACAGTGACACAGATTCAGTTCTATGTGCACCCCTCGGTATGGCAACCCACTTTATGTGGCTGTGTATGTTTACGTGGAGCCTCATCTGCTGTTTCTACATGTACAGAGTATTTGGTGCCAAAACTCGAAGCACATACATGAGTTCACATTCACAGACAATCCTTCTCATCAAGAACATGGCATTCACGTTGATTATACCGAGCACAATTGTTGTAGCGGTAGTTGTGTACGTCTACTTGAGTTCAGGTGGACAAGATATCGGATATGGTCTCAATGTTTGTTATTTAAACTCTCCCATACTTATTGGTACGTATATGTAACTCTAACATGCGTGTATGTATATGTAACTCTAACATGCATGTATGCATATGTAACTCTAACATACATGTATATGTAACTCTAACATACATGTATGTATATGTAACTCTAACATGCGTGTATGTATATGTAACTCTAACATGCGTGTATGTATATGTAACTCTAACATATTTGTGTATATGTAACTCTAACATGCGTGTATGTATATGTAACTCTAACATGCGTGTATGTATATGTAACTCTAACATGCGTGTATGTATATGTAACTCTAACATGCGTGTATGTATATGTAATTCTAACATAGGTGTACGTATATGTAACTCAAACATAGATGTATGTATATGTAACTCTAATATGCTTGTACGTATATGTAACTATAACATATTTGTAGCTACGTATATGTAACTCTAACATACATGTATGTATATGTAATTCTAACATACTTGTAGCTACGCATATATAACTCTAACATACATGTATGTATATGTAATTCTAACATACATATATGTATATGTAACTCTAACATATGTATATGTAATTCTAACATACATATATGTATATGTAACTCTAACATATTTGTGTATATGTAACTCTACCAAGAGCATATTTTATTAATATTTTTTTACTGCAGGAACTACCATGTTTGGACCTCTAGTTGTGGTCACTTCCTGCAATGCTATCTTCTTCCTGGTCACAGTGTTGAACATCTATCGCATCAAGAAACTTCAGAAATATGACACTTCTAAGAAAGATGATCATCAGAATATCTACGTCTACATCAAACTGTCCACGATGACTGGCGCCTTCTGGCTGACATTTCTCATTGCGGAAATCACCAACGTGGATGGCTTGAGGTAAAAAAAATTGTTCCTTGAAATCACGAACGTAGATGTTTTGAATTAATAATGTTTACTGCGTGATGGATTATACATACGACTGTGCTGAAATAAACTGGGAAGGGAGTATTTCCTATAAAAAATAATCAAATCTGCACCTTCTTTTGAAAAATTGATTTTTGATAAATTGTTCTTAGTTGTGCTGTCGTAATCAAACAGTTGGAAGGAGAGGACTTGATGCATTACTTTCATGCCGGCTGCCGTAAGAGATCATGGCTCTCCACATATTTCTATCTCCAGTATTATGTATCAAGATCGATGTTATTTCCCTGCTGTGTCAGGTTGTCAAAGTGTCTAATATTTTCTCACGTTGTCGCCCTCTATCTCTGTTGCTTTCAATCTTGCTTGTTGTGACTATGTTCTCCAAAGCTGCCTGTCTCATGATGTGGCTAAAAATGAAGATTATCTTTTTCTTATATTGTTGATTAAGGTCCGTCTCACATTTGACTACTCCAACACCTCTACATTAGTTTTTCTGGCAGTCCATGGAATTCTCAGCATTCTTCTGTAGAACCACATCTCGTGCATCCAATATCCCACTTTCTTGTTTGTTTATTGTCCAAGACTTGCATCCTTATGTTAGAATAGGAGTTATATAGCACTGCTGAACTCTCTTCCTCACCTCTAATGACAAGGTCATATTACACAATATATTTTTCATTTTTCTGAATGTTGTTTTTGATATTCTATTCTGCATCTTATTTCTGTTTAACTTCTTGCATCTGTTGTAATCGCTGTACCTAAATATTTGAATTGGTGGACCTGTTTTAATACTATATCATTCACTTTGATTTTGCAAGCTGTGGTATTTTCTTTGAAATAACCATAACTTCTGTTTTCTTGATATTTAGGAAGAGATCTTTCTCTTTCCTTTCTGTGACTACTACATTAAATAATCCTTGTATTTCTCACTTTTAGCAATGAGAACTGTGTCAATGACATATCTCAAATTATTTATGTCATATTCTCCCACTGATATTTATGTCATATTCTCCCACTGATATTTATGTCATATTCTCCCACTGATATTCCTGGGATATCAACTATAGCACACACACACATATTTTATGTCTTCTCACTGTATAAAGAAACTATGAAGTTCTATTCGTTCAAAAGGAGAGGGGGGGGGGGTGATGGCAGGAACACCCCCTACCCCTCTTGTTCACCGTTACTATTTTTTCATAACTAGAGGCCTCCATTCCTGGACAAATTTCTTTATATTAAAAGTACCTTTTGTATGATATTAAAAAGTTAGCCATTGTATTCGTATGACAGGAACATCAGGGAATGTATTTCCACAACAGCAAGAAAACATAAGTGTGTTCTGACACGGAGACATGAAGTAAATGGAGACGTGACATAAGTGTGTTCTGAAATGGAGACATGACATAAGTGTGTTCTGACACGGAGACATGAAGTAAATGGAGACATGACATAAGTGTGTTCTGACACGGAGACATGAAGTAAATGGATCCACAGGAAACATTTCTAGTGTTTGAGAATATCTATTTAAGGTGCTGTCAAAGATGATCACCAAATATAAACCTTATGTCGAAGTTCCGCGGAAGTTTAATGTGTTGGTTAATGGAGTGACACTACATTATGGTTTTATAAAATAAAACAATGACACAACACATTTCCTTTCTGCAGACTGTATCCTGCTGAAAATATATTAGGACTATTGTCCTGCTACAAGAGAGATCCAGCGGGAGTTTGAAAATGAACACTGAAGAAGAATTAGAACAAGAGGTGCAACAACAAGAGATGCAACAAGGGGTGCAACAATACGAGATGCAACAAGAGATGTAACGACAAGAGTGAAACGGCAAGAGATGCAACAAGAGATGCAGCAATATGAGATGAAACAAGAGGTGCAATGACAAGAGATGTAACGACAAGAGATGCAACAACAAGAGGATTGATGGTCAACATAGAAGAACTATGGATCAGAAATTGGACGGAAAAGATCAGTGACAGAGATATGGTTCTACTGAATAATGCTGAAAATACCATGGATTGCCAGAAAAACTATTGTGGAGGTGTTGAAAAGGTGAAATGCGAAACGTAGATTAGTCAATAATATAAGGAAAAGACAATCTTAATTTTTTGGCTACATTGAGACAAGGAGATTTGAGAACATAGTCACAACAAGCAAGATTGAAGACAACAGAGACAGAGGGTGACAACGTGAGAAAATATTATACAGTTTAACAACATGACACGGCAGGGAAACAAAAACGATCCTGATACATAATACTGGAGGCCGAGAGCTGTAGAGAGCTATGATCGCCTATGCCAGCGGCATGACACCTGATGATGTCTGAAATATGTTCACTTGAATTTTTTAATGACAGTTTTGAGAAGCCAGTCTTCTATGTTCAGTTCTTTGTGGATGGCGGCATTGTTTTGTTGTTCTGTCCATGACATTCTTATGACCGTTTCAGATGTTATTACCCATGTCTCACAACCATATGTTGTCACTGGAAAAATATAGTTTCTTAATAGTTGTCATTTTGTTTTTCTGTAAGCTCCTTGCCATTGATTTGTCATCAGTTATGTTCTTTGATGACTTTATTGAATGACTGCATGTTTTCCTTTGAAGGAATGCAGGAAGGTTTTTAATTGGCTATAGAAACAAAGGTCACTTTGCCATAGAAGACGCCACAACATGTACAGGAGGTATTTTGATAACGATGGTTTTTTTATGACAATGTTCTTAAATAAGATTAATTTTACTTGTACATAAATAATGTATAATCATTTTTGTTCCATCATGTAACAGGATTATAGCAATTATCTTGAACGGGCTTCAAGGCTTCTTCATCTTCTTGTCCTACGTCTGCAACAAGCGAGTACTTACACTCTATCTCAGATATTTGGGATTCAGGAAGACCTTGACCTCGACCTCAGGTTCTACTACAGAAAGAAGCACAATGGGAAGATTTGCACCAAACATGCATGAGAAAATTAGTCTAGAGAGCAAGAGACATAAAACCACATTGTCAGAGAATAAAATAGAATCAGGCAATGATTGTCATATTAACAAACCAGACTCAGGCAATGATTGTCATAAACAAGAGTCAAGCAATGATTGTCATAATAAACCAGAGTCAAGCAATGATTGTCATAAACAAAAGGATTGTCATAATAAATCAGAGTCAGGTAATTATTGTCACATTAACAAACCAGAGTCAGGTGGTGATTGTTATATTAAAACAGAATCAAGCGACGATCGTCATAATAATAAACCAGTCTCAGCCAAAGATGATTACTGTGGTAACATAGGTGATTATTGTGCTGACAATAAAGTGATATAGGTGATGATTGTGCTGACAATAAAGTGATAAAGGTGATGATTGTGCAGACAATAAAGTGACAGAGATGGTTGTGCTGACAATAACGTGACATCAGAGCTGGTGACTGTGTGCTGACAGTACATACATACAGTAGAATGCGGAGAGCAGCTAGAAAGTCACGGATAGACCAAGATCCGTCTACAGTCGTCATTCCATGTCCAAACTGTCCAAGCACATTTACAGCTCGAATAGGGCTCATTAGCCATCTACGAACTCATAATCAAGGACATAACTAAAATTGAATTTTCAAAAGTGGATGTAACAAATGGTCATTATCACTTGTGATGGACGAACAACACAGTAGAATCCATATGTAGCACATACATACATACAGTAGAATCCCTATGTAGCACATACATACATACATACAGTAGAATCCCTATGTAGCACATACATACATACATACATACATACATACATACAGTAGAATCCCTATGTAGCTCATACATACATACATACATACATACAGTAGAATCCCTATGTAGCACATACATACATACATACATACATACATACATACATACAGTAGAATCCCTATGTAGCACATACATACATACATACATTAGAATCCCTATGTAGCACATACATACATACATACAGTAGAATCCCTATGTAGCACATACATACATACATAAGAATCCCTATGTAGCACATACATACATACATACATACAGTAGAATCCCTATGTAGCACATACATACATACATACATACATACATACATACATTAGAATCCCTATGTAGCACATACATACATACATACATACATACATACATTAGAATCCCTATGTAGCACATACATACATACATACATACATACATACAGTAGAATCCCTATGTAGCACATACATACATACATACATACATTAGAATCCCTATGTAGCACATACATACATACATACATTAGAATCCCTATGTAGCACATACATACATACATACATACATACATACATTAGAATCCCTATGTAGCACATACATACATACATACATACATTAGAATCCCTATGTAGCACATACATACATATATACATACATACATACATTAGAATCCCTATGTAGCACATACATACATACATACATACATTAGAATCCCTATGTAGCACATACATACATACATAAGAATCCCTATGTAGCACATACATACATACATACATACATACATACATACATACATACATAAGAATCCCTATGTAGCACATACATACATACATACATCATACATACATACATACATACATAAGAATCCCTATGTAGCACATACATACATACATACATCATACATACATACATACATACATAAGAATCCCTATGTAGCACATATGTGTTTACTAAATGTTCCTGTTAAATATATTTCAGAAATCACTATTATATTTATTCTTTCTGCTGCACAGAGGAAATTTGTTATACAACATATTTTTGTAGTCTGGACCAAGTTGTTATAGTTGACTGTGTGTGTGTATATATACTTATATAATATATTTAAATAACTGTGTCACTGACCCCGTGTTGATCTATATCTGCCATATTTCTCCGTAGTCCACTATGTATAGCATCTTCCTAACTGCATTATTTACGTTTGATGAGATTGTTACTTTCTAACTGCATTATTTACGTTTGACGTGATTGTTACTTTTCACAAACATAATTGTTTTTACTTGTGTATACAAAGGCACTTTCTCACACCATCCCTTATTTATATCATTTATAGTTACGGTACTATATATAAATTATGACATGTTTATAGAGTTATGAATATTTATAATGGCATTTTTATTGCATTCAACACATCCCGACTACCAACAGTGATATGTTTTACAGGCAAGATGTCCATCTGTCTGTAACAACTGTCTGACAAACCCTACAGAGATAACAAATGATTGAAAGACTTGATTTAAATATATTCCAATTTTATTATATTAATATACACAAAACATGGATATTACACAGACACTGATCATTCCAGATTTTTCTCTTGAAAGTTATAATATTGACAAATAAAAGCTGCTAAAAAAATCTGTTTATAACATCTAAGGAACACATCAGCGGATATTGTTGACAAAATCTGGCAAGTTTCATATGTGACTAAAGACATCAGACTTGTCAGCAGATATACCACAATTTCAGCAACACGGTTAAGTTAGGGATTTATTGTACACATTTCATCCTTCTCAATCACTCAAAGAAAAACTGGCACATAAGTACCAAAGTGAAGAGTGCTGTCAAGAGCAATGTCATTGGTAGCTTGGAAGTGAGAGCAAAACAAACTCTAAAGTGTGTTCATTAATAGTTGAACACAGATATTGTCTATTATCTCCGTAATTATTGTATTATGGGCTTCATATTTTGCATGAGTGTATTATTCCATAACCATGTTAAAGATTTATGATTAATTATTATCTAAACTAAACAGATTTATCATAGCAGTCACTACAAATGTCGTTTTTAACATAGCATTACTTGTTTGTCGGTAGCCATAAAATTGGGTATGGTTCACTGTACAAATTACCATGTTTTCTGTCAATGACAGGGAATATGTCTTACTTGTTTATTGATTTTTTTCTCTCTCCAATTCTTCATTGGATGTTAGGCAAATTATAAATAAACTGGCCAATTAAAAGCATGATAAAATAAGAAGAGTCTTCAGTAATTGAATTATACTGCTGCGAAATGCAACTGTTTTTGTGCTTAGTTTGCATCAAATCGACTGATTTTGGTACGTAACTCCAGTTTTCCATGAGTGTGTGAAAATGTGTAGTAGTTTGTTTAGATATTTCATTGTTATATCTTAAAATAATAGCTAAACTACAGTTTAATCAAGGGTGTATCACATATTCCACATGTTTGTATTGTGCTGTGGTATATTTAAATAGTGCATATAGGAAATTGTATAGGAGTATATAGGAGAACCGCAGTAGTCTAGATGATGGTGAGCTAGCTTGCCATCTCTGGGCTACAGCGTTCCAGGTTTGAAAACATGTCCGGACAAAGAAATCTGGGTTGTGATTTCTCGCTTGACACTGCCACTCCTCAAGTCGACTCAGCTGTAAATGAGTACGTGCCACATCAGTTAGGGGATGTAAAGACAGCAAGGAAGGAAATTTGCCACCCCACATAATAGCCATCACTTGTGCAGCTTAGTACATGAAATTATCTTCATCCCCAACAGCAGGTTGCTACCATGGGACCTACCTTTACCTTTATAGGAAACAGTACTATCATTTCACCAATTAAATCTGTGAAAATTTCAGGGAAGGTGATATGATTGTATATACAGATGGGTTGGTTGAGAGACACATCAGAAGTGCCTGGGCCTTCACTGCTCAAAGGTGGGGGGAACCATCAGAGAGGAAAGTGGTGCTTTCACTCAGACGACAAGCAGCATGACAATGGAGGTTTTGGCAGTAACCAAAGCTCTGCAATGGGTCTGCTCGCAGACTATCTGAAAGCATGTCTGCATACTCAGTGACGCGATGAGCATGATTGTTAAAGTTCAGGCGGTATACATTTGGGAACAGTGGCTGGATGCAGCGAAGAATTCCTGTTTGCGTAAAGTGACTTTCATTTTTGTACCGGGACATGCGGGAGTCCGGGGTAATGAGAGAACAGTTAAGTTGGCAGCACACGCTGCTACTACGGCTGTTGGTGGAGCGATGGATCAAGCAGACATTTTGAATGCCCTTGCGGGAACACGCACGAGCAAATGACTGTATAAGTGACGATGACTCTTCTTCCATGACTAGAATAAAGGAATTTGGTTTGAAATGTGGTGTCGCTAGAACGGAGCAGTTTCATGGGCAAGAAAGAATGATGGTCAATCAACTGCCGTACTGGGACCGTCAGTCAATGTGTAATGGCGCTACACTCAAGGAGAGATCTGAACACCTATGGACTTGTCCGAAGTGCAGTGACGATGATCCAACAACTAAGTATTATCATCATTAGATAGACCCTCCTTTCTGATTATGGACAACTCGTTCTACCATAATGTTGTTGCATGTGAAGATAAGATCCCTACCTCATCTACTAAGGAAGGGATACAAAAATATGGATTAAAAAAGACCATATTCATTTACTGAAAAGCACATCAAACCGGAGTTACTGTTGCTGCTAAAGAATGCACACAGGGCAAAGACTTTCCACATCGATAAAATTATACAGAAGCATGGACATAATTGTCAAAGATTACCACAGTACCATTCACATTAAAATATAATAGAATTTATTTGGGCTAAAATTAAGGGAACAGTGGCAAAGGAAAACAAAGCCTTCAAACTTAATGATGTTCAGAAAATTGCATATTATATTCTCTCTGACATTGACAAAGAATTCTGGATAAAATGTGAAGACCATATATTCTTCTTCTTTCGTTCACTTGAAACATGCCTATATCTGTAATTCTGTCTCCTTAATAAAACTCACTGTCTTTTGTAGTTCATACAGTGTCCCATAGAGCTTTGATTCCAGTGTTGTTTCCTCTGGCCAATATGTCTGCCTCAGCGTTTCATGCTCAGAACACTCTTGAAGTATATGTTTGGCACTCTGTGCTGCCTGTCCACATGTACACATGGCCGTGTTGCCAATCTTGAACATTGTATACATGTGACTGCGGAGTCGGTTGTGTCCTGTTCTGAGACGTAGAATTATAACTTGTTCTGATCTGTTCATAATATGATAGTCATCTTGTGTTGGTGTTTGTGGCTTTCTTATTGACTTTATCATGTTTTTTCTGATGGTAGGTGATTGGTATATCTGGTTGGTCTTGGGCAGCACCTTCCTTAGCCAGTTAGAGCATATATTGAAAGTAGAAGAAGAATATTAGCAGAAAGATGAGTTACATTTCATTCAATGAACTACAATTATTGATCTTTACAATTCATCGGGACTATGAATAGAGAAATAAGAAACATTAGAAACATGGCCAGGAGATGAAGAAGGATTTAGATAACATAAAGATAATAGTGGACAAATATGAAAACAACACAGCCGAAGTGACACGTCTATCATTGTAAAGACATGTGAGATATATAATATATATCCTTGTTGGACAACAAGACCATGTTGACAATAGATAAACGTAATAAGCTTTCAATATTTGTCCAACATTGTAGCATGAACTCAGAAATTTTTTGATTGAAAATTCCAGAATGTCACCACTACTACTTAAAATGTTTATATTAGGACAATGATGACTATTGTTAAGTAAAATGTATGTTTACGTTTATTTTAAATGAACATGAATGTAAATAATACTACAATTTCATAAACATTTAATTGTTAGCTTTATATCTCGTTGCATATATTCTCAACACAACGGGGGAAAAATATTACTTTCGAAATACTGCATTTTTACCCATGTTACAACGAATGAACGATATGCCTAGACCAACAATTACTGTAAAACTTCATTTCCACGTATTATAAAAGTATTGCTATTTTTAATAAAAAAAAGATATTCGTAAGCTACTGATGCGATAAATCCATTCAGTCTAGACAATAATTAATCATAAATCTGTAACATATTTATGAAATAATCCACCAGGGCAAAATATGACGCCCATATGTTCAGTAGTTACAGAGATAGTAGACGATATCTGTACCCAGCTACTGATAAACGCACTTTAGTAATAAACAAGGCACTTGTAAAAAATAAAACAAAATAAAAACATAGATTGAATTCTGAAAGCAATCTCAAGATTGAAGAATTCTGAAATAATCTTGATTGAAGAATTCTGAAAGTAATCTCAAGATTAAAGAATTCTGAAAGTAATCTCACAATTGAAGAATTCTGAAAGTAATCTCAAGATTGAAGAATTCTGAAAGTAATCTTACAATTAAAGTAATCTTACAATTGAAGAATTCTGAAAGTAATCTCAAGATTGAAGAATTCTGAAAGTAATCTCAAGATTAAAGAATTCTGAAAGTAATCTCACAATTGAAGAATTCTGAAAGTAATCTCAAGATTGAAGAATTCTGAAAGTAATCTTACAATTAAAGTAATCTTACAATTGAAGAATTCTGAAAGTAATCTCAAGATTGAAGAATTCTGAAAGTAATCTTACAATTGAAGAATTCTGAAAGCAATCTCAAGATTGAAGATTTCTGAAAGTAATCTTACAATTGAAGAATTCAGAAAGTAATCTCAAGATTGAAGAATTCAGAAAGTAATCTCAAGATCGAAGCTTATGAAAGTAATCTCAAGATTGAAGAATTCTGAAAGTAATCTCAAGATTGAAGAATTCTGAAAGCAATCTCAAGATTGAAGAATTCTGAAACTAATCTTACAATTGAAGAATTCTGAAAGTAATCTTACAATTGAAGAATTCTGAAAGCAATCTTAGATCAAAGAATTCTAAATGTAATCTCGATTGAAGAATTCTGAAAGTAATCTCAAGATTGAAGATTTCTGAAAATAATTTCAATGAGATGATGCTACAAATGTGCTATTAGATATGGTTTCATGATATCCCCAAACTTTTGGAAGTCAAACCTTGATGAGACCATTGTTTAGAAAGAGTAATAATTCTGTAACAAATAATGACAACCAATGAAAATGTTATCACAAAACACACTTGTCTGCATATATTAGAGCGAGACCTACATGTGTTCCATCAGGAGACACAGCAGAGGTTCATGGAGAAAATAACAGTGATAGTCCATGAAAATACCTAAAAGAGGGTCCAAGACATTCCACATTTAATGTAGAGGAACACGAGTCTTTTTTTCTATCTCATCTGGTCCAGATCATCACATTTTCTATCATGAAGGAAGCCCATATTTGATGTCTGAGCATTTTCAGTGGGTCATTGACTAGCTGACATAGTTGTCTAATTGAGAATAGAAATCATCAATCGTTGTGGCCAGCTTGACAATCACATGTAACTACCAACATGTTATCTAACTGAACATAGAAATGTACAACCTAATAACAATCTCACATTATGTCTGGGTCACACTCATGCCAGTTTAGATATTCAACAAAACATTTGACTAAAGACCTGGTTACAATATTCTATAGTGCTACTCTCCTCACACTGAAGCAAATAATGGATAATCAGTAAACAAGTGGCTGAAGGTGTACAGACAAATGGGCAATAAACAGCTAGAAATGAGAACAGAAGTGAGCAAATGTTCAAAGAAGCCAAAGATATCCCAGACTACCATTTACAAGGATAATTAATTAAATAAGGGCAAAATAAAAATTTTAGAGATATATAATTCATATGGAGATACACAAAATATGTCAATTTTCTACATAACCAACCTCCTTTTGAATTCACTTTACACACCATTGCAGCAATTTCTTTATTCCATCAGAAAGGAAGTTATTGGTTGTCCCTTCAGTCAAGAATGCACCACTTCTTTAATCTCGCCATTGTTCCCAAATTTGTGTCCCATCAAAGTGTCTTGCATGGATGCAAACACATGATAAATCAGAGGGGGTTAGGTTAGGTCAGGACTGGATGGGGAATGCTGTAAGATCTGAAATCTCCTGATGATGTCAAGAGTTACAGCAGCTGCTGTATGATGACATGCATGATCACGAAGGAGAAGATCACCTCTAGACAAAAGGTGTCTACAACAGTTCAGTATTGCTGTTTTCAGCTCATGCTCCAAGTGATACTTAAGAACATCCGTGACAATTTTATGTCAAACTCCCTGCTCAGATCTTCCACAGAAATTTGCCTGTTTCATGAATAAGGGCATCAGCACATCCCACATTTTCGTCAGTGATGCTCATGCTTGAAGGACAGGGACGTTGCTCATCTCAGATTGATGTGCACCCATTTTTAAATACATCTACCTACATGTATACTTTCCGCTCGACAATGCATGCATCCCCATACTGTTGCAGCATTCTTCTGTGAATTTCACTGGGTTTCACACACATTCTGCCCAGAAAAATCATATAGTTCCTCACTGCTCCTCTACGGTGCACACAGTTCAGCTAAGGGCAGTGCCATTTTGTTTCTATGTCCATTACAATTACACAAGCTGGGCTATCTATCGGACAGTGTCAAAATTTTCACTGATAATGGGCCTTTTCTTTACAGAAGTTTGAAACATATTCGATATTTAATAAGTGAAATATTCACAGTTTGCCCTTACTTAATGAATCACCCTCATATGTTAGAATACTAAATATTGTCTAGTCACAATATACAAATATGTGATTCAATTTCTGGAAAAATGACACAATAAAAGTCACCTACTCAACACTTCAAACATGGAAAAATGACAATAAAAATCATCTACTCAACACTTCAAACCTGGAAAAATGACACAATAAAAGTCACCTACTCAAAACTTCAAATCTAGAATAGTGACTACTGGACTAAGAAATAATTGCATTAGTGGCTATCATTACTTCACAGACACTTCATAAAGTGTCATCTTGTCCATGTCTCTTCTAAAAGTGTTTTATCTTGTCACAACACTGTCATTTCTAAGTATCATCTTGTTGCATCTCTTCTTAAAATGTCACCCTGTTGTCTCTTTTCTCAAAGTGTCATCTTGTTATGTCCATATCTCAAATGTCATCTTGTTATGATATTGTCTCTTCTGAAAGTGTCAAATGACACTTTTTACCAAAATCTGAGCATAATGAAAGAAACTACATACCTGTTGGTGTATGTAAACAAATATGAAGTACAACTAAACACTGTCTGTAAGCTAATCAGCAAAATATGTCTTCTTCCTTCAATTGCATGATAGCAGCATGCCGTTCTTCATCTTTCTTCCCCCCCCCCTTCCAAAAAGATTTACCTATGGGTTGGTTAGTCCCCATAATGTGAGAGATGTATGGAGAAGTCCAGATCTAGCTTGCACAATGATATCAGTCTAACACACAACAAGACTCACTACAAGGGGTAATCAGGGTACACACACAAATGTTAGAATATGACAAACATAATCGCTTGAGAGAAATGTTTATTGACAGCCTCATGATTCACATGAGAACTAATAATGAAATTGAACTGTTAGAACTAATGATGAAATGGAACTGTGAGAACTAATGATGAAATGGAACCCTAGTGGCTGAGATGCTGGAATAAGCAGACATATGGGGAAAAAATTCAATGTGAACTGACCTTCTAACATAAAAAAAACATTTCTAGCTAGCATGTACGTATACTGTCCACAAAGAATATAGAGATGACCATCAGACAATAGAGTATCTGTAGCCATTCTATAAACATAATACCCACAGAAATGACTATAAAACTAACTGTCCACAGAAATGTCTACAGAAATGACCATAAAACTATCTACAAAGAAACTATCATAAAACTAACTGTCCACAGAAATATCTACAGAAATGGCCATAAAACTATTCTCAGAAATGACCATACAACTGTCCATATAAATATCTACAGATATGACCATAAACTAAATATCCACAGAAATATCTACAGCAATGTCCATAAAACTGTCCACAGAAATATCTACAGAAGAAACTATCATAAAACCAACTGTCCACAGAAATATCTATAGAAATGACCATCCAACTATCTGTCCACAGAAATGACCAGAAAACTAACTGTCCAAAGAAATGCCTACAGAAATGACCATAAAACTCCATAGAAATGCCTACAGAAATGACCATATAACTCCATATAAATATCTACAGAGATGACCATATACAACTAACTGTCCACAGGGATATTTAAACACACTTTATATGAACCACTATTACCTAAGAGATATTTTTGTAAAATCTGAAAACATGAACATAGACATCGACATAGACATTGAGAAGAAGAAAAAAGGCATATAAATAAGAAGAAGTATAGAATATGCGCAGTAATTAAGTACTTTCTATGGTCAGGAGTACCAGAAGTAATGAGTATTTCAGCAAGAATATAACACACAGAAAAGATAAAATATAAATATTCCACACAAAAGCAACAAGTATACTACATTTGTTTGTATGAGACAGAAATGTGTTTGTAAACAACACAGCTTAACAAGCATATGAGTGTGAAAAAAACAGCAAGATATTGACACTATCAACTTTAGTTATCTCATCTCTTGTTGAGTGAACTCAGAGACTGACCCCATCAACTTTAGTTATCTCATCTATTGTTGAGTGAACTCAGAGACTGACTAACACCATCAACTTTAGTTATCTCATCTCTTGTTGAGTAAACTCAGAGACTGATTAACACCATCAACTTTAGTTATCTCATCTCTTGTTGAGTGAACTCAGAGACTGACCCCATCAACTTTAGTTATCTCATCACTTGTTGAGTGAACTCAGAGACTGACTAACACCATCAACTTTAGTTATCTCATCTCTTGTTGAGTGAACTCAGAGACTGACTAACACCATCAACTTTAGTTATCTCATCTCTTGTTGAGTAAACTCAGAGACTGATTAACACCATCAACTTTAGTTATCTCATCTCTTGTTGAGTGAACTCATAGACTGGCCCCATCAACTTTAGTTATCTCATCTCTTGTTGAGTGAACTCAGAGACTGATTAACACCATCAACTTTAGTTATCTCATCTCTTGTTGAGTGAACTATCTCTTGTTGAGTGAACTCAGAGACTGACTAACACCATCAACTTTAGTTATCTCATCTCTTGTTGAGTGAACTCAGAAACTGACATCAACTTTAGTTATCTCATCTCTTGTTGAGTGAACTCAGAGACTGACACCATCAACTTTAGTTATCTCTTGTTGAGTGAACTCAGAGACTGACTAACACCATCAACTTTAGTTATCTCATCTCTTGTTGAGTGAACTCAGAAACTGACAACATCAACTTTAGTTATCGTTATCTAATCTCTTGTTGAGTGAACTCAGAGACTGACACCATCAACTTTAGTTATCTCATCTCTTGTCGAGTGAACTCAGAGACTGACCCCATCAACTTTAGTTATCTAATCTCTTGTTGAGTGAACTCAGAGACTGACACCATCAACTTTAGTTATCGTTATCTCATCCCTTGTTGAGTGAACTCAATAGAAGAGATTGACTGACATCATCAACTTTAGTATGACAGCTGTATGACAACTAAATTTGTCTCACTACACCTGTATGACAATTAAATGTGTCTCACTACACCTGTATGACAACTAAATGTGTCTTGAGTACACCTGTATAACAATTAAATGTGTCTCACTACACCTGTATGATAACTAAATGTGTCTGTGTACACCTGTATGATAACTAAATGTGTCCCAATACACATGTATGATACTAAATGTGTCTGAGTACACCTGTATGATAACTGTGTCTGAGTACACCTGTATGATACTAAATGTGTCTCAATACACCTGTATGACAACTAAATGTGTCTGTGTACACCTGTATGACAACTAAATGTGTCTGAGTACACCTGTATGACAACAATATGATGATAGCAATGAGAGAATATGGAGAGAACATTTAGTAATGAAGCTGTAGACAAGTTTTTGTTCTGTCAGTTTAGAAATCTTGGCTAGGCCTGCTGGCAACATTCATAGCAGCTTCATATAACTGGCTCAGCTCAATCAGGTGCATCTGTTTGTTACCTGTGGCTGCTGCAGCAGAAGAAAACCGCCCTGCGTACCTGATGAGGACAATGACAAATTGTCAGATACAGCCATTAAGTAATGCCTAATAATCATTATGTATTCTATTTATCAAAATTGTCTTCACAAAGTGACCCAGGTCTAGTTCTTCAACATCCTTCAGATAGTCCCAGAACTTGTCAATGAACATTCTTCACAAAGTGACCCAGGTCTAATCTAAGAACATCCTTCAGATAGTCCCAGAACTGGTCAATGAACATTCTTCACAAAGTGACCCAGGTCTAATCTAAGAACATCCTTCAGATAGTCCAAGAACTGGTCAATGAACATTCTTCACAAAGTGACCCAGGTCTAATCTAAGAACATCCTTCAGATAGTCCAAGAACTGGTCAATGAACATTCTTCACAATGTGCCTCAAAATTGATCCATGTTTGTTATCTGAGAATCCAGTGCTGCCACAAATTTATCATGAAACCATTTGAAAGTACAAACCTGCACAGTAACACAAAAATTACTAGACCGTCACCGTAACACAAAAATTACTAGACCATCACAGTAACACAAAAATTACTAGACCGTCACAGTAACACAAAAATTACTAGACCATCACAGTAACACAAAAATTACTAGACCATCACAGTAACACAAAAATTACTCAGATATTATTGGACACAAAATTAAGTATTCTTGTCTCATTTCTTGCTAAAAACTTAGGCTCACCAAACACAGATTCAAATTTCATAAAAAACAACTTACTCCATTCTTTTACGGATGCCTAATTTTCTGAATACAGTGCGAATGCGAGGCTCAACATAGGAATAGGCTCCCATGTTCTTGTGCTCTTCCTGAGCCCAGCAGACAATAGCCTTGGGGTATTTTTCCAGCTCTGCTTTGACCAGGTCAAAGGGGAAAGGTGTCAACTGGAATTATAGAAACCATACATGGATTAAAATACATAATACTTATGACTTATCCCATTGAGGCCAGCTCATTGTCATGGAAATGGGGGCTTAGTCCAGCCAGCAGAGGCTGGAAACTAAGACTGGCCAGGCCCTCCTACTAGCATACCTAAGGTCGGGTGGCAACCACTAGTGACCACCAGATCAACAACCATGCAACATTATATTTCTAGAAGATGATAGGACTGTATAGCGAGATTTTTTTTGAAAACCCCACCAGCATTCTACCTTTACTGCTATGTGTTTTTATGTCACAATGTCCTGTTGTTGATCATTCCTCCTGGAGTAGAGTGCCATCCAACTTGTGGCATTGCACTCCATCCTAGAGCCTAGGTCATGTGAACTGGACTGAAGATCTCATTGGTTTGATGTATGTTGAATGAACCCTCAGAAACCAACTGGAGAAGGGGGGAAACCTGAGGTGAAACCATCCAATTCAGGATGTGACAATCCTACATGTTTTTCCAACTTTGGCATACATGTTACACATCTTGTGAGCCAGCAGGCTGTAGGTGATGAAGCACGTCTGAGATTCACTACCCATAAATGGAAGTCTGGGAAGAACCAAGTTTAAGCAGCATCGTACCAGTTGGAAAATATCATATACGCTTGAATTTCGCCTCATAAAAGATCCGCTCTAGGCAGGAAGACACAGATAAAGCAGTTTTAAAAATGTATCTTCAAGCATCAAAAAAAACCTCACACAGGAAAGTACTAGACAATACAATTGGCAAGATTCTAAAAACTAAAGAAAAATTCAAACCAACAAACACTGCATTCTTTGTATCAGTAAACTTGTAGAACGAATGCTGAACAACAGATTATACTGGTAGTTGGAAGCTTCAGTATCCCTCAACAACTCTCATGCTGGTTTCCACAGAGGAGAAAGGACTAAAGACCAACTCTTTTTCCTCACCCAGAATGTGAAGGACAATTTTCAGAAAGAGAAGAGTAGTCGCTGTTTTTGCAGACCTAATGCAAGCATATGACAAAGGTGTGAAGAAAGGGACTATTACTAAAAATGCAAAATATGGAGATTTGTGGAAAAATGTACAAATGGATTAAGAACTACCTAAGCTACAGAACTATACAAACTGAAATAAACAACAAATCCAAACACATGCTCGAGGGAGGACTATTCCAAGGTTCAGCTGCACCCTATTCTTAATCTTTACAAATGATCACAGTTCATTTGTAAAGGATACCTCCACAGTTAAAGGGTTAAGTCCATTGCACTAGAGACTATCGACTCCTACTCCAAGGACTGGATCCAAGCATACACAGATGAGTTAGCCTTCAAAGCCACCATCAATGCAAGATATGGCTCTCTCATAATCCTTCCTGACAAAACATCAATAAAGCTATCTGCTCCTTGTGGGGAGTTCTGCAGCAACTATGATGCAGAGGTGAAATCAATATCAGAAACACTCTCATACATCACCACCAAATACAAAAATGATGCAACACATTCAAATAACCTAGTAATATTTACTGATTCCCTGTTTGCTCTACAAGCCCTTGAAAACTGGAATCCAACAGCAGAGAAAACTATAGGCAACATACCAGTACTTCAAGCTACACACATACATACTATGGAAGTCAATACTACACCACAGTGGATACAAGGTCACACAGGTATCAGTGGGAATGAAAGTGCTGATAAACTGGCTAAAAAGGAGCACATATGCCCAAGCCAGGAATTTCCACCAACCTTAGAACAGCTAAACACATTATCCGCAACCACTGTAAAAAACAATGGATGGATTGATTGTAAAAATGAAGAGTGCTATATGCAGACATGTCCACTCAAATCCACATGACAGCGCATAAATAGACTACACTGCAAAGATTAAACCACAATATTTAGGCTGCGAACAACACTTGTACAACTTAAAAAACATCTACAAAGAATTACCGTGGATCATACACCATATCCCTCATGTCCCAGCACAAAAATTAAGTCACTTTCCACACAAAGAAATTCTTCATTGCATCCAGCCACTGTTCCTGAATGCACCCCACTTGCAATTTCACAATCATGTTCATCAAGTTACTGAGTATACAGGCATGTGTCGCAGTCTGCGAACACATCCATTTCAAAGCTTTTGTTACTGTCAAAGTATGCAACACCATGCTGCTTGTCATCTGAGCGAAAGCACCACATTCCTCTCTGATGGTCTTCCCCCACCTTTGAGCCATGAATGGCCATCCATTCTTGATGTGTCTCACAACCAACCCATTCTTGATTAGAAACTGGCTTCACAGCACACGGGACATTCCCATAAGTGCTCCAACCTTCGCTCTAGCAGCCATCCCAGTGTATGTAGTCTCAGAGTCCCGGTCAGGTGTTGATTGTGTGATCTTCTGGACTTTCCAAAAAATGTACTTTTCCTCCCCTCACCTCTGGATACTCCCATTTCTAACATTCTCTGTATGTGTACGTTCTCAGCCTAATTGACATCATCTGCATCTTGAAATGAATTTATTACTGCCTTCATTAAGTCTGCTTTATCTCTTCTCAGCAATTTATTGCGTTTATCGCCGCATTGCCTGTCAATAAGTTGGCTCTCTCATTTCCTCTGACCCCAGCATGACCAGGGCAGTATATCCATGTAATGCTCTTGACAACTGAGTTGTTCAATAAGTCCTACCATTCTTTTCTTAGCATGAACTTTTATATCTTGCGTAGCATGCTTTGAGAGTCTGTATTACGGAGTGTGTTGATGTATCAGTTATCAACCAATTAAGTGCTGCTGTAACTCCCTCTATCTCCATCCTCATGCTCAATATGACAGTAGAATATGCTGAAGACTTCTCAACCAACTTCACGCCGTTTCTGTAGGCAACAAAAACCCAACTGATTTTATTTGTGTTTCTGTTAACGGAGCCATCTGTGCATATAATTATGTCTTGTGGTTTGGAGTGTAGTTGGGCAAGTTCGTGCACTATACCATGAGCACTGACTTCCGTCCATTTTCGACACGCTTTATCTAGTTGTATTATTACTTTAGTCAGTGATTTCTTCTCAGTGTCTACCTCCACCCATTCACTGCCCTTTCCTATTTCTTCAAATTCACATACTCTTCGCAGTGTGTCTTCGACCTCTGTCATCCATGATCTGCCACGCTTGATTCGTTTTCCCTGACTCATCTAGACGATGATGTAATTAGTGGTGTTTGTATTCTGTCATTTTAAGGTACGACCTAACTTGTGCTACCTGATGTCGCACTCTAATGCTGGGAAGATCAGGCAGAAATCTCATAGCAGAGATGGGTGGATCTCTAGTACACCTTAGTACCGTTCTCTTAGTCTCATTTTGGACTTTTTCCAATCTATCGACTTGTATCTGTGACAGTGTTAGTAGGCCAAGGCCATAATCTATGAAAGATAGCACCATACAACCGACCGATCTGTATATATAATCATATCACCTTCCCTGGAATTCTCGCAGATCACAACCTGCACCTCAGACTCCACAACCGTTGGACACCATTCCCTGTATTATCTATCGAGTGTTATTACTTTGAAAGCTGTTGGACACTCTACAGGCACCGGATTGCATTCCTTGGATGGCAGGTAATAAGTGACATATCCTCATAAGAAATGCAAAAAGATACCTATGAATAGAAAGGATATCCTGGATAAGATATACACTATGCAGCTATTGTTGAATTTTGAAGCTCTGCTGATACATTAAAACAATATCGTGCAAAGAATATAAAGACACACAAAAGATCATAGTTTGGCAACCTAATCAGAATGGAACCATATCACATTCCATCGATATCCTGCCGAGCCCACTAAACATACAGATAGACAACATATGAGTAAAACAAGTAACAGAGTTCAAATATCTCTGTAGTAATTTTACAGAAAATGGAAGCCTCAATAGAGAAATAGAGACAAGATATCAAAAGGCAAATACAGTAACATACCAGCTGTCACCGCTACTTCTTCATCCCAAGATCAAGATGGAAGTCAAAAGACAAATGATCTACAGTATATTCCTACCAACGCTGTGTTACCAGTGCCAAACCTGGTCTCTCTCATCTTCATAACACAGAAAGATAGTGACATGTGAGATGAAATGCTTGAGGAAAGCCGCAGGGGTCACCAGGCTTGATAGATTATGAAATGAAGGCATCAGGGAAAGAATAGGTTCTTCTACTTCTTCAGCGTTCATTCTCAAACTCCCACTGGATTTCTCTTGTAACAGGACAATGATCCTACAAGATTTCCAGTTGGATGTAGTCCAGAGAATGGAAATGCGTTGTGTTGCCGTTTTATTTGCGCCAATGGCCCAACACATCCGTCTTCGGCGGGAGAATAGGTTCAATACCTTTCACCGATTACATAGAAAGGCAGCAGATCAAGTGGTTTGGCCACATCATGAGAATACATCACGACAAGTTGCCCATGCAGGCATATAACCAAATGAGATCAGAGTACAAAGCCAGAGGAAGACCACAGAAAAGATGGTTAAGAAACGTCAGGGACATCCTGAACAGACACGATTATAGCACAGCCAAGGCCACACATCTGGCTTTGGAACGCAAGCTTGAGCTCCAACCACTCCTATGCTTAACGGCAAGTGGAGAACAAACTACCTGGGGAAAGACAATAGATCAATATCCTTCAATAAAAGATATACGAAAAGAAAAAGGGAAGGGGAAACCCAGACGAAGATGGATAGATGACATCAGAGAAATAGTAGAACACCAAGGCTACACTATGGCAGCAACAGCACAGTTAGCAAAATAATTAAGACTTCTGCTCCCCATGATGCCCAGGATAAGACAAGACTGATACATCCAATCACATCAGCAGTACAATGTCAAAAATACAACCATGATTAACTTCAACCAAGTCGTGTTTGTGAGATAGACCCAGTAATGACTACTGACCACTAAACCAGGCGTTTGTAAGATGGACCCACTAATGACTACTGACCACTAAACCAGGTGGTTGTGAGGTGGACCAAGTAATGACTGCTAAACCAAGTGCTTCTACTGTACTCAAAAATCTTTTGGTCTTGTTAGATCTTCAGGTCAGTCACTAGGATGAAGCTCCCAGTCTTGCTAGATCTTCAAGTCAGTCACTACCATGAAGCTCCCAGTCTTGTTAGATCTTCAGGTCAGTCATTAGGATGAAGCTCCCAGTCTTGCTAGATCTTCAGGTCAGTCACTACAATGAAGCTCCCAGTCTTGCTAGATCTTCAGGTCAGTCACTAGGATGAAGCTCCCAGTCTTGCTAGATCTTCAAGTCAGTCACTACCATGAAGCTCCCAGTCTTGTTAGATCTTCAGGTCAGTCACTAGGATGAAGTTCCCAGTCTTGCTAGATCTTCAGGTCAGTCACTACAATGAAGCTCCCAGTCTTGCTAGATCTTCAGGTCAGTCACTAGGATGAAGCTCCCAGTCTTGTTAGATCTTCAGGTCAGTCACTAGGATGAAGCTCCCAGTCTTGCTAGATCTTCAAGTCAGTCACTACCATGAAGCTCCCAGTCTTGTTAGATCTTCAGGTCAGTCACTAGGATGAAGTTCCCAGTCTTGCTAGATCTTCAGGTCAGTCACTACAATGAAGCTCCCAGTCTTGCTAGATCTTCAGGTCAGTCACTAGGATGAAGCTCCCAGTCTTGCTAGATCTTCAAGTCAGTCACTAGGATGAAGCTCCCAGTCTTGCTAGATCTTCAGGTCAGTCACTACGATGAAGCTCCCAGTCTTGCTAGATCTTCAGGTCAGTCACTACGATGAAGCTCCCAGTCTTGCTAGATCTTCAGGTCAGTCACTAGGATGAAGCCCCCAGTCTTGCTAGATCTTCAGGTCAGTCACTAGGATGAAGCCCCCAGTCTTGCTAGATCTTCAGGTCAGTCACTAGGATGAAGCCCCCAGTCTTGCTAGATCTTCAGGTCAGTCACTAGGATGAAGCCCCCAGTCTTGCTAGATCTTCAGGTCAGTCACTAGGATGAAGATCCCAGTCTTCTCCAGATCAGAGTGATTGTTCCATAGTTTTTGCCTCAGTTCAGTCAAGTGTGGTCATGTCTTGCCTCAGTTCAGTCAAGTGTGGTCATGTCTTGCCTCACAGTTCAGTCAAGTGTGGTCATGTCTTGCTTCAGTTCAGTCAAGTGTGGTCATGTCTTGCTTCAGTTCAGTCAAGTGTGGTCATGTCTTGCTTCAGTTCAGTCAAGTGTGGTCATGTCTTGCCTCAGTTCAGTCAAGTGTGGTCATGTCTTGCCTCAGTTCAGTCAAGTGTGGTCATGTCTTGCCTCAGTTCAGTCAAGTGTGGTCATGTCTTGCTTCAGTTCAGTCAAGTGTGGTCATGTCTTGCTTCAGTTCAGTCAAGTGTGGTCATGTCTTGCCTCACAGTTCAGTCAAGTGTGGTCATGTCTTGCCTCAGTTCAGTCAAGTGTGGTCATGTCTTGCCTCAGTTCAGTCAAGTGTGGTCATGTCTTGCCTCAGTTCAGTCAAGTGTGGTCATGTCTTGCCTCACAGTTCAGTCAAGTGTGGTCATGTCTTGCTTCAGTTCAGTCAAGTGTGGTCATGTCTTGCTTCAGTTCAGTCAAGTGTGGTCATGTCTTGCTTCAGTTCAGTCAAGTGTGGTCATGTCTTGCCTCAGTTCAGTCAAGTGTGGTCATGTCTTGCCTCAGTTCAGTCAAGTGTGGTCATGTCTTGCCTCAGTTCAGTCAAGTGTGGTCATGTCTTGCTTCAGTTCAGTCAAGTGTGGTCATGTCTTGCTTCAGTTCAGTCAAGTGTGGTCATGTCTTGCCTCACAGTTCAGTCAAGTGTGGTCATGTCTTGCCTCACAGTTCAGTCAAGTGTGGTCATGTCTTGCCTCAGTTCAGTCAAGTGTGGTCATGTCTTGCCTCAGTTCAGTCAAGTGTGGTCATGTCTTGCCTCAGTTCAGTCAAGTGTGGTCATGTCTTGCCTCACAGTTCAGTCAAGTGTGGTCATGTCTTGCCTCACAGTTCAGTCAAGTGTGGTCATGTCTTGCCTCACAGTTCAGTCAAGTGTGGTCATGTCTTGCCTCACAGTTCAGTCAAGTGTGGTCATGTCTTGCCTCACAGTTCAGTCAAGTGTGGTCATGTCTTGCCTCACAGTTCAGTCAAGTGTGGTCATGTCTTGCCTCACAGTTCTTTGTAATCTGGACAGTCTTGGAGTATGTATTATGAGGTTTATATGCCTGGTCAGCATGGACTTTCATTTGTGTAAATGATCCTAATCTGGTATTCTGCAGTACTCAGTTCTAAGCCTAAAGATGATGGTGTGTTGAAACTATATGCTAACTGTGTGAAGTGACTAATGCCTACTGACCACTAAACCAAGTGCTAATTGCGTATGTGACCTATAGAAAAATGAAAATCCTGTACCTGTTCTATTCGAGAGATTGCAATGTCAGAATTCAGTTGTCTTGTCTCTCTTTCCTTGACCAACTCATAATAAATTTTGCCGGTACAGAAGATGATCTTTTTCACAGTATCTGGGGATTTAGCTGCTTCTCCCGCGTCTGGGATAAGTCGTTGGAAGCGAGTTCCGTCATTCATTTCATCAAAGCTTGAGCGTGCTTCAGGCAGTCGCAGCAGTGACTTTGGTGTGCAAACAATGAGCTGCACAACACATGAGAATACAAGCACATATGTTAGAATAATCCTTGTTATGCTGTATTTCTTCTGTACAGGTAATCTCATCTATTGACTACAAATTGTATATGTGAGTGTGAGTGTGTGTATATATATATATATATATATATATATATATATATATATCATAACATATGTCCATCACCTTAATAATTACATTATATTTATAGATAAAAATATATCACAACACTTAGGGCACCCTTATGTGTGCAAAGCCCCTCTCAGCATTTTATAATAATAATCTGAAAATACCTACACAATAGTTATAGTTCGATCAGTCACAATCTGTCCCCTTTTTTTAATCTAAATTTGTTCCAGTTTTTTTAATTTACAATATTGTTGTCTAAATTGTATCCTGTAAGAAAGTATCAACTTCTCATGTCTAAAATGTATCCTGTAAGAAAGTATCAACTTCTCATGTCTAAAATGTTTCCTGTATCAATCAATGTGATTGATAATCTATTAATAATAGATAGATATAAATATCACATGTGAAACTGACCGGCTTCCTAAATGGTAGAGAAATCTGTCTCCTCATGGCATGGAAGAAATTACCAGGTGTGGTAAAATTACCCACAAACCAGTTGGTTTCATGTAGTTGCTGAATCTCAAAGTTTGCTCCTTCAGGCTAACAATGAAAATGTCATAAAAGTGTTAATGAAAACACACACACTCAACACAATGTTGGCCAACAACACAGAATAAACACAACGTATGAATGATAAAAAGACTGGAACAGAAAATTTTTATCATTGTGTTATGATAAAAAAATGATTATATTATTATGAAATATGTGTGCCCATCTGTACCTATAGTTGGATCATGTTCCAACCTCATGGACTTGTGGTCCTAGAAAGTATGGGAGACCAGCATAAAGTAAAAAATGACCACATAATGGAATTTGTGTGCCTATCTCTAGCATAAGCTGAATCAAAACTTATCTTTGTGAGTTTATGTTTTTATTTGATTGCATTCCAATCTAATTGACTTGTTGTCCTAGAAATAATAGGAGACCCTGCTTATATCAATGAAAAGCTGAGCACATTGTAATAAAATATGTGTGCCCATATGTAGTGTAAATCAGATGGTAATCTATTATGATGAACTTGTAGTCCGAGAAGTGATGGGAGACCACAGCGATATTAGCCTGTGTGCCCATCTGTAGAATATGTTTGATCAGTCTATTCTGATAAACGTGTGGCCCTAGAAGTGATTAGAGACCACATCAATAAAGAATATATCACATAAATCTGTGTGTCCGTATGTAGCATAAGGAGCCGCGTTAGCGCACTGGCTTCGCATATGAGTGGTCCTGGGTTCATTCCCCAGTTGAGGCGGAAATGTTTCTCAGATCGCAATGGCTCCCGGGTCTACCCAGCCTTAAATGGGTACCTGATTAATTCGGGAAATAAAGACTGCGAGGGAGAGGAGATGGCTACCGCCCTCATTTGCAGAGCCTCTGAAATGTGAGATCGCTAATATCTCACACCCCTACGGCATTAATAAATGCTATGGGTTACTTTACTTTACTTACTATAGATGATAACATCCCTAAGAAGACAGTCAACTTGCTTCTTATAGCTAACAAGAAACTCATGTCATGCACGCACTCGCTGGTGCACATCCTGTACATGCATAATCTGATGTGTTGTACACATTGGGTGCACACCCTGGCCATCTTGATGAATGTATCAGATATGTTAAACTGGCAGAACAAGTTGCACTTACTGGAAAGTGGTCAGCATCATCATTGCTGAGCTGAAGAAATCTCTCTAGCCTGCAACTGGAGTGTTCCGGACCCTGAGAAGACAAAATATGTCAATGTTTCAGATCTACAAGACTTGGATAGTTTTCTTCATAAAAGTATAAATTAAATGTGTGACATTTGGAGGCTAACAAGAAATTTGAAGAACATACATTTCTCTGAACACACACAACCAATAATTTCCTTGAACACATACAACCAATCATTTCACTGAACACACACAACCAATCATTTCTTAGAGAACAGCACAAACACCTACTATCAAACATATTTTATAACATCTCAGTTTAGCTGCAGCCAACATTAGCCTCATGTCACACAAACTGCTATGATATAAAATGACGTGAGTATTTATTTTTGTTGCCTGGGTTATGATGGTTCACTGCTCTCTAGGGATTCCCTGGGTTAAATATATCATCTTCCTCGTTCACTTTCTTGAGACTGACGGGAATTGAACCAGTCCATTTTAATGACACTGAATTGCCTTGTAACTAGAGCAAACAGGTTTTTCCGTATTTGACTAACCACATCTCCAATAAAAGATGCGATTTTGTTAAGATATTCAAACTGTGTACTCAAGTCACTGAGAACAGACCAATCAAGACAATGACTATTACAACAACAAACATTCCTTACAAGTATTGAAGTATTCTCAGTAACACAAACATATAATATAAGTATTCGTACTACAAGGACCAATAGGTCTTCTTGTAAACGTAAATAACAAAGAGGCAGTACAATGTTGCTTCAAATCATAGCTTATACAAGTAAATTCAAGCAGGAAGTGATGTCAGCCATCAATCTAGAAGTATGAAAGTGAATGATGATGCAAAACAACCAAGGACAAATTGTATAAGGATATAGCCCAGGTAAAGTGAACAATCTCTACACTAATTCACAATTGTGCATAGTCTTTAATAATTAGCAGCAGACCAATCAATGCAACAACATTGGTACCTATTTGATGTACATAATTAGCAGCAGACCAATCAATGCAACAACATTGGTACCTATTTGATGTACATAATTAGCAGCAGACCAATCAATGCAACAACATTGGTACCTATTTGATGTACATAATTAGCAGCAGACCAATCAATGCAACAAACATTGGTACCTATTTGATGTACATAATCTATGCCTTACTGATGTACTTGATTGATGCCTTGATGTTGTGAGTACATGTTGTATACAAAAATAAACAGAAGTCTTCCAGACGAACACGCTGGATGAGATGCTTCATTTTTACCTTCATTATATCAATCAACGTCACATAAGAATCCTCAGATACTAAACCTATCATCATCAGATATCATAGATACTATATTATCACTACACACACACACACACACAGATAAATTTTAGTCAAGTTCTTATTCTTCTCCTGTTTAAGTGTACAAGCGTTCTGTCAATCATTTCTATTTGTAATGTTTCCATATCAGGAACAATGACGGTGTGACTAGAACAATGACGGTGTGACTGGAACAATGATGGCGTGACTAGAACAATGACAGTGTGACTGGAACAATGACGGTGTGACTGGAACAGACAACAATTGTTAGAAAGTTACTATGATGCTCTCACCATGCCCTCAAAGCCATGAGGTAGAAGCAATACAATGCCAGATTGTCTGACCCACTTTGCTTGACCACTGCTGATGAACTGATCAATGATGCACTGTGCTGTGTTGGCAAAATCTCCAAACTGGGCTTCCCAGATAACAAGAGCATTTGGATTGGTGATTGAGTAGCCCACTTCAAAACCTGCACAGAAAAATTGGTGGTCAATAACTGCTCAACTAATACTGGAATATTTGTATACAATTGAGTGAATCAGTGACTAGTAAAACTGTGCCAGCAAATAGTCAGTTAATATAAATGTAAAAAAAAGATTTAATAGGTTTTGTGTGTAACAATACACAGAATCAACATGTTGACCAAAATTCCTTCATCAAGATAGTGACAGAATAAGGACAACATTGTAACTTCCTCTTCGCCTCTATCTTGATACAGAACTTTTGGTCGAGGCATGATTCCATTTACCTTTCCCAGTTATTTAACCCTTTGTATATGTTTTTCTATATCTACAATACAATATGAGAAATGAAACAAGATCAATTTCAAACCTCATAAAGAAATGCTATTGTTCATCCATCACATGATGATGGTGGCGATTTGTTACTTTCCTTTATGAAATTCGGTTTGAGTAATGTCCTTGACTATGAGTTCGTAGATGGCTAATAAGCTCTAGACTTGCCACAAAAGTTCTTGGACAAGCCAGGAGCATTCTGATGCCTGTAGATCAGTGGTTCCATTACAACTGGGAGGGAGGAAGCATTTTGGGAATTTAATGCGATTGGTTTTCCGTTGAAAAATCTAAGCATGTTTGAAGAAATATATTTCAGAAAAACTCAAATAAATCATGATTTTTTGTTTCAAATAATTATAAATTGCATAATGAATTAATTTGACTATGCCCTTATGAAAATCATGTACTGATGATAAGCAATACATTTATTTTTTATCCATACCACTCTGCACGTCCAGTTTGATCTGTAGTTTGCAGGAATTGTGACATGGTTAAAAAAAAGTGAGAGTTGGTGGGGGGATGGGATTATAATGCCTTTGCAAAATGTCTACATTGAAAAACTTGGGAACCCCTGCTGTAGATGGTGTTTTATTTACAAAATGTCTAAGGGGGGTGTCAGCTGGAACAGTTTGGGAACCATTGTTTTGTGTTTAATTTGCCCATCATTTTCTAGCTGCTCTCACCTGTTGCACTTATGAATTTCTCTTTTTTTTCCATGCGATACCGCCACATTTTTGTCCAGCAGATTACCATGTACCTATTTCATGCAGCTTCTTCCCATGTATCATGGTTTATATTCGGGGCTTGCAGTGAGATCTTGAATGAGTCTTGTAGTGCTTTCTTTGGCCACCGTGACAATATATCCATGCCCATAAGCCTGATAACACTTCAGAGTATTAGGGGTACAACATTGGATGTATTAACACACAAGTCCTCCATTGATTTCTATCTTCAGTGATGCAGATGAGAAAAAATCCTGACCTGTCCAGTCCTTGTTGATGTCTGTCCATGATTTTCTGTTCCAATTTGCTTCTTTGCACCTTCGACTATGTGGGAGAGGGGGCTCATATGGAGGTTTGCACAAATGATTTGTTTTAGTTTTGCATTTCTAATTCTAACTAGCTATCAGCATAGCTAACTAGCTATTAGCATAGCTAACTAGCTATCAGCATAGCTAACTAGCTAGCAGCATAGCCGCCAAAGCTGCATTGGCTATGCTAAGTATTGGTCACATTACTGAATACTAGGTACCAACAGATATTAAACTCTGACATGGAAGCTCAATGAAGAACAAGAAATTGGCACATACCAAGAACTCCGTACTCTGAGAGTGAACTGTTACAGACAGTGTAGGTAGCCTGGTCTGGGTAGAGAGTGTTGAGGGGAACTATTGTCTTTTTGTCTATTGTCTGATGATGAAGTACATGGTGCCGGTGGCTGCAGACAATCAAACACAATTAACATAAATCATTATCATTCTCTGTAACTGCAAACATTTATTTCGAGTACAACTGCAAATATTTTATGTACAACTGCAAAATTTCATAATTCTTATTGTCACAATACCAGGTATATTTTGTGATAAATTCTAAACAAAAAATGGAAATATCAGAAGATTCAAGTATATTTTGTGACAAACACTTAATGAGAACCATGAATATAGAAATGATTGTTCATGTTCTACTGACTAAATGAGACAATGTTTGGTTCATAATAAACATAGGCCCATGTGACTCGTCTATTCTAGTCCAATATATTCAATGCAGGATAATTGCTGTCAAATGCTCTAAGTCAATTATAATTCTGGTGTGGTTGTTTTATAACAAAACTAACGTGAAATAATAACGTGTGAAACATAGTAAACACATCCATGTAACTGGTGTAGGATGTTAATTATGTCTGTTTTCATTTCTCCTATTAGGCAGATTAAAATTTGTTTACAATCATGAGGTGTTTGAAAGAGGTGCATAGTAACAAGCGATTGTAGTCATGGACAGCTGCTGAAAATACATTATCTCTTTCGACTAGTCAAAAACAGTATGGTGAAGGTTAATTATGGCTAGGTTTGTTTTCAATACTCTTCTTCCAGTATGGAATTCAACATTGTCCCAGAGAAACAAGGTTTGATTGTTACATACAAATATGAAGTCTGTATTGTTTTATGGCTCGTCTGTAACATTGCATGCAACCCAGAATATCACATCATGGCAATATATATATTTATCAATATGTCTCCATCCTTTACTTCATCTTTTAGATGGCTAAAGTTGATATCAAATGATAAGTTGTGGAAGATAACACAATGATGTCCAGAGCAAGTAAAGATAACAAGTAGAAAATGAAGACATGACACACCCTCAGAAAGTAACATGACAACTAGACAGTCTCTGGACTGGAGCCCACAGAGAAAGAAGAAAGTTGATAAAAATGAGGATCACCTGGAGAAGAACAGTGGAGGAAGAGACCAAATCAATTGGAGCTTCATGACCAAGAGCACAGCACAGAAATCCTTATGAGAGTATCCTCACACTTTTTTCTTTCTCTAGTAGATTATGTTTGGTGAAGATATTTCCCTCACAGCATTGATGTCTATTCAGTTGTTTGAGTTGACAAAACTGATATCCAACTATTCTGTTGTTTGAGTTGACAAAACTCATATCCAACTATTCAGTTGTTTGAGTTGACAAAACTGATATCCAACTATTCTGTTGTTTGACTTGTGAAGTCTTCTACACACTCTTATATCAGTCTTCACACTCTTATATCAGTCTTCACACTCTTATATCAGTCTTCACACTCTTATATCAGTCTAGACACTATTATATCAGTCTTCACACTCTTATATCAGTCTTCACACTCTTATATCAGTCTTCACACTCTTATATCAGTCTTCACACTCTTATATCAGTCTCCACACTCTTATATCAGTCTTCACACTCTTATATCAGTCTTCACACTCTTATATCAGTCTTCACACTCTTATATCAGTCTTCACACTCTTATATCAGTCTTCACACTCTTATATCAGTCTTCACACTCTTATATCAGTCTTCACACTCTTATATCAGTCTAGACACTATTATATCAGTCTACACACTCTTATATCAGTCTTCACACTCTTATATCAGTCTACACACTCTTATATCAGTCTACACACTCTTATATCAGTCTTCACACTCTTATATCAGTCTACACACTCTTATATCAGTCTTCACACTCTTATATCAGTCTACACACTCTTATATCAGTCTTCACACTCTTATATCAGTCTTCACACTCTTATATCAGTCTTCACACTCTTATATCAGTCTTCACACTCTTATATCAGTCTTCACACTCTTATATCAGTCTTCACACTCTTATATCAGTCTTCACACTCTTATATCAGTCTTCACACTCTTATATCAGTCTTCACACTCTTATATCAGTCTTCACACTCTTATATCAGTCTTCACACTCTTATATCAGTCTTCACACTCTTATATCAGTCTAGACACTATTATATCAGTCTACACACTCTTATATCAGTCTTCACACTCTTATATCAGTCTACACACTCTTATATCAGTCTACACACTCTTATATCAGTCTTCACACTCTTATATCAGTCTACACACTCTTATATCAGTCTTCACACTCTTATATCAGTCTACACACTCTTATATCAGTCTTCACTCTTATATCAGTCTTCACACTCTTATATCAGTCTTCACACTCTTATATCAGTCTTCACACTCTTATATCAGTCTTCACACTCTTATATCAGTCTAGACACTATTATATCAGTCTAGACACTCTTATATCAGTCTTCACACTCTTATATCAGTCTAGACACTATTATATCAGTCTTCACACTATTATATCAGTCTAGACACTCTTATATCAGTCTTCACACTCTTATATCAGTCTAGACACTATTATATCAGTCTTCACACTCTTATATCAGTCTTCACACTCTTATATCAGTCTTCACACTCTTATATCAGTCTTCACACTCTTATATCAGTCTAGACACTATTATATCAGTCTAGACACTCTTATATCAGTCTTCACACTCTTATATCAGTCTTCACACTCTTATATCAGTCTAGACACTCTTATATCAGTCTTCACACTCTTATATGAGTCTTCACACTCTTATATCAGTCTAGACACTATTATATCAGTCTAGACACTCTTATACCTGAATGTTCCTCTCTCCACATCCTGGCCACTCAACCTGACGTGAATTCCTTCTTTGAGCAAGGAACCAAATGCCATGGCTTCACCAAGAGCCCAGTCTACCGTACGATTTTCAACCATCTCAGCACGAGATTTCAAGACACGCTTCAGACCTGATGTCAAGAACAAGAGAAAAGGTTTCACAAGACATTACAAATGACACAACGATTGCCAACTCATACACATGGACTGACTTCTATATTTGCTCTAGAACAACGCTTCTTCATTGAGTCAAAACAAAATCATATATTTAATGTTGAGAATGCCATGAGGTTGATATTAACTAAATCTCAGCAGCAACATTTTCATTCTTGTTAACTGATTAAAATTTCAATCATGACATTGAATGTAGCATTGATTAAACACTATATATTCTTATACTCAAAGTCTTGGTGGTTTATTTTTACCCGCATAATTTATCTGTAAGAGTTATCCTGCTGTACTATATTTACAAGCCACTATACAAATGGAGGCTTTTTTGTTTACCAGCAGAAGGGGTCTGCTTAACTGATTGTTTTATTGTCTTTTCTGAGACATTTCCAGAGTTGAGAGGTATTTTTAAAATGTTTTGGGGTGGCAGATCACATGGTGTCATCAAAATGGAATCTTTAAGCAAAAAATGTTGGGAACCTGTGTTCTAGCAATATAGATTTAACTGTTACAATTGTAAACAATTAAGTCTGTTCTGTTCATAGTTAAAAGCTGCAATATTTCTATCATTTCTGTGCAACATTTGTGCTTTCACAATTCAGTGCTGAGGTAGACTACTCAAAGAGAGATTGATGATTTTGCTGTCATCACAAGCAGATGTATTATGGCCTCAACCTCCATGACAATGATCTGCTAGGGACAGAGTTACACTTACATCTGCTTTCTGTGTGATTTAATTAGTATTCTCTGAAGAAAATTCCAATAAAGTTGCATATGTGAACAGTAACTTCAGCTAGTGAAGAGGTTGCTGTTGTGGACACTACCTTCATATCTGTGCTGGCACTGATGTGAGAAGTCATACTGACCACTACAGTCCATGTGATGCCCTAATGTTAGAAGTCAGCTATGAGTTACTGACCAATAAAGTCCATGTGATGCCAGCAGAGCTGCATCATTTTGCACATCCGGCCCAGCACATCCATTTTCAACATGATTATTGGGTTAGCTCCCATAATCTGTGTATCAACTCTTAAGCTGTGACAATTTATCACTCATTATGCCCTTGAACTTTACAGGCTAAAACATGTTCCCTGGATGGCAGTCTCCAAGGAGGCCGTAATCAGGAATTTAGGCTTGGATCGACTACATCTATCTTGCATGAGGTGTTCAGCTGCCAGTGAACTTGTATCCCTATTCTCTCAGGTACTGAACATTTTCTCATCTGTGAGCATATTTCCAGTATAGGAAGCCACTCGTTCTCTATACTTTATAACCTGTGTTTGCTATATACCCGAGAACAATAGGAAACCAGAAAACATATTACCTCCATGGATGACAAAATCTTCAGGTGGTGTACTAAATACTGTCCCAATGTGTCTCAGGGTCTCCTCAGGTATTCCAGTGATAGGCAATGTCATTGGATCACGGCCTTCGAAGAACCCACTCCAAGGTGAGTCAAGCCAGTCAATGTTGCTAACAGCGGTCTCCTTTTTAGCAAGTGAGTAAGCTTCCTCACAGATCTTATCATATTTGGAAATCTCTTCCTGCAAACACAAGGTTTTTCAGTCAACTATCATCAGAAATAACAATGGGTTAATTATGAGCATGTCACATGATGATGGTGTATGGATAAGAAATGATATCATAAGATCATTCAACAATAAGATTACTCCTAACCTTCCAGTTCAGGGCTGTCAACTAGTGACCCACTGGTCCATGTGTTCTGTCCAACTATTGACCCATAGGTCCATGTCATCAGTCCTGACCATGTTCAGGGCTGCCAAACTAGTGACCCACTGGTCCATGTCTGTCATCAGCCCTGACTTAGGGGCTGTCCAACTAGTAACCCACTGATCCCTGTGATATTTTCAACTAGTGACCCACTGGTCCATGTAATAAGTACTACCCTGGTTCAGGGTTGTCCAACTAGTGACCCACTGGTCCATGTGATCTTCACCAACCTATTTTTGCTATGTTACGCATTATAATCATGCATTATTAAACACAGTTTAGTAGGTTTCATTTGTACAGTTTAGTGTCTACAAATGTTTATCTATAGATTGTTTCCCTGGTACAGTTTAGTGTCTACAGATATTTATCCATAGATTGTTTCCCTGGTACAATTTTGCCTACAGATGTTTATCTATAGATTGCTTCCCTGGTTCAGTTTAGTGTCTACAGATATTTACCTATATATTGCTTCCCTTGTACAGTTTAGTGTCTACAAATGTTTCCCTGGTACAGTTTAGTCACTACAGATGTAGCCCTGACAGAGTTTAGTCTATTAGAAGCTTACCAGGTACAGTTTCCATCATTCAGGATTTAAAGTCATGATATGAACTGATATAATGTATCCCAGGAGCCTACCTCATACTCCTGCTGGGAAAGAACACCATTGTTAATTAGTGTTTCTGCATATTTGGCCAAAACTGTTGGCTGTTTGGCTATCTTTTTGTACATGAGAGGCTGAGTAAACATGGGTTCATCAATCTCATTGTGGCCAAATCTGCGATACGATACCTGGGAAGTATATAGATGGATTAGCGACAGTTGAGTGGTTAAATCTGTGATGTAACTTGAATGCACATTAATGTATGAGTAAATACACTTATTAACTGAAGCAAACGTTAGTTGAGTAATACTCAAGAATTATTAATTTTGTGGACATAAAACACAGTGTAAGATCAAGTAATTAATCTGGTGCACATAGAACGTGGTGTAGGATGAAGTACTTAATCTGGTGCACATAGAACATGGTGTAGGACGAAATATTTAATCTGGTGCACATAGAATGAGTGTAGGATGAAGTACTTAATCTGGTGCACATAGAACATGATGTAGGATGAAATAATTAATCTGGTGCACATAGAACATGATGTAGGATGAAATATTTAATCTGGTGCACATAGAATGTGGTGTAGGACAAAATATTTAATCTGGTGCACATAGAATGTGGTGTAGGATGAAATAATTAATCTGGTGCACATAGAACATGATGTAGGATGAAGTACTTAATCTGGTGCACATAGAACATGATGTAGGATGAAGTACTTAATCTGGTGCACATAGAACATGATGTAGGATGAAGTACTTAATCTGGTGCACATAGAACATGATGTAGGATGAAGTACTTAATCTGGTGCACATAGAACATGATGTAGGATGAAGTACTTAATCTGGTGCACATAGAACATGATGTAGGATGAAGTACTTAATCTGGTGCACATAGAACATGATGTAGGATGAAGTACTTAATCTGGTGCACATAGAACATGGTGTAGGACGAAATAATTAATCTGGTGCACATAGAATGTGGTGTAGGATGAAGTACTTAATCTGGTGCACATAGAACATGATGTAGGATGAAGTACTTAATCTGGTGCACATAGAACATGATGTAGGATGAAGTACTTAATCTGGTGCACATAGAACATGATGTAGGATGAAGTACTTAATCTGGTGCACATAGAACATGATGTAGGATGAAGTACTTAATCTGGTGCACATAGAACATGATGTAGGATGAAGTACTTAATCTGGTGCACATAGAACATGATGTAGGACGAAATCATTAATCTGGTGCACATAGAACGTGGTGCAGGATTAAATAATTAATCTGGTGCACAAAGAAATTGTAAGATGATGTAATTAATCTGGTGAACATAGAACATGGTGTAGGATGAAGTACTTAATCTGGAGCACATAGGACACTGTGTAACATGAGGTAATTAATCTGGTGAACATAGAACATGGTATAAGATGAGATAATTAATTTCGTGCACATAGAACATGTCCGTTTATGGGCATACTGGATGTCCGGTTCAAGATGTTAGTAGTTGTGTTCTTAGTACTTGCTATGGTCGGTTGATCTTATTAGGATCACAGATCCTAATAATAATAAGTGCAATTGTAAAACATCCATTATTCCTGAAACAGAGGTTCATCATTCAAGATGAAAAAGCAGACATCCAATGGCTCAAAAACAAAACTTTAACTGTTCTTGATTGTGCAGATGACATCGCAATCTTAAACTCAACTCATCAACAAACACAAGATATAACCAACAAACTATGCACACTTGCAGATCAAATTGGCCTCCAGATCAACACATCCAAATAAAAAATCATGGAACTTACCAGTTCAACAAATAACATCTCAGTAAACAACTAAATACTGGAAAAAGTCTCCAACTTGAATTACTTAGGCAGCCAAATGTTTGTTGGTGGAGACTCAAAGAAAGAAAAAAATACATGTACAGCAGTTGCAGGTAGCACATTCACTAAAACTAATATCTGGAAATGAAAAGATCTAGGAAGAAACACCAAGCTAAAACTATTCAACTCCTGTATTGTCTCAGTATTAATGTATGCAAGTGAAAGCTGGAAATCAACTCAAGCAACAGACCAAAAATTAAAGAGCTTCGAAAAAAAATGTCTTCAGAAACTGATGAACATAAAATGGAGTGATTTTGTCACAAATAGTGATTTAAGAAACAAAACACACCAAGAATATATTTCAAATATCATAAGAAAACGCAGATGGAAATACCTGGTCATGTTTTAAGACGAGATGAAAACAGAATGAACCCACAAGCCTTCATGTGGAAACACATTGAGGGTATAAGAAAATGAGGAAGGCTTAAAGCAACCCTAAAAACACCATACTTGATGAAGGGGAAATAACAGTCTGCAAGACCATACATGAACAAAAACTGCAGGCAACGGACTGCAACACACAGAGAATCAAAACCTCTGCCCTATGTGCCACAATCAATACAAGGTAACTAACTGCGTCAGATGTAACAATCGTACTTACGTATTACACATGTTTTTATATAATTGCTTCAATCAGACAGGACAGACTATATCTAAAACTAATGTCACAAGCAGCATGAAAGGAACAAACTAACATAAAACATGGTATAAGATGAGGTAATTAATCTGGTTCACATAGAACAAGGAATAGCATGAGGTAATCTGGTTCACATAGAACAAGGAATAGCATGAGGTAATCTGGTTCACATAGAACAAGGAATAGCATGAGGTAATCTGGTGCACATAGAACAAGGAATAGCATGAGGTAATCTGGTGCACATAGAACAAGGAATAGCATGAGGTAATCTGGTGCACATAGAACAAGGAATAGCATGAGGTAATCTGGTGCACATAGAACAAGGAATAGCATGAGGTAATCTGGTGCACATAGAACAAGGAATAGCATGAGGTAATCTGGTGCACATAGAACAAGGAATAGCATGAGGTAATCTGGTGCACATAGAACACGGTGGAGGATAAATGAATTAACATAGTGCACAAAATATAAACACAGACTTCCCTACCAAATCAACAACAACATCCTTGCCAAATGTGGTTCTCCATTCTGAAGCAACTTTACACACGTATATTACAGCTTCTGGGTCATCTGCATTCACATGAAAGATTGGTGCGTTGACCACACGTGCCACATCAGTGCAATATGGTGAGGACCTTGAGAAGCGTGGGTCTGTTGTGAAGCCAATCTAAAATTAAGATTATGGTAAAGATACATATGAGAATATCAAGATATATCCAAGATGGTGGACACAATAACATGACAAATGTACATCAAGAAGTCGGACAATAACATATGACAAATGTACATCAAGAAGGCGGACAATAGCATATGACAAATGTACATCAAGAAGGCGGACAATAACATATGACAAATGTACATCAAGAAGGCGGACAATAACATATGACAAATGTACATCAAGAAGGCGGACAATAACATATGACAAATGTACATCAAGAAGGCAGACAATAACATATGACAAATGTACATCAAGAAGGCGGACAATAACATATGACAAATGTACATCAAGAAGGCGGACAATAACATATGACAAATGTGCATCAAATTTCTATTCCCCAAAATTATATGATAGAAAAGCCTCAAGTGTGACAAATTATATTGCAGTTGAATGCAATTATATTACACTGGAATGTTCAATGAAAAATGTATAGTTACGTGTCATAAATATATATATAATCTGTCCACTGTAGTTTTCAAACCGATAGGTCTTTCTCAAGAATATATAAAACAAACAGTGAACAACAATGAAAACAATAAAAACAATGTTACCACCACAACAGATGGACTATCACTAAGGACCTACGGGATGTAAACACAAACAAATAAAGATGACACTATTAACATGTAAAGAAATAATATTTTCCATGTACATCATTGTCACCTTGAACTTCGTATTGTTTACATCTCAAATGTGTATCTAGTGCCTCCGTGGTGGTAACATTGTTTTTACTGTTTGTTTTATATATTCTTGAGAAAGACCTAACGGTTTGAAATGTTGAAAATGTCTTGTGTATTGTCATTTGTATCTGCGTGAGTATGGCATGTATTGGAGTACAGATGATGGGTTCAATGTTTCGGGAATATCATCCTGTTTGGGAAAATTGAGATTTGAAAATATGACTCCACTGCTCAGCATCCCCAAGGTAAAAAATATTTTTTCCCACAGTATGTTGAGTTTGACTATTAAAATATTTTTGTATTAAATTATCTTTGATATAGTTTCATGTGAGACTGTTCATTTTTCTGTTGGTGTTTCAAGTATGAGTGTGATATGATGAACAGTTTTAAAGATAATTCATTTTTAACATCATCATATGGACATTTTGGAGGAGTTATGCCCCTTTGTCTTAGTGATGTTGGGATTGACAATAGGGATGTCTCATAGTGGTGAAAGGATTAAAATTGTTAATAAATTCACAATTGAAGCTGAAACTGAAAGCTTGTAGAAATAATGGCAATCAAACCTGATTGTTAACAACCACATGAATAGTTCCACGTGTGGTAAAAGCAGGTAAGTCAGACAAGTGTAGACACTCATAGACAATTCCTTGGCCAGAGAAGGCAGCGTCTCCATGAAGTAATATTGGCATGACCTGTAGACATCAAGAATACACATCATAATTAGCATGAACATATATTCTATGTAACGACAAATAGCTTCACAGGAACACAATACAGATGTAAACAATGCACAAGTAGATCAACAATGTCTACGTTGATTCTCAAACTCACACCAATCAGCACGATTAGTTCATACAACTCCGCCGAAGACGAATGTCTTGATACATTGGATCAAATAAAATGGTGACACAGCGCATTTCGTTTCTGAGGCCTACATCCTGCTGGAAATATAGTCGGACTATTGTCCTGCTGCAAGAGAGATTCAGTACGAGTTTAAGGATGTACGTTGAAGAAGAGTTCACAGAAGTGAATACATGTTCATAGCCTGACACAGGTAATGACATGATTGGGTCACATTGACTTTCTACAAGATGTAGTCAACAACTTATAAATGCCTCCTTATTCACCTCTGACAACAACATATAAATGCTTCCTTATTCACCTCTGACAACACATTTCTCTCTATCTGCCTGTTGGTTGGAAGGAGTCTGAATGGAGAGCAAAGAATAACAGCACTGTGACCTGACATGAATGTCATAGGATGCGACTAAAAAGGTTTGGGGTTGAAGTTGACTGTCCCATCCCACAAAGGGTTGAAATGATCCAGAAGCCATGCTGAAGACAGATGTGTCAGGCTAAAAGGGAAAGGTACAGATATTGCAGTTCAGCTGTAAACTATTACACAGCATATTTCATTCTTCTGACCACATCCTGTTAAACTGAAGAAGTTTGAGAAGGAATGCAGAAGCACAAGCCTATCAGGTCAGAGTGTTACTATTCTCGGCCGCAGCAACACACACAAAAACAAAGACCATCAATAGATGGACACATCATTCTGTTTGTGACAATGTTTACGTAACTTATGAATTACACCTACGGGTATGATGGCGACTATGTAAGTCAACAAGAATCAAATAGTGCAACACATGTAACATCATCAAGAACATAGAGATATAAATCAATTTAACAAATATATAATAACCTCATTTAACCTTTAGGCCCCTATGGGTGAGATCACGCACCCGGAGTACACGCTCCCGTGTGACGGTGGATGAGGCCACTCACCATACGATATCACCCGATTTCTCGAGTACAGAACTTCACGAAGTAATGAACTGATGATGTATAAAGCCCACCAAACAAAGCTAGGAATATGTCACAGTGTAAAGGTCAAATTCTTTTACACATCAGCATTGTATAGAAGGAGAAAGCCGGCTGATGTTATCAACGCTTTTCGAGAGCGACTTTTGCCATTTTTGGCAGTATTTTACTATCAAATTGAGTGCTGCGTGGCATGGGTAAATGATCGTAACTACATGTTCTAATTGTTGTTCTTTGTGTTTAATATGTTGTTATTTGATAAGAATGTGTGTGTATTCATTCAAAAACACAAAAATAATATGTATCAGGGGTGCCATATGTGTGCATGGACAATAATTACGTTGCGTGTCGGCATAGACCTAGTGTTGACCGGATGTACATTATATGCGATTTCTTCACGTTTTTTTAGTTCATATTATGTTAGTTTGGATATAAAACAATACATATACAATAAGTATGGGTATTTATGAGGATTTTATCAATGTTGCCACACATTGCTCATGTATTAGGGTCATCAAGAAGATATATTTGCGATTTTGAAAATGGCGTTTTGCGATTTTTTCCCAAATTATCAACTTCACAACTTGCTCACAACTGTCATATCACACATACAGCAACAACAAAAACAATATTATATTCACTATTCACTCCTTTATTTAGATGTGCAAACATTATTTTGATATCTTTTAAAACAAAAAAGTTATCGCGTTTTCAAAACACCCACCATCAATAACGCAAATTTTCCAAAAAGGAATTCAGGCCCCAGGGGATGTTTCTTAATTTTAATCCAGGGTCCTAAAGGTTAATCACCTTTTCACATTGGTGCATCGTTTACAATCGCCATTTGATGATTACATTGGCACCCTTTGAATGCAATCCTTTGAAAATGTGTGTATAGGTACATATGTATACAAATGTACCTTTAAACTTATTATATATATATACACACACACATGCTAACATCAAGCAGAGATGACATTTCAGATAAACATTCTTCATCAGGACAGAGAACAGTAGACAAACAATGAATCCTACAAAGACACACATGTAGTATGATGAGGATAGAAGGACAAAAGCAAGGAAGAGATCAGAAAAACAACTACAGGCTGTGTGTTACACATGGTTGGATCTTCATTGGTGCAATGTTTGGGCTACTTCCAATAGTTGCACCAGTCCATTGTGGGATTTGTCAGCCCTTCTCTGCCCTTTATTTCCAAGAAGTATAAGCCTCCATTTAACACCATTTGTATCAATGACAATAACATTCATATTCCTTTGCATACAACTGTTGAGAATACTGAATGATAATTGCAATGATGTGTGTTTTGTGAGAATACTAAATGATAATTGCAATTGTGTGTTTTGTGAGGATACTAAATGATAATTGCAATGGTGTGTGTTTTGTGAGAATACTAAATGATAACTGCAATTGTGTGTTTTGTGAGGATACTAAATGATAATTGCAATGGTGTGTGTTTTGTGAGAATACTAAATGATAACTGCAATTGTGTGTTTTGTGAGGATACTAAATGATAATTGCAATGGTGTGTGTTTTGTGAGAATACTAAATGATAACTGCAATTGTGTGTTTTGTGAGGATACTAAATGATAATTGCAATTGTGTGTTTTCTGAGAATATTGAATGATAATTGCAATGGTGTGTATTTTGTTAGGATACTGAATGATAATTGCAATGGTGTGTGTTTTGTTCAGGGTGGGTTGAGAAAAAGCTCACCTTCTTTCCATCTGTATCTCCTCTGTAGAACATCTCTGCTCTTGCTTTACCTTGCACTACTGGATTGACAGCCTCCAAGTGAGACGGGTTTGCAACCACAGCAATCTTGATATTTTTGTTGGTAACTCTGTTTAAGCGTTCATGTGACATACCCAGATGATACTTGACATCGCCTGAACCTTCATCAGCAGCCTCCAACTTAGAATCAAACTGGCAGATAATTTTTTCCAGAGGTTTCCGACACACATTAGCCAGCACATTCAGACGACCTCTGTGTGGCATCCCAATGATAAAACTGTCCACTCCGAACGCACTCGATGAGTCAATGATGGTCTTCATGGCTGGAATAAGAACTTCGCATCCTTCCAGGCCGAAACGCTTTTCCGAAGACCATTTGCGAGCCAGAAACTCCTCAAACCTTAGAAACACAAACCAAACAATTTCATTACAGAAGAAGAGGGGGAGTTTTAATTTCATTACAGAAGAGGGGGAGTTTTAACAAAAATATACACTTTCCTGATTCTGATTTATTTGAAATAAATGCTTGTTTTTTTTGTTTCAGCAATTTTTACCGGATCTATTGTTATCTTACTAATAAAATACTTGACAATGTTCTATGTTAAACTTATGTGTACATTTTCAGAACTGCACAGTCTACAGTAGACATGTCAGAGTGTTGAATCACTTTCACACATGCTGTGTCTGCAAACTTCTCAGGATAAAGAGTGGCACGATACCTGATACGGAAGTCTTCAATAGAGCTAACAACCCAAGCATTCACATAATGCTAAAAAATGCCTGATACTTAGGTCTTCAATAGTGAAAAAAATCCCAAGGGTTCATATAATGCTAAAGAATGCATGAGATGGACTGGATATGTGCTCACGTTTGACAAACGCATCCCAAAACAGCTGATGTATGATACAGCTCCTTAAGGGAAAATGACAAGCCAGTAAACAGAAGAAAGGCTTCAAAGATTCAAGTGTTCCTAAAGTGTTTCAACATTGACACCACAACCTGGGAGTATCACTCAAAATCTCTCAATATGGTGCAACATCACCAGCGAATGTGCTGCATTGCAGAGAGGCATAAAATCTCAGATGGACAGTGAAAAGACCAAACAATAAACACATATACACAAAATTCTAATCATACAGGTAACAAATGTGGGAGGGGATTCTGTGCCTGGATTGGACTTTTCAGTCATCTCCACACACAACAGAGAGATGCAACAACAACACAAGCTCTGAAACTGTTATCATCTCCACACACAACAGAGAGATGTAACAACAACACAAGCTCTGAAACTGTTATCATCTCCACACACAACAGAGAGATGTAACAACAACACAAGCTCTGAAACTGTTATCATCGCATGTGAGGGACAGGTACGTGTATTATTTGTGTATGTATAAAAGGAAATTTAGGGTCAACGTACAATGAAAACCTAACTTACCTTCATGGATGGCTACAATCTGCTAAATAGACAAGAACATATCATATTTCAACTCAAAATTTGACACAATAGACTTGGCAGCCATATGTTCATAAAATAAAAAAATTGGCATATCAGCAAAGTGAACCTGTAGACTTCGGAGCATATTCTTCAAGAAAGTATAAACTATAACACATTAAGCTGCACACACTGGCCTTCTGATACACCTATGAATGTTAAACTCTACAGTACGAAACAGGAAAACACTGTCCGATTTATACATGAAACAACACAGCAGCCTAGACTGCAGATAGAGACATTATTAGCCAACAATTTATACATGAAACAACACGGCAGGCTAGAGACATTATTAGCTGACAATTTATATATGAAACAACACAGCAGGCTAGACTGCAGATAGAGACATTATTAGCCAACAATTTATACATGAAACAACACGGCAGGCTAGACTGCAGATAGAGACATTATTAGCCAACAATTTATACATGAAACAACACGGCAGGCTAGAGACATTATTAGCTGACAATTTATATATGAAACAACACGGCAGGCTAGACTGCAGATAGAGACATTATTAGCTGACAATTTATATATGAAACAACACGGCAGGCTAGACTGCAGATAGAGACATTATTAGCTGACAATTTATATATGAAACAACACAGCAGGCTAGACTGCAGATAGAGACATTATTAGCTGACAATTTATATATGAAACAACACAGCAGGCTAGACTGCAGATAGAGACATTATTAGCTGACAATTTATATATGAAACAACACAGCAGGCTAGACTGCAGATAGAGACATTATTAGCCAACAATTTATACATGAAACAACACGGCAGGCTAGAGACATTAGCCGACAATTTATACAAGCAGCCTAGAGATATTATTAGCGAGAGAAAGAAGAGTCACCTGAAGAATTGTGTACCTACAGAAATCAACAAGAAACATTGTCTCGGTGTCCATGTTAAACTTCTATTACTGCCAACTTAGGTAAAATTTTCTACTGCATAACAGGATGTAACATAATTGTCCACAGATTGACAAGCATTGCAATCCTAATTTACAGCTTCACTGGGGTGCAAAGGGAACGCATTGCTCTAGGCGGACCCAGGGTTAGCAGATAACCAAGATCCCAAATGTACCTCCACGCGGTGCACCCTGGAAACAGAAATACAGCAACTCGTGCTGATTCTGGCCATATCATTTGGGGATCGTGTCCGAGAATGTGGAGGTAGCAGATAGAAAGAGATTTGACTGCACAGGAGACAGACAATATCTCTGACACCACCACATATAGTGACACTGTCGACATACAGTGAAGCTAGTCAGTCCAGTCCGAACATTGGAGGGGCAGCCAATGTAAAATGCACGTAAAGGTAGATGCATGGCGAGAGACAAATATATTTCATACCGAGTACAATGAAACAATGAAAGGGCAGAACAGCGCTAGAGGGCAGCGCAAACTGCAAATAGAAAGTGAAAAGTCCCTAGGAAAGGGGAACTACAAGCTCCGTCAGCTCGAGACGAGCTTCTAGTTACCTGTGTCCCTTACAGGCAGAGACCCAGACCCATTCATTGGCGTTTGGTAAAGCAAGAAGACCTAATCCAACTCTACTGTCAGGTTTTCCTACACCGGAAATACACTTGAAGAGAGAAAGGGTTCAGTACCTGATGGGCTCAGGCGCTATTGGGACAAGGACGCTCAGCTCGAGAACGCCTTGCTCTCAAACGCGTGGTGTGAGACTCGAACTTGGACAAGGGGTACACGATGTCGGTGAATGACACCTCGGCTAAGAGGGCGAAAGAGCCAGGTTCCAACTCCTCTGTTGAGTTCTTCCCCTTAAGGAACCAGGCTCACGGATGAGAAACGGTTCAGTACCCAATGGGCACAGGAACAGCACGTCCAATTACACGAGGCAAGTTCATAGACAGTGGAACACCTCGTTCGAGTCAGACGAGAGGAAAAAATCGTCTGGGTGAAGAGTCTCCATTACGCGTGCCTGGAGACAGATATAGAGGCGGTCACAGGCTAAGGGTAGCCCACCCGAATTGTCAAGGCATGCCGAAATCGGATGTGCTAGGCCTACAAGGCGCATAACGGTGGCACAACGTAATCACGCTCCCGGCGGAAATCGCACAGATATCCGTGATGGTTACAATGGAGCGAACGAAAAACAAACAAATAAACAAAAGGCTTCACTTTGATATCTGGGCACTTTGACACTGTACGAAATATGGTGTTACTGTTCTTCGCTACTACCCCCCCCCCTGCAACACATGGGTGACTACACTAAATATGATACAAGGATTTCTTTATTGTATCTCTAATCCCATTGTACAAGAGAGTACATTGAAATATCTACCTGGTAGATCGGATGAGCCGAGCCATCAACATGCGCCTCTCCTCAGAGCTGAACTGCATGATACCTGGTGTCTCAAACTTCTGTTTAATCCAGTCTGTCTGTTGTAAGTTATTGATGAACATAAATTCAACGCCGATTGAACGACAGTAAACATCCTGTGTGAGAATTATGCATTGACTTGTGTTAGTTATATTAAATGTAGCATAGAATATAAACATGAAATGTGTCACATTCATGTAATATAGAATATAATTATGAAATGTGTCACATTCTTTTTCTGCGTTCAGGAATCTGACTAAGGCCAGTCACCAGGACCAAGCTCCCAGTCTTCTCCAGGTCAGAGTAGCTGTCCCAAAGTTTTTGCTTCAGTTCGGTGCATTGTGGCCATGTCTTACCTCACAGTTCTTTGTATTCTGGACAGTCTTAGAGTGTGTGTTCATGGATGTATACGCCTGTTCTGCATGGACATTCATTTGTGTATGCCACCCTGATCCAGTGCGGGTGACTCTGTAGCCTGCAGTGGTCAATTCTAAGTAGAAAGATGATGGTCTGTTGTTGCCTATGAATGTCACATTCAATGTAAGAGAATATAATCATGAAATGTCATATTCGATGTCAAATATAATATAATCATGAAATGTGTCATATTCAACATAGCCAATGATACAATCATGAAATGTGTCATTTAAAAGTGATTGTTTGTTTGTTTTTCGTCCGCTCTATTGTAACCATCACGGATATCCGTGCGATTTCCGCCGGGAGCGTGATTACGTTGTGCCACCGTTATGCGCCTTGTAGGCCTAGCACATCCGTTTTCGGCATGCCTTGACAATTCGGGTGGGCTACCCTTAGCCTGTGACAGCCTCTATATCTGTCTCCAGGCACGCGTAGTGGCGACTCTTCGCCCAGACGATTTTTGCTCTCGTCTGACTCGCACGAGGTGTTCCACTGAACTTGCCTCGTGTAATTGGACGTGCTGTGCCTGTGCCCATTGGGTACTGAACCGTTTCTCATCCGTGAGCCTGGTTCCTTAAGGGGAAGAACTCAACAGAGGAGTTGGAACCTGGCTCTTTCGCCCTCTTAGCCGAGGTGTCAGTCACCGACATAGTATACCCCTTGTCCAAGTTCGAGTCTCACACCACACGTTTGAGAGCAAGGCGTTCTCGAGCTGAGCGTCCTTGTCCCAATAGCGCCTGAGCCCATCAGGTACTGAATCCTTTCTCTCTTCAAGTGTATTTCCGGTGTAGGAAAACCTGACAGTAGAGTTGGGCCAGGGCTAAATCGTTGTCCCTTTTGTGCCCGAGCCCATCGGGTACGGAACCCTTTCTCTCTGCAAGTGCGCTTCCGGTATAGGAAACCTTGACAGTAGAGTTGGGCCAGGACTACCATCGTTGCCCCTTTTTTGCCTAAGCCCGTCGGTTACAGAACCCTTTCTCTTCGCGAACATATTTCCGGTTTAGGAAGGCTCAACATTAGAGATGGATTAGGTCTTCTTGCTTTACCAAATGCCAATGAATGGGTCTGGGTCTCTGCCTGTAAGGGACACAGGTAACTAGAAGCTCGTCTCGAGCTGACTAAGCTTGTAGTTCCCCTTTCCTAGGAACTTTTCACTTTCTATTTGCAGTTCACACTGCCCTCTAGCGCTGTTCTGCCCTTTAATTGTTTCATTGTACTCGGTATGAAATCTATTTGTCTCTCGCCATGCATCTACCTTTACGTGCATTTTACATTGGCCGCCCCTCCAATGTTCGGACTGAGCTGACTAGCTTCACTGTATGTCGACAGTGTCGTTATATGTGGTGATGCTGATGGTGTCTGAGATATTGTCTGTCTCTTGTGCAGTCAAATCTCTTTCTATCTGCTACCTCCACATTCTCTGACACGATCCCCAAATGATTTGGCCAGGATCAGCTCTAGCTGCTGTGTTTCTGTTTCCAGGGTGCATTTGGGATCTTGGTTATCTGCTAACCCTGGGTCCGCCTAGAGCAATGCGTTCCCTTTGCACCCCTTTAAAAGTGATGTTGGTCCAAACATACTAACAAACAATAGACACGCATGTAGGTTCTCTTCTCTATTTCATATTGTCAAGACACTTGTTTTGACCGTATGATGAAGACACAGCTATGCAGACAACAAATGCTGGGACTGGGGATTACCATCAACATCATCGTCGGCTCTGTGGCCAAGTTAGGGCAAGACCGTTTAGGATGTGTATAGCATCAAGATTGGTAATCAGCATGCAGTGTGGCAATGCCTATAAACATATTTCAGCCACCTGTTGCTCTACTAGCGATATAGATATGGACAACGACCAACAACTTGACTTGGTAAAACACTGGAAATATTAATTACCACCTCTCAAGTCAAATGCGTAGGATCATTGGTGGAAATAAAACGCAGACGCAAGCATCTCTGTTCTCTGGGTTATACCCTGATGGAAATTTAGTAGGATATTGTCCTGCTACAAGAGGAATTGAGAGGGAGTTTGAGAATGGTCTCATACAAGCACACACAAATCAGCACCATCTTTACCTGAAGTCTTCTAATGATTTCTCTGAGTGGCAACGCAGGCTCAGAGCCACCAATGTAAGTTGTGTTGGGCAAACGAAACACGCGGTCAAGGTCACCTTCTCCTAAACACAATAGTAAAAGCATATATATGCACATATTTATAACTTGTAGTAGACAGAATAGAACATATCGACAGAATAGAATATGTGGACAGAATAGAATATATGGATAGAACAGAATATGTGGACAGAATAGAATATATGGAAAGAATAGAATATATGGACAGAATAGAATATGTGGACAGAATAGAATATGTGGACAGAATAGAATATGTGGACAGAATAGAATATATGGACAGAATAGAATATGTGGACAGAATAGAATATATGGACAGAATAGAATATATGGACAGAAAAGAATATATGGACATAATAAAATATGTGGGTAGAATATAATGTGTGGACAGAATAGAATATATGGACACTGTGCGATAATTTTTCAGGGATACTAAATCTGCCTGGACAATTAATATCAAATACAGAAGATACTGGACAATATCAGATACAGAAGATACTGGAAAATATCAGATACAGAAGATACTGGAAAATATCAGATACAGAAGATACTGGACAATATCAGATACAGAAGATACTAGACAATATCAGATACAGAAGATACTGGACAATATCAGATACAGAAGATACTGGACAATATCAGATACAGAAGATACTGGACAATATCAGATACAGAAGATACTGGACAATATGAGACAAAGAAGATACTGGACAATATCAGACACAGAAGATACTGGACAAAATGCTTATAAGACCATCTCATTGTATTGACTGTTTTGTGTGGTTATTTCTAACTGGTTTATTTCTTTATCTCTAATGTTGTTTCTTGATAAAGGTCCCTATTGGACCATAATGTAAAAAAATGTTTTTGTTCCTATGTGTGTGTTTTTTGTTGGTTATTTCTCATTATGTTTTGCTATATATTAGTTATATTAGTAATCAGTGACAATGAATTATCATAGTTGTTATCTCTTCTTAGTTTTGTTACTGTTGCACTCTCCACCTTGTTGGATATCCTCTGACAGTTTGATTATTTTTAGACAAAAGATACTGGACAATCAACATCAAGAGCATGCCCATGGCAGCTTAGCTTCTATGGGGTATCAGTGGCCTCTGGTTACCTTAGATTGCTGTTAGAGCCAGTTGAGTACTCAGACATACTCCGTTAGAATATATACGCTGCATGTAGCCTGGATACATACCTGCACTCTACTGTACCACCTGGTTGAGGTGTGGCTCTTTTCTTGGCAAAATATATTTAAGCACAACAAGTATAATAAACTAGAATACTTGTCTATGGGGTCTCATCCCTGTGTTAGGATATTAGATCTAAGGAGACACACTGTCTGAAGGAAAACCCAACTCAAAACCATTAACAAAGCAGAGCAAACCACAAACAGCAAATGATATTCTTTGATAAATCAGCCTTTCATCAAGTCTGTAACTAGTCTACCATCATCTTCTTATTCTGTGTTCGCACTCTGATAATCAACACAATAGCTCATGTGATTTCTGCTGGGGATCGTGAAGTACGTTGTGCTGCTAGTTCCTCGGCAGAGTTGTGTTATTTGCACATCAGAAAGCCCCAGCACATCCGTTTTCATTTAATGCCTTTAATTCGGGTAGTGGGCTTCCCTAGTCTGTGACAGCCTTCCTATCTGTTGCCAAGTGATGGATGTGTATTGACTCTATGTAATACATCTGCTTACCTAAGCTGTCAACACATCTGCTTATCTAAGCTGTCAACACATTTGCTTACCTAGGCTGTCAATACATCTGCTTACCTAGGCTGTCAATACATCTGCTTACCTAGGCTGTCAATACATCTGCTTACTTAGGCTGTCAATATATCTGCTTATCTAAACTGTCAACACATCTGCTTATCTAAACTGTCAACACATCTGCATATCTAAACTGTCAATACATCTGCTTACCTAGGCTGTCAATACATCTGCTTACCTAGGCTGTCAATACATCTGCTTACTTAGGCTGTCAATATATCTGCTTATCTAAACTGTCAACACATCTGCTTATCTAAACTGTCAACACATCTGCTTACCAAGGTTGTAATACTGAACTTGAAGCTCCTTCTCTTCATGAGATTCTTCCAGTCCTAAGGGATCTAACTGGGCCCTCCTGTGACCTCGAATCTGATGCACGCAAAGGAGAATGAAAAGAAAGCAAAAGCAGAAATGCGCAGGCAAGCCTGCTGTTAGCCTGGAGGTATAATACACACGTCATCAACTTTCTATAATTGTATGTACACTGACAATATATTTCCTAATCTCGGACTACAAGCAACACGGGGGAGGGGGGGCGCACTACGATCATATCTCTCCATTTACAGGATTGACTTCTTAAAGATATATACCAATATTTTACATGGATACAGTAATATAAGAACTACAATAATTTCTTTTCAATGTTCCAACTCGTCCATCTTGTCCTGTCTTTTGATATTCTAGTTGTTTCCATTCTTGGCAACTATATTTCAGATCGTGGCATGTGGCCTGCTCTTGTTAAAGTACTGGTTTGTTGGCTTGTTTTTTTTTCAACTTTGGATCTCTATGGAGTGGCATAATCAATCTTATACCGATCTCACCTGAGCTGCATCTTATACAATAATCACAATGATACAATCATATGTGACAAAACACAAAACAATAACACAATCAGATGTGACAAAACACAAAACATTAACACAATCAGAGAGGACAAGACACAAACAACACAATCAGTATCAAACTACAAACAATAACACAATCAGCATCAAACTACAAACAATGACAATTCATATCAATGCTGATATGTATCTATAATGATCTTATATTGTAGATAGAATATAAAACTGAAGATAGAGCCAGATGCTGAGCATTAACTATATAGAACATAACATAAGAAGTCATCTAGTCTGAGCATTAACTGTATAGAACATAACATGAGAAGTCATCTAGTCTGAGCATTAACTATATAGAACATAACATGAGACGTCCTGTAGTCTGAGCATTAACTATATAGAACATAACATGAGACATCATGTAGTCTGAGCATTAACTATATAGAACATAACATGAGACGTCCTGTAGTCTGAGCATTAACTATATAGAACATAACATGAGACATCATGTAGTCTGAGGATTAATTGTATAGAACACAACATGAGACGTCGGGTAGTCTATCTTGACTTGTGCACCTCCCTTTTTATGTTTGTTTTAGGATTCTTTTGGACCTGCTAGAAGTTCAGGTCAGTTGCCAGGACAAAGCTCAGTCTTCTCAAGGTCAGAGTGTTTGCCCTGAAGTTTTTGCCTCAGTTCAGTCCAGTGTGACTAGATGAAGTGCAATTCAGTGAGAAGAAACCGCCTGCTGAGGAGTAAATAATATTGGCTGCCATTCTAAGAATCCTCTGCAACAAACAGTAGTTGGAAGACAATGAGAGTTCAAAATAAGATTGAATGATAAATGAACTGTGTACAAACAGCAAATATCACACAATAGGCACCTTTCAACACATCCCTTGAACTAACTGTTAGCACTTTCTCCTTTGTCTTTATACCATTCCTGATCTTTCCCATCCATGCAACACTATTCCCCATGATTCCATATCAATGCCCTGTATTATGCATATTCAATGTGTACTGGAGAAATTTTCCCCACAATTTTCCATAAAGTAAATTTCTTGGCATTCTGTCATCTTCCTGGTGTGCCCCAGCCACCCGAGTCTGCACAGACTGAAGACATAGAAAATACTATGGTAATGTCTGTGTTTTCCTAATACATCAGTGTTAGTGGCTTTGTCCTACCACCTAACTCCAAGATCATGAGTATGCAGCCGCCAGTGTGTTGCCAGGGCCAATGAGGGGAGCAAAGAATAGCAGCACTGTTTACCTTCCATGAATGTTGTAAGAGACGACTAAGGAGGTTATGGGATGGAGTTGGCTGTCCTATCCGATATAGGGTCAGTGACCGAAAGAGATGCTGAAGTCAGATTGTCAGGTCGAAAGGCACAGAAATCGCAGCAATGCTGTAAATTATGGCACAATGTATTCTGTTCTCGAGACTACATTCTGCTAATCTGCAGGAGTTTGAGAATGAACGCAGAAAAATAAGAATAAGCATGCATCTAGAAAACTAGTACTTTGTTGCAATTTGTCTATGCCTACACCAGTATATGTCCAACTCCATGATATGGTTAATGTTATTTTGTGTGAGACAGTTGATGGATTATATCTTAGAGATTCTACCATTATTCTTGTGCTTTCTATTTTAAGCTTCACATTTTCTTGACATGCAACTTCACATATTTCTACTGTATTCTTGAAGCTACTCTCTTGTTCTTATATCTGCCAGTTTCCATGACATAATTCCATATAGTCTTAGGCCTACTTTGTTTTGTTTTTTTCTATGTGCCCCTATCTAGAATAGCCCTTTTCAGTGAAATGATTTTCCATGTATTTGGTTTCACATCAAGTGGCTAATTATTCCATCTTTATCTGCTTCGATTTTTTCAGATGCTGACAGAAATGTGGTGTTCCTGAAAGATGTTCATACATTCAAGCAGTAAATGTCCGATACACATACAAGAAACTCTCGAGGCAACTTTGCACATTACCTGATAGGATCGTATGATTGATTGTACAGACAGATGATCCTCTATGGTCTTCTCATCCACCGGCACACCCAGTTCCACAGATTGTGATGGCAGGGTTGCTGGTAAGTATGAAGAAATTGTTTGAAGTGAAGGTGGTGCTGTATATGCCTGCCCTGGTGGTGCCCCTCGGGCTGTTTGGCGGAAGTAGGAGTCCCATGACTGTCAAATGCAACAGTAATATATCCATTAGTAAATATAACATTAGCAAAGTAGTGATGACAATTTCATCCAGCATTTGAAATATTTCAAATTTACACACTGAAATAAGAAATAATGAGAATATATGATACTGATTAAAGAACAAATGAGAACAGAAGACACTGATAAAAGAACAAATGAGAACATATGACACTGATAAAAGAACAAATGAGAACATATGACACTGATAAAAGAACAAATGAGAACAGATGACACTGATAAAAGAACAAATGAGAACATATGACACTGATAAAAGAACAAATGAGAACAGATGACACTGATAAAAGAACAAATGAGAACATATGACACTGATAAAAGAACAAATGAGAACATATGACACTGATAAAATAACATATGACACTGATAAAAGAACAAATGAGAACATATGACACTGATAAAAGAACAAATGAGAACAGATGACACTGATAAAAGAACAAATGAGAACATATGACACTGATAAAAGAACAAATGAGAACAGATGACACTGATAGAATAACAAATGAGAACATATGACACTGATAAAAGAAAAAATGACACTGATAAAAGAATAAATGACACTGATAAAAGAACATATGACACTGATAAAGAACAAATGAGAACAGATGACACTGATAAAAGAACAAATGACACTGATAAAAGAACAAATGAATACATATGACACTGATAAAAGAACAAATAGAACATATGACACTGATAAAAGAACAAATGAAAACATATGACACTGATAAAAGAACAAATAGAACATATGACACTGATAAAAGAACAAATGAGAACAGATGACACTGATAGAATAACAAATGACAACATATGACACTGATAAAAGAACAAATAGAACATATGACACTGATAAAAGAACAAATAGAACATATGACACTGATAAAAGAACAAATAGAACATATGACACTGATAAAAGAACAAATAGAACATATGACACTGATAGAATAACAAATGAGAACATATGACACTGATAAAAGAACAAATAGAACATATGACACTGATAAAAGAACAAATGAGAACAGATGACACTGATAAAAGAACAAATAGAACATATGACACTGATAAAGAACAAATGAGAACAGATGACACTGATAAAGGAACAGATGACACTGATAAAAGAACAAATGAGAACAGATGACACTGATAGAATAACAAATGACAACATATGACACTGATAAAAGAACAAATAGAACATATGACACTGATAAAAGAACAAATAGAACATATGACACTGATAAAAGAACAAATAGAACATATGACACTGATAAAAGAACAAATAGAACATATGACACTGATAAAAGAACAAATGACACTGATAAAAGAAAAAATGACACTGATAAAAGAATAAATGACACTGATAAAAGAACATATGACACTGATAAAGAACAAATGAGAACAGATGACACTGATAAAAGAACAAATGACACTGATAAAAGAACAAAAAGAACATACGGCACTGATAAAGAACAAATGAGAACAGATGACACTGATAAAAGAACAGATGACACTGATAAAAGAACAAATGAGAACAGATGACACTGATAGAATAACAAATGACAACATATGACACTGATAAAAGAACAAATAGAACATATGACACTGATAAAAGAACAAATAGAACTTATGACACTGATAAAAGAGCAAATAGAACATATGACACTGATAAAAGAACAAATAGAACATATGACACTGATAAAAGAACAAATAGAACATATGACACTGATAAAAGAACAAATGACACTGATAAAAGAAAAAATGACACTGATAAAAGAATAAATGACACTGATAAAAGAACATATGACACTGATAAAGAACAAATGAGAACAGATGACACTGATAAAAGAACAAATGACACTGATAAAAGAACAAATGAGAACAGATGACACTGATAAAAGAACAAATGAATACATATGACACTGATAAAAGAACAAATGAATACATATGACACTGATAAAAGAACAAATGACACTGATAAAAGAACAAATGAGAACATATGACCCTGATAAAAGAACAAATGACACTGATAAAAGAACAAATGAGATAAATGACATTTATAAAAGAACAAATGACACTGATAAAATAACAAATGAGATAAATGACATTTATAAAAGAACAAATGACACTGATAAAAGAACAAATGAGAACAGATGACACTGATAAAAGAAAAAATGAGAACATATGTCAGTGATAAAAGAACAAATGGCACTGATAAAAGAACAAATGACACTGATAAAAGAACAAATGACACTGATTAAAAAAATGACACTGATAAAAGAACAAATGAGAACAGATGACACTGATAAAAGAACAAATGACACTGATAAAAGAACAAATGACACTGATAAAAGAACACATGAGAACAGATGTCACTGATAAAAGAACAAATGAGAACAGATGTCACTGATAAAAGAACAAATGAGAACATATGACACTGATAAAAGAACAAATGAGAACATATGACAATGATAAAAGAACAAATGAGAACATATGACACTGATAAATGGAACAAATGAGAACATATGACACTGATAAAAGAACAAATAAGAACATATGACACTGATAAAAGAACAAATAGAACATATGACACTGATAAAAGAACAAATGAGAACATATGACACTGATAAAAGAACAAATGAGAACATATGACACTGATAAAAGAACAAATGAGAACATATGACACTGATAAAAGAACAAATGAGAACATATGACACTGATAAATGGAACAAATGAGAACATATGACACTGATAAAAGAACAAATAAGAACATATGACACTGATAAAAGAACAAATAGAACATATGACACTGATAAAAGAACAAATGAGATAATATGGCACTGATAAAAGAACAAATGAGAACATATGACACTGATAGAATAACAAATGAGAACATATGACACTGATAAAAGAACAAATAGAACATATGACACTGATAAAAGAACAAATAGAACATATGACACTGATAAAAGAACAAATGACACTGATAAAAGAAAAAATGACACTGATAAAAGAATAAATGACACTGATAAAAGAACATATGACACTGATAAAGAACAAATGAGAACAGATGACACTGATAAAAGAACAAATGACACTGATAAAAGAACAAATGAGAACAGATGACACTGATAAAAGAACAAATGAATACATATGACACTGATAAAAGAACAAATGAATACATATGACACTGATAAAAGAACAAATGACACTGATAAAAGAACAAATGAGAACATATGACCCTGATAAAAGAACAAATGACACTGATAAAAGAACAAATGAGATAAATGACATTTATAAAAGAACAAATGACACTGATAAAATAACAAATGAGATAAATGACATTTATAAAAGAACAAATGACACTGATAAAAGAACAAATGAGAACAGATGACACTGATAAAAGAAAAAATGAGAACATATGTCAGTGATAAAAGAACAAATGGCACTGATAAAAGAACAAATGACACTGATAAAAGAACAAATGACACTGATTAAAAAAATGACACTGATAAAAGAACAAATGAGAACAGATGACACTGATAAAAGAACAAATGACACTGATAAAAGAACAAATGACACTGATAAAAGAACACATGAGAACAGATGTCACTGATAAAAGAACAAATGAGAACAGATGTCACTGATAAAAGAACAAATGAGAACATATGACACTGATAAAAGAACAAATGAGAACATATGACAATGATAAAAGAACAAATGAGAACACATGACACTGATAAATGGAACAAATGAGAACATATGACACTGATAAAAGAACAAATAAGAACATATGACACTGATAAAAGAACAAATAGAACATATGACACTGATAAAAGAACAAATGAGAACATATGACACTGATAAAAGAACAAATGAGAACATATGACACTGATAAAAGAACAAATGAGAACATATGACACTGATAAAAGAACAAATGAGAACATATGACACTGATAAATGGAACAAATGAGAACATATGACACTGATAAAAGAACAAATAAGAACATATGACACTGATAAAAGAACAAATAGAACATATGACACTGATAAAAGAACAAATGAGATAATATGACACTGATAAAAGAACAAATGAGAACATATGACACTGGTAGAATAACAAATGAGAACATATGACACTGATAAAAGAACAAATGTGAACATATGACACTGATAAAAGAACAAATGAGAACATATGACACTGATAAAAGAACAAATGAGAACATATGACACTGATAAAAGAACAAATGAGAACATATGACACTGATAAAAGAACAAATGAGAACATATGACACTGATAAAAGAACAAATGAGATCAATGACATTTATAAAAGAACAAATGACACTGAATTGTCCCAGTTTCTGTGTTCGAAGCTACAGCCTGACACACAGCAGCTTCTTTGCACACCAAACTTTGGAAAACCTACAACAACCTTAAAACCAACCAGTCTATACATAACCAAGATCAGACCGGAGGTAAAGTCAAATTGATCGCACAAGTTGTATAGTATCAGGAACCTTTTCTACATACAACCAATATCGGGCTGGATATGTAGTATCTAGATGTACAAGAACTTAACAATACTTTAAATTTTCCACAATATATTATGTGTCACCAAATATGATTGAAAGCCATGCTCTGAAAATAGACTATACACAGACAGCTTGGCAATATCCATCATTACTGAAGTAGACTTGAGGAGGCTGAGTTTGGTGGCTTACTTCTTCTTCTTCTTCTTCTTTCGTTCACTTGAAACATGTCTATATCTGTAATTCTGTCTCCTTAATAAAACTCACTGTCTTTTGTAGTTCATACAGTGTCCCATAGAGTTTTGATTCCAGTGTTGTTTCCTCTGGCCAATATGTCTGCCTCAGCGTTTCATGCTCAGAACACTCTTGAAGTATATGTTTGGCACTCTGTGCTGCCTGTCCAAATGTACACATGGCCGTGTTGCCAATCTTGAACTTTGTATACATGTGACTGCGGAGTCGGTTGTGTCCTGTTCTGAGACGTAGAATTATAACTTGTTCTGGTCTGTTCATAATATGATAGTCATCTTGTGTTGGTGTTTGTGGCTTTCTTATTGACTTTATCATCTGTTTTTTCTGATGGTAGGTGATTGGTATATCTGGTTGGTCTTCAGCAGCACCTTCCTTAGCCAGTTGGTCTGCTTTTTCATTTCCTGGTATTCCACAGTGAGAGGGTATCCACTGCATGGTTACCCTATACTGGTAAGACAATTCGCTAAGTAGTTTTTTCAAGTCTGTTAGTTTTTCAGACTGGAGAGCTTGAAGCACTGACCTTGCATCTGTCAGGAATACCACAGGCTGTAGGTCAGAGTTGGAGTTCAGCAGTTTTTTAGCTGCCACACTAATTGCCTGGATTTCTGCATCATAATTATTGCAGAATTTTCCTGTCGGTGTTCTGATTGTATCTCTAGGCTTGTGTGGATATTCTATATATACAGGTGGCTTACTAAATGACAGTATTAGGCTGGATGTAGACTAGAAAGAAGACTGAGATAAATCACCTAGAAGCCATAGAATGAATGCAATATGTGTCATGCACTCTCTGCTAGATTATCTATTCTGCATATCCATGTTAGTTGAATATGAGTACTTAACATATAAGGTGATCTCAAAACACTACCATGATCAAGCCATTTGTCTTGTTTTCATGACAGTTTACATTTGTCTTGTTTTCATGACAGTTTACATTTGTCTTGTTTTCATGACAGTTTACATTTGTCTTGTTTTCATGACAGTTTACATTTGTCTTGTTTTCATGACAGTTTACATTTGTCTTATTCTCAAAATAATTTACATTCATCTTATTTTCACACTACCTCACACAGATCTTGTTGTCATGACAGTTTACATTCATCTTATTTTCACACTTTACATAGGTCTTGTTTTCATCCTATCCTGCTACCAAAAGAAAAATGCTCTAAACTAAACGACCACGGGACCACTTCCTAAAGATGTAACAATTTGAATATAAATATATATTGTGGTCATAATTTTGATGCAACTATTATTGTGAGCAGGATTAGATGTTAGTCTGCGGTGAAAATGGATACATTGTAAGTATATTTGATGTATTCATTCAAAAATAAAATAGCACAAATGCAAGAAGAAAGGACGCTGAACATGTTATAACAAGATTAAACATTGATGGACATGCAAAAATAATATCTTCTGTCTAGACTATATTATTCTAATTATTTGTTTACATTTGTTTGGCCTTTGTGCAGCTGCCAGAGGTAAAAAGTTAACCAATCATACCATTGGTCCGCTTTTGCTGGACAACTAGACCGTAATTCGATATTTCGCTAATGCCAGCGCTGTCTATTTGAACTGTTTTATAATGGTGGCAAATTGTATTCCTATACTATATGTATAAAAAATGTATGTAGCAAAATATACAGATTCAGAGCTACAGAGTTAGCCACTTATATATAAATATATAATTATATTACCAAAGAATATTACAATGTTGTTTTTAAATTTGTTACAAATGAAATGTATTAAAATCTACACGTATATAATTCTGAGTATATTGTATATTGAACAAATATGCAAGCAGAGAAGCTGGAGAGTATGTGTAAAGACATGTAACCATATGGAAAGCAACAAATGTTGCAGAATGAAAAGACAAACAGAAAGTTAATGATAAACGAAAGAAATAAGACTAAATAAGACTAGTTATTGTGTACAAGAAATAAGCAAGAATATATATATTTTTTTAATTAAATTTTTTACAATGTTATTTAAAAGAAATTTTAAAATATATTTTTGTTAAATGGTCCTCAGGTATGCTCAAGAAATAGACATAGATGGAAAAGACATCAGACTGATTAGAAATATATATTGGGAACAGACTGCTTCTTCTTCTTCAGCGTTCATTCTCAAACTCCCACTGGATATCTCTTGTAGCAGGACCATGGTCCTATTAGATTTCCAGGAGGATGTAGTCCAGAGAATGGAAATGCGTTGTGTCGCAGTTTTATTTGCGCCAATGGCACGACACATCCGTCTTCGGCGGTGGAACAGACTGCATCAATAAGGTATGAAAACAGCTATTCACCATACATAGAAAAAAGAATAGGGGCAAGACAAGGATGTATTTTATCACACAGCCAGCCTATTTAATATCTACACAGACAATACCTTTAAAAATATAGAAGAAATGCCAGGACTCAAGATCAATGGGAAAATAATAAACATGAGATATGCAGATGACATTGTTCTTTTAGCAGAAAGTGAACATGAACTACAAAGACTAAAAAATTTAAGTAGAAAGCCAGAGGACAATTTTTAAAATTCTTGAAACCGTTCAACGCCTAGCAAATCGCCTAGCAACTATTGAACACGCGTTCTTCAGTACTTGACTATCGCATCCCTAAAAATGATGCGATTTCGTCAAGACATTCAAACCGTGCACACAAAGTCACCAGAACGGACCGATCGAGACAAAGACTATTACAACAACAACAAACATCCCGTACAGGTATTGAAATATCCTCAGTAACAACAAACATATAACATAATATCCGTATGAGTTATACAAGGGCCGATAGGTCTTCTTGTAAACATGGATAACATATATAGACAATACAATTTTGCTTCAAATAATTGTATCAACAAGTAAATTTAAGTAGGAAGCCAGAGGACAATTTAAAAAATTTTGAGACTAACTGTACACAGAAGAACAAGAGGTAAACATAAACATACATGGAGAGAAACTACAACAAGTAAAATATTATCAATATCTTGGACACATAGTCACAAATAATGGCAGATGTGAAACAGAAGTTAAAAGGTGAATAGAAATGGCTAAATATACTTTCAATGACATGACGAAAACATTAACAGCTAAACAAATTACAAACAAGCTAAACATGATAATTATAAAATGCTACATATATTCTATATTAATATATGGCTCAGAAACATGGACACTAAACAAACAATTAGAAGACAGAATTGATGTCTTAATATGAAGAAAGAATTATTAAAAGAAATAATGGCGAAGCAAATAAAATATTTTAGAGACATTAAAAGACATGACACCTTGTTGAAGACCTTACTTGAGGGTAAAGTCAAAGGAAAGCGAGCAAGAGGTAGGCAGAGATACAAGTGGGAGCATCACAAGATGGACAGGTTACAGTCCAGAAGAGTGCATCACAAAAACAAGAGGCAGGGGATATTGGGGGTCTGTTGCAGCAACCTCCGTTGCTGAGACGGCACCTGATGATGATGACGACTCAAGACGAGTCACCTCCCAATATGGTAACTTACAGCAAATATGCTACAGAATAGAAAGTCATAGAACCAGCATGTCAGTCGATTCAGTTGGAGTAACAACGCGGAAATAGTCCTTTTTAACACTAGATCCTACCCCTCCCAAATGTATTGTCCTTTTCCGTTCTTTCAGATCAGATCCCAGGTCAAACTAACGAGTCCCATACAGAACAACTCAGGGGGACCACACAATACCCGCACCGATATAACCAATAGGAATAACATGAGAAGGTTGTGGATTACCAAGACGAATCTACTAGCTAATAGATAAACGACAGTCTGACCATCTATCTACATATGCCCAGATTGATGATGTTCGTCCGTCGTGATCGAATTTTCCTTGACAATAACGAAAAAACCAGGTTTCTCCTTTGTCAGCGCTCGAATCTTGCAAATAGCAACATTAAAGTGCGGAAACATATTGCCCAGACAGTGTGTGATACGCACATCTCTACAGCTGTACCGTGACCTTGTTCCCCTGTATCTCAAACTTAATTGGATTGTATAACATAACGTACCGACGTGCGAAAGTTTCAGTACTGCTAATACGGTACTTGAGACCAGATATTCACGGCTGCGACAGACATCATCGTGACATGTTATTGTTTCTGTCACCAGGTACAAAGTACACCGGTTGCTTTCGGTTATTCCTTTATGACTGTCAATGTTACACAGTGTGACCCAAGCCCCATTATTACTATTTTAAAGACATATAGAGACCCGCTATAACTTCTTCAACATACATTCTCCAACTCCCATTAACGTTCATTCTCCAACTCCCATCAACGTTCATTCTCCAACTCCCATCAACGTTCATTCTCCAACTCCCATCAACGTACATTCTCCAACTCCCATTAACGTTCATTCTCCAACTCCCATCAACGTTCATTCTCCAACTCCCATCAACGTACATTCTCCAACTCCCGCTGGATCTCTCTTGTAGCTTGACCACAGTCCTGGTAGATTTCCAGCATGATATAGTCCAGAGAATAGAAATGTGTTGTGTCACTTATTTTAGCCATAAGACCGACATTTTTTTTTATTTATGCGGATACCCGTTATTATAGCGTAGACAAAATTATCAACATTGAAGATATACATTGAACATTGAACTATAATGGTGCACAATAAGAAAAGAGCACACAATTGTTCACTTGACTATGAAACACTGTAGATATAGAAATGAAGACAAAATTGTTCACTTGACTACGAAAGACAACACTGTAGATATAGAAATGACAAGATAAAAGAAGAAACAGTCAGAAATTGCATGTCCCACGATGAGTCAGCCATGACGCCCGTCACAGACTTCTCTACTCGTGTTTTACTACTCCTACTACTACAAACTCTCATCGTCACTATTATCATCATGTTTACTACAGCTACAACTCGTATGATTATTATTTGTACTAATAATGTTATCTAATCAACATGATTCTTACAATCGGCCACACACGGTTGGGGGGGGGGGTGTCAGTCATCAAATACGAGTAGGATAAAGTTGTTCCAAATGATGAATAAGAATAATAACATTGGGACAGCACTGGGTATCATACTTCTTGTTCTGCTTTCATTCTCAAACTCCCACCAGCTGCCATCTCTCTTGTTGCAGAATGGTTCTTCCACAAAATCTAGATTTCTGCAGCATCTAGTCCAGAGAATGGAAACGTGTTGTGCCGCAGTTTTAATTGCGTCAATGGTCCGACACATCCGTCTTCGTTGTGGTGGTATCATACAAACGTCACTTTCTGTTTGTTACCAAGCACTGAATTGTGCGTTGGCTAGGTTCATAGTCTGGATACAGGCTAACTCGATGCTACAACAGTCAACATTTCCTGTCTCTTGAAATCGTTCATCGTATTCACAGTAACTTTTTTTTAAACAAAGAGGGGGGGGGGACTCACAGGAAAAAAGTGTCAGTACTCAAATTATCTTTTCCCAGTTTTCAAAGGTCAATGCCATTTACCAATAAGCTAACGGAAAGTTAGGTTTTTTTTAGTGTTTTTTTTGTAACGCATAAGAGAGCATGCTAATCAGGAACAGAACACACGACCAGTACAGAACAACACCCTACATTAGGGGTCGGCAACCTATGGCACGCGTACCACACTTGGCACGCCAAACAATTTCAAATGGCACGCAGACTCTTCACGTTTCCTGTATAAAGTTGATTATAAATCAGATGAAAGCAGTGCTAAATCCACAGCGTAGTCGCCTAACGCCTGAATGATATGTGATGTTGGCACTCTGAATAATTTGAGTTGGTACACAGTTAGCAAAAGGTTGCCGACCCCTGCCCTAGACGATTACAGCATAACTGAGATACATTAGATAAATGCCCGAAGAAACTCATTAGAGAGTCTGCTAATCCGGAACAGAACATACTTCTTCGTTCGTTCTTAAACTCCTGCTGATTAGCTGTAAGTAGTCCAGAGAACGGAATGTGTTGTGTAATGGTTTACAGCAATGCTGCGATTGTTGCGCCTTTCGGTCTGACACATCCTACTTTACCATGGCTTTGGGTCATGTTGACCCTATATGGGATGGAACAACCAACTCCATCCCATAACCTCCTTAGTCGCCTCTCACGACATGCATGGAAGCTAAATAGTGTTGTTATTCTTTGCTACCCTCTCGGGTCCTGGCAACACACGGGCGGAACATAACATACGACGAGTTAAAGAACGACAGCCGACACGAGTACAGAACAACTGAGATACACGAGATGCATGCCTGAAATGAATGATAACTGGATATTGTCAAAATTCCAAGGATAGAGATGAATGCAATGTGACGTATTCTTTCCTGAACGTAGCTTTCCTTATAAATTTCTTGAAATCTTTCCCCGTATCTGTATTTGTTTCCAGAGTGCACCACGAGGAGGTACTTTGAGGATCTTGGTTATCTGCTAACCCTGGGTCCGCCGAGAGCAGTGCGGTATTCTTTCCACTCCATAGCGGTATAATTGTCGGGTTTTGCAACATTAACTTACAACAGATGGGCCCAGCCGTTTTACGAGGGGGAGTCAATAAGTAAGTCACAAATGGCTCTTTAGAAAAAAACTGAAGACGATAAAAACCTGAAAACTGTTTATTTTTACACATACATTATCCCTTTACTTCTCAACATAATTTCCACCAACATTGATGCATTTATCCCATCGTTTTATGAGTCCTCCCAAACCTGCTGCGTAGAACTTCGTTTTTTGCTTTTTAAGCCACATTTTCACTTCACATTCAACTTCTGCGTCAGTCGCGAAATGCTTCCCGCCAAGGTGGGTTTTTAGTGGACCAAAAAGGTGAAAATCACTAGGGGCTAAATCGGGGCTGTAAGGAGGATGTTCCAGAATTTTCCAACCAAGATTTTTTATTTTCTCCTGAGTTAATCGAGCCGTATGTGGTCTAGCATTGTCATGAAGGAGTAGCACTCCTCTAGTCAGCAGCCCTGGACGTTTTCTTCGAATTGCATCCCGAAGCACTGATAGAACTTCACAGTATGATTCAGAATTCACATTGTCACCTTTCTTTTTGAAATTGGTTAAAAGCACTCCTTGACAATCCCAGAACACTGTCAGCATAACCTTCCCTGCTGATGGTGTAACCTTGAATTTTTGGACACAAGGCGAAGAAGGATGTTTCCATTGCATTGAAGCACGCTTTGATTCAGGCTGGTAGTGATGCACCCATGATTCGTCCCCAGTAATAATCCTGTTCATCATGTCTTCTCCTTCATTTGCGTATTGACAGAGATGCTCCAATGACAAGCCTAATCGGTTCATTTTGTGTTCGTCCGTCAATTGTCTGGGCACCCACCTTGAACACACTTTCTTAAATTTCAATCGGTCATGCATGATGCTGTATGCTGAACCATGTGAGCACCCTATTGCAGCTGCTACAGCGTCTATCGTTACTCGTCTGTCACCTCGAATCATCTCCTCAACCCGCTGCACAGATGCGTCTGTTGCAATTTCAACAGCACGACCAGATCGGATTTCGTCAACAATTTTAGAGCGTCCTTGAGAAAATTTTTTTACCCAGCTGTGCACCGCTTTACGGGACAAACAATTGTCAGCATAAACAGGAAGCATTTCTTTATGAATGTCTTTTGCAGGCAGTCCTTTTGCCCATAAAAAACGCACAACAGCACGTTGTTCATTGATTGTACACTCTGTAAGTACAGTAGCCATTTTGTTTTTTGTGCTGCGCATGCGCAAGGTACAGCTAGCGCCATCTAGCGAACATAAACATAAAGTTCTATGATGATATCAACTATAAACAGCTTTAGAAACCACCTACTGCATTTTCCTGCCATCCAACATCAATTTGTGACTTACTTATTGACTCCCCCTCGTATATTCGCATGTCCTATTCATGATTTCTTAGTCTAAGATGTTTGTCTAGCATTTATCTCTTTTAGCTCAATTATGATGCTCCGTCGCCCAAGATGTCGTTGGACACGAAATATCCAAGAATGCATGCATGTTCCTGCACCAGGCAGGACATCTCGCCCAAAAACGAGGAGATTTTAAGAGACTTATACGGAACGCAGCGTTCTGGAAAGAATATGACACCTAACAATATGATGTGAACGTGAACAACGTTGTTCTTTATTCATCGTGTTATGTTGTGTACCAGATAAAGTCATTTTGGTCAAAACGTCGATTTGTATGTCTCTTAGTGATTGACTATATTTCCTTAATCATGTTTCCAATGTTCACCTGTCACTGTGATGTCACCTTGCAGTAACCTTGAGCAATGTAAGAACTGATTGACAACAGGGTATGGCTTATCCGCCCGCATAAATAGATCTAGCCCCATGCCCCTTTATCCGCTCTAGTAGACGAGGTCATGCGATCACCGACACTGGTAACGTTGCGTTATAACACGACTGGGCGAGATATTGATTCAACGTCCTGATGTGACTGACGTCTGAGCTGATTTACTGACACCATGAGAACAGCTAGCTAGCTATCTTGTGTCAATGACTATACTCGGATATGGTTTCTCAAATGATGACATCTGCATAGATTTGATTTTCACTTCACTCGGACGTCTGATGGACGGTTCAATTTGTATTCATATGTCTTCTACAACAGAATCATGCTTGGTCTGTCCGGGCCGACCAAATGTGTGTATGTAATAACAGAAATTCGACCAGCACAAACAATAAAGAATAAATATAATCTGGCATTTTGAAAAGTGACAAGGGACATTTTTATGAAACATTGCGCTATAGACGGGTTCCACTGTGTCAGTTTATTAGAGAATGCGCAGATATTTTCTCACCAATATTCTAACGTATTTATGATTGACTGTATCGCTTGTAATAGTTGTATTTATGACTGATTGATTGACTGTATCGCTTGTAATAGTTGTATTTATGACTGATTGACTGTATCGCTTGTAATAGTTTATTTATGACTGATTGGTTGACTGCTTGTAATAGTTACAGGTATCTGGATATACTCATAGATACAGACACGGGTAAAAGGAGTTACAGACTGACAGACGTGTAAGTAGATAGATCTATCAACCCGTAACCCGCCAAGATCGTATGGGAACCACATTGGATGCTTCAGCAAACAAAGACCTCCAGCGATTTCTATCTTCAACGAAGCGAATGAATGAGGTCAAATCTTGTCCTGTCTATTCTTTGATGTTGTCTGTCCATGTCATTATTTTCCCTTCTCTGCTTGGACGATTCCCTGCAGTATTGTTTTTGACAAGGAATCATGTCTGCATACATGTCCAAACCATGCAAGTTTTCGTCGTTTCACTATTGAAAGTAATGGTTCTTGTGCACCTGCATACATCTCTATTTTATTTCTTTACGAACAAATTTGTCTTATGATGTCTATAGGAAATTCGTAGAATTCGTCTGCAGCATTTGTACTCGAAAGCCTGTAAACGTCTCTCCATGTCCGCAGTGAGTGTCCAACTCTCATAACCATACAGCACAACAGAAAGCAAGAGCGGCTTATACATTTTGACTTTCACTCCAACACTGATGTTGCTTTTCCAAATCACCGTTAGTCTTGACATAGACACTAAATCCATCTCCAGCCTTATTTTTAGTTCTGCTTTGCATTTACCATCGCTGAACATGCTGGATACGAGGAGGTATATCAAAACTGGATCCTTCTTCATTCTTCTTCAGTCAGATATCAGGTTACAGCACCAATAGCTTCAGTCAGATATCAGGTTACAGCACCAATAGCTTCAATGAATTGTGTGATTCGCTTCAGGTCATCCATGGAACCCCTCAAGTCTGGAAACAGTGCAGTCTCAGTAGGCCATATTTTCTCCCTCTCTTCTTGGTAGAGTTGACAGGCATGAAGAATGTGTTCTGCAGTCTCTGGGCTCAGTCCACAGTTGCACAGGTCTGTCTCACCAATCTTCAGCTTTCGGAACATGTGACTTCTCAGTCTGTTGTGACCAGTTCGTAGTCTGAAAATGATGGTTTGTTCCTTTCGTGACATTTGGTGGAAGGGGTCATTTGGTTCTGCAGTTGGGTGCATTTGCTTCCACTTTTTCTTATATTCTGCTTTTAACATGGTCTTACTTTCATAGTACGTATTATGATTTTCTATTTGTTCCAGTGATCCCCCTTTCCTTGCCAGGAGATCAGCTTTTTCATTTCCAGGTATGCCACAGTGACCTGGGATCCACTGCAGTACTGTTTCTTTGGTGGTACTGCTGAGGTGTAGTAAGCAGGCCGTAAGTTTATTCATGCTCGTGTTCTTTGGATCTTTCAATGCCTGCAATACTGATTTTACATCCGTTATAAATACTACATGTCTGTTGTGACTCGGCAAGCAATTCATGAATATTTTGGCTGCCTCTATTATGGCTTCCATTTCTGCTTTGAAATTTGTGGAATGTTTGCCTGTGGGTATGGATTTCTCTATTTCTTTTCCATCTGGTGTTACTATATATATTCCTGAACCTCCATCTAATACTGCCTCTTTTGCTGATCCATCTGTATATACATGTGTCCATATATCCTTTGGGTATGCTTTCTGTATGTGATTCTTAGTTGTCTCCTTTAGTACTTGTATAGTAGTTTCTGTTTTCGAAATAATGCTTGGCATATTGTCCATAATTCTTGGGAAGTTTTTCCTGTCCCGTGTTGGGTATGTGTTGAAGGTGTTTAGTGGTTTTAGGTTTTGTAGGTCTGTATCTGTGAGTGATTTCTGGAGCTGTTTAGCGGAGTGTATGTTTGTTTGTTTTGCGTTCGCTCCATTGTAACCATCACGGATATCCGTGCGATTTCCGCCGGGAGCGTGATTACGTTGTTCCACTGTTATGCGCCTTGTAGGCCTAGCACATCCGATTTCGGCATGCCTTGACAATTCGGGTGGGCTACCCTTAGCCTGTGACAGCCTCTATATCTGTCTCCAGGCACGCGTAGTGGCGACTCTTCGCCCAGACGATTTTTGCTCTCATCTGACTCGCACGAGGTGTTCCACTGTCTATGAACTTGCCTCGTGTAATTGGACGTGCTGTGCCCATTGGGTACTGAACCGTTTCTCATCCGTGAGCCTGGTTCCTTAAGGGGAAGAACTCAACAGAGGAGTTTGACCCTGGCTCTTTCGCCCTCTTAGCAGAGGTGTCGTTCACCGACATCGTGTACCCCTTGTCCAAGTTCGAGTCTCACACCACGCGTTTGAGAGCAAGGCGTTCTCGAGCTGAGCGTCCTTGTCCCAATAGCGCCTGAGCCCATCAGGTACTGAACCCTTTCTCTCTTCAAGTGTATTTCCGGTGTAGGAAAACCTGACAATAGAGTTGGGCCAGGGCTATTTCGTTGTCCCTTTTGTGCCTGAGCTAATCTTGTACGGAACCCTTTCTCTTTGCAAGTGTACTTCCGTTATAGGAAACCTTGACAGTAGAGTTGGGCCAGGACTACCATCGTTGTCCCTTTCTTGCCTAAGCCCATCGGGTACAGAACCCTTTCTCTTCGCGAGCATATTTCCGGTTTAGGAAGGCTCGACATAAGAGTTGGGTTAGGTCTTCTTGCTTTACCAAATGCCAATGGATGGGCCTGGGTCTCTGCCTATAAGGATCACAGGTAACTAGAATCTCGACTCGAGCTGATGGAGCTTGTAGTTCCCCTTTCCTAGGGACTTTTCACTTTTTTATTTGCAGTTCTCGCTGCCCTCTTGCGCTGTTCTGCCCTTTCATTGTTTCATTGTACTCGGTATGAAATATATTTGTCTCTCGCCATGCATCTACCTTCACGTGCATTTTACATTGGCCGCCCCTCCAATGTTCGGACTGGACTGACTAGCTTCACTGTATGTCGACAGTGTCGCTATATGTAGTGATGCTGGTGGTGTAGGAGATATTGTCTGTCTCTTGTGCAGTCAAATCTCTTTCCATCTGCTACCTCCACATTCTCGGACACGATCACCAAATGATCTGGCCAGAATCAGCTCGAGCTGCTGTATTTTTGTTTCCAGGGTGCACCGCGTGGAGGTACATTTGGGATCGTGGTTATCTGCTAACCCTGGGTCCGCCTAGAGCAATGCGTTCCCTTTGCACCCCTAGCGGAGTGTAGAAAGCTACCTCTTTTGAGTCGCTCTTTTGTAGGTCTGCTTAGTCTTTGGTTCATTTGATGACTCTCCAAACATTTGAACTTCGCATACTGTGTGAGGATTTTTTCATTTCTTCTTTCTTCCATTATGTGCACGTTTCCATTTCTGTGATTGGGGTAGTATTCATACCTCCTGTTATAATTCTGAGATTGCGGTTTTGTATCTTTGAGATCTTTTGAGTGTTACTCTTGGCTGCAGTCCCCCATGCTGACATTCCATATTCCAAAGCTGGTCTTACATAACCTGTATATGCTCTACTTAGAATTTTTCCATTTGCACCCCAATCAGTTCCAGCCAATTTTTTAAGGATTGCTGTCCTCATTGTACCTTTTGTTTGGCACTTGTCTATGTGCTGTTTCTATGTAAGTCTTGGATCAAAAGTGACTCCAAGGTATGTAGGTGTCTCATCTTTTGGCAATGTTTGACCATTTATGGTTAGTAGGATTTTCTGTGGTTTGGTGGACATGCTGAAGATGGTATAGGTAGTTTTTTGGGCATTGATAGACATGGCCCATTGGTCTGTCCACTTGGCCAAATTGTCCATAGTTTCTTGCAACCTTATTTTTGTTGTGCCAACGCTATCTTCACTGCACCATATCGCCAGATCGTCTGCATACATTGTAGCATTTACTTTACGCGAGAGAATTTGGTCAATGTCATTCATGAATATAAGGAATAGAGTGGGGGATAGAACACCTCCCTGTGGTACTCCATGCTTAAGAGTTTCTTTCTGCTATGCTTCATTTCAAGCTTCACTGCTGCTTTTCGGTTGTGCAGGTAGTGTTTTATCCAGTAATACATGCGCCCTGTCACTTTGTTTTGTCGTAGTTTAAGGAGGAGTCCATCTTTCCATATACAATCAAAGGCTTTTTCCATGTCTACCCACACCACTGATGTCTGCTTTTTTTCCTGGAAAGCATCCTCTACTTCCTGGGCAATTAGTGTAATCTGGTCTTCAGTTGATCTACACTTTCTGAAGCCAGCTTGCTGATTTAGCAGGATTTTATTTTTTTCTAGGAACCACATCATTCTTTTGTTTACCAGTACCAGGCGCTCCATTAATTTGCAAACACAGCTGGTCAGACTTATTGGGCGATAGTTGTCCACCTTATTTTTTGGCTTGCCTTTCTTGTGGATGGGTATCATTATGGCGGTTTTCCACACCTGTGGCACTAGACCTCTATCCCAACAGTTGTGAAATTTTTTTTATTAATTTCTTTTTTGCTGATGGTCCGATGTGAATTAGCAGTTCATTTGGTATGTCATCAGGGCCAGGTGATTTCCTAAGTTTTAATACTGCTAGTTCTTCATTTAGTTCATTGATAGTGAATGGAATATTCATGACATCTTGATTATCTTTGCTGATCTCTTTTTCGATATTCCGTAGTTCTTTTCTTACTTCTCTTCTATTTTCATCGACTTTGTGGCAGGCAGTACTTTGGTAATGCTGTATAAAGTGATTTGCAGCCTTCATCCCTGTGAGTACATCACCATTCTCTATTGCTACTGGTGCTGTTTTGTTATCTTCGTTGTTGAGCATTTTTGTTATTTCCCATAGCTTTCTTCCCTCTTTGTCGAAGTTTAAATTTTCTGTTTTTTCATGCCAGCTTTTCCTTGTGTTTGTAATTGTCATTTTTCTTAGTTTGGCTACAGCAGCTTTTAGTGATATGTTGTTTTCTGTGGATGGGCTTTTTTCTGCTGTGTCTCTGGCCTTTGACACTTCTTTCTCCAACTCATCGAGTTCGTCAGACCAGTACGGTTTGTAATTTTTCCTAGCACCTCTTGGTATGGTTTGCTTGGCTGCATGAAGAAGTGCAGAAGCCAGGAGTTGTGCAGTTTTGTTCACGTTTTTAATCCTTGGTTTTTGTGAATTTGTCTGTCAGGTCAGCAAACTTAGTCCTTTATACATTATACATTATGCTTTCTTGAAGTTCCATCTGGGTGTGGTTGTAGGGCCAGCAGGGGTATGGTTAATGTCAATGGTGAGTTTGATGGGGCGATGGTCACTTCCACCAAGCTGCTCCAGCACTTCCCTGTATGTTATTTTCGCTAAGGCGTCTGTTGCAAAGGCTAGGTCAGGGGTTGAGGTGTGTGCCATCTTCTAGAGTAGAAAGTTGGGTGGTCTTCAGGTTCATTAAGCAGTTGAAGTTTCACATCACACTGCCAGTCTTCCACTTCTTCTCCTCTAGTATCTTGTTCTGTATATCCCCAACTCTGTGAGTGGCTATTGAAGTCACCAATTACAAGACAGTTATCTTTTTCTGTGTTAATTGTGTGTAGAAATAGGCTCTTGTCTTGTGGACAGTAATAGTTATATACTGTGACCTCTTTAGTTGGAAGGGTTAGACAGGTTCCAATGATTTCAGCCTGTTCTTCTGTGTCTACTCGAATTTCAGAGGCAACAATATTGTTTTTCACAAGTATAAGAACTCCTCCTTTATGTCTTTTTTCTCTATCGTTCCGAAATATTTGGTATCCTCGGATGTTGAATCTATTGTTGTTTATGGGGTGTGTTTCCTATATGCATGCTATGTCGATTTCCTCTGTGTGTAATCGGTTTGCAAGTGCGGTCTTTTTATTGTACACGCCCTCTGCATTCCACTGCAATATTATTAAGTGCTTATTTTTGTCTTTGTCTGCATCATGATCTATATGTGATTTTTTTTTGAACCAGTAGTTTTTTCCTCTGATCTCTTTTCCCGGCTCCACAAATTGTGACAGAGGTACCACCAGTCGCTGAGGGTGGGCTCCTTCGAGGCTTAGAGCCCGGCACTTCATCCGCCTGACGGGATTCCACAGATGAAGCACCAAAACGAATCATCTGTATGACATGTGAAGTCATTGCGTGACACTGTGGTTTTCAGCCTTGGCTGGACTATTTTATACCTTTCGGTCCAGTGTCTCCGTCTTCCATCTTGCTTTTGAGTCAGGATGTGTTTCCCTAGCCCTTATCCATCCAAGGATTGTCCACAGGGCAGTGGAGGTTTCATTTTGGAGTTTTCCATCTCCTAGACAGCTTGCCTAACAGGGTTAACGAGCACCATCTGCTCGGGGTTTTGAGGTAGAGTTCCCCTCTCCTAGGATAATTTTGTTGTTGCCAGGTATTCATTATCCTCCTCTGTGGTTTATTTCTTGTGATCTAAGACACCTCTCACTCAGTGAAGGTGATTTAAGAACATTGCTCTCTCGTTCTAATATCTATAATTTCCCATTTACAGACAAGAACTAGAAAGATATTTAACAGAGTGACATGCACTAGACTGACAGATTAGACAGAACGACATGTATACATGTAACAGACACATTATACAACCATGTAACCGACAGATTAGACATGTAACAGACATATTAGACAGACATGTAACAAACAGACAGATTAGACAGACGTGTAATAACAGTCAATAGGTTAATTAAACCAGTGGTTCTCAACCTTTTTTTCCCGGTGGTCCCCTTCTGTGAACAAGTCATCTGTGGTCCCAAAAATAGATATAACTTTTAACTTGACCGATATAAATCTTGATTGTTGTTTAAATAGTTATTTTCTTGTGACAACAGTCTGTGCACCTCCCTCCAATTAAATCATTTTTCCGTGGCTCCCTTTCAAGTTACTGTTGTCTTACTTGGGAGGGGGGGGGGGTGTTACAAATCATTGAACTAAAAACTGAAATAGAAGTCATACATTCTTGTCGACTCCATTATCTCTGTTCTCATGAAATGGGACAATCCCATGGCACGACACGGACACTTATTAGAGGAAACACTAAGAGAAAGGGGGGGGGGGTGGATCATGTTCGATATACACATTGGGAGACATAAAAAAAACATTACAAATCAATGATACTAGAATATATATAACAACGGTTTGAGTGAGAGAGAAATGTGAGGAATAGAACTCATGAAACAACCCAATGATCACTACCTTTTATACGGGGCATATATATATGTATGCATATATATATATATATATATATATATATATATATATATATATATATATATATATATATATATATATATATATATATATATATATATATATATATGCCCTGTTTATGATGAATCAATAGCCAGCGAGCTGGTGGTACTGTCCACGGAAAGATGGAGTGGCTGGAGTATGTATCTTCTTGAAGATTGAGACAGGAAGCGAAAGAAAAGAAGACATCAATATATCAGTCTAGGCACACGACCGGGGGGGGGCGAGGGAGATATTTATATGAACAGACATAAGAGATGGAGTTTCTGATTTGTGAAATGTGAAAACTAGAGAGCGATAGAAAAGTTTCATATATTAAACTTGTGCACCGCGTGAACAGTAATAGTCTAAGATATGTTGCTGAATCCAAAATCTGTGTCAGCAACACGATCTAGTTGGTAGATCTCACTGTGTACCAGTGCCGGATTTAGATTTCATAAGGCCATAAGCTTTCCGGACGTAAGGCATTGGGACAAATAATACTGCAATATATTTAAGTATATGACAATTTCTCAGGAAAGTGGGGGGGGGGGGGGGGCGCTAAGCTATAGCTTGTGTAGCTTATACGTAAATCCTGCACTGTGTGTACCGTGTCGAATATCACACACAAGTCTTGGCGATATCTGCTCCAGTGTAGGCAAGATAGTACAATAGTGTGTGTGGCAGTTATACCTGCCTGTCACTCAATCAGCCCTACATTTATCACTTCATATTTATATATATCCGATATGTTTGTTTGTTTTGCGTTCGCTCCATTGTAACCATCACGGATATCCGTGCGATTTACGCCGGGAGCGTGATTACGTTGTGCCACCGTTATGCGCCTCTAGGCCTAGCACATCCGATTTCGGCATGCCTTGACAATTCGGGTGGGCTACCCTTAGCCTGTGACAGCCTCTATATCTGTCTCCAGGCACGCATAGTGGAGACTCTTCGCCCAGACGATGTTTTGTTCTCGTCTAACTCGAACGAGGTGTTCCACTGTCTATGAACTTGCCTCGTGTAATTGGACGTGCTGTGCCTGTGCCCATTGGGTACCGAACCGTTTCTCATCCGTGAGCCTGGTTCCTTAAGGGGAAGAACTCAACAGAGGAGTTGGACACTGGCTCTTTCGCCCTCTTAGCCGAGGTGTCATTCACCGACATCGTGTACCCGTTGTCCAAGTTCGAGTCTCACACCACGCGTTTGGGAGCAAGGCGTTCTCGAGCTGAGCGTCCTTGTCCCAATAGCGCCTGAGCCCATCAGGTACTGAACCCTTTCTCTCTTCAAGTGTATTTCCGGTGTAGGAAAACCTGACAGTAGAGTTGGGCCAGGGCTAAATCGTTGTCCCTTTTGTGCCTGAGCGAATCGAGTACGGAACCCTTTCTCTCTGCAAGTGTACTTCCGGTATAGGAAAGCTTGACAGTAGAGTTGGGCCACGACTACCATCGTTGTCCCTTTCTTGCCTACACCCATCGGGTACAGAACCCTTTCTCTTTGCAAGCATATTTCCGGTTTAGGAAGGCTCGACATTAGAGTTGGGTTAGGTCTTTTGCTTTACCAAACGCCGATGGATGGGTCTGGGTCTCTGCCTGTTAGGAACTCTGGTAACTAGAAGCCCGTCTCGAGCTGACGGAGCTTGTAGTTCCCTTTCCTAGGGACTTTTCACTTTCTATTTGCAGTTCGCGCTGCCCTCTAGCGCTGTTCTGCCCTTTCATTGTTTCATTGTACTCTGTATGAAACATATTTGTCTCTCGCCATGCATTTACCTTTACGTGCATTTTACATTGGCCGCCCCTCCAATGTTCGGACTGGACTGACTAGCTTCACTGTATGTCGACAGTGTCGCTATATGTGGTGCAGCTGGTGGTGTCGGAGATATTGTCTGTCTCTTGTGCAGTCAAATCTCTTTCCATCTGCTACCTCCACATTCTCGGACACGATCCCCAAATGATTTGGCCAGAATCAGCACGAGCTGCTGTATTTCTGTTTCCAGGGTGCACCGCGTGGAGGTACATTTGGGATCTTGGTTATCTGCTAACCCTGGGTCCGCCTAGAGCAATGCGTTCCCTTTGCACCCCATATCCGATATAAAACAGAATATATAAAAGACAGACTTTATATATATATATGCAAGTCATTTTCACATCCACGAAAATAGTGTCAGTTGGGCTAATGTTTTCACAGTTGTGTTAACATCATAGCCAGTGTATAACATCAAATTGTAATGTTTTTTAAGCAGCGCACATGTCAGATCTCTCCAGTTCTGTCTGTTCAAAGCTATTCTGTGCAGTTCTTGAATGGTATGGATATTGATTGTTTTAATTTCTCTAAGTATTGTTCTTCTGAGTTTCTTGTGGTCTACCCCTGGCTGTTTCGTTTGTAGGTAATCATTCAAGAGATTGGTGGTGTATTCTGTTAATGTCTGGGCATAGGACATGCCCGATGGATGGCCAACGGCGTTTTCTAATAAAATCTGTGATATGATTGTGATGTGTCTCTTCTGTTTTTATCATTTGATTTGAATTCACTCCAATGTGTGTTAGTTATCATATATATATATATATATAGTCTTTCTTTTCCATCCATTTGTTACGTGTTTATATATATATATTAACAGACATTAAATAAACAGACATATTAGACATAACATGCAGATTAAGAACATGTAAGGACGTATTTCGTGAGTCGTACTTCTTTCTCACTCAAAGCCAATATATTCTGGTGTCACCATCGTGTCTGTCGAGCTGCCATGTTTGTTTAGTATAAAGCGCCCCCCCCCCCCAAATGTATTGATGTCAATTGACAGAATATCGGTCAAACGATCTAGATCTGAAACTGCGAGCATACATCAAATACTGTAACAAAAGTATAGCCCGAATTAAACACTACACGCTGCAGCATATCTGACAGCACAAGCAACTTGTTGTTGGATGTAGATTAGATGTACACAAACCTATGTGGTATTCATCCGATAAGAAGCAGAAGGACACGCGTCATATCAGTTTTAATTAAAGTAGTGTACACTTCACGGCACAAAGTGGTATTACAGCTAAAGTGTTCAATCCATGGTGATCCCTCCCTCGTCAGTAACTTCACGTGTGTCATGTCTCATCAGTAACAAACTAGAAAACAATGCTAGAATACGATATTCATTCCAATCGTGCCATCGACAATCTGTACTGTAAACGTTAAACAATCGTGATGTCAACGACCTGTATTTACGTAAATGTTAAACAGTCGTGCCGTCGACAACCTGTATTTACGTAAACGTTAAACAATCGTGACGTCAACGACCTGTATTTACGTAAATGTTAAACAGTCGTGCCGTCGATGACCTGTATTTACGTAAACGTTAAACAATCGTGACGTCAACGACCTGTATTTACGTAAATGTTAAACAGTCGTGCCGTCGATGAAGTGTATTTACGTAAACGTTAAACAATCGTGCCGTCGATGACCTGTATTTACGTAAACGTTAAACAATCGTGACGTCAACGACCTGTATTTACGTAAATGTCAAACAGTCGTGCCGTTGACGACCTGTATTTACGTAAACGTTAAACAGTCGTGACGTCAACGACCTGTATTTACGTAAATGTTAAACAGTCGTGCCGTCGATGACCTGTATTTACGTAAATGTTAAACAGTCGTGCCGTCGATGACCTGTATTTACGTAAATGTTAAACAGTCGTGCCGTCGATGACCTGTATTTACGTAAATGTTAAACAGTCGTGCCGTCGACGACCTGTATTTACGTAAATGTTAAACAGTCGTGCCATCGATGAAGTGTATTTACGTAAACTAACATTAAACAGAAATGAAAGCAATTTCTGTATGATATTTATTTGTGTTTAGATACAGTTTGGCTGTAGTATCTCATCCAAGATTTCCAGTTTGTTCATGCTCAAGAACTGTTGTTGTCGGAGAATCTACTCATTCATATTAAGTATGCATGGGGGGAAAAGTGGGAGATGGGGGCGGTGTGTGAAGCTGTCACAAGTCACGACAAGGTCCCCACTTGAGCAGAAAGCCAACCAGTTCATGGCGCTGCAAACAGCCATAATATACCAACCACGCACCCGGGATATCTATTCACGTGATGACAACAACTCTGACGCAAACAAACACGCTATGTGGGTAGCTTAAACCACGGCATGGCACCGGGTAAATATATTGCAGACTCATTGTCCACAACGTTTGTTTGTCCACATATCACCAAGTGCCGTCTCAGCAACGAAGGTTGGATGTAACCTACCTACTATCGCTTGTCTTGGTGATGTACTATTCTAGACTTTATCCTGTCGATTTGGTGATTCCCCCCTCACCGCACATCAAACAACCAGTACGCAAGTACTTGGATCTCATCAGAAGACGTGGGGTGCAAAGGGAACGCATTGCTCTAGGCGAACCCAGGGTTAGCAGATAACCAAGATCCCAAATGTACCTCCACGCGGTGCACCCTGGAAACAGAAATACAGCAGCTCGAACTGATTCTGGCCAAATAATTTGGGGATCGTGTCCGAGAATGTGGAGGTAGCAGATGGAAAGAGATTTGACTGTACAAGAGACAGACAATATCTCCGACACCACCAGCATCACCACATATAGCGACACTGTCGACATACAGTGAAGCTAGTCAGTCCAGTCCGAACATTGGAGGGGCGGCCAATGTAAAATGCACGTAAAGGTAGATGCATGGCGAGAGACAAATAGATTTCATACCGAGTACAATGAAACAATGAAAGGGCAGAACAGCGCTAGAGGGCAGCGCGAACTACAAATAGAAAGTGAAAAGTCCCTAGGAAAGGGGAACTACAAGCTCCGTCAGCTCGAGTCGAGCTTCTAGTTACCTGTGTTCCTTACAGGCAGAGACCCAGACCCATCCATTGGCGTTTGGTAAAGCAAGAAGACCTAACCCAACTCTTATGTCGAGCCTTCCTAAACCGGAAATATGCTCGCGAAGAGAAAGGGTTCTGTACCTGATGGGTTTAGGCAAGAAAGGGACAACAATGGTAGTCCTGGCCCAACTCTACTGTCAAGGTTTCCTATAACGGATGTACACTTGCAGAGAGAAAGGATTCCGTACCCGATGGGCTCAGGCACAAAAGGGACAACGATTTAGCCCTGGCCCAACTCTACTGTCATTTTTTCCTACACCGGAAATACACTTGAAGAGAGAAAGGGTTCAGTACCTGATGGGTTCAAGCGCTATTGGGACAAGGACGCTCAGCTCGAGAACTTCTTGCTCTCAAACGCGTGGTGTGAGACTCGAACTTGGACAAGGGGTATACTATGTCGGTGACTGACACCTCGGCTAAGAGGGCGAAAGAGCCAGGGTCCAACTCCTCTGTTGAGTTCTTCCCCTTAAGGAACCAGGCTCACGGATGAGAAACGGTTCAGTACCCAATGGGCACAGGCACAGCACGTCCAATTACACGAGGCAAGTTCATAGACAGTGGAACACCTCGTGCGAGTCAGACGAGAGCAAAAATCGTCTGGGCGAAGAGTCTCCACTACGCGTGCCTGGAGACAGATATAGAGGCTGTCACAGGCTAAGGGTAGCCCACCCGAATTGTCAAGGCATGCCGAAATCGGATGTGCTAGGCCTACAAGGCGCATAGCGGTGGTACAACGTAATCACGCTCCCGGTGGAAATCGCACGGATATCCGTGATGGTTACAATGGAGCGAACGCAAAACAAACAAACAACATCAGGAGACGTCCCTGTAATGACTGAGAACTCTGACAATCTTGTTTTGCCTGCAAGACCCTCGTTCCACCAAATATGATGTGGGAAATGCAATAAGCAAATATTTGACAATTCTCCAAAGTTTTGTATAGCGATCGGAAATTTCCTTCTGTAACCAAAAATCTTGGTATGATTTCTTAAACTTAGGCTTAAGGTCAGTGTCATTTCTTAATTCGAGAAATTCTTCTTATTCTGTTGTGACTATGTTCTCCAAACCTGCCTGTCTCATGAAGTGGCCAAAAAAGAAGATTGTCTTTTTCTTATATTATCGTATTTAGATGATATTCGGCGAATTTACGCATTTACAAATTTATGAGGCTACGATAGTTTATCGACCCACCGGGTTTGTTTGTTTGTTGTGCGTCGGGAGCGTGATTACGTTGTACCACCGTTAAGCGCATTGTAGGCCTAGCACATCCGATTTCGGCATGCCTTGACAATTCAGGTGGGCTACCCTTAGCCTGTGACAGCCTCTATATCTGTCTCCAGGCACGCGTAGTGGCGACTCTTCGCCCAGACGATTTTTGCTCTCGTCTGACTTGCACGAGGTGTTCCACTGTCTATGAACTCGCCTCGTGTAATTGCACGTGCTGTGCCTGTGCCCATTGGGTACTGAACCGTTTCTCATCCGTGAGCCTGGTTCCTTAAGGAGAAGAACTCAACAGAGGAGTTGGACCCTGGCTCTTTCGCCCTCTTAGCCGAGGTGTCATTCACCGACATCGTGTACCCCTTGTCCAAGTTTGAGTCTCACACCACGCGTTTGAGAGCAAGGCGTTCTCGAGCTGAGCTTCCTTGTCCCAACAGCGTCTAAGCCCATCAGGTACTGTACCCTTTTTCTCTTCAGTGTATTTCAGGTGTAGGAAAACCTGACAGTAGAGTTGGGCCAGGGCTAAATCGTTGTCCCTTTTGTGCCTGAGCCCATCGGGTACAGAACCCTTTCTCTTCGCGAGCATATTTCCGGTTTAGGAAGGCTCGACATTAGAGTTGGATTAGCTCTTCTTGCTTTACCAAACGCCAATGGATGGGTCTTGGTTTCTGCCTGTAAGGAACACAGGTAACTAGATGCTCGTCTCGAGCTGACGGAGCTTGTAGTTCGCCTTTCCTTGAAACTTTTCACTTTCTATTTGCAGTTCGCGCTGCCCTCTAGCGCTGTTCTGCCCTTTCATTGTACTCTATATGAAATATATTTGTCTCTTGCCATGCATCTACCTTTACGTGCATTTTACATTGGCCGCCCCTCCAATGATCGGACTGGACTGACTAGCTTCACTGTATGTCGACAGTGCCGCTATATGTGGTGATGCTGGTGGTGTCGGAGATATTGTCTGTCTCTTGTGCAGTCAAATCTCTTTCCATCTGCTACCTCCACATTCTCAGACACGATCCCCAAAAGATTTGGCCAGAATCAGCTCGATTGCTGTATTTCTGTTTCCAGGGTGCACCGCGTGGAGGTACATTTGGGATCTTGGTTATCTGCTAACCCTGGGTCCGCCTAGAGCAAAGCGTTCCCTTTGCACCCCGGCCCACCGGGTAATGTAGGCGAACTCCAGCAACGCGGTGTGGACCACATCGGGCATGGTGAGACACGTAGAAAACCATGGTAATTCACTGTATCGTACTTCACTTCCCGTAGTCTCGATTCGTCTCGCCACTGGTTTCAAATGACGTCCGATAAGAGAGTGAGGTTGACGTTTTGCACAAATCGTCACTTTAATCAAAATCCCCAGTGCAAGTCATTTTCACATCCAAAAAAGAGCGCATCATCTTGTGAAAAGAGGAGAAATGCTGCAGCCCAAATGCGAAGAGTAGCTTGAAAGTCACGGATAGAACAAAATCCGCTTACAGTAGTCATTTCATGTCCGAACTGTCTAAGAATATTTACAGCTCTGAATATGGCTCAATATCCATCTACGAACTATTATGCATGGTCATAATTCTAACTGAATTTTCAAAAGTGGATGTAAAAATGGTCATCATCATCATGTGATGGACAAGCACACACATAGAATGTAGATGAATTATCAGTATTTTTCAAACCCAATGCATATCTCCATTTTGTCTTAACGCCACCTCATTGCCTCCTCCCGCGCCCCGTATGCCCAATATTCTCCTGGTGGTTTCACCCCCCTCCCCCCACAGATCTAAACATCGCTCCCGCAGTGAGGTAGCGCCCACTTTGAGAACGACTGAATTAGATGATCAGCGTGTGCCGACATGACTGTGGCTAGTAAATAATACAGAAGTTCAACCAGCTCCACTCAGATGGAACCCACTCGCCTCACAACTTTAGTCAACTCGTTCAACCACACAGCTTGGGTAAACATCCCAGAGACGGAAAGTATGTTGACTCAAGTTGCGAGGCGAGTGGTTGCCATCTGAGAGGACCTGGGTCAAATCCTGTTTGCTTCTAATTATACAGTGAAATTCCGTTATAACAAACTTGCTCTGGACCGACAAAATGTGTATGTAATAACATAAATACGCTATATGCAATATAAACCATATAGAGTCAATATAACTGGGGATTTAAAAGTGTTGTTATATAGAATCATTTGTTATAAAAGGATACGTTATAGGAGGTATCGTACAGTAATGGGCTTACGTTTCATAATTGTCCCTAGGGACGGCAAACAACAAATATTTGATGGTGTAGGTTTTCTGTTAACAAGTCCCATGATACCCGCTCTTCGGTAGAACTGAGAAGGAGACAATTCTCAACTAAACCACTGGTAGAATTTACGTCACAGTCCTTGCCTTTGTGACATTGATTGACCTCCAAAGTTATTCTTAGATCGCAAACAAGGTTGCTGACATGGCAGTGTGCCCTAGAAGGTATTTGTATGTTAATACACACACACACCTACAAAGTAATTAATGAATACTATAATACAGCACATACCGAGGAACAGATTTACTCTGACATTGGTTACTTAACATCTCTTAAAGCACTCAAGGCAAGGGGAACCAGGCATGAAGGTGACACTTGGGTCATCACGTTACTGCATGGAAAAGATTCCGTCGCCAGTATAGGCCTATGTTATATATATATGGGGAAAAGTTTTGGTATAGTACTCTATAGTACCCCCCTAGTACAGTACCATATATAGGCCTATGTTTTATAAATATATATAAAACATAGGCCTATATATGGTATTGTACTAGGGGGGTACTATAGAGTACTATACCAAAACTTTTTCCCACAATCCAGCAGGCTTTACATGGTTGCCATTTGGGTGCTTTTTGTACCAGATCTGGTGAGTTTTCAAATCATCTGGGGCCAAAATTTTTGAAATAGCGCGGCTGCACTAGTTTAGTGCTTTTCAAAAATTTGCTGGAGCATTATTTAGTGCTTTTTCGTGCCCTTTAACTCGTCAAATAATTTGTTTCGTTTTATTCAAAAACTTCGGTTTATTTATAAATATTTTTGTGAACACTAAAAAGTCGAACTCATAATGAATAGTAAATAGAGCCGAAATTTATAATTGCTATTGTTCATGTGCATATTGACAATAATTGCAGGGTCTTTGCTGTGACTACACTGACTGTTTAATTTACATTTGTGTATAATAATGAGCAAGAACTACCCACAACTTTTCATGGCAACAGTGGCAAAAAAATGATTCTACATTTAAAAAAGGTTAATTAGAGTTGAAAGAGATGACACCAAGTGTTATTGTACATATTGTAAATGTACAATATCCGCGAGGGTAAAGGATATTGAGAGAGCGCTGAGATAACACAAGAAAGCTAAACAACCATTCCATGAAAAAACACAACTTTCATTTAACACTCCACAATGACATGAAATCAACAGAAGCAGGCATATCTTTGTTCGTAGTTGGACATTGTTCCCGAAGAGTAGTCGATCATTTAAGTGAACTCTGTAACGTACACTTTGGTATATACTGGACTGAACGTACATACTTGCATTGTGGGCAGAAATGGCTTCATACGGAGATGCAACTGGTGAAAAACCTTTGCAAAGTCTTGCAGATTTAGTTTTAACTGTGCTTACTTTACCTCATTCCAATGCTGACGTGGAATGTGTTTTTAGTCAGATGGGGGTTACAAAATCGAAAATTCTAAATAGACAGCATCACTAGTTTGAAAGCTGTTCTGACGATTAAATATGAAATGAAAGGATATGGTAAACGCTGTTTTGATTATAAACTACCTAAGGAAAATACTTGCAAAATACTCATCATCAGGTGCCATGCCGGCTGGCGTAGGCGATCATTGCTCTCCACAGCTCTCTGTCTACAGTATTATGTATCGAGATCGTTGTTGTTTCCTTGCCATATCAGGTTGTCAAACTGTCTAATATTTTCTCATGTTGTCACCTTCTGTCTCTGTTGCCTTCAATCTTGCCTGTTCTGACTATGTTCTCCAAACCTGCTTGTCTCATGAAGCGGCCAAAAAATGAAGATTGTCTTTTTCTTATATTATTGATTAAGGTCCGTTTCACATTTGACTCTTTCAAAACCTCTACATTAGTTTTTCTGGCAGTCCATGGAATTTTCAGCATTCTTCTGTAGAACCACATCTCTATTGCATCTAATATGCCACTTTCCTGTTTGTTTATTGTCCAAGACTTGCATCCATATGTTAGTATAGGAGTTATATAGCACTGCAGAACTCTCCCACCTCTAATGACAATGTCATATTACACAATATAATGACTTTCTTCTTGGGAGAATAATGTGGTAGTTTCCCGTTGCTTTCCACATCCATATGGGGGATATCCATTTATATCCACTCCCTTTGGCAATATTTTATGTCGGAACAAATGGGTGCCCCAACCTGCCAGTACATAAATAATAACAGAGAGTAATGCTTGATTGGGTTAAAAATAGAGCAAATAAGACATGACAAGAACTAGAATAAACAACAAAGGACAAATAAAGAAGATAGCAATGATTTGTTGGAGGCATGTGCTAAGGAGCTGAAAACAAAGAGAAGTGTGGAACTGAGAGATGAAGACACCATGTCTGACAACTATAGTACAATTTGATATCAAATAATACTGAAATGTTGAATGTTCCATGATTTTAGGTACACATTTCCATACAAACTCCCTACAAATGTTGCCACAATGTTTTTTTTCATTCATAGCAACCCCCTTATAATTCAGATATTGCCACAATGTTTTATCATAGCATCTCTTGAATAATGTCAATGTTGCTGTCTATCTCCTTATAATTTAAATGTTGTAACAATATTATCCATAGCAACTATCTTCATAATGACCTCCAAACAATAAGACTGTTTTCTGATATCTCGTAGCTGTATCCATGCAGTAGCCTCTTGTAGTACTTTTCTGAGCTGCCCATGAGGCACACAAAATTCTAGTGCTCTAAATAAAGATAGACGTTCACTGCATGGGGTCAGTTTTGCCATGAAAAACAGTAATATTAACTCTACCATTACACCAGCAGCAGTGTCTGAGAGCATATTACAGCTGAGAGTGAACAATCCGGGCTCATATTAACTCTATCACTACACCAGCAGCTGTGTCATATTAGCTACTGATACCTCTGCTTTCACTTCCTTGCACTACCCTGTCTAGCAGGGTTTGAAGTTCTTGTTCGCTCCCCTCAATTAGAACTGTATAGTCAGCATATCTTGGATTATTCAGATTGTAACCTACAACTGCTATTACTGGTATACTTTCGCATAATATCCTCTGTATACAGGGAGAAAAGATCTGGTGACATTACACATCCTTGTCTGATGTCCATCTCTATCTTTTGGAATTCTCCTACCATTACTATCATTACTGGCTGTTTGTTTTCAATACATATTTCTTACTATCTTTAGATCTTTCCAATCAACATTGAGTTTCTCTAACATTTTTATCATTTCTGAATGTTTCACCTTGTCAAATGCTTTACTATAATCTATGAAGCACAAGTACAGATCATTGTGTAGTTCTTTTGCTCTCTCCATCAATGTTTGTATTTTATATATAGGGCATTATATATAGAGTTCTCAAGTTAGCAACATCTATTATATGGCTGTCATGTACCGGTATGTACCTTTCAGTCTGGCACATCCAGATTTAGCATGACTTTCAGTCTGACACATCCAGATTTAACATGACTTTTGAATTACTTTAAATTATGGGATAGAACATCCGACTCTATTCCAAAACTCCTTAGTCACTTCTTATGATATGAATGCCAGTTTAATGTGTTGATATTATTTGCTCCACTTTAGGACTCCCAACAAAACATTAGCATTTTCACTAGATGTGGTGAAGTAGCCAACCCTCACACAATGTCAACAGCTGGAGCACATACCAAATGAAGGAATGTGAGTAGTCCTGGGATGCACTAGAGGTACCCCTATTGTACTAATGACATACATACTAGGCTTAAATGCATTATTTATTAGCTCAGGTCCAGTCTTATGTACAAGTCCTCTGTGACAAAAAGACACACTCTACGGTCATATGTATGAGTCCTGCCCCGAAGATCACGCAATCAACACCTGACAGGGGCTCCTACATGCAGGAAAACTACATACACTGAGATGGCTGCTGGAACAGAGAGTGGAACACTTATGGACATGCTCCACAGGCTTTGAAGCTAGTTTCTAATCAAGAATATGTACGAGTCCTTTGTGACAAAAAGCCACACTCCAGTCATATGTATAAGTCCTCTGTGACAAAAAGCCACACTGCACAGGAACACTAAATATTCAAGACATGCAGGAAACATCCAGTCCAATATTGATCATGTATAGAACAATAGAACTGTTTGCTTTTAGTTCATCTTGGGTTTCCCAACTTGTTTTGTAGGTGGGCCAGATTGTGATTCTGTGAAAAGTGAAACTGGTACAATTCTGTAGCATGTGTTCTGCTGTTCCACAGATGCAGACCGGAGAGTAGATAGTACTGATTCTGTGCAGGTGTGCTTTTAGATAGCAGTGTCCCATTCTCAGTCGCAATATCGTGACCTGTTCATTTCTGTTCAATATGTTAATGTTGTCTTGGCTTCGATAACTATGCCCTAATCTGTGTTCTATTTTATTTAGTCATTCTTGACAAAATTTAATTGTAGATTTTTAACAAAGAGAACAATACAAATGTATGCTAAATTAAATCTTGCAATAACAATGACAATATAAGCAGATGATATACATCACATCTGCCAGTCATCTAGACCCAAGTACAGGTTGTGTGTTGAGAGTACAGTTGCCAGTCACCTGGACCCGAGTACAGGTTGTGTGTTGAGAGTACAGTTGCCAGTCACCTGGACCCGAGTACAGGTTGTGTGTTGAGAGTACAGTTGCCAGTCACCTGGACCCGAGTACAGGTTGATGTGCTGAGAGTGGAGTCTAGCAATATCTTCAAGATAAAGTTGTGAGAAGCATACAAGTTGATGAAAGTTGTCAGAAAGATAGGACCACACACAACATTACAACATGAATTACCTTATGTACACTGTTAGGATCTCTCTGCCAAGCCTCATACATATCCTCAATGTAGGTAGAGGAACTGCCACTCAAGAAAGTTTCAGCTGCTATCTTGGTACCATAATTCCTTCCTCTGCCCAATTCAAGGGACCCCCCAGCTGTCGATGATGTGACATAGCTGCGATATAATGCCGGCAGCTCATGGAAGGAGCGGTACGCTGGATAACGTAGCAATAGGTTTTTGATGCGGTGCATCATAAAACCAAAACGTCCTAGCTACGTGGAAGTGTCTAATATTATGGCAGAAGCTGGGGTTTAGCAAAGCCAGCCTGGTTTCTGGTGGAGCTGGAGTCGGTCCTAACCGAGTATCAATGATTTACTTTTCAACAAGGCTGTCATGTATTCTCAGAAAAAGCTTCAGTACTGGGAGGACAGAAATAACAACAATATATTAATGCTAAACAAATGGAAAATATTCTTAAAAAGAAAATGTATCTTTAGTATTTCATTGCAAATAAAAAGGTAGAACACAGCTAGCTTGTGGTCAGATCACCATTGCAATCGAGACACTTCCATAGGTGTCCCAGTCTAGTCTTCAGCATGTGGTAACTTATTTCTGTCTCTGTGTTGGTTCTTCTGCGTTCAGGAATCTTTTGGTCTTGCTAGATCTTCAGGTCAGTTGCCAGGACGAAGCTCCCAGTCTTCTCTAGCTCAGAGCGGATGCCCCAAAGTTTTTGCCTCAGTTCAGTCTATTGTGGCCATGTCTTGCCTCGCAGTTCTCCTGTGTTGGTTGACAACTTCACTTTTGATTCCTAGATGGTACTAGTACTCAGTTCTTGCATTCTCTGGTCACAAAGCCACAGGAGAACCACACCCTACATCCTCCAATCTGTCCAACCATAGGCACAGAACAACAACCACAACCTACATCCTCGGGGAGAGGGGGGGGAAAGAGAATCTGACCAAGCATAGGAAGGTTGTTTTAGTGCCTGAATTGTTTTATGTACAACACACATTCTTAAGATGTATATTACCACAACACAGATATTAAATATACAACATCTCCACAACACAGATATTAAATATACAACATCTCCACAACACAGATATTAAATATACCATGTCTTCGTACTTCTTATAGTCCAGACTGTGTGACATTGGTTACCATGTCTTTCCACAGCATCCTGTTTCATATGCTATCAATAATTTCTGATACTGATGTTCTCACATGCCATAATGTCAGTTTTTAAAGCCTCTTTCCTCTTGGTTTTCCCCTACCTCTCTTGCACTTGCTATTTGTCACATTGTGTTCCATCTTTCCTCTTCTCATGATGTGTGTCAAAAATGTGGACTGCCTCTGATGCAAGTAAGCAGCTCTCTTTTTTCAAATTAACTTCTTTTAGGATATCTTCTAATGCTATCTTTTAACACAGGTGCTACATTATGTTGAAATATTTTATACGTTACTAGCAGCACACATTACATTATGATGATATAATTTATAAGTTACTGGCAGCACACATGTTACATTATGATGAAATATTTTATAAGTTACTAACAGCACACATGTTACATTATGATGATATAATTTATAAGTTACTAACAGCACACATGTTACATTATGATGAAATATTTTATAAGTTACTAACAGCACACAAGTTACATTATGATGATATAATTTATAAGTTACTGGCAGCACACATTACATTATGCTGAAATATTTTATTATAAGTATGGTACTGGCAGCACATGTGTTACATTATGATGAAATAACAGAAAATGAATAGAACAAATAGTGTTCATGAATTAAAATCTCTCACTCTGTAACAAAATATTTAACAAAATATGGTAAAAGTTGCTTTTGATTCTTCACTGTGCTATAAATAGCACACTGTTTACATTTTTAACTAGCAGACGTCACAGATTTCCGTTAACACCAATGAAATTAAAGGCTGTCATGATGTCACATCCCGAAAATCACTGAATTTCAACTCTAGACACCGACGAACTTATGCATAATCTGTGTCTTTTCCAATTTACATATTTTAAAAATTTTCCTATGATTTATACTGAGCGATCATTATTTCTGCGCGCTACACACGGAACAAGGTGTGCACACACATTAGAAATATTATTTATAATCCTAACCATACTCTAAGTACTTAACCTTAAGCTTGCCAAATCATACATCAAAGGTTAGGTAATACCTCGAAATTTAGGCAAAGTTCACAGTGAAGAATTAAAAGCAACTTGCGCCCAAACAATAACCCAGTCAACAGAGCAAAGATAGTACATACCCATCAAATTAGGGGGCATAGTTATTTCATAAAATTCATATCATCAGGTGCATCAGAGCAAGTTATAATTCTACGCCTCAGAACAGGACACAACCGACTCCGCAGTCACATTATACAAAGTTCAAGATTGGCAACACGGCCATGTGTACAGGCAGCACAGAGTGCCAAACATATACTTCAAGAGTGTTCTGAGCATGAAATGCTGAGGCAGACATATTGGCCAGAGGAAACAATACTGGAATCAAAGCTCTATGGGCCACTGTATGAACTACAAAAGACAGTGAGTTTTATTCAGAGACAGAATTACAGATATAGACATGTTTCAAGTGAACGAAAGAAGAAATCATCAGGTGCCATCTCGGCTGGCATAGGCGGTCATGGCTCTCCACAGCTCTCTGTCCACAGTATTATGTATTCAAGGTCGCTGTTGTTTCCTTGCCGTGCCAGGTTGTCAAACTGTCTAATAGTTTCTCACGCTGTCGCCCTCTGTCTCTGTTGCCTTCAATTTTGCCTGTTGTGACTATGTTCTCCAAACCTGCCTGTCTCATGAAGTGGCCAAAAAAAAAAGATTGCCTTTTTCTTATATTGTTGATTACGGTATTCCGCCGAAGACGGATGTGTCGGGCCATTGGCGCAAATAAAACGGCGACACAACGCATTTCCATTCTCTGGTCTACATTCTGCTGGAAATCTAGTAGGACATGTCCTGCTACAAGAGAATTCAGCAGGAGTTTGAGAATGTACGCTGAAGAAGAAGATTACGGTATGTTTCGCATTTGACTGTTTCAACACCTCTACATTAGATTTTCTGACAGTCCATGGTATTCTCAGCATTCTTCTGTAGAACCACATCTCTATTGTCTCTAATTTCCCACTTTCCAGTTTGTTTATTGTCCAAGACTCGCACCCATGTTAGTATAGGGGTTATATAGCACTGCAGAACTCTCACCTGTAATGACAAGGTCATATTACATAGTATATTTTTTTCATTTTTCTGTCGTTTTTGTCTGTCCTATTCTGCTTATTATTTCTGTTGAACTTCTATCTGCTGTAATCATTGTACCTAAATATTTGAATTGGTGGACCTGTTTTAATACTATATCATTCACTTTGATCTTGCAAGGTGTGTTATTTTGTTTCTTTGAAATAACCATTACTTCTGTTTTCTTGATATTTAGGAAGAAAAATTCATATTACAAAAACCTAAATTAATTTCTTTATTTTTAAAAAATGATGATTTATATCTTAATTAAATGACCAACGGGCCATAACAAAACTAATAGACCTAAAACTTAGTTGCTTCAAAGTTAGAGACAACCTATGTTCCATACAGAGCATATAGTAGATCTATAAGTTTTACTCAGTACCACAAGCTACTAATTCATAAGTGAAAGTATTTATAGAGGTATATCAGCAGGACCTTGCAGCTGAAGATAAGGACCATGGACCTGCATGCCATGGTTATCTACAAGCAACAAATTACTTTACCAAAGTAGTTTGAAAGCTAAGATTCCAAAAGCTACTGAGACTTCCAGTATTCTGCCCCTACTATTTCTTATTTACTATTGAAGTTTGACTTAAAAAATCAACATAAACATGTTTAGTTACATTTAGTAACTTAAGTAACTACTATTACATTTTACAATGATAAATTAGCTCACAACAAATATAGTATATACTACTATTACTACCATTAATGGCAAATAATGTCACTATATGACACTAACCACTGTCTTGATTAAGTAGTGCTGACTGTTCCCTTGTTAGCGCAGAATAACAAACTAGTCATAGGACACAGAAACCAGTGCTCTCCAGTTTGAACGGCGTGATATGATAAATGATGCCTACCCTGTTACACAGTAACTAACACACTGCTTGAGTGCTTGTCTTATTATGAACCAGATATGAGTCTTCTGCCTGATATTGTTCTACGATTGACTAAACTAGTATATTTACGAACACACGATATCAGTGCATGAAACAAACTTACTCTAGTACCTACCTCAATGTATTTAATATCTGACGTGTTGTTATTATTATGTTAGGAGTATCTCCTTCTCGACCTTGTGTCAAGGAGCAAGTTATCGAAATTTGGCGCACCAACGTCGTCAGTCAAGGCTGGGAACAGGAAAGAATATGCAAACAAATATATAATCATACATAGCAGAATCTAAGTGTACGGCGAGAAAAGTTAATAGACATGGATGAGAAACAATTATAAACAAAGTACAAATTATGAAAAAGTTTTTCTTCTGAATTTGACTTACTCGATAGACAGTGAAACTGACGAGGAAACCCCTAAGCAGGCTTTCACAAACTACTGCTCCAGCAAACAACATGACGTCATACATTAGGTCGATAAGATTCATTGGTGGATATAATTCGAGTAACCGCTTGAACAGCCAATCAATGATTAGTTCGATGTAAGGACGTCAAAATGAAGATAATGGATTCATTGATAATCATTCCAGTAACCTCTACATCTTTGGGACACCACTATTGCAAGACGTCGGACTGTAGTGATCGCATATTCACTTTGGGACATCACTATTGCAAGACGTCGGATTGTAGTGATCTCATATTCACTCTCGATGCAAACCCGTAGATAAGAGAGGGATGGTGTTTGGGTTTTCTAAATACCCCTCCACCCCATTATTTTTAGGAAAACAACATTACATTTAATACAAGCAATAGAACATTACATTTAGTACGAAGAATAGAACATGACCTTTAGTACAAGGAATAGAACCGAAAGGTTAGTAACCCCCGCCCCCTTTTTCTAACAGTACAGGTTGTTTTTTTTTTTAAAAAGAGCACCAATAATCTCATGGAAATGAAGAATATGTACACAAAAATTAGTCCCCTACTGAATGCATATCTGCTGAATGCATATCTACTGAATCCATATCTGCTGAATGCAGATCTACTGAATCATGGACTGTGAAACATATACGCTAGTGAAACATGGACTGTGTATAGACGTCATGTGAAAAAACTCAATCATTTTCATACAAATTGTCTCAGAAAAGTTATGAACATCAGATGGCAAGACAAGATTCCAGATACCACTGTCCTTGATAGAGCTGGTATCCCAAGCATTGACACGATCCTGATGCAGACACAGATTCGTTGGGCAGGTCATTTGGTGCGTATGCCAGACCATCGTCTGCCAAATATACTTCTCTATGGTGAGCTAGAGAAGGGTATACGAGCTCAAGGTGGCGAAAGGAAGCGCTACAAGGACTCGTTAAAGAACTCACTGAAAAATCTAGCAATGGGGCGACTGAAAAGGAGCAGCTTTATCCATCAAGCTAAACGACTCCGTAGACAACTTACAGACCTACCTGAAGTTGACAGCCCCTTAAGGTCTGTACCAGAACAAACCCCGTGGAGTGAAAGCCATGGAATGCCAATATACATTCAGACCCATGTGAAAGGAATACTAAGCGAGGACGAACAGAACAGTGTGCAGCGAAGGACAGTCACCCTCAGTTTCCTGGATGAGGAATATCCACAAGATATATGGGTCAGAGTGTACACAGATGGGTCAGCACAGAATGCTGTGAGGAATGGAGGTGCAGGTGTATATATAGAATATCCACACAAGCCTAGAGATACAATCAGAACCCCAACAGGAAAATTCTGCAATAATTATGATGCAGAAATCCAGGCAATTAGTGTGGCAGCTAAAAAACTGCTGAACTCCAACTCTGGCCTACAGCCTGTGGTATTCCTGACAGATGCAAGGTCAGTGCTTCAAGCTCTCCAGTCTGGAAAACTAACAGACTTAAAAAAACTACTTAGCGAATTGTCTTACCAGTATAGGATAACCATGCAGTGGATACCCTCTCACTGTGGAATACCAGGAAATGAAAAAGCAGACCAACTGGCTAAAGAAGGTGCTGCCGAAGACCAACCAGATATACCAATCACCTACCATCAGAAAAAACAGATGATCAAGTCAATAAGAAAGCCACAAACACCAACACAAGATGACTATCACATTATGAACAGACCAGAACAAGTTATAATTCTACGTCTCAGAACAGGACACAACCGACTCCGCAGTCACATGTATACAAAGTTCAAGATTGGCAACACGGCCATGTGTACATGTGGACAGGCAGCACAGAGTGCCAAACATATACTTCAAGAGTGTTCTGAGCATGAAACGCTGAGGCAGACATATTGGCCAGAGGAAACAACACTGGAATCAAAGCTCTATGGGACACTGTATGAACTACAAAAGACAGTGTGTTTTATTAAGGAGACAGAATTACAGATATAGACATGTTTCAAGTGAACGAAAGAAGAAGAAGAAGAACTCACTGAAAGCATTTGAAATAGACCACGATACATGGGAAGAACTTGCACAAAATAGATCTACATGGCGTTCTACAATAAAAAAAAGAGCGCATCATCTTGTGAAAAGAATAGAAATGCAGCAGCTCAACAGCGGAGAGTAGCTAGAAAGTCACGGATAGACCAAGATCCGTCTACAGTCGTTATTCCATGTCCAAACTGTCCAAGGACATTTACAGCTCGAATAGGGCTCATTAGCCATCTACGAACTCATAATCAAGGACATAACTAAAATTGAATTTTCAAAAGTGGATGTAACAAATGGTCATCATCACTTGTGATGGACGAACAACATCTACTGAATCTATGTCTGATGAATGTATATCTACTTAATGCATATATATATATATATATATATATATATATATATATATATATATATATATATATATATATATATATATATATATATATATATATATATATATAAGGCTCTGACTCGCTGTATGTTACTTATTATATCGGCATAGACCTACTTTTATACCTTCATATCTGCGTTCGTTCTCAAATTCTTGCAGATTAGAAAAGGGCGAAGACGGATCTGCTGGACTGAATGCAGAAAATAACGCAACTCCGCTGTGAAACTATGTCACAAAGTACTTCACGCTTCTTGGTGGAAATCACACGAACTATCATGTTGGTTATGAGAGAGCGCACGAAGAAAAAGAAGCAATATATACGCCTAGCCTCCAAAATGAATGCGTTGTGTCATGGTTTACAGCTCCTACTGAAATATCTGCGCCTGACACGTCGGACTTCCGCATAACTTCTGGGTTACTTTAACCCTATATAGGATTGGACCGTCAACTCCACCTCTAAACATTTTAAGTCGCCACTTACGATATGAATGTTGTTAACAGTGTTGTTAGTAACAGTGTTGCTATTCTTTGCTCCCCCTTTCGGATCCAGACAACATGTAGGCGAGATCTATACCTAATTATAAGTCTGATAGTTGTACAGTTCTGTCCATCTCCGGACAACATCTGGGCGAGATATAGGCCCTATACCTAATTATACCAGTCTGACAGCCGTACAGTTCTGTCTACCACAGGTATCTATGTTATATAAATATACGTAGAAGTATGTGGTCTACCCCGTGATATTCACTTCTTCCTTCACCCAACAACCGCGTGTTACAAACTAAACAGTAATATGTGTCCTGTTTGCAATATTTATCCTTAGTCAACATATATTTACTTCCTCTTCTGTGTCCCTTGTATCAACACATGAGTGTTTAACTTCCGATGGCGTGTTCGTGGCCAACTCTGTTAGGTGGTGCGGAGTTTAATACGCAGTCTCGGTAGGCTATATGTGCTCCCTTTAGTCTTGGTAGAATTGACTTGAGGTGGTGGGAGAAAGTGCTCCCTCTCCGGAAAGATCAGAAGAACGCGTAATTAGCAACTGACTGGGACACTGAGCGTATACACTTTTAGATGGCTGACGGAACGGCAATCAGAGCATATATGGGAATGTCCCCAGTGCTATGACGCTTGTTCTTAATCAAGAATTGACATGCATGAAGAATGTGTTCTTCAGTCTCTGGCCTCAATCATTAACTTATAGCAGGCTCGAAGATAAGGTGGGATTGGTGTGGTAAATCCATCCCATAGCAAATCATAACGTGGCTTTTAGTAGCATACGAGGAACTTACTAGAACCATTACAACATCAAAGTATTAGATAAAAAAAAAGCCAAATCAAGGTGAGAACAACAGATGGAGTATCAGAACCATTTACAACGAAAATAGGAGTCAGACAGGGATGTACGCTGTCGCCTATTCTATTCAACGTCTACATATACAGAATTATAAAAGAAACACAAAATGAGATATATAACGAAACAACAGATAATTAACAACGAACTCAATGAACTGCTTTTAGCTGCAAACTCACTATCAAGAATATGCAATAAATACATGAGGATTATACACGAAAGACAGAAACTATGCAAATAGCAAGATCAACAGAGCACTTAAACACTCAAATAGAGATGACAAAAATAAAACAAGTCAAAGAGTTCAAGTACCTAGGATGTATCTTCACAGATGACGGCCGACTCGATAGGGAGATAGAAACGAGATGTCAAAAGGCAAATGCTGTGGCATACTAGCTGTCATTTTTGCTATTGCACCCAAAAATCAACATGGAAGTAAAGAAACATGATTAAGAGCGTCTTTATACCAACACTATGCTACCAATACCAGACTTGGCAACTGACATCCACACATAAGAGAAAGATATGGTTAAACTTGCGAAATGAAATGTCTCAATAAGGCTATTGGAGTCACTAGACTGGACAAAATGAAATGTCTCAATAAGGCTATTGGAGTCACTAGACTGGACAAAATGAAATGTCTCAATAAGGCTATTGGAGTCACTAGACTGGACAAAATGAAATGTCTCAATAAGGCTATTGGAGTCACTAGACTGGACAAAATGAAATGTCTCAATAAGGCTATTGGAGTCACTAGACTGGACAAAATGAAATGTCTCAATAAGGCTATTGGAGTCACTAGACTGGACAAAATGAAATGTCTCAATAAGGCTATTGGAGTCACTAGACTGGACAAAATGAAATGTCCCAATAAGGCTATTGGAGTCACTAGACTGGACAAAATGAAATGTCTCAATAAGGCTATTGGAGTCACTAGACTGGACAAAATGAAATGTCTCAATAAGGCTATTGGAGTCACTAGACTGGACAAAATGAAATGTCCCAATAAGGCTATTGGAGTCACTAGACTGGACAAAATGAAATGTCTCAATAAGGCTATTGGAGTCACTAGACTGGACAAAATGAAATGTCTCAATAAGGCTATTGGAGTCACTAGACTGGACAAAATGAAATGTCCCAATAAGGCTATTGGAGTCACTAGACTGGACAAAATGAAATGTCTCAATAAGGCTATTGGAGTCACTAGACTGGACAAAATGAAATGTCCCAACAAGGCTATTGGAGTCACTAGACTGGACAAAATGAAATGTCTCAATAAGGCTATTGGAGTCACTAGACTGGACAAAATGAAATGTCCCAACAAGGCTATTGGAGTCACTAGACTGGACAAAATGAAATGTCCCAACAAGGCTATTGGAGTCACTAGACTGGACAAAATGAAATGTCTCAATAAGGCTATTGGAGTCACTAGACTGGACAAAATGAAATGTCCCAACAAGGCTATTGGAGTCACTAGACTGGACAAAATGAAATGTCTCAATAAGGCTATTGGAGTCACTAGACTGGACAAAATGAAATGTCCCAACAAGGCTATTGGAGTCACTAGACTGGACAAAATGAAATGTCCCAACAAGGCTATTGGAGTCACTAGACTGGACAAAATGAAATGTCCCAACAAGGCTATTGGAGTCACTAGACTGGACAAAATGAAATGTCTCAATAAGGCTATTGGAGTCACTAGACTGGACAAAATGAAATGTCTCAATAAGGCTATTGGAGTCACTAGACTGGACAAAATGAAATGTCTCAATAAGGCTATTGGAGTCACTAGACTGGACAAAATGAAATGTCTCAATAAGGCTATTGGAGTCACTAGACTGGACAAAATGAAATGTCCCAATAAGGCTATTGGAGTCACTAGACTGGACAAAATGAAATGTCTCAATAAGGCTATTGGAGTCACTAGACTGGACAAAATGAAATGTCCCAACAAGGCTATTGGAGTCACTAGACTGGACAAAATGAAATGTCTCAATAAGGCTATTGGAGTCACTAGACTGGACAAAATGAAATGTCCCAACAAGGCTATTGGAGTCACTAGACTGGACAAAATGAAATGTCCCAACAAGGCTATTGGAGTCACTAGACTGGACAAAATGAAATGTCTCAATAAGGCTATTGGAGTCACTAGACTGGACAAAATGAAATGTCCCAACAAGGCTATTGGAGTCACTAGACTGGACAAAATGAAATGTCTCAATAAGGCTATTGGAGTCACTAGACTGGACAAAATGAAATGTCCCAACAAGGCTATTGGAGTCACTAGACTGGACAAAATGAAATGTCCCAACAAGGCTATTGGAGTCACTAGACTGGACAAAATGAAATGTCCCAACAAGGCTATTGGAGTCACTAGACTGGACAAAATGAAATGTCTCAATAAGGCTATTGGAGTCACTAGACTGGACAAAATGAAATGTCTCAAAAAGGCTATTGGAGTCACTAGACTGGACAAAATGAAATGTCTCAATAAGGCTATTGGAGTCACTAGACTGGACAAAATGAAATGTCTCAATAAGGCTATTGGAGTCACTAGACTGGACAAAATGAAATGTCCCAATAAGGCTATTGGAGTCACTAGACTGGACAAAATGCACAGTGAAAACGTCAGAAAGATAACAGGTATGACATCATGCATCGAATATATAGGGAAACAGCAGATAAAATGGTTTTGACATCTTATGAGGATGAACGACCAACTTCCCATAAGAACTTATAACAAGATCGAATTAGGATACAGGGCCAAGGACAAACCTCGGAAAAGATGGATAGACAACATCAATACCATCCTGAATAAACATGACTACACCTCAACCAGAGCAACACACCTGACTCTGGAACGTAGACTACATCACATTCACAAACCCCTACGCTCAACGGCAAGTGTGGAAGCTACGACAACACCACGTGGGGATAGACAATAGCCTAGGGACGAAAGATCGGCAAACCCCTATTCTCTCCTCCCCCCTCTCCCAAGCAACTTTTAACCAAAACATCTTCAAATATTTCGTCGTCAAATATCGTGTTAATATTTCGTCGTCAAATATCGTGTTAATATTTCCACACCAACGAACGATTGTTTCTTTTTTTTAAATTAAGGAAAACATTGTTTTAAAACAAGCTGGGATTGATCAGCTAGACTATGCTGATTATGTCAGTAGACAATGACTGAACTGGATACAAGTAGCGTTACTATGGTGATTATGGTCAGTGGACAATGACTGAACTGGATACAAGTAGCGTTACTATGGTTATATGTCAGTGGACAATGACTGAACTGGATACAAGTAGCGTTACTATGGTCAGTGGACAATGACTGAACTGGATACAAGTAGCGTTACTATGGTCAGTGGACAATGACTGAACTGGATACAAGTAGCGTTACTATGGTGATATGTCAGTGGACAATGACTGAACTGGATACAAGTAACGTTACTATGGTGATATGTCAGTGGACAATGACTGAACTGGATACAAGTAGCGTTACTATGGTGATTATGGTCAGTGGACAATGATTGAACTGGATACAAGTAGCGTTACTATGGTGATTATGGTCAGTGACCTAGACAGATTGCATCCTGGGTGACTCGATGAACTTAAAAATAATGGAGTGAGAGGACACATCGGCTTTCGTACTCTGCTACTGTGTCCGGTGGTAGAGCAATGGATCGGGCTGACATTTTGAAACCCTTACGAGATACAACAATGACAAATGATTGAGGGTGATGATTTCTTTTCCAGAATAATGGAACTGGACATGAAATGTGGCGTTGCCATTCATACATGAGCGTTACGTAGGGTTTAGAAGAATGTTGGTCAACCAACAGAGAACTGCAACTGTCAGGCATAGTGTAATAGTGGCAACACTCAAGTAGTGATCGGAGCACTCATGGATGTGTCACTCAAGTGGTGATCTGTCCCGCCTGGGGATCTGTAAAGACATGAATCCACTATGAGCTGGAGTATTGGGTGTCTATGTGATTAAGTGTTTTTGCCCTGAGAGCAGTAGGGATTTCCATAGTTTTTCTCTCAATGCCTAAGATTGTAAGTTTTGTTAAGATAAATTCTTTCTGTTCCAGTTGGTTATGCATTAAAGTTGTTCAGTGCTCTTAGATTTGTAATGAAACAAAGCTGAATATGATTTGGTGTAGATCAGTATATTCAGATCGTTAATGCTTAATATATTTATATACGGGTGTTTTTCTTCAGCGTTCATTCCCACACTCCCGCTGGATCTCTCTTGTAGCAGGACAATTGTCCTACTAGATTACCAGCAGGATGTAGTCCAGAGAATGGAAAGCGTTGTGTTGCCGTTCTATTTGTGCTGGACACATATACGGGTGTGAAAGTTGGACACTAAATGCAGACATAGAAAGAAAGATTTCAGCTTTTGAAAATAAGTGTTACAGATGTCTGTTAAGAATTAGTTATATAGAACACAAGACAAATATATGTGTCCGGCAGCAAATAAACAAACTAGCAGGTTATCAAGAATCACTTCTGTCAGTGGTGAAATGTCATAAACTGATTTGATTTGTACATATAACGAGATGCCGAGCTTTGTTGCGCCATGTAGGTCTATTTTGTGGTTCTTTTGGCCACCCTGAGAACATATGCTCTTCTGCAACTCACCATATATAAGTATGTTTTGCAGGTGATGTACTCTTGGATGTGCACATTGTGATTGCTGAATCTATCCAGCATTGGGTAAGTTCAGTTTAAAAAATGCTACATGTACAAGACTGGGGGTACCTCCACAGTAAATTCAATTTTAAAAGTGCTACATGTACAAGACTGGGGGTACCTCCTGGGTATAGTGAAGAATGTATTTAACCAGCAAGCCATAAGCACTAGAAGCATCCATTACTTGTGATAACTGCTAGGCAAGACTGAATACCTATGGGTTTCTCTAGAGTGTAATCATATCAGGTAATAATCAATACATTCTCTCTACATATAGCCAATACTAACACCTGGGAACAATGGGAAGCTTCTAGTCTTAGACTTTTATTCTCAACACAAAATCTTCAAATAAATCACAATCTTAACGTGATATAGATAATTATAGCACAAAATAATTCATAACAAAATGGTACATAAGATTCAGGGATTCCCAAATTGTTGTGCCCTGCCCAATGAGACTTCATTGAAGCGTCTGTTTATTCCATAAGACTGATGTGTCGGACAATTGGTGCAAACAACACATTTCTGTTCTCTGGACTACATCCTGCTGGAAATCTAGTAGCATCATTGTCCTGCTACAATAGAGATCCAGCAGCAGTGTGAGAATGAATGCTGAAGAAGAATAAGTATCACCCTGAGGCCTGCCGTCCACTTGAAGTGACAAGACATGCTTACATGCAAAGTTGCACAGCTGGCCCAACTGTAAAGGCTACTACAAAATCACATCTCATTGCTAATGATTCAGAGAGGCCAATTTCTTATACTTGTAATGGAAGCAGTTTTATAGCACCTTCTACATTTGGATAAGTTGCATGTGTGCGATTGTTTCGCATGATCTCATTGCCGCTTCCAGTGAACAAGAGGCCTAAATATTGCAGGGAACTCCTGTTATAGAGACATACAGTTAGGTAAAACATACAAACTGGCACCTGTGTCTGACAAATAATGTCAATCTTTCAAAGACGTAATATATCCAATTGAAACTGCTAAATTGTGTATCACCAAACATGTACAATTTCTGCTATGATTATCAACTAAACTGGTCAATGCTGTACCTGAGTGATACTAGAGCAACTTACAAGAGATTTAAGACATCACTCTTTGAACAAACCTGCGTAATACAGAGGCTTGAAAGGGAAGCAAATACTTGCAATACTGTTACTTGCCAAGCATGTTGTAAGAGGTAATTAAGGAGGTGGACTTGTCCATCCCATAAGGTCAAAATATTTACATGACAAAATATCCCCACAGTCAACAAGTTGGAAAAAGTAATAGAAATATAGAAAAAAATGATGTAATTTATGGCGACCCCCTAGAAGATATGAAATGTTTTATGCAAAAATAAGATGGAGATTTCCTTTGAGGATGTTACATTTTATTACATCTCAGAAAAGTTGTAGGAAATGTGTTTTAGGAGAGGTTATGTTTGTGAAGCACAGATCTGGAAAGTGTGATGTATGAAAATGATCATGCACCTGTTCATGGTAAAGTTGCTGCAGTAACTGCTGGAGAAAACATGAAGCAACGTGCTAAAAACACAGAAATATGTACTAGGCACATTGTGCAACATGCTTAAGACAAGTATCAATCCAGCCTTCTTCTACCTCAACAAGAATCTTTCACTAGAGATGTTTGCAGACATTGTCAGTGAAATGGAATCAACACATTGACAAATATAGACAGTCGGCGGCGGCCTCTTTCTGCGTGTGAATGAGCCATGTTTAATTCTGTTTGCAGCACAGGAAGATGATTTCTTTTTCAGAGAAAACAATGGTTTGCTGATGGAACATTCCGAGTCACTCCACAAGGATTTCTTCTTCTTCGTTCATTCTCAAACTCTCACTGGATCTCCCTTACAGCAGGACCATGGTCCTACTAGATTTTCAGCATATCACAGAACTGGGAAGTAACAGAAATGCAGCTCTATCTTCAATAGTTTTACTGATTTTGAATTAGCTGCAATTAAAGCTTTTGAAAGTGCATTAGCATGAGATTAAGTTTCAGGATTTTATTTTCACTTTGGACAGAACGTTTGGTGAAAACTACAATTTGAGATTAAACGGCATCTGTACATGATTAAACGGCATTATGACTGATGACTTTGTACCCAAAAAACTGATGTCATTACTGTTTTAAAAAAATCTCCAGCCGAAGACAGATATGTTGGGCCATTGGCACAAATCAAACGGCAACGCAACGCATTTCCATTCTCTGAACTACATTCAACTAGAAATCTTGCAGGACCATTGTCCTGTTACAAGAGAAATGCAGTGGGAGTTTGAGAATGAATGCTGAAGAAGAAAAGAGAGAAAAAAATTAAACAAAGATATTGAGTCTCACAGAATTGGATTTCATTATCGATTACTTCGAAGATTTCTACATTAGTCTGGCTCATTGCGGTCACTGCCATGATTTCCAGTGAGCATTTGGAATCAACACAATCATGTCATGAACAAAGTGTCAAGAAGCAGCAATAGTGTAAAAGGTTGGCATAATGCAAATAATTCAATGGTGAACATATCTCATCAAACATCAGCAAGACTTGCCTGGAATTTACAGCAACAACAACATATATCTGAAGTCAGATTGCCACTGGTCAACCAACAACATGAAACAAAAGGTTTACCAATGGTATACTTTAAAACTGGTCGAATGGTACAATCCAGCAGAGCCTACTTCTTGAAAGATCTGTTTTGAGCAGTAATGTTGAGTAATTAATCCAATCAAAGAACTTACTTTCATGTCTATGACAATTCATATCATTTGAAGACTTGATTATAAGTATTTACAAATTATATTGTTCATTAATGTTTATAATAAAATATTTGATATATTATCTTTATAAATTTGACTGGAATATTTTGTCCAGTATATTTTATCTGGTTACCGTTGAAATGATCCAGAAGCCATGGTGAAGTTGGATGTATCAGGCCAAAAGGAGCAGATATAGTTAGTAGAAAAGCTCGAAAAACATAGCTAAAGAATACTAATATTTTTGGTTACCCCTCTATTATTTAAAAAAACACATCCAAAATGGTCATTTTGAATTTCTTATCTATGTTTGTCATGTGGACAAGGATACAGCTGGATGAGACTGTTATTTAGAGGTTAAAGCAGTTTGATATTACTCAGGAAGATAGTAGTAGTCAGGAATGATTGTGGGGCAGGGTCAAGAAGATATTCTGTCAACAGGCTTTGGGAACTACGAGTATTTGCAAAAATATACCCCCTCCATCCTATGAGAACTATCTGCAATAAGATACCCCCTCCATCTTATGAAGATGGCCAGAGTGTACTGCCATCTGTTTAAAAAATCACTAACAACAATCATAATTTTCTAATGACACATAAAACACAACAGATGAGATAACAATGATATCACAGATACAAGATTGGAACAACAGAGATATAGAAACGTACAGTCTCTCCCTGACACCTTCGTGAGAAACTTGCCACCAATGCTGGCATCCTAATTTGTCAGTGAATTGAATGTAAAAATAACTATATATGTAGTCATTACTTACAAGCGGGACAGACACACTGAAAGTCTGTCTAGTCAATACTTACATACAAGTTGGACACACACTGAAATAGGCAGTCTAGTCAATACTTACATTCACGAGGGACAGACACAGACAACAGCGTGCATACATACACTGAAATAGCCTGTCTCGTCAATACTTACATTCATTCAAGTGGGACAGACAAACACACACACTCGTGTGTTGCCGAAACCCGAGAGGGGAGCAAAGAATGGTAACACTGTTTACCTTCCATGCATGTCGTAAGAGGCGACTAAAGCGGTTATAGGATGGAGTTGGCTGTCCCATCCTATATAGTGTCAGTGACTCAAAGCCATGCTGAAGTCTGATGTGTTAGACCGAAAGGTGCTATTCTTTACTCCCCTTTCGGGCCCCGGCAACACACGGGCGTACCAAGATTCTATAAATATACTGTTCAAAAATAGAAACACAACTTTTTTTGAGTTACTTTTATAAAAGATATTCGCTGATTGGACATCATTCAACATATCGATATGTCCACCTGGTCATTAAATTCTCATGGTTACCTGAATTGTACCCGTCTCATGAGGTCACGGTCAAAACAACATTTTTGGCAATAACTCGTGACAGGTTCATGAGAATCCTGTGAAACTCACTGAACACAAAACTCTGACTATATTATTGAATTCCTATAAAAGATTGACGGTCCTCGAATAAATTCAGTTGAAAATTAAATGCGCAAGTATAGTTCATCACACTACAGAACAACGATACATCATCATAGGATGCTTATAGACAATCATAAGTTAGTGAGTGACCAAACAATTTAATGTGGTTACAAGCAACATTAGTAGTCTCTGGAGACAATTTCAACAAACTGGCTCTGTGGCAGACAGACAGCACAATAGAAGACCTAGAGTCACAACTCATGCTGAAGACAGCTTCATACGGCTGCCTCACTGCAGGACAGAGTCACAACTCATGCTGTTTGTTTGTTTGTTTTGCGTTCGCTCCATTGTAACCAGCACGGATATCCGTGCAATTTCCGTCGGGAGCGTGATTACGTTGTGCCACCGTGTAGGCCTAGCACATCCGATTTCGGCATGCCTTGACAATTTGGGTGGGCTACCCTAGCCTGTGACAGCCTTCCTATCTGTCGCCAGACGGTGAATGTGTACTGACTCTATTCCGAGACGGTTTGTCTTTCACGTCTGTCCTGCACGAGGCGTTCCGCAGTCAGTGAACACGCCTCGTGTAATTAGACGTATTGTGCCCGTGCTCATCGGGTACTAAACCTTTTCTCGTCCTCAAGCCTGGTTCCGGTTTAGGAAGAACTTGACAGAAGAGTTGGGCTCGGGCTCGTTCGTCTTCTTAGCCGAAGCGTTATTCACCAACTTCGTGAGCCCCTCGTCCAGGTCTGAATCTGTACACATATTTAGGAACGTTAGGAACTTGTGCTTTGTTCTAGAGCTGAACAGTGCTTGTCACCTCGGACTGCTATGCCTGTGCCCATCGGGTACTGAACCTTTTCTCTCCGCGAGCACGCTTCCGGTATAGGAAAGACTCGACAGTAAAGTTGGGCCCAGGCTGGGATCACTGGTAACTAGAAGCTTGTCTCGAGCAAACAATGCTTTAGTTCCAATTTCATCAAACCGTCTTCCATGCTTTTTACACATGACGCTGCCCTCTAGCGCTGTGCATCTTTCTCAGTGTACTCATTGTGCTTTTATTTTTATTGGAACATCTGCCTGCTTCGTACCGACTACATTGGCCACCCTCCAATGCTTCTACCAGACTTTCTAGCTTCACCGTGTGTCGACAGTGTTGCTGCATGTGTTGGCACAGTGGTGTCTGAGTTATTAACTGTCTTTTTGCAGTCAAATCTCATTCCATCTGTTACCTCCACATTCACGGACACGATCCCCAAAAGGTTTAGCCAGAATCAGCATTAGCCGCTGTATTTCTGTTACCAGAGTGCGCCACGAGGAGGCACTTTTCGGATCTTGGTTATCTGCTAACCCTGGGTCCGCCAAGAGCAATGCGTTCCCTTTGCACCCCATACTCATGCTGAAGACAGCTTCATACGGCTCCCTCACTGCAGGACAGAGTCACAACTCATGCTGAAGACAGCTTCATACGACTGAGTCAATGAAGGACAGAGTCACAACTGCTGAAGACAGCTTCATATGGCCGAGTCACTGCAGGACATAGTCACAACTCCTGCTGAAGACAGCTTCATACGGCTGAGTCACTGCAGGATAGTCACAACTCCTGCTGAAGACAGCTTCATATGGATGAGTCACTGCAGGACAGTCACAACTCATGCTGAAGACAGCTTCATATGGCTGAGTCACCTCAGGAATTGATTTGCATCTGCATCCTCCACAGTCCACTCAAAGCCATCAAATTTCAGATCAAACGGTCAGGAACCAGCTGCACAATGCTGTTCTTTGGGCTAGAAAACCCTTCAGAGGTCCTGCTCTTACGAACCAATATCACCAGAACCGACTACAATGGGCAAACCAGCATCGTCAATGGACTGTTGGGAATGAGTAGGGACGGGGTTTGGTTTAGGGATGAATAATTTGTTTGTGCCCAGTGAGACGATAGACGGAGAAGAATTTACTGCAGAGTCCTTGAGCGCTATGCCCAAAACAGCACTGATGAGGCTCCTTCATACGGTGGTGGAGGTGAGCTGATGTGGGGGGCCAATCAGCTTCATGGGAAGAGGTGACCTGGTGCAAATTGAAGGACACCTGAATGCCGAACGATATGTTGCTGAAATTGTTAATCCACGTGTCCTTACAATTATGGCTGCACAAGGGTTGGTTTTCAGCAGGATAACACCCAACCTGATGTGGCACAACTCACCGCCCAGTTCCTCTCTGACAACAACGTCCAGACCATCCTGTGGCCAGCCATGTCATCAGACATGAGCCCTATAAAACACTTATGGGTTAACTCGACACACGGATCCACCAGAGAGATGTCGCTCCAGCCAATCTACGACAGATGTCTCTTGCACCGTGGGAAGAATGGGCAGGCATCACACAATAGATTCAACAGCTAATTGTATCCATGTCATGGAGATGTTGTTCTCAGAGAGAGGTCAGACATCTTTCTGAAATAGAGACCTCAGTTGCAAAGAATGTCCAAACCAAATTTAATGAACATTATTTCATTGATAACCTTTAGGACCCCAGATTAAAATTACACAATTTCACCCCTGTGTACATGTCCTTTTTTGACAATGTACATTATTTGTGGTGAGTGTTTGGTAAATAACATTTTTCTTTGTAAAGATATCCAAATAATTTTTGCACATATAAATAAAGGAAGGAATAATGCATATAATTGTGATTTTTTTGGTTCTTGTATGTGTGATATGACAGTTTGTGAAGTTGAAAAATGGGGGGGGGGGGGGGGGGCGCTCAAAACTACAATTAATAAAAATTGTAAAAATTATTTTTTGTCGCACCAAATACTTGAGCAATGTGTGGCAGCATTGATAAAATCCTCCTAAATACCTATTCCTGTTATATATATATATGTTGTTTGATATCCAAACTAATATAATATGGACTGAACAAACTAATAAAACATGAAGAAATCGCATACAATGTCCATCCATCTAACACTAGACCTAGGCTTACATACAACAATTATTTTCCATGCCGGCACATGGCATCCCTGATATTGTTTTTGTATTATTCAATGAATAAACAAACTTTCTTATAATATAACAACAACTAAAACATGTAGATATTACTTTCCATACAGAACTACGGAATATCGAAAAAGAGATCAGCAAAGATAAACAAGATGTCATGAATATCCCATTCACGATTAATGAACTAAATGAAGAACTAGCAGTATTAAAACTTAGGAAATCACCTGGCCCTGATGACATACCAAATGAACTGCTAATTCACATCAGACCATCTGCAAAAAAGAAATTAATAAAATTTTTTAACAACTGTTGGAATAGAGGTCTAGTGCCACAGGTGTGGAAAACCGCCATAATGATACCCATCCACAAGAAAGGCAAGCCAAAAAATAAGGTGGACAGCTATCGCCCAATAAGTCTGACCAGCTGTGTTTGCAAATTAATGGAGCGCCTGGTAAACAAAAGAATGATGTGGTTCCTAGAAAAAAAAAAAATCCTGCTAGATCAGCAAGCTGGCTTCAGAAAGTGTAGATCAACTGAAGACCAGATTACACTAATTGCCCAGGAAGTAGAGGATGCTTTCCAGGAAAAAAAGCAGACATCAGTGGTGTGGGTAGATATGGAAAAAGCCTTTGATTGTGTATGGAAAGATGGACTCCTCCTTAAACTACAACAAAACAAAGTGACAGGGCGCATGTATTACTGGATAAAACACTACCTGCACAACCGAAAAGCAGCAGTGAAGCTTGAAATGAAGCATAGCAGAAAGAAACTCTTTAAGCATGGAGTACCACAGGGAGGTGTTCTATCCCCCACTCTGTTCCTTATATTTATGAATGACATTGACCAAATTCTCTCGCGTAAAGTAAATGCTGCAATGTATGCAGACGATCTGGCGATATGGTGCAGTGAAGAGAGCGTAGGCACAACAAAAATAAGGTTGCAAGAAACTATGGACAATTTGGCCAAGTGGACAGACCAATGGGCCATGTCTATCAATGTCCAAAAAACTACCTATACCATCTTCAGCATGTCCACCAAACCACAGAAAATCCTACTAACCATAAATGGTCAAACATTGCCAAAAGATGAGACACCTACATACCTTGGAGTCACTTTTGATCCAAGACTTACATGGAAACAGCACATAGACAAGTGCCAAACAAAATGTACAATGAGGACAGCACTCCTTAAAAAATTGGCTGGAACAGATTGGGGTGCAAATGGAAAAATTCTAAGTAGAGCATATACAGGTTATGTAAGACCAGCTTTGGAATATGGAATGTCAGCATGGGGGACTGCAGCCAAGAGTAACACTCAAAAGATCTCAAAGATACAAAACCGCAATCTCAGAATTATAACAGGAGGTATGAATACTACCCCAATCACAGAAATGGAAACATGCACAGGTTTGCCATCAATGGAAGAAAGAAGAAATGAAAAAATCCTCACACAGTATGCAAAGTTCAAATGTTTGGAGAGTCATCAAATGAACCAAAGACTAAGCAGACCTACAAAAGAGCGACTCAAAAGAGGTAGCTTTCTACACTCCGCTAAACAGCTCCAGAAATCACTCACAGATACAGACCTACAAAACCTAAAACCACTAAACACCTTTAACACATACCCAACATGGGACAGGAAACACTTCCCAAGAATTATGGACAATATACCAAGCATCATTTCGAAAACAGAAACTACTATACAAGTACTAAAGGAGACAACTAAGAATCACATACAGAAAGCATACCCAAAGGATATATGGACACATGTATATACAGATGGATCAGCGAAAGAGGCAGTATTAGATGGAGGATCAGGAATATATATAGTAACACCAGATGGAAAAGAAATAGAGAAATCCATACCCACAGGCAAACATTCCACAAATTTTAAAGCAGAAATGGAAGCCATAATAGAGGCAGCCAAAATGCTCATGAATTGCTTGCCGAGTCACAACAGACATGTAGTATTTCTAACGGATGCAAAATCAGTATTGCAGGCATTGAAAGATCCAAAGAACACGAGCATGAATGAACTTACGGCCTGCTTACTACACCTCAGCAGTACCACCAAAGAAACAGTACTGCAGTGGATCCCAGGTCACTGTGGCATACCTGGAAATGAAAAAGCTGATCTCCTGGCAAGGAAAGGGGGATCACTGGAACAAATAGAAAATGATAATACGTACTATGAAAGTAAGACCATGTTAAAAGCAGAATATAAGAAAAAGTGGAAGCAAATGCACCCAACTGCAGAACCAAATGACCCCTACCACCAAATGTCACACAAGGAACAAACCATCATTTTCAGACTACGAACTGGTCACAACAGACTGAGAAGTCACATGTTTCGAAAGCTGAAGATTGGTGAGACAGACCTGTGCAACTGTGGACTGAGCCCAGAGACTGCAGAACACATTCTTCATGCCTGTCAACTCTACCAAGAAGAGAGGGAGAAAATATGGCCTACTGAGACGGCACTGCTTCCAGACTTGAGGGGTTCCATGGATGACCTGAAGCGAATCACACAATTCATTGAAGCTATTGGGGCTGTAACCTGAAATCTGACTGAAGAACGATGAAGAAGAAGAAGAACTTTCCATACCAAGAGGCACTACATTTGATAATAAAATATGGCGTCGAAAATCAACATAATTCGCTTAGACTTTCATTGAATAAATCAGCTGGCATTTTTCTTCTTACAATCATAATGTGTAAATGAATTTGACCGTAGGACTGTGATGTATTTCTAGCTTCATGTTGCGGGAATTCTAGTTATGTGAGCTTAACATCATGTGATTTAGTACTGAGGAATCGGGGCATAGCAAAAGAGGTGACACAGACAGGCCACTGGCAACGTAATGTCGTCAGTGTTTCAAGACGTCTATGGGATGCATAAGTTAAAAGTCTGAAAGGTTCTTTATACCATGGTTGAAATTTGGTGTCCATGAGTGCTGCAATAATGTTGTGTTTCTTTTTTTTTGAACAGTATATAACTCTACTCTGTACATGAATAAAGTGAATTAATATATTATATGTCCAACTGCAAAGAATGGAAAGTTTGGATCAACATTCTTGTCAAACTGTCTTTGTAAGACATGACGGATCAGGATAAAACACAGCGATAAAAAACATTTGTCTTTAGCTCAGAGCATTCCCAACATGTTAACTAACAATCAATCAAGTCAATCACATGTTCCATCTGTCCATCCATCTCGCCACCGCTCCAAAACCTGTGGGAAACAACCAGGCATTACGGGGTAAATAAGAAAACAACACATTCACAAACATAATCTAATGCTAGTTATGACTTATTATTTCCTGTACCTACTAGATTTCAAACAATGAGGTGTCTACTCTTTATCTGATTGTTACCTGGACAGACTAAATTTTAATCTATGAGGGTACCTATTCTTCTTCCGCATTCATTCTCACACTCCTCCAGAGTAGCAGGATGTAGTCAGGAGAACAGAATGTGTGGTCTCATGGTTTACAGCTTTGCTGCAATATCTGCACTATGCATCCTGACACATCCAATTTCACCATGGCTTCTGTGTACTTTGACCTTATATTTAACAGGACAGCATAATCTATCCATAACCTCCTTAATCACCTTTTATGACACGCATGGAAGGTAAACGGTGCTGCTATTCTTTGCTACCCTGTTGAGTCCCTGCAATATATGGGCACCTGCGCATCAATACACACAGATATGTGTGGGCCTGTGCAAACACTTCATTGCCATATATTGATGCATTTACTCAAAACTGTTTTGCTAAACTAGAAATTTGACAATCTCTTACATACTACATTATAGCAAGCTATTTGTCAACAATTACAAACACATGTACACAATACTTTAGCAACAATGAACAGATAAATTGTTAGATACTGTCTAAGAATTGTGATGGCTAAGGTTCAAATTGCTATTTATGAAATGGCAATTTATTTTTAAGTCATCATCATAAAGTGTCATGCTGACAGGAGTAGGCAATCATGTGTCTGCACAACTCTATGTCTAGTATATCTTGTATCATGGATTGATGTTGACTGTCATGTCACCATGTTAAATTATAACATGCACAAGTCATGTTATCACGATATCTGCAAAATGTTATCATGGATTCTGTTACATGGTCTCATGTCCCGGTGCTTTTGTTGAGACCACATTAGAGCTCTTTCCTCCCAATCAAACTACATTCACAATAACAATGTACCACAGTGAGAGGTGCAATCTTTTCTGATTTGATGCAATGCCAGCTTACATACACTTTATTGTCATAAATGGAAAATATGTTGACTAGACTGAATTTGGGCCAGCCCAACTCACACGACTTTCCTCTTTTTAGTCCACTACCTTTTATACCTTTGTATGAAAACTGTATTTCAGTATGTAATGGATGCTCTTTATCAGCGCTGATTTACATATTGACTTGCGTGGCAAAAATATAATGTGTTCTATAGTTGAACAGTCAAGTAAGAATCGCATGACTTGTTGAACAAATGTCCCTTGTGCAACCAAGAATGATACAGTGTGTAGGGGAAACTATTCGAGAGGAGAGTGGAACTGCAAGTATCATGACTATGGAGATTATGATAGTAGCCAAGACCTTCAATAGGATGGGGAACACCTTGTCTGTTTTCTCAGCGATTCAATTAGCATGATCAGGAAAATACATGCAGGCTGTATGTGTGAACAGTGGCTTGATGTTGTGGGGAGGACCAAGGTAGAATGCATCATGTTCATTTTTGTGCCTAGTCATTTGGGTGCTCAAGGCAATGAAAGATCAAATAAACTGGTAATTTCTGTCACTGTATGAAGTGGCAGGGCAATGGACAGTGCAGACATATTGCACTCTTTATGAGAAACTGCAAGGTCAAATGAAATTAATGAGGATGATCAATCCTTTTCAGCATTCAGAATTGAGAAGCTGGCTTGAAATGTTGCATCAATTGTCAATATGGACAAAACAGAATATCAACTTAAAAAGAACTAGAACTGGCAGTTGCATAATTTCAGATATACTCAAGGGGAGATTAGAGCACATATGCTCTGTGTGCAATGATGATCATCTGATGACTAATGTGACTATTTCTTGCTTTCCTTTCAGTTCTGCATGAGGAAGGTCTGTGAGTCTTACCAAAGTTCTACCACCATGCAACAGTATACTTCTAGTAGATTATATAACTAAAGTGTAATCCCGCTATAGTGGCACCTTCTATAACAAATTTCCCTATATAACAACACTTTTCAAAATCCCAAATTACATTTATTCTTTATTTTATGTCTCCTTTTATGGACTAAACATGCATCCATAAACTCCTTAACACAACAATGGGGCAGCGTAGCGAAGTGGTTAGCACACTGGCTTCACATATGAGTGGTCCTGGGTTTATTCCCCAGTTGAGGAGGAAATATTTTTCAGATCGCAACGGCTCCCAGGTCGAATTGGGTATCGAATTAATCCGGGAAGTAAAAACTGTGATGGAGAGGAGATGGCTACCGGTCTCATATAGCAGAGCCACTGAAATGTGAGATGGCTAACATCTCACACCCCTACGGCATTAATAAATGCTATGGGTTAACATTACTAACACAACTATGCCACTGAGACAAATCTTATACGAGCTCGGGTGCCACCTCGGTTACTCAACTCAGGGGGGACCTGTGTTTTTGTGAGATAGGTCACGTGCATCATAACTGAAGCATCATGAAATTATAATTGAAAATGAAAAAAAGCTAACCTTTGAACAATCAAACTCTGGTTTACCCAATCGTGTGTTGACACTGTTATGCAGACTGCAGAACCATGTAGACAATTTAGAGTTACTAGTCACATCTGGTATGTTGGTTTTCAGACTGAAAATATTGTTAGAGACACGACTTCTGAAAAACTGTTTATATATATTTTGTCTTACATGATATTTCTTCTTCAGCGTTCATTCTCAAACTCCTGCCGGATCTCTATTGCAGTAGGACAATGGCCCTATTATATTTCCAGCAGGATATAGTCCAGAGAATGGAAATGCGTTGTGTCGCCGTTTTATTTGCGCCAATGGCCCGACACATCCGTCTTCGGCGGGGTCTTACATGATATAGAAACAATATTCGGCCTAAAAATATCAAAAGTGCGAAATTTGTTAGTTATCTTATCTTTATTACATCAGCCACCGAGGAGCATTAATTCTTGATAACTTACGAGTTTGTAACAGTAACTAACTGTGAACAGTTTACAGAATGTCTGACATGAATGCAATTTTTTTTAAATACACATCTAGTCACACTAAGATGGCAGTGCAGATACAATTACAATGTATATTCAAATGAAACCTGCCTGTGCTGCGTCACCTAACACTAGTACATGAAGACATCATTACTGATGTAATAAGCTAACACAATGAACAAATGCTCGTTCACTTCATATGCTTAGTGTCTGGTGCAGGCAATTGACAACTTCCTTGTCATGATAATGAATCCATGCAAATTGGACCAGCAAGCAGTGATTCAGTTTCTTACAGTCAAAGGATGTTAGTTAACCAACATTTATCAAAGAATGCAGACAGCAAACAAATCACATACTAGAAATGAGAATTATAAAATGCTATTCATCTATTCTATATTAATGTATGGCTCAGAAACATGGATAATGAACACACAGCTAGAAGACAGAATTGATACCTGTGAGATGTGGATATATAGAAGAATAGGGAGAACTTCATGGATGGAGAAGAAAAACACAAAGAGATTCTGACAACACTTTGTATGAAAACAGAACTATTAAAGGAAATAAAGATCAAACAAATAAAATATTTTGACATATGAACAAACTCTTTTACAACAAACCAATCTATGCATGAGCAATTTGTGCATATTATTTGCTGAGCAATTCATCACACAACAAGAAACTCCATTCTTGCCAACAGTTTCATAATGGATCAGGCTGAAGATATTCATCAACACCTATCCTCTTTGTTTGTTCTCAACTCCTGCAGATTAGCAGGATGTATTCTGCAATGAGTTGTGTCATGATATACAGCTTTGATGCGATGTCTACACCTTTCAGCCTGACATCCAATTTCAACATGGCTTCTGGATCACTGTGACCCTATATGGGATGGGACACCCAACTACATCCCATAACCTCCTTAGTTGCCTCTTACAACACAACACGCATGCAAGTGCAGAAGTATGCACAGACAATACAAAGAGAAAATTGTGAGAGCAGAGTGGCGTTTTTGTCAGGATAAGCAGCATGAGCATGGAGATTATGTCAGTAATCAGGTTAATATTGTGTCCTTAGGGAGATAGAATGAGTAACCAATATAACAAATTCTTGTGAATCTGCAACCTTGAACAGATTACAGAAATATTGTGGTTGATTTTCTCAAGTACACTGTCAAGAGAGGTGTTGGTAAATAAAATGTCAAGAGAGGTGTTGGTAAATAAAATGTCAAGAGAGGTGTTGGTAAATAAAATGTCAAGAGAGGTGTTGGTAAATAAAATGTCAAGAGAGGTGTTGGTAAATAAAATGTCAAGAGAGGTGTTGGTAAATAAAATGTCAAGAGAGGTGTTGGTAAATAAAATGAATTATGCAACTAATCCGAGCAGACTGGTAAACCAACACATTGAGTGTGATTTGTCACTACACACTGAGTAATATCTTGAAGAGATCCGAGCACTTATGGACTCAATATACATTGTTCCAATATTATGACATTACAGACATATCCAGACATTGGTCTAATATTATGGTTCAATATACATTGAATTATGAACTTTCAGCTAACAAACTAATATTGAGATCTACTTACTCCTCACGAAGATGTGAAGCACATTTATGGCATGGATAGAACTGAGCCAACAGTGCTATAAACTTTTTCATGTTGCCTTGCTGTTCTGCTGATGGTTTCTCTGGGTAATAGGCTGCCATCGTGTGTAAAAATGCCCATGTGTTACGACCAAGCAATTCTGAGTCAAGGGGACACTCCTTCTGTTCACGTTCTTCTTTGGTCATGTTCTACAGATTGGAAAGATAATTTCAGAGTATGTCTTTATACAGTAAGCTATGGTACAAAATGTGGGGACAATAGAGTAAGCTATGGTAAAAAATGTAGAAGAATATTTATTAAAAGTTTAACTTACCCGTCTTGGGTGTTACAGTAAGAAAGAAGAATAATATGTTGTTTGTCCATCACAAGTGATGATGACCATTTGTTACATCCACTTTTGAAAATTCAATTTTAGTTATGTCCATGATTATGAGTTCATAGATGGCTAATGAGCCCTATTCGAACTGTAAATGTGCTTGGACAGTTTGGACATGGAATGACGACTGTAGACGGATCTTGGTCTATCCGTGACTTTCTAGCTGCTCTCCGCTGTTGAGCTGCTGCATTTTTCTTCTTTTCACAAGATGATGCGCTCTTTTTTATTTTAGAACGCCATGTAGATCTATTTTGTGCAAGTTCTTCCAATGTATCGTGGTCTATTTCAAAGGCTTTCAGTCAGTTCTTTAACGAGTCCTTGTAGCGCTTCCTTTCGCCACCTTGAGATTGTATACCCTTCTCTAGCTCACCATAGAGAAGTATCTTTGGCAGACGATGGTCTGGCATACGCACCAAATGACCTGCCCAACAAATCTGTGTCTGCATCAGGATCGTGTCAATGCTGGGGATACCAGCTCTATCAAGGACAATGGTATCTGGAATCTTGTCTTGCCATCTGATGTTCATAACTTTTCTGAGACAATTTGTATGAAAATGATTGAGTTTTTTCACATGACATCTATACATAGTCCATGTTTCATTAGCGTATAACAGCACTGGAAGTACCACTGCTCTGTAAACTTTCAGCTTAGTCTGTAGGTTAATGCCATTTCTACGCTTAACATTTGCTTACAATCTGCCGAAAGTACTGCTTGCTTTGGCGATCCTCGTATACACTTCATCATCCACATTGGCATTTTGTGATAATGTACTGCCTTGATATGTGAATCTATTCTCAACTTTCAGTGCTACACCATTTACCTTTATGCAGGGCTTGAGATAGCTTTTGCCAAGTGCTGGTTGTAACATGACTTCTGTTTTCTCTGTGTTAATGGTAAGCCCAAAGTTGGTACAGGCTTTGGAGAATCTGTCTATAATACATTGTAGATCAGTCTCAGTGTTGGCATTTAGGGCACAGTCATCAGCAAATAGAAGATCCCTGATTGTGTGTGATTTGACTGGTTTTTGCTCGGAGCCGCCGAAGGCTGAACAATTTTCCATCAATGCGATAGGTAATGTTTACTCCCAGGTCTAGATCTCTGAAAGCATCATCCAACATAGCAGAGAACATGATGCTAAATAGGGTAGGTGCTAATACACATATAAGAATAATATATAAGTTTACACACAGATAAGATTACCCGTCTTGGGTGCGCTGTAAGCTCCATCCATGTTTTGAAATCTGTGCATGCTTTACAGTGTGGCATAGGTTTTTTAGAATCTGACTCTTCCTCAGTCATGGGCTCACCTGGTGTCAATACAGGTGGAGTCTTTGGGCTTTCCTGTAGTGGCATTGAGTCAAATGGCATAGCCATCGCATCAAGAAATGAGTATGGGTCATACTGTGGATATTTCAACACACTGAAAATTATGTCCATACTTATATAGAGATTAAGTCAGTATGATTGGCAAGAAGTAACACAATGTAAGATCCCTCACATAACTATGTTACTTTAGAATGGTTAATTCAAATTACAAAATGTAAGATCTTATAATATAATTAAAAACATCTGATGAACACAAAGTCTAAGCTGCTTGAATGTAACTGATTAGGTGCCTCGAGTCCAGCAACCTGTATGTTGTGTCTGTATAAAGGGTGTTAGTAATGAAGGGGTTTTCTGGTAATAGTTGTTTCTGCAGGTCTTGTAGTGCAGTTCATTCAATAAGATGGTGTTTTACTGTTTCTTCCTCTTGTCTGTTGCAGTATGGTGTATGTCTGTGGTAATTCTTTGTAGGTGTTTGTTAGGTCGTATGTGAGTTGTCTGAATATTGTGGTTTGGTCTGTGCGGTGTAGCCTATTTATCCTGCCGTGTGGATGTAGTTGGGAAATGTCTGCATATAATACTCTTTCTTTTGAGCCAGTGGTCCATCCATTATCCATTGCTGTTTACAGTGGTTGCAGATATGTGTTTAGCTGTTATAAGGTTGGTGGAGATTCCTGGTTGAGCATACTTGCTCACTTTTTAGCCAGTTTGCCAGCACTTTCATTCCTACAGATACCTAAAAAGTTTGTCAGCACTTTCATTCCTACCAATACCTAAAAAGTTTGTCAGCACTTTCATTCCTACTGATACCCTGTGTGGCCTAGTATCCACTATAGAGTAGTATTGATGCCATAGAATGTAGGTATGTTTCTAGCTTGAAGTATGTTGTTTATGAATTTCTCTACTTTGGATTCCAGCTTTCAGGGGTTTGTAGAGCAGAGAGTATGTGAATATTACTAGGTTTTTTTGATAAGTCGCATCGTTTTTGTATTTGTTGGTGATGTATGAGAGTGTTTCTGATATGGCTTTCATCTCTGCATTATAGCTGCCGCCGAACTCTCCACAAGGAGCAGATAACTCTAGTGATATTTTGACAGGGAGGACTACGAGAGAATCATATTCTGCACTGATAGTGGCTTTGAAGGCTAACTCATCTGTGTATGCTTGGATCCAGTCCTTGGGTGTAGGAGTCGATAGTCTCTAGTGCACTGGATGTATGGGTGTTGTGGTTTGTTGCCTTGCTTACTGATTTGTCAATTAGTGTTGTGTATATCAGAGGCAGCATGAGGGATGCATTTGGTGGGATATTTGGTACTCTTTCAATTCCTATCTCCAGGAAGGTGATGTTTCTTGTTTAGTTCTGCTAGCTGTACTGGGAATTTTTGTTTCAGTCTTGTTTTGCGTGTCTGTTGATTACTTCTTTGTTAGGATGGTTTTGTGGGAGTCATTTGTATCTTTCCACAGCTTCTATAGTTGTTTTTTCTCTTCTAATGTCTATTGCTTCCATGTTTGTATAGATTTCACAGGCCACTGTTGGTGATGATCTCATGCCAACACAAATGAAGCGAAGAGCCTGGTTTTTAACTATGTCTAAGTATGTCCTTATTGACCAACATGATGAGAAAGGAAAAATGACCAGGTTCTGAAGGAGACCAAAAAAATAGTTATGACCAGTTATGCATGTTTCACTCAACAAGGTTTCAGGGTTGGTTGCCCCATCCCTAGAGGGCCAAAGTGACAGAAGCCATATAGTCAGATGGATTGGGGAAAAACACAGAGATTGTAGTCAAACTGCAAACATGGCACATAAATTTTGTTCTATGGACAACATCCTGGTACTTTACATGAGGCTTGAGAATGACATTGAATTGATGTAACTCGATCAGACAACTTCAATGCCAATTATTTGGTATGACAAAATAAAGGTCAGGTCGAGTTAAAGTGAGTGCGACTACACAATCACACAGCTTCAGCATACCTGGAGATTGGCTAACCTAAAGTGAACTGAGGGGACAGTGAACTAAGGGGACGGTGCAGTCGTGATATGCACTGAGGGGACGGTGCAGTGGTGATATGATCATACAAATTTAACTTGCTCATCCAGTATAAAAACAGGCCTTAGTGTATTGTACTCTAATACACTGAGTAGGCCTCACTACTTGTACTACCAGTACAGTTACAGACAGACTGGTACTCAGCAGAATCATGAGGTTGATGGTGCGTCTTCAATATGCTGCCGCCCCCCCCCCCATAAGTTTTTCTACAAAATGCTGCCCCCAACAACACATTTTGATTGGTGCCACCTGATGCATTTGCCTCTGCATCAAAGCACAGAACCAACTTAGTGTAGACCTGCTAGGATTTAGATTGATCATCATTTGATTAGACTTTTAGTTAAGTTTAAGTACGTGTAATTTTTTGTAAGCCAATCTTTCAACTTTCTCAATTAGATAAATTTAATATAATCAATATCAAACCAATCAGCCAAAGTAGGCCTAATTTCAATCAAGTCTAACTGAACTTTTCCAACTGAAAGACCATAACTTTATTATGAAATGTTGTTTAAAATAACTACCTTACCCTTTGAGATCGCTTTTGAAACTGTTTCTCCTTAATCTCGGCAACTTCACCGGCGACTTTATTCAACCATCCCGGGTCTGCTGCCAGTTCTTTGAGAGTGGGACCTCCCCATGCTTCCTTCGCAGACTCCAAGTCTATTCTGGACGACGGTTGTTTACCATTAGGTAACATATTTTTTTCTGTAAGGCTATACCTACTGTTGAGGTCAACTTATTGAATGTAGTTAAACGTCTGTTAGATTGACATCATTAAGTTATTATGATTCAAGGACGATGACACAATATTTTCGATGATTGCATTTTCCAGTACAAGACAATGATTGGCGGTATGAAATTTAGGACGTTTGCTGGGTTAATAAAAACTAGAATCTCTTAGCACAATTTTAGCGAATCTATCTATAAACAGTGATCATATATTTAATTATATTACTGGTGGGGAAATTTTGTATAAGAAAGTCAAGAGATCACCAAGAAATACGAAATTATATTTAGCATTATTGAAATCAGATACTGACATTAAAGAAAGATACAATGCCATTGCAAAGAACATGCTTAAAACATAGATAAGCCAAACATCTACGGAGATGATACCAAAAGTAAAACATAGGCCTATATATCAAAACAAAAATGGATGACAAGAAATATTATAATTAATAAGCACTAGAAGAAAAAAAAACACAAGATAGAAGAATATAGGAAAATACATAAGGAGATAAAAAGGAAATGCAAAATAGCAACAGAAAGCTGGCTGAACAGAAGTGCACAGATAGTGAATCACATTACAATCAAAACACATTGATGTGATAACAGGGAAAAGAACGCAAACAATACTTACATGGTGTCTAAAATCTAAGGGCAGATATTAATGAGAAAAGATCATATAGTACAGAGATGGTCGAAATATATAATAGAACTTGAAGATGACAATAGACCTGAGATAAACATACAAGATAACGGCGAGGGTCCATCAATAGGCCTACTTGCAGCAGAATAAGGGAGGCCCTAAGACACATGAAATATGGCAAAAGGAACCAGGGACCACCGAATGTGAAGAACACCATACAATCAGCCGCATGAGTTAAATCATAAAAATACTTCTCAGAATCATGAAGATAGTGAGAAATAAAATAAAAACAGAAATAAGTCCAGAACATTGTGACTTTGTAGAAGGCAGATGTACCAACAGTGCTATATACATTTTGAGAACAATAATAGAGAGTTTATAGAGGTAAAAACAGATCTGTACCTCTGTTTTATAGACTACACAAAAGCATTTTATAAAGTAAAACATAGTGAAGTTATACATATGCTAGAGAATTTGAACATCGATAGTAAGGATTTAAGAATCATCAAGAATATGTACTGGCAACAAACAGCAGCAATAAGGGAAATAAATTTAACCCTTTTCAACCAATAAAACAAGGAGTTAGACAGGAATCTGTACGTTAATCAAACCTGTTATCTTTATACAGTGAAAACATAAGGCGTGCAATAATTGATATACCGGGAATATCGGTTTGAGGACATAACATAAATAATTTGAGATATGCTGATGACACTATTCTGATTGCTACAAATGAGGAAGACCTTCAAAAATTAATTAATGTAGTAGTCACAGAAAGTACAGAGAAAGGCCTCTTCCTAAATATTAAAAAAAAACAGAAGTAGGGGCCTAATGGTTATTTCAAAGAAACAAAATACTACAACTTTCAAGATCAAAGTGAATGATATAGTATTAAAACAGGTCCACCAATTCAAATATTTAGGTACATCGATTACAACAGATGGAAGAAGTTCAACAGAAATCAGAAGCAGAAGCGGGCAGGATAAAACAACAATCAGAAAACTGAAAAATATATTGTGTAATATGACCTTGTCATTACAGGTGAGGAAGATAGTTCTGCGGTGCTATATAACTCCTATACTAACAAATGGATGCGAGTCTTGGACAATAAACAAACAGGAAAGTGGGAAATAAGAGGCAATAGATATGTGGTTCTATAGAAGAATGCTGAAAATACCATGGACTCACAGGAAACTAATATAGAGGTGTTGAAAGAGTCAAATGCGAAAAGGACCTTAATCAATAATATAAGAAAAACACAATCTTAATTTTTTGGCCACGTTATAAGACAATGAGGTTTGGAGAACTTAGTCACACCAGATAAGATTGAAGGCAACAGAGACAGAGGGCGGCAACATGAGAAAATATTAGACAGTTTAACAACCTGGCACGGCAGGGAAACAACAACGATCCTGATACATAATACTGGAGACAGAGAGCCATGATAGCCTAAACCAGCCGGAATGGCACCTGATAATGATGATCTATAATCCGTACATGAATAATATATAATAGTATAGTATAATATCAATCAAGTGCCATGCCGAATTTTGTGGGCGATCATGTTTCTCCACGGCTCTCCGTCTCTTGTGTTGTCAATAAGCTCGGTTGGTGAATTTTAATGCATATCTTTGGGGTCTTTGTTACCTCTAATATTTTATGGTAGTATGTCCTGATATAACATAATTGGACTTTGTCCGCTGGTTGAAAGGGACACGCCTCTCCAAAAGAGAGGCAAACTCATTAACTACCTACCGCCGGTTGGTGAACTTATACGGTGCCACAATACTAGTCTATCTTATACCGTTCTCTTTGTCGACCTCTATCTCTTCTCCCCTTGATCTTTCCAGTGGTTATTAAGTGTTCAAGCTGTGTTCCTCTCAGCACATTCCCTAGAAACCTTGTCTGTCTGCCCCTAATGTTTGATATGATTTATCTTTTTACGCCTGCATAAAAGAGAACATCTATATTAGTTTTACATTACATTTTATAGTTTTACAGTTATTTTATAGTTTTAGTAATTTTATTTTATAGTTTTACTTTAGTTCTACATTAGCTGTCCATGGTATTTTCATCATTTTTCTCAGAAACCACATCTCTGTAGTCTCCAGTTCATTTTGAATTTTTTTTTGGTACAGTCCATGCTTCACATCCTTAAAAAAGAATTGGTCCGATATAACATCTCAGCATTCGAATTCGTGTCTGCATGAATTCATAGTATAATATATTATAGTATAGTATAGTATAGTGTAGCATAGTATAGTATAATATACGATTGACACTTTGAGGATTTATTATTACATGCAGCAAAAAATTATGATAAAAATCATGCAGCAAGCGGGATTTTAATCAGGTCCTCTCAGATGGCACTTATTCGCCTCGCAACTACAGTCAATTGCGAGACTCACCAAGTAGTGAGGCGAGTAGGTGCTATCTGACTGGACCTGGTTCTAATGGCCTTTGCTGCATAATTTTTCTTTATAAACCCGTCAGCCCGGGTCGTAGGGGTCAGTGTCCTAGGGGTACCACATTCGATGCATCAACACAGTCATCTAGCGATTTCTATCTTCAACAATGTGGACTAGTGAGGGGGAATTTTGTCCAATCCAGTACTTAATGTTGTCTGTCAATGCTTTTATTTGTCACCACTCTGCTTCCTCCACATTCCACGGTTCATGGGCTGCAGTATTGTTTTTGACAAAGAATCATGTCTGCATACATGTCCAAACCGTGCAAGTTTTCGCCGTTTCACTATTGAAAGCAACGGTTCTTGCGGTACTGTATACATCTCTATTTGATTTCTTACGTACACATTTATCTTATGCTCTATATAAGTTATTCGTAGAATTCATCAGTAACATTTTTGTATTCGAAGGCATGTAAACATCTCCAGTAAGTGTCCAACTCTCACAATCATACAGCACAACAGAAAGTAGGCTACTAGTAAGTTATAAAGTTTGATGTTCACTCTAACACTGATGTTGTTTTTTCAAATTAAATTTAGCCTTGACATAGAAGCTAAGCTACAGTCTTATTTTTACTTCTGCTTTACATTTTCATGGCTGCATATGCCCTATATTAGATCCGAGGTATTTGAAAGTATTCCCTTCCTCAAGTTTATACAAATTAGTCATGATGTCTTCTTTGTCTCTATTAACCAAGGCCTTGCTCTTTTCTGTGTTGATTTCCATTCCGTACTTGCTGGCAACTGTCTCCAACTTTGCTGTTAACTCTTTTAGTTCTTTTTCTGACCCAGCTATAAGATCAATATCATCAGCAAAGCGCAAATGACAAATATGGCGACCTTTGATCGATATAGACGTGCTCTAATCCTCAAAGGTCTCCTGTTATGATGTGCTATAGGGGTTATGTTGAACGGAACTGGATGCATTATGCTTCCTTGCCAAACTCCCACATTTGTTTTAAAGAACTCTCCAATTGTATTTTTTGATAAGACAGCACTACTTGCATTTGTGTAAAGTGATTCAACAATGTGTCAAAATTAAATTGTCTCAGTATGTGCCACGGACCATCATGCCAAAACGGTCAAATTTCATTGCAAAATCAATGAAATTGTGTTATCAATATACAATGTATTTATATAATATATATATAAATTATGATCACGTTGGCCTGAATGCTTTTCAATTAATATTATGATGTTAAATATGTGTTCAACAGTGCTTCTGTTTGCTCTTCTTCTTCTTCAGCGTTCGCTCTCAAATAACCACAACGAATATTTCGTGTGATTTCCGCCGGGGAGCGTGAAGTACGTTGTGCTGCAAGTTCCACAGTAGAACTGTGATTATTTGCACCCCGGTTGGCCACTTGTGATCAGGACGTCCGAGGTCCAGCACATCCGTTTTCGTCATTCCTTTATTTCCGGTTTGGTCCCTAGTCTGTGACAGCCTCTATCTGTGCCGTGAACGCTGGTGTGTAGTGCCTCTTCGCCAAGACGCCTGTCGAGCGCGTCTGTCTGGCACGAGGTGCTCCACTGTCTATGAATCCATCTCGTGCAATTGGACGAACTCTGCCTGTGTCCATCGGATACTGAACCGTTTCTCATCCGCGAGCCTGGTTCCGTATGAGGAAGAACTCGCCAGAAGAGTTGGACCATGGCTCGTTCGCCCTCCTACCCGAGGCGTAGTTCACAGACATCGTGAACCCCTCGCACAAGTTTGAGTCTCACACCACGCGTTTGAGAGTAAGGCGTTCTCGAGCTGAGCGACCTTGTCCCAATAACGTCTGAGCCCATCAGGTACTGAACCCTTTCTCTCTGTAAGTGTATTTCCGGTATAGGATATCTTGACAGTAGAGTTGGGCCAGGACTGCCATCGTTGTCCCCTTCTTGCCTAAGCCCATCGGGTTCGGAACCCTTTCTCTTCGCGAGCATATTTCCGGTATAAGAAGGCTCGACATTAGAGTTGGTTTAGGTCTTCTTGCTTTTCCGAAGGCCCACGATTGGGTCTGGGTCTCTGCCTATAAGGATCACAGGTAACTAGAATCTCGTCTCGAGCCAACATAGATTATAGTTCCCCTTTCCTAGGAACTTTTCACTTTTCATTTGCAGTTCGCGCTGTTCTGCCCTTTCATTGTGACATATATTTGTTTCTCTCCACCTTTACATGCCTTTTACATTGGCCGCCCCTACAATGTTCTGACTGGACTAACAGGCGTCACTGTATGTGGTGATGCAAATGGTGTCGGAGATATTGTCTGTCTCTTTTGCAGTCAAATCTCTTTCCATCTGCTTCCTCCACATTCTCGGACACGATCCCCAAATGATTTGGCCAGAATCAGCTCGAGCTGCTGTTTTCAGGGTGCACCGCGAGGAGGTAAATTTGGGATCTTGGTTATCTGCTAACCCTGGGTCCGCCTAGAGCAATGCGTTCACTTTGCAGCCCCGTTTGGTCTGAAACCAGCTTCTTCTTCTGCAATTATTTATTCCGACTTGTGTTTTATTCTGTTTAGTATTTTGAGCATCACTTTACTCGGATTACTTATAAGGCTAATGGTTCTGTAATTCGTACACACTTTCAAATTTCCTTTTTTTGGGGAATGGGGATTATTAGTGATTGTTTCGGGCCATTGTTTCATGCTCCATATTCAATCGAAGACGGATGTGTTGGGCCATTGGTGCATATAAAACGGCGACACAACACATTTCCTTTCTCTGAACTGTATCCTGCTGGAAATCTAGTGGGACAATTCCTGCTACAAGAGAAAACCAGCAGGAGTTTGAGAATGAACGCTGAAGAAGTACTCAAGCACAATGAAAATAGAGATGTTATAGGATGAATAGAAATACCGGATCACAATGCAAATTTGTTTTATAGGATGAATAGAAAGACGGGAGCACAATGAAAATTGAGGTGTTATGGGATGGTTAGAAAGACAAGAGCACAATATAAATACAAGCATGCTAGAAAAGTGGAGAACATATTTTTGGATTTCTTCTGCGTTTCCATGTAGATTTGATAGTTTTTATCCAGATGAAGACTTTTTAGTAGAAGCGCCATCTGTCTTTGTGTTCTGTCATTAGTATGTCCTGTTTACTATTGGTAACCCGTAGCATTTAGCTAGTTCCAGACATACTGGATTCATATATATTATGTTGAACTTGACAGGAGCTAGTATGTCCTGTTTACTACACATGTTGACAGGAATAATTATTCATTTTTTAAAATTGCACAAAGATGGCTCATGTTGCTAATATATGCGAGTGATATAAATATGTGCAAGTGATGTACATGTGTGTGAATGATGTAAATATATGCTATATAAATGTGTGTTATATAACTTATGTCACTTCACTTATGTCACTGTATGTCTTATGTCACTTCACTTATGTCACTGTATGTCTTATGTCAATCCACTTATGTCACTGTATGTCTTATGTCAATTCACTTATGTCACTGTATGTCTTATGTCAATTCACTTATGTCACTGTATGTCTTATGTCAATTCACTTATGTCACTGTATGTCTTATGTCAATCCACTTATGTCACTGTATGTCTTATGTCAATTCACTTATGTCACTGTATGTCTTATGTCACTTCACTTATGTCACTGTATGTCTTATGTCAATTCACTTATGTCACTGTATGTCTTATGTCAATTCACTTATGTCACTGTATGTCTTATGTCAATTCACTTATGTCACTGTATGTCTTATGTCAATTCACTTATGTCACTGTATGTCTTATGTCAATTCACTTATGTCACTGTATGTCTTATGTCAATTCACTTATGTCACTGTATGTCTTATGTCAATTCACTTATGTCACTGTATGTCTTATGTCAATTCACTTATGTCACTGTATGTCTTATGTCAATTCACTTATGTCACTGTATGTCTTATGTCAATTCACTTATGTCACTGTATGTCTTATGTCAATTCACTTATGTCACTGTATGTCTTATGTCAATTCACTTATGTCACTGTATGTCTTATGTCAATTCACTTATGTCACTGTATGTCTTATGTCAATCCACTTATGTCACTGTATGTCTTATGTCAATTCACTTATGTCACTGTATGTCTTATGTCAATTCACTTATGTCACTGTATGTCTTATGTCAATTCACTTATGTCACTGTATGTCTTATGTCAATTCACTTATGTCACTGTATGTCTTATGTCAATTCACTTATGTCACTGTATGTCTTATGTCAATTCACTTATGTCACTGTATGTCTTATGTCAATTCACTTATGTCACTGTATGTCTTATGTCAATTCACTTATGTCACTGTATGTCTTATGTCAATTCACTTATGTCACTGTATGTCTTATGTCAATTCACTTATGTCACTGTATGTCTTATGTCAATTCACTTATGTCACTGTATGTCTTATGTCAATTCACTTATGTCACTTATGATCATCATAGATGATGAAGAGATGCAGGAAAACACATGTTTTTTTTGGTGGTCCACAGACTGTCAAGTTTTGTGGTCCACTAAGGCCACAGACTGTCAAGTTACCTGCTCACAGCTAAAGAGGTCACTTCATGATCCTTATGTATGTGAATGTATTATTGTGTGTGAATGTGTGATTGTGAATGTATGATTGTTGTATGAATGTGTGCATGTGAATGTATGATTGTTGTATGCAAGTATATAACAATATGTTTCTATATTGATGTAAAAACTGTAGAATATTTCTTCAAATAAAATCAAGTCAACCAAGATCATCTTGTTCTTTGTATTTGCTTGTAGTCTGTGATTGCACACATGTACACATTGTTCACACATGTACACATTGTTCACACATGTACACATTGTTCATTAGTTTGTTCACACATATACACATTGTTCATTAGTTTGTTCACACATGTACACATTGTTCATTAGTTTGTTCACACATGTACACATTGTTGACACATGTACACATTGTTCATTAGTTTGTTCACTAGTTTTTTTTGGTCTATGGCATCCCAGTCTTTAGCACTGGAGCAACATATCAATCCATGACATCCCAGTCTCTAGCACTGGGGTGACAAATTAGTTCATGACATCCCAGTCTCTAGCACTGGGGTGACAAATTAGTTCATGACATCCCAGTCTCTAGCACTGGGGTGACAAATTAGTTCATGACATCCCAGTCTCTAGCACTGGGGCAACAATATCCATCCATGGCATCCCAGTCTTTAGCACTGGGGCAACAAATTAGTTCATGACATCCCAGTCTCTAGCACTGGGGCAACATATCCATCCATGGCATCCCAGTCTTTAGCACTGGGGCAACAATATCCATCCATGGCATCCCAGTCTTTAGCACTGGGGCAACAAATTAGTTCATGACATCCCAGTCTCTAGCACTGGGGTGACAAATTAGTTCATGACATCCCAGTCTCTAGCACTGGGGTGACAAATTAGTTCATGACATCCCAGTCTCTAGCACTGGGGTGACAAATTAGTTCATGACATCCCAGTCTCTAGCACTGGGGTGACAAATTAGTTCATGACATCCCAGTCTCTAGCACTGGGGTGACAAATTAGTTCATGACATCCCAGTCTCTAGCACTGGGGTGACAAATTAGTTCATGACATCCCAGTCTCTAGCACTGGGGTGACAAATTAGTTCATGACATCCCAGTCTCTAGCACTGGGGCAACAATATCCATCCATGGCATCCCAGTCTTTAGCACTGGGGCAACAAATTAGTTCATGACATCCCAGTCTCTAGCACTGGGGCAACATATCCATCCATGGCATCCCAGTCTTTAGCACTGGGGCAACAAATCAGTTCATGACATCCCAGTCTCTAGCACTAGGGCAACATATCAATCCATGACATCCCAGTCTTTAGCACTGGGGCAGAAAATCAGTTTATGACATCCCAGTGTCTAGCACTGGGGCAACATATCCATCCATGGCATCCCAGTCTTTAGCACTGAGGCAATATATAAATCCATGACATCCCAGTCTCTAGCACTGGGGCAACAAATAAGTTCATGACATCCCAATCTCTAGCACTAGGGCAACATATCAATCCATGGCATCCCAGTCTTTATCACTGGAGCAACATCTCAGCCCATGACATCCCATTCTTTAGGGCAACATCTCAGCCCATGACATCCCAGTCTCTAGTGCAACATCTCAGCCTCTAGTGCGCTAGGGCAACAACTCATTCCATCACATCCCATTCTCTAGAGCAACATTTCAATTTCACATGTACATAATAAAGCTGTGACTGCATGATATAACTAATTGTGTGTGTGATGTATTACCACAAATCCCTATATATTAGAGATAGAACTGGAAGTTGAACTAATTTTACCAAGTCCCTAGAAAACAACCATTGTCACTCTTTCCATCATATGAGCTTTGCAAAAAAAGGGGTTGGTTTTAGACTGCGTATATCTATATATAACATATATACCAAACTTTGACTAAGCAATGTTTTCTAAGCTTGTATTGACACGATTGTGAAAGCTGAAAACAAAAGTAGAAAACGTGATAAAATCAATAAAATGTGGAAAGGCAGCAGACTTCGACAACATAACAGCAGACATAATAAAAACTCTCGCATGGAAACTATCACAGAACTTTGCAATGACACATATGATACAGGCCACATACCTAAAGACCTAAAATCATCAATATTCATACCACTACCTAAGAAGCCCAGGGCTGTGGACTGTACGGAATATAGAACAATAAGTCTAATGAATCATATAATCAAAATACTACTAAAGATAATACATGAAAGAATTAAACACAAGATAGACACTTGAGGTCGGTGAAGAACAATTCGATTTTTAGGAAAAACAAACGAACCAGAGAAGCTATACTTAGTATCCGACTACTGATAGATAAATATATAGAAGTCCAAAAAAAGCATTGATTCTGTTGTGCATGTCCTCTGACCCAGGAACATAGAGATAGTTGGTTGGTTTGTGATGTTGTAGTGCATGTCCTTTGATCCAGGGATGCAGATATCAAACCAACTTTTTTCACTGTAGTGATTTATGGCCTTTAAATGTAATGTCCGTTTTCATGACATAATTATGACAATAACAACTTTATCTGAAATATATGACATTTACTCAGTTCAGTCACACGATATAATTCACCGGAAGATTGAATTCACAGAAAGATTAAATTTACAATAACATTGACCAGAAAATGTGTAAGCATAATTCACAAGAAGGCATCATTCAATATGTGTAAGCAGTGACAGAATTCACAACAGATTGACATGAACCAACAAAAAAATCATTGAAAATACAAGCTAACCAGACATCATTGACATCACAAATTTAAAAAAACCGACAATATAATATTGTCCCTATGCTAATGATATTGTCCCTATGCTAATGATATTGTCCCTATGCTAATGATAGTATCCATTATTTCATGTGAATGTTCCAGTTTTCTACAGCATCTATTTTCAGATGTATTTGATATTTCTTTAATGTGATTTGTTATTGTCCATCTTTCACAAACATATTTTAACAGAGATTTTATTCTAAATTCCATAGAAGAGTGTTGAGAATCTCACAGACAGCAAAACTCTTACATTAGTATCTTAAGCATATACGAAGTGTGCTCACATGAAACCTGGCCGTGTTGCAGCACTTAGGCCAGCATGTGAGGGGGTGTGAAAACGACATCAGAGATGTACTATTCAGCGTGAACATGCAGATGGTGATGTACTTCTATTGCAAATAGTTGCAGGTGATGAGTCATGCAAAGCAGCCAACATGCAGATGGTGACATCCTGAATCACCAAAGAGAAAAAGAATTCACACTACTAGTAGTTCTGTCACACACGGCCCTGATCGATCACCATGTGACTTTCATGTCACATCCAGTCCCGATCGATCACCATGTGACTTTCGTGTCACATCCAGTCCCGATCTATCACCATGTGACTTTCATTTGTTTGGATCCTTAAAAAACGCTCGCAAGGGAAAACGATTCCACACCGATGAAGATGACATGACAGCAATGACCTATCTATACACTGCATCCCTTGTTTGCCTTGCAGCATCCGGGGTAGAAGAGTTCTCTGGAGATGGCCTTCCTGTGTGCTGTTTGTAAGCTTGTTCTTGTGGCTTCTTTTATTTCTGTAATCCATCTTTTATATGGTCTGCCACTGGCTTTATAGCCATTATGTCTATGTGTCATGGCTAATTCTATATATTAATGACGCTCCGAGTATTCTTCGTAGACATGTCATTTCTGTTGTCACTATTTCTGAGAACTCTTCATATTTGTTTCCTACAAGCAATATTACTAGTACTTGCTTCTACACTGTCGGGTCGCTAAGCCAGTCACAGTGTCATTTCAGTGACTCCAAATGGTAACGCCGTGTTCTAATCTATACCATTCAGAAAAGAAATCACATAGTACATCTAGAAAAACACTGAAATACAGAAACTTTTACTTCCTTTTCGGCAAGCATGACCAAATTGTTCAATCAACAAAGTCCTTTTTCTTGGACAGAATTTACCATCTACCTAAACTGTGAGATGCATGTTCTACCTAAACTGCGAGATGCATGTTCTACCTAAACTGCAAGATGCATGTTCTACCTAAACTGGAGGAAACATTTTTGAATACCTATGCTGACTTCTGATGACTCCAGGTGTATAAATGTTCCCTAATAACTTCTCTACTTAATTATAACAGGATTTGGCTGTGCTAATGACGGTTAAGTTAGACTGAGAGGGGCACATATTGTAGCAGAGCTGTAAGCCATGACACAATGTATTCCATTATCTTGACTACATGGTAATTTACAGGAGTTTGAGAACAAACCCACAAGAAGAAGAGAATCAGAGACAATGCTACAGCCTCACAGGATGAAACAATGGATACATCTCATATGGTGTCTTTGAGGGTTGTAACTCGGGCTAGACTAAATATTTAGGAACTCTTTCAAAGTGTTTCTAAAAAACTGACATCTGCATAATCTCATGGCAATCTATCATTCAGAAGCATCCACAGTAACACAGCCCAGCGAAGGTGCTTGCAACACCAGTGAAGGTGCTTGTAACACCAACAAAGAAGTTTTAAATGTCAGAGCCACAGAGAAAAATGTGCTGCCCACAAAAGGATATAATAACGAACACATAATGTCCATCTCTGACCACACATGTCCCAAATATGGCAGAGGATTTATGTGAGAATTGAACTCTCCATACACACTAGAGAGATGCAACAACACAAGCCTGAAAATGTTGTCACCATCGCCAGCGATATACGGTTATTATAACTCAGGATCTCCTACAGTAACAAATAATGAGTTAGAAGTCTCAGAATTTCAGAGAATTGACTTAATTGTACTTGGGTTCTCCTATACATCCTCTTATCTCTCTAAAAAAAAACAGTGAGCTACCGGTTGAGAGTATCACAAAGAACATGTAACTCAAGGAATATTCTGGAGACTTTAGTATAGCTGGACACCAATGGATATCTCAGGGTGTGTCAACTAGTGTGATGTGAACATTGTGTGATGTCTAGAACAGGGGTCGGCAACCTATGGCACGCCAAGCAATCTCAAATGGCACGCCAAGCAATTTCAAATGGCATGCAGATTCTTCACGTTTCCTGTATAAAGTTGATTATAAATCGATTAGCGGGGTTTCCTCGCTCATTTCGGCACTTGGGCGTGGCACTCTGAATAATTTGAAACCTTCAGTCGACATACCGTTAGCACAAGGTTGCTGACCCCTGGTCTAGAAGATGGAACATTGCGTGATGTCTAGAAGATGGAACATTGTGTGATATCTAGAAGATAGTGCATTGTGTGATATCTAAAAGATATCTCCAAAGCTATTTAGCCAAATGCAAATAGTAGACATTTGCTGAGCAGAGATCAACTGACGATACTCTGGATGAAATAGTAGAATAGATTGTTGCTAATTGTTCTACTCATTACTCTCGCTTTATTTTTTTTTATTTTTATGCTAAATTTAGTTTTATATTACAGTTTGTTTCACTAACTACAAAAATGATGTGTACAATCATAGATAACACACACAGTAACAACAAAAATGATGTGTACAATCATAGATAACACACACAGTATCAACAAAAATGATGTGTACAATCATAGATAACACACAGAGTAACAACAAAAATGATGTGTACAATCATAGATAACACACACAGTAACAACAAAAATGATGTGTACAATCATAAATAACAATTAGTAATTACAAAAATGATGTGTACAATCATAAATAACAATAAGTAATTACAAAAATGATGTGTACAATCATAGATAATAAAAATACAATACAATATACAGAAATCACACAAAACTATAATATGAGGTGTATTAAACTGAAACCCGCCACAGCTGTGCCAGCATGTGAGAAGGATTAAGACATTATCACTGATGTAATAAGTACACATTGATAAACAGATGGTCAAGTGGTTATTCTCATCGTATGTTTAGTGGTCTTGTGCAGGCAGTCGACAACATGGCCAGTGTGATGATGAATTAGTCCAAATTTGACCAATAAACAGTGATTCAGTTTCTTACAACTGAAGGATGTCGATCAACCACCGTTCATCAAAAAATGCAGGTGGTTGGTGGAAAATGTTTCGGAAAGAGTGACAGGTAACACATGATCTTCAGTGGCCGGATCAGGCACATGTTGTTGTGACAGAAAACACCATGACCAAGATAGATGCAGCAATACATGTTGACTGTCACAGGTGGTGCAGCATGGACGGGTTTCATTTGAACATGCCTCGTAGATTGTAATATTATACATTGAATAAGTTAGATGTGTGATGTTGGTGACAGTAGACAATATAATGACAGTGTTGCAAATATATGAAAGTTTACAAGGCTGCCACTAGTAGATTCTGTGGAAAGATCCATGGAAATATGTACAATCAAAGTTATATATAAATATTTATGTTAAACACACATTTTACCAGATAAAAGGGAGCTAAACAATAGTAATAATGTGATCTGACAAAGTGAGGTAAAGAATAGAATACTGTGATCTAAAATGCATATAATAAGAGATGACTAAGGAGCATTGACTATCCTATTAAAAAAACAAAGCCATTAAGTACAGACAAAAAATGTTCTGTACTAAAAGTTGCAATTATTGAACCTTTTAAAAAAACTAACAATATAATTCAGATCAGATGATTCCAATAATAAAGAGAAGTCTCACCGGTGACTGGGTCAACCAACACGAAAGAGAATGTCATATGTTCATGTCTGATATATGGAGACAACCGTCAGCTTATAACACTCCCATGATTTCAAATTCTTCATTCAATTTATATTTTCTTGACTGCTGTTTTTTGTGCTCCAAATCTGTGAGATCATCATTCGTGATGTTTGACTTCCACAACTGACCTGAATACGGTCTCTCTTGTGGTTTACCAGCACGATGCGATTTATGAAGATAATGTCCAGAATTGGGGTGTAGAGGTACTCGTATTGTATGACTATGGTCTTTGTGGGTAATGCTGACAGGATCATGATGGTGTAGGTGTTTGGCTGCTGGCAAATTATGCTGAACACTGTTTTTATGATTTGGAGAAGCTTGATGAAGCTGATTATGAGAAGTCAGAGAATTGCCTTGATTGACTTTGGACAAATGACTTTCTAAAGTAATTTCATGACATTCCCTGTTGCACAGGTCCATATTGTTGATGTTTGACCCACTGTGCAGCTCACTGCCTGTTACCATGCAGAGATCGCTGTTACTATGGTGACCACTACTCTCTGATGTCTGCTGGCTGTTGTTAATGTCAACAGTGCTCTGACAGTTGTGTTGCGAGTCACTATTATTTGCATGCTCATCAACTCCACAACTGTTCTCTCTGGATGAAGTAGATTGGTTTGAGCAGGTTGCCCTACCACTGGTGCTCTCTGCATCTATTGGCGAACTGCATCCACTGTCGATAACAGAACATTTCTTGTTGTCTGTATCCTGACCTCCTTGCCTATATGCTGACTCTGAATGACTAGTACCACAACATGTGGTTGTGTCATTAGTGACTTCTGACTTATCTATTGTTCTTTTAATACAAGCACTGTTCCCAACTGGTTCCTCATCATTATCAACACAGACATCAGCATCCACTCCTGGACAACTGTATCTCCGTTCAACTATTTTGACATCAAGAGATAGTCCTGGTTCTGGAGTTTCTATCTCAGTTCCCAGCCTCAACATAACCTCACAGGAATAAGATAGCACCTCTTCAACCTGAGATGGTGACCCAGCCACATCTACAATAACTGTTTCAGCACTGCTCAAGGGTTCAACAACACTCTCAGCTGTTTGACATTTGATCTGAGAACAAGCAGAAGGAATGGTTGGCTGACGCAGATTGTTCTCCTCATAAAAGACACTTTGCAATGAGCAGTGGGGGAACATTTCTGAAGACTCACAATGTAAGTCAGCAGTTGAGTGGTACATGACTGAAGGACATCCGTTGATATCAGTCATACTGCCATAGAGCACAGAGTTGTAGGCGGTGTTTGTGACATGACTTTCATATGCTAAAACTGAATATTGAGTTGCAGAGTTGGTTGAACTGGATGCTTGCAGTCTGTGATGATCATCTCTGGTATTTTTATCTGGACTGCAAACCTGACTGCTAATAAGATGATTGTTCTTGGACTGTTTCTTCTGCTTATATTTCATATCATGCTGCTCATTATGTTTCTTGGAAATGTTTTCATAAAAATGATCTGAACTCTTCTTGTTTTGGTCTGTTGGCATGCCTAATCCTACACAGTTGACTCCACTGTCCCTGGACTGAGCATGGGATGCGTTTTTCTTGGGAAGACAGCCTGTGTATTCAAAACTAATGTCACTGCCTTGACCACCATAATAGCTGTATACCCTGTGTGCATGCCTGCGTGATTCACGTTTCTGAAAAGCACCTGGGGGTCCATATATTCTGTCTCTAGCCTCATGACCATCAACCCTATAAGCTGTACGATCCAGCTGGTCTCCAGAAAGGGGTGTTGAGTGAATTGGACCTAACTGCGGTTGTTGGATAGTCTTATAGTAAGTGCTGCCATCCAAGAGATGACCCACAGGGGACAGGGTCAAAACAGACTGATAAACGGAACTATTTAATGGGGTCACATCACCAACATCGATCACACTGTAGTCTGGACACTTTTGGTACTTTTTTCTATCCACACCTGGACACTTCTGGTAATGGTGACTGTGTTTGATGCTGGACTCATTGCTGAAACTTTCATAAATATTTTCAGAAGTGACAGGAAAAGGTTTTACAAAGCCCTCACAATCCTGATGGAGAACCTGTGTATTTATAAACTTATCTTCCACACTGGCAACGGCATTCATTGGAATATAATCTACCCGCAACTGACTTTCTTGATTGCCAGATTTTCTAGAAACACGAGGGAGAATTGGATTAAATGTATGCATTTTGGTACTCTTTGATGGTCGTGCAGTTTTTGACAACTGGGAAGGATATGTGATCTGCTGAGAGAGCCATGTTTCAGTACGCTTGTGTTTATCAATCTGTTGTTGGTACCACACCCATTCAGGAGGTGGAAACTGTGCAGAAAATGTTGCATATTCTTTCTCTCCATTTCCTTCACTCATGGCATCAGAGCTGGATGTGGTGGCTGAGGATGGTACAAGACACGGAAGAGGTGGAGGAATGAAACCTTTATCTTTGTCCTTTTCTTTCCGTTTACGACTGAATAACTTTGAAAACAATGAAGTTTTTCCAGCTGAAACCAGGAAGAAAAGTCTGTATTAAAATAATATTGATTGCAGATAATGACAAACAACACACTTGACAATGACAATATGTGAGAACATTTCGAGTGCCTGACATGGTTGGTACAACACACTTGACAATGACAATATGTGAGAACACTTTCAAGTGCCTGACATGGTTGGTACAATACACTTGACAATGACAATATGTGAGAACATTTTCAAGTGCCTGACATGGTTGGTACAACACACTTGACAATGACAATATGTGAGAACACTTTCAAGTGCCTGACATGGTTGGTACAACACACTTGACAATGACAATATGTGAGAACATTTTCAAGTGCCTGACATGGTTGGTACAACACACTTGACAATGACAATATGTGAAAACATTTTCAAGTGCCTGACATGGTTGGTACAACACACTTGACAATGACAATATGTGAAAACATTTTCAAGTGCCTGACATGGTTGGTACAACACACTTGACAATGACAATATGTGAAAACATTTTCAAGTGCCTGATATGGAAGGTATATATATTTTGTGAACTGCAGACACTAGATCTATATAAAAAAAAATGGTCGGTCATAGTAAATAGATACTTGTTTTATTTGTTTTAATAAGTATTATTGCTTTAATTTAGTGGTACAATAACATAATTACAATAGGTCTAAATAAGTGGAGAAAATGATCACAAGTGCCAGATATCAATATAGAATATAATTGTGTTGTATGTCAGCTTAGACCTAATACAGAATGACCGACATCATAGGCGATATTCCCATTTCTGTTTTGTTTGTTTAGTCCAAATTATGGTAGTTTGGTTTGATTATGAAGCAACATATATACAACAGGCATAGGTATTTAGGAGGATTTTATCAGTGTTGCCACACATTGCTCAAGTATAGCTGAGTCAAGAAATTATTTTTCTATCTTTTCTATTTTTTAAAATGCGCCCCCCTCCAAATTTTCAACTGCAAAACTTTCTCACACCTTTTATATCACACATCCGCTGAAGACGGATGTGCCGGGCCATTGGCGCAAATAAAACGGCGGCACAACGCATTTCCATTCTCTGGACTACATCCTGCTAGAAATCTAGTAGGACAATGTTCTTGCTACAAGGGAGATCCAGCAGGAGTTTGAGAATGAACGATGAAGAAGAAATCACACACACACACACATCATCATGTGACATATTCTTTCCAGAATGTGTGGTCTTCCTTATGGAATCTCTTAACACTCCACAATTCTGAGCGATTTGACCTACTGCAGCTAGAGACATGTTTATATCACTGCACCATTGTAGTCTTGGGTGCCATCTACCCCTGTTGTCGTTAACTCTGGCTTCAGCTAATAATCTTAATGGGAAACACCTAACAAAGATTTCAAAATGAGCACTGAATCAACATAGAATCAGAACTATTAGCTGTGATACCCTGAGACAGTGACTGAAACGAGAGATCTGAGCACCTATGGACATATTCGATGAGCGTAGAAAATAATCAACATACCTAAAGAAAAGAAAGAATGTTAAAGATAAGATTACTGCGCTTTGTGTATCTATGTGCGAGTCACCGGTAGAAGACCTGAGATGTGTTCAGGCTTCATGCTCGACTGGCAGCCTGTTACGCAATCATAAATTAGGTGACGTCATGCTGAGATTGCCTCCAAAATCATGAAGCTCTTGTCAACCACTACACGTAAAGTCTGATATTCTGCATATTTATGCATGTGAGGCACATAGTTTATTGGTCCACCGGTTATGTAGGAGAGCTACAGCAACACGGTGTGGACCACATCGAGCATGGTGAGACATAGAAAACTATGGTCATCCACTGCATCGAACCTCATTTCCAGTTGTCTCGCCACTGGTTTCAAATAAGGTCAGACAAGATAGTAAGGTCGATGCTTTGCACATCACATCCTCACTTAAAACAGAATCCTCAGTGAAATTCATTTTCACATCCACGAAAATTACCAGAAGGGAAAAGGTTTTTCTAATGACTCTAGGAGCATGGAATGTATGCACACTTCCTGACAATGACTCTAGAAAAGTTATGAACATCAGATGGCAAGACAAGATTCCAGATACTACTGTCTTTGACAGGCCTGGTATCCCTAGCATTGACACTATTTTCTGATACAGACACAGATTCGTTGTGCAGATCATCTAGTACATATGTCAAATCATCCCCTGACAAAGATACTTCTCTATGGTAAGTTTCAGAAGGGCATATAAACTCAAGGTGACCAAAAGAAGCGCTACAAGAATGCATTATAGACTCCACTGAAAGCCAATGAAATAGACCAAGATGCATGGGAGAACTTGCTCAGATTAGAGCTACATGGAGATCTAGTAAAAACAAAAGCAACATCTTGTGAAAAGAAAAGTGCAGCAGCTCAACAGCGGAGAGCCACGGGTAGACAATTAACCATCTACTGTGGTCATTCCATGCCCCAACCATTCATCGACATTTATGGCCCAAATAGGGCTTATTAGCCATCAACAAACTCATAATTTAATTTTTTTTCAAAAGTAGATGTAACAAATGGTTATCACTTGTGATGGAGGAACAACAACATATGTGTGTATGTAAATAAAAAACTGAACCGAACATGGTCTGCCAACTGCTGGTTTCAGAATGTAACCCCCCCTCCCCTTTTCACCCAGATAAGTGTCAGTTACTATACCTTTTCCTTGATTGTTGTTGCCTGATTTGAGGTTGACATCCTTTGTTGTTTTGACATGTTGACTTCTAAACTTAAATGTTGTTGTTGTTGGCTGTTTAAATGTCACTTCTGTTACAGTTTTAATGACTCCCTGTCCACTTTTGCAACATTTATCTTCATCTTCTCTAGACTGACCAAGATGTTCAGACTGTCTACCTGTAGTAGTCTTTTGATCTTTGTCCATGTCTTTCTTCTTGTTTATGTTATCTTCTTCCTCTGATGATTCTTCTATTGTTGTCACCTTAAAATACAGCAGAACAAACATAATTTAATCAAAAATTAAAGTACAGCAATACAAACATTTAATCAAAAATTAAAGTACAGCTTCTTCTTCTTCTTCTGCGTTCGTTCTCAAACTCCTGCAGATTAGCAGGATGTAGTCCGAAGAACGGAATGCGTTGTGTCATAGTTTACAGCATTGCTGCGATATCTACGCCTTTCAGCCTGACACATCCGACTTCAGTATGTAAAGAACAGCAATACAAACATTTAATCAAAAATTAAAGTATAGCAAAACAAACATTTAATCAAAAATTAAAGTACAGCAATACAAACATTTAAATCGGTACAAACATCACCCAAGGAAACAGTACATCAGTCCAATGGCAGAGATCTGAAAATACTTAGAATTTATGATTTATCTATTATGCGTGACACATCCATCACATGACAGTCACATATTTAGAATCCATGATTCATCTATCATCTGTGGTACATCACATGACAGTCACATACAGACTTTCAAGTTAAAGTTTGAAAGGCAGAAAAAGTGTAGAAGATTGACTTCATTGCACTTGGCGTATCCCATACGACCACCATCCCACTCAATGAAGCGCCATGTTGCCTTCTTAGTGTACCACCAATAGCTTCAAGAGATAATCTCCAGGATCCCCCCCCCCCCCAAAAGGGCGAGATCAATTTTTAGGTAAAATAAATTTATGTTGAGAGCAACTAATCCAACAAAAGTTTATGGTGTACATGGTAATTGACCAAAAACAAGTTTTTCATGCATGTGGTAATCAAAAAGAAACAAGTTTATGTTTACACAGTCATACAGTGACATGTTTATACTCTTATATGAAATAGCAGTAAAACATATGGGAGCCAGTTCAATAGTTCCACACTAACCTGGCATGATATAGACCTCATATGTGCTCTTGATTGCATGGGATGCTGTCTCTGGAAGACTGGTACATACATGGGGTGATATGGTAGCCAGGAGGCATTAGTTGGCATGTAACTTGAGTTGGCACTGTTCTGCAGCCTGTTGGTTTCAGGAGTTACAACAAAATATCCACTGCCTGCAAATCAGGTAAAGATTAGTTGATAAGAATAGTTAGGGTGACATGGCAGGGGTACAACAAATAGATTTGGTAATATAGCAAGTCTGTAGATAAGGGAGGGGTTTTTTTTTTTGGTGGAATCATACCTCCTCCCACTGAGGAAATCCAAACATGAAATTTAGCACTATGAACTTAACAAAAATTGGCTACCCCCCCCCCCCCCCAATCCATTCTCTGCAAAAAGATCATAATTCTAATAAAAATGGACAAATGACATTTTGCCCCCCCCCCCAATGAAGGTCATGCAGATTGGGGACAGAAGGGTGAGGATCAAATAACTGTAAGACGATTACTGAATGTCCAGTCTGTTAATAGCAACACCGATCGAACACTAGAATTAAATATTATTCCAAGTTATGGTCAGGTGGTGTAATCACGTCATGAGAATGGAACCAACGGGAAGATAAAGAACTAGATGGCTGGAGACATTGGACGATACCTTAAATAAGACACGGGACGACCACGGCCAATGCGATCAATATGACAAAAGATAGAGAGGAGTCCAACTCTCAAAGTGAAACCTAACAGCCCAAGAGAAAATGATAATAGATAGATAAAATAAAGATGATTCATTCAGTTTTTTTTTTAAACGTATGCGAACATAAGAAGATATATAGGTCTATTGGTTGTTTTTTTTTTGGGTGGTATTCTTATTGGAACGCTGTCTCTACTCTACTCACATTTCTATTATTTGTTGCTGCCATGGTAATCGTTAATTATCTTAACCTCGGGTAGGGATATTTCAATTGCTGTCATCTTATTATCTGTGTAACAAATATAGTCACTGCTGCTGGTATTGTTTGATCCTTGAGTTACATATTTTGTGGATAAGTGGATGCCGACAATCCAGGAAGAACTCATTGACATCTGGATCTGTGATTTATTGCAACATTGTTGCCAACTGGTTTAGACAGAGCGATGTGTCATATCCAGGAAGGTGAGAACTTTCGGTCCGTGAGTAACCCCTCATACAGGACAGGACGGGAAACAACAACAGCCAACAGGCATCAGTAAAATATGCACGGGAGACACGCTAAGTGTCAACACCTTCATGTCATTCGAAACGTTGTTTATAGACGCCATTTTTGGAGGCAAATATCTCAGACGTCAAATCATGTACTCATAAATCTATGACGTAGTTATCCCCGTCAAGTTAATATAGCACAAACATTTTGTTTTCTCGGCCGTTATTGTTCGACCATGAGCATTTGTTACATATACTTTTGAAATTCACTTCGAGTTATTTTCTTTACTGTCAGTTCGTCGATGGCTAGTAAAGCACACTCTGGCAGCAAATGTTATTGGACTTCACCACTGTAGATGGTGTTTGATTTACTGTGACGTTCTAGCTACGCATGAAAACTAGCATGGTTCGGACATGTATGCAGGCACGATTCCTTGTCAAAAACAATACTGCAGGGAACTGTCAAGGGTGGAAGAAGCAGAGGAGGACAAATAAAGACATGGACAGACAACATCAAGGAATGGACAGGGCTAGATATTTCCACACTCATCCGCATCGCTGAGGATAGAATTCGCTGGAGGACTCTGTGCTGAAGCATCCAATGTGGTACCCCTACGACCCTGAAGGGTTATGGGTTTATTGATTGATATCTAGCTACGCTCCACTGTTGAGCTGCTGCATTTCTCATCTTTTCACACGATACTGCGTTTTTTACACAGCAGAACGCTATGTATGTAGATCTATTATGTGCACGTTCTTTTCCCATGTATCTGGGTCTCAAAAGCGAGCGAGGTTAGCCTAGTTGACTACATTCTGCTAGTCTGCAGGAGTTTGAGAACAAACGAAAAAGAAAAAAATCAAGTCCAGCCGTAACACAATGACATCAACACCTCTGCATTCCTGTCTGACTTGTTTTAGCTTCCAATGAATAATATACTATAGAAACGTGGGAGCATTTATTATTATTACTGAGTGGAGATGGTTCAACATCCTGTTTACTACATTATGATTGGTAACTTCATTGGGTTCTGACAGCTTTGTCCTCGTGTAGCACCCTGTATGTGGCTTGCGTAGATAATTTGTCTAATAGTCTCTAGGTATTGCATAATGTCTCAGATGTTGCACATCGCCGTGCGATATATATCATATCATATGCGCACTCACAATTAGACAAAATAAACAATTAGAAGACAGAATTGATGCCTTTGAGATGTAGGTATATAGGAGAATAGGGAGAAAATCATGGACAGAGAAGCAAACCAACAAAGATGTTCTAACAGTTAATATGAAGAAAGAATTATTAAGAGAAATAAAGATCAGGCAAATAAAATATTGTGGACACATTAAAATATATGCCACCTTGTTGAGGTCCTTACTTGAGGGTAATGTCAATAGGAAGCGAGCAAGAGGCAGGTAGAAATACAAGTGGGAGAGTAACAAGATAGGTTAGTCTAGCAGAGTGCACCACCAAAACAAGAGACAGGGGATGTTGGAGGTATGCTGCAGCCAACCTTCGTTGCGGAGACGGCACTTGATGATGACGTGCACTGCATTTGTCTTTGACACCCACTTTAACACACCGAAGACAGATGTGTCGGGCCATTGGCGCAAATAAAATGTCGGCACATCGTATGTCCATTCTCTGGACTACATCGCACATCGATCTGTTTGCTTGTATCATTCCTCTTGTAGACTTGGCACATCACGTTATTTGTTGGTTTCACCATTCCTACTCGTATATCGCGATCACAACATTTGTTGTGTTGCTTCAAGGATGGCAGCGCTGCCATTTACTCTTGTTTTACATAAAGTCTGACTTAAAGTATTTTCTCATCGAGGTCTAATATGATGATGATGATGATGTTCGTCCGTCGTGATCGACGATGACCAAAAACTCAACCATAATAATAATAACAATAAATAATAAAATAATAAAGTTAATAGTGCGTTTTTAAATGACTAGCAAGTCCAAAGTAAAGATAAGTAAATAAATGGGTTGAGAAATGACTAGCGCTGAAGTTGGTTTATAGTGTGGAAGAGTTGCGCTAATCGTCAACCACACTCTCTCTCCTGAGTTTTATCTTGGTCCAGTGGCAAGGTCTAATATAGTCTCTTGAATAAACACGGAATTCGTTAGTTCTCGTATTTCCTCGATACAATTCATTTGAAATAATTCCTCATCCGGTAACTACATTTACTAAAGTCTTAGTTGTTGCAGAGAAGGGATCAGCTACTACACAGAAGTGAACCCGTGTGACCACAGTAAACTAACTAGTTGAGTGTCCATAGGGGCGGGGGGGGGGGGCCGCAATGTGCTGATCTGGCGAGTTTCTATCCATCCCGTGTTGATATTTGTCCTGGACATCACCCTTGAGTTAACTACTGCCTGTGCTGTTTGACTAGACAAATGTGAGAACTGTGACACCAAATTTAGCAGGGCATACAATCGTACCGCTGTCTGGTGATATTATCCACAGGCGTATATTAAAAAAAAGTTACCATATTTTATTCACGACGTAGCCATAAATACAGAAGTTTCTGGCTGTAGTGATTTTCTAGGCAATATATATACGTTCACTAGTTTGCCACTGCTTTCTGAACGGTTCGGATGCATAATTGTATGCGGCAGGATTAGAACCCGATACCTTGACCATCACACACGAGCTCTATACCACGCTGCCACAAAGCCGGGCCATATAGAAAACATGATTGAGAACTTGGAAAAGCTGTATTAGTGAGTTGCTCGTCAATCATACAATCCCTTAGACTCATCCAGTTAGTATATCTATCCTGGTACTAAAATTAGCTGCCCTGTATAACACGGTGTCATGTGTCGGTGACAGACCCACCCCCCAACAGACAAACACTAGCTATAAATACCCCTTGTTTCAGCACTACTGACAGATGCACTTGTCAAGTAAGATGACGTACTTCTCGCCGTTATCAGTTGATTACTGTTTACGCGTAATGTTTCCAATGCCTAAATTTCTGTGAGAAGTTTATCATTGTCTCACCAATCAAATCTCCTTCTTATTTGTTGGTGATGGTACATATGTTGTAACTTCTACTGTACCATCCAAGACATACCGAGGTTGATTCCCATGACAACAAGATCAGTTAGACGGTATCCGATAAAGTGGGTCTTTGGTCTGCAGGAATATAATAGCTTTTTAGTATGACCTAAGCACGAGCAGAAAGTAGGATATTTACAGCGAACATACAAGCATTTCTAATTCCTTCAATACATCACATACAAACATGACTTGTGAAAACAACAGTTCACACAAGACACTATGATGACATCTCTGGATGGAATTTTTTTACGAAGCCTCTAACAGAATTGCTTGACCTTGACAAATCAGTCTAGAACATGGAGTCAATATTTATTTCTCACCAGAAGTGTTTTCAAACATGCGAATCAGTCAACAGATGGCCAGGATGCTATTATTAATAAATTCACAGTCAGAATTACAAAACAGATTTGCGACAGCTCCCTGATAATATCACAATAAAATTCAGGTTCAAACCCCAATAGTCGGGCCATCATATGTATGTGTTTACAATTGAAACGTAACGCATAACAAAAACAAATCCTTCCACAGTGGATTGTCATTCCGGGACAAGATAATATAGTTCTATTTGTGACAGGCAATTTGTTTTGACAGGAACAGAAGGTTTCCATTACCCAGGTGAAGCCGTTAATTAATGTGTGACATATCTGTCTACAACAGACGGTATCATCTACTTATATCTGTCTACAACAGACGGTATCATCTACTTATATCTGTCTACAACAGACGGTATCATCTACGTATATTACGTCTAAAAATTAATGAGGTCAGGTTTCCTCCAGTATCACAAGAATCCGTGCACATAACACATTGAATTTTTGCATGTGGTATTTCATTTTCCATGACGCTATAATTCTATAATTACTGACAGTTTCTTAAACAAATAATTTTCTTGATATTTGTTGGTAAATAGTAATATTACCTCTAAAATGTATAATGTGTCCTATATATGTATAATAATCAATGACAATTACTAGTCGAATGATAATTTCTAGTCAAATGTTTGTTGAATAATAGAATAACGAAGAGCGGCTAGATTTTGTAAACACACCGTTTATTGCCAGTATCATAGTGAGATATCTATTCATGTGGGTGTCCTTTTCATAACGTGTCTCCACAGCCACTCTGTAAGCCTCTTGATTCTGTGCAAGCTATCCAGCCTCTTATAGTGTCATGTTCAGACGGTATTCGATATCCTGTGTCCGTAGTAGTCTTGGTCTGCCACTTGTTCTCTTCCCTGAAGCTTTTCCTTCTAAGATTAAACTTTCTAAACAACTGTGTCTATTTTATATCCAAAATATGTTTACTTGCGGTTTTTTTATGTGTTGAGGAACAAACCTTCTTTTTATGTGTTGAGGAACAAACCTTCTTTTTATCTTCTGGTCTTTATAGACGTCTGTATTGAACCATCTTTCTGTCCATGAAGTTCTCATGACTTTTAATTTGAAAAGCCGATATATTATTTTCCATTACAGATGTCATTATCCAATTTTCACAACCATATTTTGCAACTGGAAAAGTATATGTAATTTCACTCCAGTGAGAAATACGCCACCAAAATTATATGCGGAAAGTCTAATCGGAGGGTATGCAACAATGCCAGCACTCCTTAAATCCCTCTCCCCAAAAGTAGATAAAAACAATACGAATACAGTATAAGTCAGGAGTATACATTTAATATAGGATACGATACGTGCAGACATAGGAGCAATCTACAACAGAGAATACATATATATATATATACACACACACACACACAATTTTACCTGTGTGGAAGACTTTTCTTTCCTTTATTAATGTTCCAAGCATATCAACTATCATCTGGTGGCTTGGTACTGCCATGTTCTTGAACCAAAGCACAAGTTTGTCTAAAATCATATCCAAGGTGGCAACTATTCCATGTAGGTTCAGGTGCATGATTATGCTGCAGAGAGCATCAGGTAAAGGCATACACTGTGTCTGAGGAATTACCTGCATTTGGATGCCATTAACATCACCTGAAAGTGTTGATAAATATGAAGCAGGTGTTATTAATCTTCAAGGTGTACTGGTAACCCCCACCCCCGTCTCTCTCTTAAAGATTTTCGAAACAAAAATGGCCACGGAAATATTTACGCATGAAAATTAGCGAAACCCTTTTCAGGTACCACCTGTAAGTGACAAACTATTCAACTATATATATATATATTAGTTGTGCAATCTCTCTAGTGTGTGAGCTTAGGAATTAATATGTGAAATATATATATATATATATATATTAGTTGCGTGTTCTCTCTAGAATATCCACAGGGTGGTGCCGTATTATCTCTCCAGGATGTGGGGTTGTGCGGAAATCGACATGTACACAGAAATTGAACATCTATCAGAAGAGGAAATAACAATAGTCAGATATGGTCCAATGAATTCTTAGATCAGAGAAAAATAACCTGATTATCAGAATAAGCGACGATTTCGATGACGTGCAGGTAGCTAGCTATACATGAATATGGTTTCAGATGTACAGCAGGGACAAATGAACATGATCTATGGTGAACGGCAGGGACAAATGAACATGATCTATGGTGAACGGCAGGGACAAATGAACATGATCTATGGTGAACGGCAGGGACAAATGACCACATTTGAAGTTGAACATCGGTGACAGATGAACAAGTTCTGTGTTGAACAGTTAAATCAAGTAGGAAGCATGAGGATAAATGAAAATAATTATTACTGCTGACGGGAATTGAACCAGGTCAATTCTAGCGGCACCGAATCGCATTGCAACTCAAATAAACAGGTTTTCCGTACCTGACTAACAATTAACCCCCCCCCCCAAAAAAAAAGAAGAAGATGTGATCTCGTCAATACATTCAACCAGTGTACTCAAGGTACCGAGAACGAACCAATCGAAACAGAAAGGACCTGGTTCAATTCCCGACGGCCGTAAGAATTATGTTGAACAGCAGGAACAAATGATCATGTTCTAAGTTGAACAGCTGGTACAAATGAACATGTTCTAAGTTGAACAGCTGGTACAAATGAACATGTTCTAAGTTGAACAGCTGGTACAAATGAACATGTTCTAAGTTGAACACTAAATAAAATAAATGTGCGAACTAAATTGTTGAACATGAACATATAATATGGGGATAAATAGATTGACAAAATGAGAGAAGATGTCAGTTGCTGTTACCTCAACGAAGGTTGACTGCAACGGACATACAACATCTTCTGTCTCTTGCCTTGGTGTTGTATTCTGCTAGACTGTATTCTGTCCATATTTCGTGATGTTACTGTCCCACTTGTATCCATGCCTACCTCTTGATCGCTTCCCCTCCACTCTACTCTCAAGTAAAGTATTCAACAAGGTGTCATTGTTTTTAATATGTCCAAAATATTTTATTTGTCAGTCTTTATTTCCTTTAGTAGTCCTTTTTTATACGCAGTGTTGTCAAAACCTCTTTTTCTCTTTCCATGAAGTTTTCCATATGCTTCTATGTATCCACATCTCAAAGGCATCAATTTTGTCTTCTAATCGTTTGTTTATTCTCCATGTTTATGAGCCATACATTAATGTAGAATAGATGTAGCATTTTATCATTCTCATTTGTTTAGTGTGTAATCTGCTTAATTTGTACATGATACCTGTATGTACATGATACCTGTATGGACATACGGAAGTGAAAGCTGGAAATCCACATAATCGATATGTAGCACATCCTTTTCAGGACGTAGTCATCAACCCAGCATTTGTTGATTGTAGTGATTTTCTAGGCAATATAAATACATCCAGTAGTTTCCTATTGATTTTGGAAAGGTCCGGATGCACAATTGTCTGTGGCGGGACACAAGCAATGGGCACTAAATTAATCAACGTTGACAACAAAATGAACGGATTTTTAGAACACGCGATTCAGGAAGAGAAAATACAAAGAATGGGCGCCACGTTGTTTACGTAGATGATAGACGGCCATGTACTTAGAATAGATAAAAACAGACTTCTTAAACATACCTTCATGTAGAAGACGTCAAAAGAAAATTAGATCACCCAAATGAAACTCTACACCCATAAATCAACACAGAAAGATCAATAACGGGCCTAAGCAATACACAAAAAATACAGCAACTTTTAGCGAGGCGCTCAACATGAACAGAAATGAGTACCGCACTATGTGCTGCCATTGGCTAACAAAGACACAGAAGAACAAGAGCTAATTATAACATCATGGAGAGAAACTACAAGTAAAACATTATCAATATCTTGGCCACATAATCACAAATGACGACAGATGTGAAAAAGCAGTTAAAAGGAGAATAGGAATGACTTAAAGTACTTTCAATGGCATGAGGAACATATGTATGTTGGGCAGTCCTGAAGTATGTGTTCTGGAGTCTGGGTTCCGGATCCACATGGACATTCATCTGTGTATGAGATTCTTAATCGATAACGGTGACCCAACAGTCTGCAGTGGTCTGTTCTAAGGCGAAATATTGTGGTCTGTTGATATCTTTGGAGGAGATGTATTGCATCATGTTCGTATTCCCCTTCCATTTCTTTCTTCCACTGTGCTGTGTATGTGTTGCGGATTATTGTTTTTACTTCTCCGTAAGACAGTGGGTGTCTGTGTTGCTCCATTTCGCTTCCTGCCTTTGACAGAGCATCCGCTTTATCATTTCCCATGATTCCACAGTGTGATATTATCCACTGAAGGGCAATAGCTGTTGATTTGTGGATCTGTCTTAGCTCGTGTCTGATGTTGTACAGAAGGCTTTCGTTTCTGTTGCTCTGGATTGATTCCAGTAGGGATCTGCAATCTGTGAATATGACTATCTTCTTTGATCTTGGCAGACCTGGTTCAGTGAAGGCTTTCAGTGCTTGATGGAGTGCAACTGCTTCTGCTCTAAAATTACATAAAGAGGAGTATTTCCCGGTTGGAAAAGCTATTGATATTGTCTTCCCATCTTTGAGTCTTATAAAAATCCCACCTCATCCATTCCTTACTGCTCCTTCTACCGATCCATCTGTGTAGACATGTGTCCAATCCTTGGGATTGTATTTTATATCTATCATCTCCAGTGTCAATGATTTTAGTTGAGGTGGAGTTTGGTATTCCTTATTAATTATTCCAGTAACCTGTGTTATTATGGAGACATTCTGGAGACTATTGCCTGGCTCTTCAAAGTCCGTTAGTGTTTCAATTTCATTTGTGAGGTTTGTGAGGATTTCTTTATGTTGTTCATGGATATCTTTAGAGATGTGACAGAAGCTGGTTCTCTTAACCTGCTTGTGGTTGATCTAGAAATTTGCGCATACATCGGATGGATTGGCATGCGCTTATTTTTTTCCTTTTGAACAAGCACTCTTTCTTCTCTTCTGCCATCCAGTGGGCGGGTGATTACATGTTTTTCCATTGCATGGATTGGAGTGGTTTTCATCCCTCCAGAGATAAGTCGAAGTCCTGCATTTTGTACTTTAGATAGGCGATCAGTATTTGTTTTTGATGCTGATGCCCAGGCTGTCATTCCATATTCTACAAGAGGTCTGACTGTACCCATGTAGACTTTTCGGAGAATATTTCCATTTGCTCCCCAGCTTGTTCCTGCAAGTTTCTTCATCGAGGATAGCCTCCTGGTTGCTTTTTGCTTGGTGGTTATTAGGTGTGGTTTCCAGGTGAGTCGCTTGTCTAGTGTGACCCCTAGATATGTAGGGTTCTCCACATGTGCTAGCTCACTTCCATTTATTTTAAGATTTGCTTTTTCTTGGTGGTTTGAAAGTGAGAAGATGGTTGTCACCGTTTTGGAGAGGTTGATATGGACTCCCCAGTCAGATGCCCATTCAGTTAAGGTGTCAAGAGCTGTCTGCATTCTGTTTTTTGCAGTGCATAGGTTTCTTGCCGCACTCCAGGCAGCAAAGTCATCTGCATGAAGAGCCTTTGAAATATGATGTGACAGTTTCTCTCTCATATCATTGGTGAATACTAGGAAGAGGGTAGGAGAGATCACTCCTCCTTGAGGTACTCATTGTTGGAGAGTAACACGTTTGCTTAGTTTACCATCTACTTTTAGTTGAAGACTTTACTTGAGGGTAAAGTTGAAGGGAGGCTCCGCCGAAGACGGATGTGTCGGGCCACTGGCGCAAATAAAACATATTTCATTTAATATTTCATGTTGGACTCGTGTGTGGAATGCCTTGCTGTACAAAAGATGTGCACGGCAAGATGGACTTCCTAAATCCAAGTAGAAAATAATGCTCACGTGAAAGACAGGTAATGAAGTCCTACTGAATGACGACTAAAACACTACACACTAACGGATGTAAATATGGTACATACAACAAAACACAGAATATAATCATACAAATGACAATACACAGGACAAAGTCGACGTTTCGGACCAATAGGCATTTTTCAAGATACGGACATAACATACAAACATAAAAAACCACAAGTAGAAATGAATGTGTATCCGAGTGAAATGTGATAGTTAGATAGATACCGGAAGCATACGAACAGGAAGTACACAAAGACGATAATACAGGTGGAACGAGAGGAACAAAACGATGACGTAACAAAGACCAATACGACTGAGAACTAAGCGAAAGAGTGGTCGGAATTGAGTCCAAATGACTTGATGGTACCCAACTCAAAGGCCTATTGGTCCGAAACGTCGACTTTGTCCTGTGTATTGTCATTTGTATGATTATATTCTGTGTTTTGTTTTGTTGTATGTACCATATTTACATCCGTTAGTGATAGTGTGTAGTGTTTTAGTCGTCATTCAGTAGGACTTCATTACATGTCTGTCACGTATTATTTTCTATTATGTTCTACTAGCAGTACCACCTTCTATTAAATCCAAGTACGGTTTATGCCTCCCACGGGACAGGAGACGTGTTAAAACTTGATTCATTCAACCGTCAATCGGAAAGTGTCAACATTGACGCGGTCAACACATTATATCCAGGCCAGGTAACGCAAGGGATTGTTTCAAGCTTTGGTCTCATTTACCGCGGTCAGATTAAAAACGTAATACGAGGATGGTCCAGCTTTGAGTAATAAGATCACGGAACCGAGTCTAATCTTACACTAAGATTGCACCGCAGACTTAGATCTATACAATTTCACTCAGCTAATCACGTCATCACACATTTCAGGAAACGTTTGCGGTTGTGTGTGGTGCTGTCTGGAAGAAAAGAAGGAGACATCTGAGTGACTTCAAGCGGTGATAACAAGTAATCAGATACAAGCTTAAACAAAAATAGATAAGATAAGGGAAAAAGGTGGAGATGTTTAACTCGTCCCCCTCCCACCTTTAGGTAATTAGGCTGTGACTTTTAGTACTGAGAGATTAGTTAAAAGCTGGGTCAACGCACCCCCCTCTCAAAACGTATCTATTGCATTGATCCTATCGCAGACTGATGTGTCGGGCCATTTGCGCAAATAAAACGGCGACACATCGCATTTCTCTGGACTATATCATGCTGGAAATCTAGTAGGACAATGGTTTTGCTACAATGGAGATCAAGCGGGAGTTTGAGAATGAACGATGAAGAAACTATCAGAGACTGGTAGACAGACCAGATTCACAAATACGCTCGTAGCATGAAAACAAGATGTGCATATACATTATCTCTGGTCATGTTCACACACACACGTGCACCACAATAAGACATTATCTCTGGTCATGTTCACACACACACGTGCACCACAATAAGACATTATCTCTGGTCATGTTCACACACGTGCACCACAATAAGACATTATCTCTGGTCATGTTCACACACACGTGCACCACAATAAGACATTATCTCTGGTCATGTTCACACACGTGCACCACAATAAGACATTATCTCTGGTCATGTTCACACACACGTGCACCACAATAAGACATTATCTCTGGTCATGTTCACACACACGTGCACCACAATAAGACATATCTGGTCATGTTCACACACACACGTGCACCACAATAAGACATTATCTCTGGTCATGTTCACACACACACGTGCACCACAATAAGACATTATCTCTGGTCATGTTCACACACACACCACAATAAGACATTATCCCTGGTCATGTTCACACACACACACGTGCACCACAATAAGACATTATCTCTGGTCACGTTCACACACACGTGCACCACAATAAGACATTATCTCTGGTCATGTTCACACACACACGTGCACCACAATAAGACATTATCTCTGGTCATGTTCACACACACGTGCACCACAATAAGACATTATCTCTGGTCATTTTCACACACACACGTGCACCACAATAAGACATTATCTCTGGTCATGTTCACACACACACGTGCACCACAATAAGACATCTCTGGTCATGTTCACACACACACGTGCACCACAATAAGACATCTCTGGTCATGTTCACACACACACGTGCACCACAATAAGACATTATCCCTGGTCATGTTCACACACACGTGCACCACAATAAGACATTATCTCTGGTCATGTTCACACACACACCACAATAAGACATTATCTCTGGTCATGTTCACACACACGTGCACCACAATAAGACATTATTGGTACAATCTGTAATAACAAAACCACGGGAGAAGGTGATAGCAACCACGAGAGAAGGTGATAGCAACCACGAGAGAATGTGATATAACCACATTATTGGTATAATCTGTACATAGCAACATCACGGGAGAAAGTGATAGCAACCACAAGAGAAGGTGATGTGGTATAATCTGTAAATACCAACCACGAAAGAGAGACGGTGATAGCAACCAAACACGTAGAATACATGTTAGCCTGGTTGTTGCACTCAATAGAAACAGAAATTCATGAATGAAACTTTGGGAGTCGTGCCAGTAAATAAGTTTGCAAATTTTCACCAGATGTTTGTACCAGATGAAACTGGTCAGCAAATAAGTATGAAAATATTCACCAGATGTTTGCAGTGGTTAACAATGAACATCCAATGCCAGCAAACCAGTCACGCCCCTATTCTACTCCACCTCTGATCCGTGTTCCTGAACAACAGAATGCCTCAGTGACTTTCCGCAATAGAAGACCTACCAACATAATTCAGAAAAGCTTTTTGGGTCATGTTTTCGATTATTCCAGTGCATTTCATTGGCAGGCGACATCCGGGCCACACAAAATATAAAAATGGTGACCAACAAAAATCACAGCAATAATATAAAAATAACATCACGTAAGAAGGCTGATTCTGCTTATTAGGTTTTATTTGGCGATTAGTGGCGGTTCATCATGACACTCAAGATAAGGCAAAGGGATTATGGGGGAGGTAGGGAAAGAAGGTAACCATATACCATTTCGCATTGAAGTAGCAGGTGTGTCATGTTGAAATATCGGAGCCCCACATTCCTTCTATGAAATACAAGCAAGACTGGTCGGAATTTGACGAAAAAGTCAGAGAGAAAACAAATTTAAATATCACATTATATTAAAACCTTGACACAGGTTAACATGGACACACGTTTCAGCTGAAACATTGAGTTTTATATTCAAATCTCAAGTGCAGAACACACATGAGGATAACTCTGTGATATGTCAAAGAGTAAAAGCATATTTCAGGATTTCTCTTTGCCCCCCCCCATTTGATCTTTCCAGTGGTTACTAAATGTTCAAGTTTTACTTTCCTCATCACATGTCCTAAAACACTTGATTGTCTGCTTCTAATTTGTCATTTTACTCCATCCTCTCTGAGAGCTTCTACATTAGTTTTCTTGGCTGTCTATAGATTTTCATCATTCTTCTTAGAAACTACATCCAGTTGCTTTCAGCTTATCTTGGGCACTTTTGTTTATTGTCCATGCTTTGCTTCCATAAAGAAGGATTGGCCCAATATAACATCCCAGCACTTGAACTCACATATGCTTATATCACTCCAGTGCATAGAATGTTTCTTGGTTTTTGAAATGCTGATTTGACCTGTGCTATCCTGCTCTTGATCTCATTGGAACACCTGCCATATGATGTTAAAATAGTGCCAAGATACTTGACTTTATCCGCTTGATTTAATTTTGCATCATCAATATTAATACTGCATTTTGGTGGTGTGTATTTCTTTGAAACAACCATAACCTGTTTTCTTCTTGTTTAGACTGAAGCCTTTGTTTTCACTTTCTCATACTACCATGTTTAGGAGCAGCGTAGCACAGTGGTTAGCGCGCTGGCTTCGCATATGAGTGGTCCTGGGTTAATTCCCCAGTTGAGGCAGGAATGTTTTTCAGATAGCAACGGCTCTGGGGTCAACCCAACCTTAAATGGGTAACGGATTAATCCAGGAAGTAAAGACTGTGAGGGAGAGGAGATGGATACCGCCCTCATTTGCAGAGCCACTGAAATGTGAGATCGATAACATCTCACCACACCCCTATGGCATTAATAAATGCTATGGGTTACTTTACTTTTTTACTACCATGTTTAACAGGGCTTGAAGTTCTTGCTCGCTCCGTGCAATCAGAACTGTATCGTCAGTATATCTTAGATTATTCAGATTGTAACCTCCAAATGCTATTCCTGGCATGCTTTCTATGTTTCACATAATATCCTGTGCATAGAGGAAGAAAAGATCTGATGATATAACTCATTTTTATCTTACGCCGATTTCTATCTTTTTTAATTCTCCTACATTACTGTCAACCTTCACCGCAGCTGTTTGTTTTCATTGCATATTTCTCACTATCTTTAGATCTTTCCCATCAACATTGAGTTTTTCTAACATTTTATCATGCTTCAACTTGTCAAATGTTTTACTATAATCTATGAAGCACAAGTAGAGGTAATTTTTTTTTATTGCCCTATCCATCAAGTGCGTATTATAGATAAGGCATTCTGTGCCTTTTCCTTCCACAAGTCCACATTGCTTTTCTGCAATTTCTGGTTTTTATTTTCTTTTTATTCGTCTCATGATTATACAAAGTAGGGTCTTGTCATTATGCTGATTGTTTTGTCGAATACAAGTGGGAAACCACCGCTGTATCATGTTTCAAGACGACACAAACTGTATTCCAGATGCATTTAGTGAATTAGTAATTATTCAAAGTGTGTCTACAAGTTTTTTCCTAGCAATTGAGAGGGAAGGGCAATCAATAAGGAGGTGTTCGACTTTTATTGGGATGAGAACAGTGTCTACACTTGAGTAGTTGTTTTATTGGGATGAGAACAGTGTCTACACTTGAGTAGTTGTTTAGGGTTATAAAGTCGGATAATTTATATAAGAATAACTGTTCTCATGCCACAGAGGGTCTTTTTATTTTGATGTATCTATTTTTGCAAGTCTGTCTGCTGTTTCACTTACTGCTAGATCGTTACATCAGAGACAAGATACATATAGAGCTCTTGTTATATCTATGCATGATATCTTAATTTTCATTTAGTGGTCTGTGTAAGTATCATGAAGAAAAAAGACACATTTATGGATGGGCTGTCACTGTGGCACAAAAATAAGTCATCAACTGAACAATACAAGAAACAGAGTTGTGGAGAAGCCAGAACTCCTACTCCACTCGGCATGGTACTTGAATGATTAAATTACATTCATAAGGTAAATGGTAGACTCAATAAAAAATGTCACATTTCACAGACCTACCTATTCTTTCAATGATAAATCCAGCAGGTGCCTTTAGAATTCTCCGTCCCCATGCTGATCTTAAATTCTCCAGGTGTATATCTGCTCCCGTGACTAGAATGGTAGAAGGTTCCACAAATCCCTTATATTCTAAACTTGTGATGCTCTCTACTAAAGATGGATTCCAGTAACACGTTTTGTTTCTCATTTTAAAATCCCGTAACAATTCTTTACCATTATATCCTGAAGAAGCTCCGTGAGCTTCTGCAGACTGAATAACACTTCCTCCATCAGTAGTATCGACAATCGTTTCATTGTTATCAAAAGTCAGATTTGAAGAATTCCGTCGTGATTTAGCAATCAAAACAATTGCAATACACTTTGAAGTTACATTTTGCGAAAGATCAGGTTTATTCTCCCCTCGAATAAGTTTACTAGACATGCTTTGCGTAAACACAATCTGCAGTTAAAAATATAAACTAGACAACATAATGAAACATCCAAACACAGATTACGGCACGGCCCTCAAGTGAGAATCCTCTTACTAAACCAAACACAAACAACAATGTCCATTGAACAAGTCACATCTCCCGCTAGCCATGATCAGCGCCCTCTAGGAAGTACAGTGTTGCCAACCAGGGTTGCCAAATTTCAATTCACATATAGATCAAACAGTACTAGAAATATTGAACACTATTTTTCTTACATGAATGACATTCTTATATTAACTTCCAGCTCTAGTGCTTTTAGATGGTCGCCATTATGTAATTAGGGAATTAAAAACAGTAAATTTGTTGGTTTTTTTTACTTTTCTTTTCTTACTGGTTGGGATGATTACAGCTTCATGCCATGTCTAGAATTTTCCCAGTTCTCCATCATTGGTTGAAGATGGTAAAGGGCTTTTTTCCTGCTGAATGGCCTAGGTTCCTGTTCATAACATTGGTTATGTCATCCTTTCGTGGGAGCTTTTTGGTTTTTTATTTTTCCTATGTCACCATTTAGTTCTGAGATGGTAAATGGTGTCTTCAAACATGGCTCTGGATATTGATGTTTTAGTTTACTTTAAGTTAATTTTTTTTTTGGATACGTGTACGAGGTCGTGTTATTTTGCTTTCGTCCGTATACAAGTTAGCTAAAATGTTTGCTGCATTTTTTCCTGTATAGAATTTCCCCGCTTCTTTGATGGCAGTCTTGTAGTGTGAATTCTTTGGGTTTTTTTCAGTTATAATTATTGTAAGGTTCTTGTTATTATAGTTTTCTTGTGTCTTTTGTGTCTTTTAGGCTGCTGGTCTATTCGTGCCAGCTCTTTTGAATCTCTGTTTTTTTTGCACATTGAACGTGTATTTTATTTCATTGTGCTTCTTTGTGTTTGCTACTGTAGGGTTTTGTTACATTGTACCTGCGCCATTCAGCTCGTTATGCAATTTTTCTATGGTCTCACTCCTATAAGGTTTGTATTCTCATCGTTTGCACTTGGGATTGCCTTCTGGGCGGATTGAAGTACCACTTTATGTATTTGTAAGATGTTGTGGTTTATCTTCTTAGTGAGGATGCTATTCTGGCAGAACTGGTATGTTTGTTCACTGGAGAGGGTCCAGTTTGTTTTTTTGAAGTTCCAGCTTGAGGACATGATATAATGTCCTGTACTTCCTGTCTTGGAGTTTTGCAGGACGACTGGTACATTGTCACTTCCTCCCAGTTGATTTTCTGTTATTCTTGTAATGTGTCTATCTATGTCATCTGTTGAATCCACAAGATATATGGGTCAGAGTATACACAGATGGATCAGCACAGAATGCCGTGAGGAATGGAGGTGCAGGTGTATATATAGAATATCCACACAAGCCTAGAGATACAATCAGAACACCGACAGGAAAATTCTGCAATAATTATGATGCAGAAATCCAGGCAATTAGTGTGGCAGCTAAAAAACTGCTGAACTCCAACTCTGACCTACAGCCTGTGGTATTCCTGACAGATGCAAGGTCAGTGCTTCAAGCTCTCCAGTCTGAAAAACTAACAGACTTGAAAAAACTACTTAGCGAATTGTCTTACCAGTATAGGGTAACCATGCAGTGGATACCCTCTCACTGTGGAATACCAGGAAATGAAAAAGCAGACCAACTGGCTAAGGAAGGTGCTGCCGAAGACCAACCAGATATACCAATCACCTACCATCAGAAAAAACAGATGATCAAGTCAATAAGAAAGCCACAAACACCAACACAAGATGACTATCATATTATGAACAGACCAGAACAAGTTATAATTCTACGTCTCAGAACAGGACACAACCGACTCCGCAGTCACATGTATACAAAGTTCAAGATTGGCAACACAGCCATGTGTACATGTGGACAGGCAGCACAGAGTGCCAAACATATACTTCAAGAGTGTTCTGAGCATGAAACACTGAGGCGGACATATTGGCCAGAGGAAACAACACTGGAATCAAAACTCTATGGGACACTGTATGAACTACAAAACACAGTGAGTTTTATTAAGGAGACAGAATTACAGATATAGACATGTTTCAAGTGAACGAAAGAAGAAGAAGAAGAAGATCTGTTGAATCCTAAATAACGTAAACAGGTTACTGTGAATACCTAACTATCGATGTAAAACAATAATAAATAACAATAAAATATAGAACAGGGACAATTTTCAACGCATCGGTCCAGTAATGTCATCTGTTGCCATGACAAGATCTGGCGTGCTAGTTTTTTTTTTCCAGTTTCTGGAATAAAATGTTGGTGCATCATCTGGCTCGTTTATTAGTTTATTTTCCATCAGTCAATCTCCAATCTCTTTACCTCTTTGATCCATATCCTCATAGCCCCAGCTTGGTAAGTGGCCAATAACGTCACCCAATATTCGGTGTCTCGATTCCTCTATCTTTAGCTTACATAGTTCTATTTTTGTGGCAGGAGGACTGTAGCAGTTTATAATTGATGTTTCGCCCCCAGGCAGCAGCAATTCCACTGTTACATGTTTGAGTACTCCTCCGGATCTGTTTATGTCTACTGCAGGTATTGATGTTTTTACAATTGTCAATATTTCTCATTTGATTCTTTTGAATAGGTCTTAGCAGAAAGACTCATAACCTCGAATGAAGAATCTCTGCGTGTCCTTTAGGTGCGTCTCTTGTATGCAGATTATGTCGATCTGCATGTCCTTTAGGTGAGTCTCTTGTGATTGCAGATTATGTCGATCTGGTTTTCCCTCAGGAATTCATGTAGTTCATCCTTTGTGTTTCGCACAGCTTCCTCATTCCACTGAGAAACTCTAAGGCATTTTATTTGGTCAGTAGAACTACTCTGCTTTCCTCTGATCTCTTTGTTAATCGGTTGGTGCTTACCCTATGGACAAATAGATTGTGCGTCAGCATTAACAAAGATAAGTGCAGCACTACACTCTTTAGTCTCTCATCAAAACAAAAATATCATACCAGTTATCAAGATAGATGAAGAACCGGTCGCTTGGGTGGTCCTTTCCGGTTTTAACTGATAGGAGCGACGTCGTGATGACAGGGTTAATTGTCGCATTACCATATTTCTGTAATAGCATGTGTCCTAATTTATCCCAGTATCTGCGCCATCGTTGGCTAGCACACTCCGTCTTCGGCAGACTGGATTGTGTTTTCTGTCTGGGATGTCTCCCATAGTCTTTACATCTCCCGATGACACCTGCACGGCAGTAGTTGTTTGTATTTAGAGTGTTCTCTCTTAGGAAAGCTATCTTACCAGACTTATTAGCCTTCTTCGTCTTCCTTCGTTCAGTTGAAACATGTCTATATCTGTAATTCTGTCTCCTGAATAAAACTCAGTATTTTGTAGTTCGTACAGTGGCCCATAGAGCCTTGATTCCAGTGTTGTTTCCTGTGGTCAATATGTCTACCTCAGCGTTTCATACTCTGAACACTCTTGAAATATATGTTTGGCACTCAATGCTGCCTGTCCACTTGTCCACCAGAAGGTTTCACTTTCAAGGTATCACTGCATCCTGGGGTGCAAAGGGAACGCATTGCTCTAGGCGGGCACAGGGTTAGCAGATAACCAAGATCCCGAATGTACCTCCACGCGGCGCACCCTGGAAACAGAAATACAGCAGCTCGAGCTGATTCTGGCCAAATCATTTGGGGATCGTGTCCGAGAATGTGGAGGTAGCAGATGGAAAGAGATTTGACTGCACAAGAGACAGACAATATCTCCGACACCACCAGCATCACCACATATAGCGACACTGTCGACATACAGTGAAGCTAGTCAGTCCAGTCCGAACATTGGAGGGGCGGCCAATGTACAATGCACGTAAAGGTAGATGTATGGCGAGAGACAAATAGATTTCATACCGAGTACAATGAAACAATGAAAGGGCAGAACAACGCTAGAGGGCAGCGCGAACTGCAAATAGAAAGTGAAAAGTCCCTAGGAAAGGGGAACTCCAAGCTCCGTCAGCTCGAGACGAGCTTCTAGTTACCTGTGTTCCTTACAGGCAGAAACCCAGACCCATCCATTGGCGTTTGGTAAAGCAAGAAGACCTAACCCAACTCTTATGTCGAGCCTTCCTAAACCGGAAATATGCTCGCGAAGAGAAAGGGTTCTGTACCCGATGGGCTTAGGCAAGAAAGGGACAACGATGGTAGTCCTGGCCCAACTCTACTGTCAAGGTTTCCTATAACGGATGTACACTTGCAGAGAGAAAGGGTTCCGTACTCGATGGGCTCAGGCACAAAAGGGACAACGATTTAGCCCTGGCCCAACTCTACTGTCAGGTTTTCCTACACCGGAAATACAATTGAAGAGAGAAAGGGTTCAGTACCTGATGGGCTCAGGCGCTATTGGGACACGGACGCTCAGCTCGAGAACGCCTTGCTCTCAAACGCGTGGTGTGAGACTCGAACTTGGACAAGGGGTACACGATGTCGGTGAACGACACCTCGGCTAAGAGGGCGAAAGAGCCAGGGTCCAACTCCTCTGTTGAGTTCTTCCCCTTAAGGAACCAGGCTCACGGATGAGAAACGGTTCAGTACCCAATGGGCACAGGCACAGCACGTCCAATTACACGAGGCAAGTTCATAGACAGTGGAACACCTCGTTCGAGTCAGACGAGAGCAAAAATCGTCTTGGCAAAGAGTCGCCACTACACGTGCCTGGAGACAGATATAGAGGCTGTCACAGGCTAAGGGTAGCCCACTCGAATTGTCAAGGCATGCCGAAATCGGATGTGCTAGGCCTACAAGGCGCATAACGGTGGCACAACGTAATCACGCTCCCGGCGGAAATCGCACGGATATCCGTGATGGTTACAATGGAGCGAACGCAAAACAAACAAACAAACAAACTGCATCCTAAGATTGATAATGCATTCCATTGTTTTGCATAAACAGCTAGTGAGACTGATAGGCCTGTAGTTGGAGACTGTGTTGCCATCTTTTCCTGATTTGAGGAGTGGTATCACTATTGCTTACCTCCATGCCTGGGAACATTACCTGTGGTCTAGCTTGTATTGAAGATCTGCAGTATCTTTGCTCTTACTGCAGTTTCCATGCTTTTAAACATTTCATTGGACACTCCATCAGCTCCTGGTGACTTTTTCATTTTCAATTTGAATATTGCAAGCTCCAGTTCTTTCATTGTAATTGGTGCCTCTATGACTTCAGGTATAGGTTCGTCTTATCCAATGTTTTGCTGGTTCTCTCAAACCTGTTGTTTGTCTGGGCCAACTTTGATGTTGTTGTCTTCTGCAAAGTAATCAGCTGCATGTTTACCTGTGTCGATGTTTATATCTTTATAAAGTGTGATCCTTGACTTATGAGCATATCTATCCATAGTGCTCCCCTCAACCCTACCCAACCCCCAAGGCCCCTCCATTGAAATGTTCCTGGTGTCGTGTCAGTGACTCCACTCCAGCAACCTAAGTTTATAGCGGCTCATACTCACTTGATGCTGCCAGTCACTGTACACATGAGGCACTTCAGTGTGGATATCAGCTCGCCGCCTAATATCCTGCCCCGTCCTCGCAGTCATCAACACCGGTTTGATCGGCTGCTGCTTATTTGCTCAGAGTCTAATGTAGGGGTCGGTAGCGCCCACCCCTCGAGTATTGGATTGGAGATTATGACACACTGCTTGCAGGGGCACAGGAATTGAGAAGTCAATAAGGGGACTTAATGCTTGTTAAATATTGAAACATGTTATTCAAGGAGTTGTCTTCTTTAATAATGCTTAGGGTGAATGGATCCTTTTATGTTGATGACATCTGTGACAGAAGATTTCAATGACCATAGCCATAGTGGTTCTCGTTACATGCCGGTCACATCCATTCGGTCTTGTACATCGGGTGATAGGAGTCACTTCATGATTTGAGAACCTCCTCACCTATACAATGAGGTCACTTGAACCAACGAAATTAACGTCAAACATACTTTCTATGATTCTCTGGAAACCAAAAAACAAATCAAAAATTCAAAATTCATACTAAGATTGTGTTATCAATGTCAGACATGTACACTAACTAAACAACAAGAGAGAAAGCTTACTACATGTGAAATGAAATGTCTAAGAAAAGCAGCAAACAGGTCAAAAAGAGATAGTGTAAGGAATTAAGATATTACAAGAACTGTTGTAACAGCCATCATCATCATCTTCAGGTAGCGCATCCTGAACATGATATAGATTCATCACAGCCTTTCGAAACTTCTGTCGATCATGAGCCGGTCTGTCTGCTTCTGTTATTGTCATGTTCAGGTGGTCTTTGTTATCTTGTTCGAATACCTGTGGTAGATATATTGAAAAACAGAGACTAAAATGGTTCGGTCACTTAATGAGAATGAACCCTTATTCGCCAGCTGCAAGGGCACACAACGTGAAAATGGGAACAGCAAGATACAGAGGAAGATAAACAAATAAGGTGGATTGGAGGACACAGAAATTCTGAGACGTCACAATATTATTGCATGTCAAGCGACCAAAAATACCATGGCCCGAAAACCAATCGTCACTCAATCCTGCGACACCTTACAGCAAAAACAGAGAAAATGCAATAGATAGATAGATATATTCCTTTACTACACATCTTTCGTTTCTTTTATTCGGCTCATACCCTCCCCCCCCCCCCCCCCAGATTTTAGAACACATGACTCCATTTTAGATTACATTGCTAAATGACATTCATAATTTACATAACTTCTCAAGTTGTCGTCACAATCTGAGACAAAATATTTGTATTGTTAATATACAACAAATTCAAGTAGGAAGGCTTTTGGGTCCTTGTAGTACGACCATATATATTCTATGTTTGTGTTACTGAGTAAGTATACTTCAATACTTGTACGGGATGTTCGCTGTTGTAATAGTCCTTGTCTAGATTGGTCTGTTCTGAGTGACTTGAGTACATAGGTTGAATGTGTTGAAGAGATCACATTTATTTTGGGAGGGAGGATGTGGTTGGTCATGTACGGAAAACCTGTCTATTTGAGTTGCAAGGCATTCGGTGCCGCTAGACCTGGAAACTACATGGAACCATAGATTCGGACCTGGTTCAATTCCCGTCAGCTGTAAGTATTGTTAATATACACATTGTAATACTTTTGTTTTCAATTTTGCATGTTCTTTCTGCGCCCTTTTCTACTTTCTCGTCGTGTAATCAATTTCCGTGCTTTTCACCTGCGCTACTATTTATTGTTTCCCACACCTATATATTGTATAACAATACTGTTGCATGCCGAAGGATTTTGTGGTTTGATTCTGCATTTGTTTGTTCCTTTCATGATAAAGACGTATTTGGTCCAAACGTCGATCATGTGTATTGTTCAACTTGTGGATCCTCTTTTTATGCCTCCTTTTTTAATTCCTCTGTTAGGCGCTATTTGACGATTGGTCGCGACCAGTACTAGTCTGTTAGGTGCTATTTGACGATTGGTCGCGACCAGTACTAGTCTGGACGATGATGTGGTTATCCACATAGAATTCTTATACTGACCACTATCGGGTATAGCTGGACCTTTATTCAGTTAGAAAATGTCGCGAAATGCCGTTTTTCTCATGCGCTGCAGCACACCTAATTAATTCTGTCTGCTTATAATTGATTAGTTCGTTCGGGTTGATATTTTATTGTAGTTGTTTGTTAGGAACACGGGGATGGGCGATGAATGGCTACTTCAACAAGAAGGATTATGTCTTACAGTGGAATAAATGTTTATAGTGGACGACAGAAATTTTGTTTATTATAACGTTTATCGCGCCCGTGTGTTGTCGGGGCGTGAGAAGAGCAAAGAATAGCAACACTGTTTACCTTCCATGCATGTCGTAAGAGGTGACTAAGGAGGTTATGTGATGGAGTTGACTGTCCCATCCCATATAGTGTCAGTGACCCACAACCATGCTGAAGTCGGATGTATCAGTCTGAAAGGTGCAGATATCGAACCACTGCTGTAAACCGTGACACAACGCATTCCGTTCTCCGGACTACATCCTGATAATCTGCAGGTGTTTGAGAATGAACGCAGAAAAAGAAGAACGTCTGTCTGCCATTGTTCTGTAGGGAAATTCATGAGATTTTTTTATCTTGTCACTGATATCGAATTGAGGGTACATGGTCAGGAGAGTTCTGACACTGTATCGAGTTGTTGGGTACATGGTCAGGAGAGTTCTGACACTGTATCGAGTTGAAGGTATCCACGGTCAGGAGAGTTCTGACACTGTATCGAGTTGTTGGGTACACGGTCAGGAGAGTTCTGACACTGTATCGAGTTGAAGGGATCCACGGTCAGGAGAGTTCTGACACTGTATCGAGTTGAAGGGATCCACGGTCAGGAGAGTTCTGACACTGTATCGAGTTGTTGGGTACACGGTCAGGAGAGTTCTGACACTGTATCGAGTTGAAGGGATCCACGGTCAGGAGAGTTCTGACACTGTATCGAGTTGTTGGGTACACGGTCAGGAGAGTTCTGACACTGTATCGAGTTGTTGGGTATACGGTCAGGAGAGTTCTGACACTGTATCGAGTTGTTGGGTACACGGTCAGGAGAGTTCTGACACTGTATCGAGTTGTTGGGTACACGGTCAGGAGAGTTCTGACACTGTATCGAGTTGTTGGGTACACGGTCAGGAGAGTTCTGACACTGTATCGAGTTGTTGGGTACACGGTCAGGAGAGTTCTGACACTGTATCGAGTATAGTAATGAACCGAGCTGATGGACTCAACTCTTTACGAGAAAGCTTTGACAAAGGATATTTGTGAGGGTGATGGCTTTCATTCTATGTCCTTAATAAAGGAGGTGATCATGAAATGTATATCGCTATAAATAAACGTCTCAATGTAAGCGTATGAGAAATATTGTTGATCATTTAGAGAACTACAACTGTCAGTCGTCATGTATTTGTAGGGTGGGGGGGGGGTGTGGAATTACATATCAGTATGTCTTGCGTGCGAAGTTGATGAGACATCGAACTATATAGCTAATCAATCAATTAATCACCAACCAATCAATCTAATAACGGACTGACTAACTAACTGTCAAACGCACTGAATGACTGACTCACTGAGTTACTGAAGCATTAACTCACTAATTAAGTGACTGGCAAATTAGCTCACTAGCTGACTGACTAACTAGTTGATTGGCTAACTGAATGACTGACTAAAAACTTAACTGACTTATTGACTAATAAATTGACTGTATAACTGGTTGATTGACTGACTACCTAATTAAATAACAATAGTCAATAAAATAGCTAACTGATTGACTGGCTGACAAACTAATTAACCAATCAACCAACTAACCAACCGACCGACCAACCAACACCAACCAACCAACTAACCAACAATCCAACAAACAAACCAATAAATCAATTAACAAACAAATCAACCAACCGCCAACCCACTAACCAACCAACCAACCGACAAACGAACCAATAAATCAACTAACTAACCAACCAACCAATCAACCAACCAACCAGCCAACCAACCAACTAACCAACCAACCGATTAACCAACCAACCAAAGAACCAGCTAACTAACTAACTAACTAACTAACTAACTAACTAACTAACTAACTAACTAACTAACTAACTAACTAACTAACTAACTAACTAACTAACTAACTAACTAACTAACTAACTAACTAACTAACTAACTAACTAACTAACTAACTAACTAACTAACTAACTAACTAACTAACTAACTAACTAACTAACTAACTAACTGACTAACTAACTAACTGACTGACTGACTGACTGACTGACTGACTGACTAGCTAACTAAATTAAACTACTAATTGACTAACTAACTAACCAACTAACTAATTATTAACTAACTGTGTGCCATTTTCTTGTGTACACCCTTGTACAATCATTACTGTAGCACGTTTCACTAGCTGTGCACAACTTCAAAATCATGTAAATATACAACACATATAAGTGAAAAAATTTGTGTGTGAATTTGAAATGGTATAAACCCTATGAATAACATTTTCCATTATAATTCATTCTCATTAGTTTCAATTTTTGTCTATTTACGATATATATGAAAAGTCTACTTATAAGCAAACATATCACATACATTTTCAAACATGTTTGCAGTCAATTGTAAGAGATTTCATTTACACATTATTGGTTTATCATACAAATGACATGATTTAAGCGTGAAATTGCACTATTTTGTACTATTGAACACAAGGCAGACGGTGCTTACTATTGTATCCGGGTTAATGTCTGATGTAATAAACTTTTATTTTTCGAGACACAATAATTAGTATGCCGACAAAGATCAAAGGATTTCATTCATTTACAAAAACTGGACATAGTCCACAAATATAAAATATATATTTATTTGGTCTTACCAAATATAACATGATATGCAAAAATGACATCAATACGCTTTACAGTTAATCAGATAATTACTTTTGTTTGAGGGCAAAGTTAGTTAAACCTGCTGTAGTACTTTTATACCTGTTTCATATTTTGACGTGAATATCACTGATAGTTATGTCCTCCATATCTACGAAGGCGAATTGAAAAGTTTTACCTCATAGGAGATATTAAAATAAAAATTAATATTCAAGATACACATATGAGCTTTATAATTTATAAAAGTTTGGAATGTCCTTATATATTTGGTGTCATTATTTTTCATTTTAGTTCCCATTCCGGTCCACGCACAAACGCCAACGTCGGACTAGTTGTTGCATCCCGTCGGGGAAGAAATCATACGTTTTCTCCCGAAACCAAGTACTCACGCCTGCTTGAACATCTTCGTGAGAAGCGTAACGGTGTCCCTTGAGGTATTCCTTCAGTTTTGAGAAGAGGAAATAGTCACTAGGTGCCAAATCGGGGCTGTACGACGAGTGTGGTAAAATGTCATCAAACTTGAGGCGTTGCAATGCAGCCACTGTTTGTCGGTTTGCGTATTGGCGAGCATTGTCGTGCTGAAGAATTGCGGATTTGCTACCCGAACAAAGAGCGGTCGTGCTCGGGGTTTCATCAAGATTGTTAGAAAGAGATTGGAGTTGGCGTAAAAAATTTCACGTGGACTACGCCCTCGCAGTCCCAAAAGATGGTTATCAACACTTTTCCCGCCGAAGCGACAACCTGGAACTTTTTTTGTGACGATGAGTTCTTATGTCTGTACTCCATGGACTGACGCTTGTTTTCGGGGTCATAATGATGTGCCAATGACTCGTCGCCAGTGACAATTCTGCGGATAAAGGCATCACCTTCATGTTCATATCGCGTCAGAAGTTCCTGGCTCGCCTGCTGTCGCCGATATTTCATTTCCGGTGTCAGCATTCGAGGGATCCATCTCGCACACACTTTTCTATAACCAAGCAAGGCATGGATAATGTGATGGAATAGCTCAGTCGAAATTCTAAGCATTGTGGCGATATCTTTCTGTTTGACATAGCGATTGGCACGAATCAGTTCGTCCACGCGAGCTTGGTGCTGTGCATCCACGGCTGTGATCGGACGTCCACTGAGCGCCTGGTCCTGCAGGCGCGACTTCGCTAGATTGACGTCTTTTACAGTCCTGACAGTACTTACATCCACACAGGCATCACCACATACCGCAGTCATTCTTCGATGCATGTCGATGGGCGCAAAACCTTCCATCACCAGGTATCCAATCACAGCACATTGCTTCAACCGTATTTCCATACATGTCGTCATTTTATGTCTGCTGTAGGCATGCGTCACGTTCAATGCGCATGACATTACATGTCTCGGTGGTCACTTCCTTAGAGATTATTTTCACATAGAAGTCATGTGGCTCGGAGCGTTCATGTCAAAGTTAAGGCTTTGTAGGCAAACTTTTTCAATTGGCATCTATAAGTTAGTCGCGTCACCGTGTCATATTATTTACGTCATTATGCCATGTTATTGACGTGCGTTTGTCATGTTATTCACAACATTATGACATGGGTTATTGACATCAGAATGTCATGTTTATTATGTCATTATGTCATGTTCTTGACGTGGTTTTGTCATGTTATTAATGTCATTATGTTGTGAGTTATTGACATCAGAATGTCATGTTAATTACATCATTATGTCATGTTATTGACGTGCGGTTGTAATGTTATTCACAACATTATGCCATGGGTTATTGACGTCAGAAATTCATGTTAATTATGTCATTATGTCATGTTATTGACGTGAGTTTGTCATGTTATTGACAACATTATTTCTGATTCTTAAGTTACTGCGTATAAGATTATAAAAAGTTAGAATACGTTTAAGTTATTCACTTCTTCTAGTGTTTGTCCCATTTACCAAGTTATTAATATAGATCTTTCTACCGCCAATGTACATCAAAATCTTGCGTTTAGATGTTAATTGCCATACCAAAGTTTTTCTTTCATGTCTAGATCATGAGCTTCTTTCCCGTTTCCAGGTATATGTCATCTGCAAATTAAAAAAAATGCAGAAAGGGTCATCCAAGAATTAAAAATTTCTTTTGTTTATGGTTCTGCTGTGTCTCATGCATCGTAATCCTACAAGAGTATATTGAATAACAAAAGTAATTATAAAATAGAAATCACACTGGTGATAATATAACAAAAGTAATTATAAAACAGAAATCACACATGAAATATATAGATGAAACTGACCACCAAAAAAAAAAAAATAACCAAGTGACAGTCAACATATGTCAACATCTCCACGCCATTAATTACCTACTCCTGTTGTTACACATGTCAATGACGCTGATCCTCGTGGTGCCCGTGACATTCAGGTCAACACAATCTTGCACCACTGAAGATAGAACTAGGGGAACCCTAGAAAACCGCTATATATTGCAGTTTGGTACCCTTAAGCATGTGGTCCCAATACCGATCATTCATTTATTTAGATTTGGGTGGTGGGGGTCTTTGTTGTGTTGTCGTTCATGTTGTTTTGAGGCATAGTTGTGTACATTCGTTCTCATTCCCCATGTTTGTTTAGAAAAAAACTGAGTGTCTCTGTGACAACACGTGTGTATACGTACGTTATCGTTACCTTGGAAGTCTCTGCTGTTAAATGTCTGCTGTCTAATGATTTTGCGATAGTGCCTTATTTAAAACTATTTTTTACTGTCTTGTATTTTCTTGAAAAAGACCTTAAGATTGAAACGTTGAAACTGTCTTGTATACTGTTATATAGATTTTGTCATACCCGTACCCAATAGTCTTATAGTCTGTTCGTTCATTGTAAATCAGATCGATCTTGTGTTTGAGGTCAGTACTATGTGACAACGTGCATCCATGTCAAACTCCTTCATTTGTTTGGAAATATTCTACAATGTCGCTTGTAATTAGAACAACATTAGTTGCTACTTTGTATAGTGCTTCGATAATTTCGATTATATCTATATCACAAATACGCATGCGATTGTGTCTGTGGGTCTCACCAATGTGGGTCTCACGATGCTGTGGGCCTCACGATTGCATCTGTGGGTCTCACCAATGGCCCACTAGACAAACCACCCATGCAAGAGAAAAACTTAGTAGATGACATGCCGTTATATTGAAGCTCTCATATGGAAGCTATGCAGCATGTCATCTATACAACTATAGACCCCTCTCTATGTAGAAGGCTCCTTCAATAAACATTGTACTAAGCCAAAAGCTAAAGTCTCCTGGGTATGAAAGAAAGCTAGGAAAAACCACCTCACTGCACATAGGAAGTAAGAGCTAATTGCTCGCAATTCATGGGGTTCTCAAGAAAACTAACAGTCACAAATATTAAAGTTGATCTTACTTTACATAAACCTTCTTGCCGCCCTTAATTAAAAGTCCGTTATTTATATATTCATGACAGACGGCAATGCAGACGCCAAGAGAAGATTGGGAGACATTGCTACTTCTAGGGATCGCGCGTGCTGAAGTAACCGCGGGAATTGATCGACTACTTGGTAACGTCGCATGAAGCGTTCAGTTCTCATACGTCAGGGTCAGATAAACATCCACTTGTAGTAATTTCCAACCAAGAATTTGCAAGTATTCTATTATGCTTGATTGTAATTTAAATCGAAAGTGTAGGTCTATTGAGTGATAGTGAAAAATTGCCAAGCACGGATTTTCAACTATAAATGTTAAATTATATTTAGACCGAATGACATCAGTTTTCCGATGTACGGTATTCAAGATAAACATTTCACATTGCAGAACTCGCAAGAACCGGAGGGAAGTTCGCATGAAAATAATATAAATATTCACGTTGAAAGTTTCTGTGATTGTTTCAGTCGTGTATCTGTGTAGTTCTTCCGACCAGCATTTTCAAGGCTATTGGTTATTACAGGCAACACGGAAACTATCTTGGGTATAGACTGACCAATGAAAGTACACTATCTCATTCATTGCATTGTTAAAAAAGTGTTAGAAAAGTATTGTGGGTACTCAGTTGAGTTACGTTTATTTTACAGTTGAAATCAGCGAATGATTATATATTACAAAAATCATTAAATGTTATATTTCTCTCGGTGAACCAGCGTAAGTACTTTACTCCAAAATTGATTTCTGTCATTCAAAATTAGATCATTCTTCTTATCAATGTTGATTATTGTCATCCATAATTAGATTATTTATCTGATCAATGTTGATTATTGTCATCCATAATTAGATTATTTATCTGAACAATGTTGATTATTGTCATCCAACATTAGGTCATTCATCTGATCAATGTTGATTATTGTCATCCAACATTAGGTCATTCATCTTATCAATGTTGATTATTGTCATCCAACATTAGGTCATTCATCTTATCAATGTTGATTATTGTCATCCAACATTAGGTCATTCATCTTATCAATGTTGATTATTGTCATCCAACATTAGGTCATTCATCTTATCAATGTTGATTATTGCCATCCAACATTAGGTCATCATCTTATCAATGTTGATTATTGTCATTCAACATTAAGTCATTAATCTTATCAATGTTGATTATTGTCATCAACACTAAGTCATTCATATTATCACTGTTGATTATTGTCATCCATAATTAGATTATTTATCTTATCAATGCTGATTATTGTTATGAAACATTAAATCAACATTGTTTTCTGCTCTGAACTTTCTAGCTAAAACTATCGCGATGTTAATTTCACCTTCTGCACAAGCTGCTCCTTCGTATGATTTATTGCAGAGTGCCATGTTGATATAATTGCTGCTGCATCTTTCCATGCATCATGGATTATGTTAAAGGCTTTCAGTGAGATCTTTAGTGAATCTTTGTAGCGCATATTTTACCTAGCGACTCATTGTAGCGGTTCTTCTAAGAAGTGACTCCTTGTAGCACTTCTTTTAACCAGTTAGTCATTCTATCCATATTTTAACCAGTGACTCCTTGTATGCATCTTTTAACCAGTGAGTCATGTAGCGACTCTTTTAACCAGTGACTCCATGTATCATAGCATTTTACTAGTGAATATATTAGCGCTTCTTTTAACCAGTGACTCCTCTAGCGCTTCTTTTTACAAGTTAGTCATTGTATCGTTTCTTATCTTTGTATCGCTTCTTTTAAGCACATTGAGTTACGCATGTGGTTGCGTCTGTGGATCTCACCAATGTCCCACTAGACAAACCACCCATGCAACAGAAAACCTTAGTGGATGGCATGCCGTTATATTGAGGTTATCTTCTTAGAGAAGCTTCATGGCACGTCATTTATACAATTATGCTTTTATTTTGTTGTTGAAATGTGTTTCATGTTTACCTGAATATATATGTATGCACACTCTGTGGTTGGGAGAGAGCCAGAGATGTACTGTGCAGCACTGGGGAGAAGGAAACTGACAGCACTGTTTTTTCCTATGCCTTAGACCCATCATAGAGGCACAGTGACTCAGGACGTGACAATCCTTTTGATTTGAACATTTGGCTGCATGCCTAGAGCAATAGAGAAGCTCGGCATAACCAGTAGTCAATTGGTGGCGGGAAATGAGCACAGTGAACCATATATTGGTTACAGTGGCTAGGAGCAGTGCATAGATTGAAACCTACCTTCCTGGAGGTGTGATAGTTATTCTCTGGCTCTGTCCCGGGGTGGGCCGAAAATCCACAGACTTCCCAGCAATATAATGCCATTTAATGGCACTAGGTCAAAGGGCATGAGCCCATGGACCGCTGGATCAGCAACCAACCAAGCACATTGAGAACCGATGCTCTTCTGCATCTGAACATAGAGCGTACATACGTACATTCATACATACGTACGTGAGTCTGTAGACAGGAAGTCAGTCATACACTGAAACAGACATGCATGACACACACACACATATACGAAAACAATGTTAGATTTATCTGTGCATCTGTATACAATATCTGTCTATTGTCATTTTCCACTTGTGCCGAGTCGTGAGAGTGGAGCGGGGAGAAGAATTGGAGATGTCTTTCTTTAGCCGTTTGGATTCACATTAGAAGTGGTCAGTCCGTGTCTCTTGAAGGTTTTTCTGTGATTGTCTCCATCAGTCTAGTTCTTGATCTTCTTCTTTGAATGTCTCCATCAATCTAGTTCTTCATCTTCCTCGTGCCTTGTAGCCCGATATTCTCTTATTGCACGAAGGGCTGGTTACGTTAGCTCCATTCTCATGATGTGACCAAATCATCTGGCTTGCTGTCTCTCGGTGTAGTCTTGGATTGCTGTCTCTCTGTGTAGTCTTGGCTTGCTGTCTCTCGGTGTAGTCTTGGCTTGAGATTGTCTTTATTTCTTTCCTGAGATCTTCATTTCTCCGTCGGTCTATTTTGGTGACATTTCTAACTTTCCCCAAACATCTTATTTCACACACCGTCCTCTCTTTCGCTAGTGTCTTTATCAAGGGTCATGTTTAATATTTCTGTATATAAACAATATTCCTTCCTTTATGTTTGAACAATATTATTTCCTCTATGTTTGAACAATATTCCTTCCTTTACGTTTGAACAATATTCCTTCCTTTATGGTTGAACAATATTATTTTCTTTACGTTTGAACAATATTCCTTCCTTTATGGTTGAACAATATTATTTCCTTTATGGTTGAACAATATTCCTTCCTTTATGTTTGAACAATATTCCTTCCTTTATGTTTGAACAATATTCCTTTCTTTATGTTTGAACAATAGTCCTTCCTTTATGTTTGAACAATATTCATTCCTTTATGTTTGAGCCATATTCCTTCCTTTATGGTTGAACAATATTCCATCTTTTATGGTTAAACAAGATAAAATGTTTCATTTCCAGTCTGCTCATTAAAATGTCAGTTTTAACTGAGATTACTTGTCATTGTCACGTGATTGATCGTGACGTCACAGCCGGAAAGCTAATCCCTGACCAGATTTTTGTATATTGATCTGCTGACTTGCTAACTGGCATAGAATCAGACTAAGATGGCGTCTCCAATGAGCTGTCCTTGTGTCCTCTAGGATCGGTTTACCTGCTATTCTTAAGTGCCCTTCCGCTACATGACACGTTCATAAAAAGACGTAAACGGCTAAAAACTTGATTTTATGTAAAACTGGCTTTTGACAATCTGTTGACAGTCGACATGTTTGTGTTGCGGCGCGCAAACGTGTGAGAATATCGATTGAGGAAAAAGTGAAAAAAAAACCAATGACAGATTTAGGGAAAAGCAATCAGTAAATGGAGAAATAACGAGAGAGAGAGAGAGAGAGAGGGAAATGAGAGAGATAGAGAAAAGATGAAAACGATAAAGAAACAAACGTCAACCATTAATTACGGACACTGTGTTAATACCCATTTTGTGTTTACATTGACCGCGACAATATCAGAGTCAAAAATTCTACACTTGTGTTGGTCACCTACCAGATTGTAGATTTTGGTTATTGATTTGTCTGATGGAAACACTATATATGCGTTTTTATTAGTATTCGCTGTCTTTCGAAGTGTTCATATTTATGAATTATTGGACCGAGTTATCTAACGAAATATCGTTATCAATATATGTGTGTGCGTATAATGGTCTACTTGTTGCAGTTTCTCTCCAAGAATGTGATGGATGGACATATAGAAGTAATTGTTTTATAGGAAGGATAATTTTGATATCAATACACAAATTATGATTTAGGAAATGAATATTTTTTTATGTTAATACACAAATGGTGTTTGCAAATTAACTAAGTGATAGGGCCCTATTCTAATTTTACTGCCTAAACCGACCATCCGCCATGTTTGTTCAATTCCTTAAGACTACAATCTTCCAGGGCAGCCTAATTTAATCGATGTGTCATTGAATTCATGTTGCAGCACGTCTGTTCTCATTACTGTAGATATTATTTCATCGATCGAAAGCTGATGGAACGAAGAAATTGACCAGTGGTGGACTGAGGATGACCAGTGGTTGGATGAGGCGGTTGTGGTTAAGCTTGTCAAATATATCACGTATAGCGATCTATTTCTTTATGAATGTTAATGACTACTTGTAGAGTGTTCCAATACTTGTAGAGTGTTCCAATACTTGTAGAGTGTTCCAATACTTGTAGAGTGTTCCAATACTTGTAGAGTGTTCCAATACTTGTAAAGTGTTCCAATACTTGTAGAGTGTTCCAATACATGTAGAGTTCCAATACTTGCAGTGTTCCAATACTTGTAGAGTGTTCCAATACTTGTAGAGTGTTCCAATACTTGTAGAGTTACAATACTTGTAGAGTGTTCCAATACTTGTAGAGTTCCAATACTTGCAGTGTTCCAATTCTTGTAGTGTTCCAATACTTGTAGTGTTCCAATACTTGTAGTGTTCCAATCCGTGTAGTGTTCTAATACTTGCAGTGTTCCAATACTTCTAGAGTGTTCCAATACTTGTAGAGTGTTCCAATACTTGTAGAGTGTTCCAATACTTGTAGAGTGTTCCAATACTTGTAGAGTGTTCCAATACTTGTAGAGTATTCCAATACGTGTAGAGTTCCAATAATTGCAGTGTTCCAATACTTGCAGTGTTCCAATACTTGTAGTGTTCCAATACTTGCAGTGTTCCAATACTTGTAGAGTGTTCCAATACTTATTAGAATGTTCCAATACTTGTAGAGTGTTCCAATACTTATACAGTGCTCCAATGCTTGTACAGTGTTCAAATACATGGACAATAATAATTTTTTACTAATAAAAAAATTGTATATGATAGAGGCAAGTAAATAACGGGGAAAAGGGGTTTAGGTATCAATAAAAAACCCCGCTGCATTTTCGGAATTTTATAACTTGACATGTAGTACCAGAATGACTATCTAATTATGAGCAGAACACAAGTTGTCACTCTGCGCCTCAGAACAAAATAGAACTGACTCTGCAGCCACATGTATACAAATTTCAAGATTGGCAACACTGCCATGTCTACATGCACCTCAGACAGCAGAACATATTATTCAGGAATACCAGGAATATGAAAGGCTGAATTAAATACACTGTCCCAGGGAACAACAGCGAGGAAAATCCCACAGAGCTCTGTACGAGATCCAAAAACACAGTCAAGTTTGTAGAAGAAACAAAACTTCAGATATAAGCATGTTCCAAGCTAACAAAACACAGTCACACGAACGCAGAAGAAGAAGAAGAAGAAGAAACGACAGTCAAGTTTAGAGAAGAAACAAAACTTCAGATATAATCACATTTCTAGCGAACTACAGAAGATGAAACAGTAAGAAAACAAAGAAACGAGCAGCCCCCCCCCCCCTTTCTGCTTTTTTTTTTCCAATAGTTAAAAAAAATCCAACAACATTTGAAGTCATTTAAGAACGTGATGATGAACAATTGTTGAGTAGCACCCCCCCCCTAGCAATGATGAAAAATTGTTGAGTAGCACCCCCCTAGCGATGATGAACAATTGTTGAGTAGCACCTACTATCGATGATGAACAATTGTTGAGTAGCACCCTCCTAGCGATGATGAACAATTGTTGAGTAGCACTCTCCTAGCGATGATGAACAATTGTTGAGTAGCACCCCCTTAGCGATGATGAACAATTGTTGAGTAGCACTCTCCTAGCGATGATGAACAATTGTTGAGTAGCACTCTCCTAGCGATGATGAACAATTGTTGAGTAGCACCCCCTTAGCGATGATGAACAATTGTTGAGTAGCACCCCCCTAGCGATGATGAACAGTTGTTGAGTAGCACCCCCCTAGCGATGATGAACAATTGTTGAGTAGCACCCCCTTAGCGATGATGAACAATTGTTGAGTAGCACTCTCCTAGCGATGACGAACATTTGTTGCGTAGCACCCTCCTAGCATTTTCTTATCTACTGCGCCCCGTGGTAAAGTTTTCCAATAATTGGAAAATAAAAATATATAGACAGCATTTGTAGATTGTATCTGACACACACCAGAGTTGATTGTACTATAATATTTGTAGATTGTATCTGACACACACCAGAGTTGATTGTACTATAATATTTGTAGATTGTATCTGACACACACCAGAGTTGATTGGATACAATTGTAACATACATCCATAAATACTGTAAAACCCTACTGATTGTGATTATCATCGGAAATACGGTAAAACACTACAAATTGTGATTGTTAACGGAAATAAATTACTATAATTAGATAAAACACGATGTTCTTATTGTGAAATGTATTCAGAATGACAAGTTGTGATGTTTTTTCCCGATGTAATTAAGATACGATGCCGTATCGATTTATGCAGTTGCCCGGCTCATAATGTCCAATAAAATATCACCAGATACAAAAGTTGAAACTGCATTATGGCGCCGTAGGAAAGTTCAGTTTCTGTGGTCTTCAGTCTCTGTTTTTGCTGCAAGGCGTCGCAGGATTGAATGACGATCTGTGTTCTGGCCATGTCTCATCTGCTCGCCTGGTATGCTGTGATATTGTGAAGACTCTCAGAATGTTGGTAACTCATTCAATCCACCGTCTACTTCTGTCTTCCTCTGCATCGTGCTGTTTCCATTGTCGTGTTGTATGCTCTTGCCGCTGGTCAATAGTGGTTAATTCTTATTAAGTGGCCGAACCATTTCAATCTATGTTTTCAATATATTTGATTACAGATGTTGTTGCAACAGTCCTTGTAATCTCATCATTCCTCAAGTGATCTCTTCTTGTTCTGCTTGCTGCTGTTCATAGACATCTCATTTCACATGTAGTAAACTTTTTCTATTATTTTATTAGTGTCCATGTCTGACGTTGATAACACGATGTTGGTATGAAGATTGAATTTTTAATTTTTCTTTATGATTTCTCTGAACTCTTCTGCCCAGGGTAACGGGAAATGTAGCACGATATGAAATGCCGCTTAGCGCCCATAATCCCCTTGCTTGGTATCGTCTCTGACACCGATACCTTCAGACTGATGTAAAACTGTATAACAATAGATGCTTGTCATGTCACGTATTCTCTCCAGAAGTTGTCTTCCCAATGTTCTCATGTGAAGTTTTCTCTCCAGAACGTTGTCTTCCCAATGTTCTCATGTGAAGTATTCTCTCCAGAACGTTGTCTTCTTAATGTTCTCATGTGACGTTTTCTCTCCAGAACATTGTCTTCCCAATGTTCTCATGTGAAGTTTTCTCTCCAGAACGTTGTCTTTCCAATGTTCTCATGTGACGTATTCTCTCCAGAACATTGTCTTCCCAATGTTCTCATGTGAAGTTTTCTCTCCAGAACGTTGTCTTCCCAATGTTCTCATGTGAAATTTTCTCGCAGAACGTTGTATTCCTAATGTTCTCATGTGACGTATTCTCTCAAAAACGTTGTCTTCCCAATGAACTCACTGAACCTCTCTCTGTCTTGGGCGATGCGGCTTGCATTTTCCAACGAAGTATTCATGTTATCTTTAATCTCGTCAGTCCATCGTCTTCTTGGTCTGCCTTTCCTCCTCCACCCAGGTGCTCTGCCCTCTATTATTTGTCTTTCTAAGCAGCCGTGTTTCTTTATATGAGCAAACAGGTGTATTTTTCATTTTGTTATTGTGTTAGTAACCAACACTCTGAAATCTTCAATGTGTTTATAATATCTGAGTATCTCTTTTTTTTCCTTCCATGATATTCTAAGTATCCTTCTGTACCATTTTATCTCACAGGCGTTGATCATATTTGCCGCTGTTTTACTTATGGTCCATGTTTCTCAACCGTATGTTGCAACCGGAAAAATAAAAGTTCGTAGCATTAGCAGTTTCGTTTCTATTTTGTTGTTTTCCATATGTTTTTCAACCATGTTTTTTTTACAATATGCCATTGCCAATTTCCGTTGAAAATTTCTAGGCACAATGTTCTTGTAGGTTGCCATTACTTTCGGGAAGGAACAACCGCTAGTCGAACACTGTAAAGAGAACATATTCATTCTAGTCCGCCATTTTGGTGGAAGAACAAGTGCTTACGTAAAATACAAGGTCGAGCAAGGTCTACAATAAACATACCCATACAATATACTTTACAATAAACATACCCATACAATATACTTTACAATAAACATACACATACCGTATACTTTACAATAAACATACACATACCGTATACTATACAATAAACATACCCATACCGTATACTTTACAATAAACATACCCATACAATATACTTTACAATAAACATACACATACCGTATACTTTACAATAAACATACACATACCGTATACTTTACAATAAACATACACATACCGTATACTATACAATAAACATACCCATACCGTATACTTTACAATAAACATACCAATACAATATACTTTACAATAAACATACACATACCGTATACTTTACAATAAACATACACATACCGTATACTTTACAATAAACATACACATACCGTATACTTTACAATAAACATACACATACCGTATACTATACAATAAACATACCCATACCGTATACTTTACAATGAACATACACATACAATATACTTTACAATAAACATACACATACCGTATACTTTACAATAAACATACACATACCGTATACTATAAAATAAACATACCCATACCGTATACTTTACAATAAACATACCCATACAATATACTTTAGAATAAACATACACATACCGTATACTTTACAATAAACATACACATACCGTATACTATACAATAAACATACCCATATCGTATACTTTACAATGAACATACACATACAATATACTTTACAATAAACATACACATACCGTATACTATACAATAAACGTACACATACCGTATACTTTACAATGAACATACACATACCATATAATTTCCATTAAACATACCCATACCATATACTTTACAATAAACATACACATACCATATAATTTACAATGAACATACCCATACCGTATACTTTACAATGAACATACACATACCGTATACTTTACAATGAACATACCCATACCGTATACTTTACAATGAACATACACATACCATATACTTTACAATAAACATACACATACCATATACTTTACACTAAACATACCCATACCATATAATTTACAATGAACATACCCATACCGTATACTTTACAATGAACATACCCATACCGTATACTTTACAATGAACATACACATAGCCTACACTGCGCATTCATGATAAATAAACATGTTATGAAACTAAGTTCGGCAACAGTTTTAGAAGTTCGTCAAGTATTTCTATTTGTTGAAGAGTTCCCCATCTCGAGGAGACGATTTTTAATGTCCTCTAGTGTAGGAGACGGGTAAAATATCCGGCTGAGACATGTAAAATAACCGACTCCAGAGATAATTATTAATGTTAAACATCTGTAGTTACCACTCATCTTGAAATCTGTCTTGAGAGATGTCTGCTCTGTTTTCTAAACCACATTTTCACCTCTCATTCTATTTCTGCGTCATTTGCGAAATGGCTTCCGCCAAGGTGGGATTTTCAGTGTACCAAAAAAAGGTGGAAACCGCTAGAGGCTAAGTCTGGGCTGTAAGATGGATGTTACAGAAGTTTCCACCCTAGATGGTCAATTCTGTTCTGAGTTAAATGAGCCGTATGTGGTCTGACATTGTCATGAAGGAGCAGTATTCCTCTAGTCAGCAGGCATTGGATGTTAACTTCCAACTGTATCAGGAAGCACCGACAGAACTTCACAGTTCTATACGACAGAACTTCACAGTTCTATACGACAGAACTTCACAGTATGATTTTCTTCTTGAAATTGGTTAGAAGCACACATTGACAATCCCAGTACACTGTCTGCATAACCTTCCCTGCTGATGGTGTAACCTTGCATTTTTGAAAACAATGCGAAGAAGGATGTTTCCATTGCATTGAAGCATGCTATGATTCAGATCGGTAGTGATGCACCCATGATTCCTCCTCAGTAATAATCCTGTTCAGCAAGTCCTCTCCTTCATCTGCATAGCGACAGAAATGATTCAAGGACAGGCCTAATCTGCGTAGCGAAAGATAATGCTAGGACAGGCCTAATCTGCGTAGGGACAGAGATGCTGCAAGGACAGGCCAAATCAGTTCATTTTGTATTCGTCCGTCGGTTGTCTCAGTATCCAACGTGAGCACATTTTCTTAAATTTCAATTGATCATGCATTATGCTGAACCATGTGAGCATCCTATTACAGCTGCAACAGAGTCTATCGTTACTAGCTTTTCACCTCTAATCATCTCCTCCGCCCGCTGTGTCTGTTGTAACCTGAACAAGATGGTCAGATCAACTTCATCAACAATTTTAGAGCGTCCACGGCAACATTTTTCTACCCAGTTATGCACCGCTTTACGGGACAAACGTCTGCCAGCATAAAAAGGAAGCAGTTCTGTATTAATGCGCTTTACAAGCAGTCTTTTGGTTCCTCAAAAAAAGTGCATCAGACTTGAAAAAAAGCAACTTAAGTGGGGCATGGTAAGAAAAATGGAAAACACTGCCCTATATACTTAGTCAGCTGTGTACACACACTAAATATTGTACTGTCAGCTGTGTACACACACTAAATATTGTACTGTCAGCTGTGTACACACACACTAAATATTGTACTGTCAGCTGTGTACACACACTAAATATTGTACTGTCAGCTGTGTACACACACTAAATATTGTACTGTCAGCTGTGTACACACACTAAATATTGTACTGTCAGCTGTGTACACACACACTAAATATTGTACTGTCAGCTGTGTACACACACTAAATATTGTACTGTCAGCTGTGTACACACACACTAAATAGTGTACTGTCAGCTGTGTACACACACTAAATATTGTACTGTCAGCTGTGTACACACACTAAATATTGTACTGTCAGCTGTGTACACACACTAAATATTGTACTGTCAGCTGTGAACACACACTAAATATTGTACTATCAGCTGTGTACACACACTAAATATTGTACTGTCAGCTGTGTACACACACTAAATATTGTACTGTTGTTTTGATGTAGTTTCCGCTACCCGCGCATTGATTTTCCTATAGGTCCGCAGCGGAAAATATTTATGTGCGCCAATGGTAATTTGTAAATGTATAAAATCATTCTTCACGGGCCGGCCATACACAATTATCAACACAAAACTATCCTGCAATATTCACTCAAACATTCAAGTAAATTACCAACTGAAAACTAGCCTGCAATGTTCACTCCAACATTCAAGTAAATTATCAACTGAAAACTAGCCTGCAATATTCACTCAAACATTCAAGTAAATTTCTCCTAATATGATAGCTGGAACTGCTTCTTGTTCCTGATGCATATATGTATGCTAGTATTGTTCATTCGCTTGATATAAATTGGTGGTGCTATGGAACAAGGCATGAGATTTATTGAATTATTATTAGTCCAACCTCGGTAGCCTTCTGCGGGCTTGACCGAATGATACCTTGGGCCAGAGGCCCCCCCCCCTCCGCAAGCTTGCACTATAATGTGTACTTTATAGCTCAGCCTAACCCGATTATTATATTGTTGAGTTGCTCATGCAAACATTTGTTCACTGTAGTCGTCTGTTTAAGGGTATCTTCGTCGGAAACGACATAACCTCAATTTCACGTCGCACATGACAGTTATCATTTGTGATTTGAGTTCGTGACACCAAGAACAGGATACTCTTACATCATTCATTCTATTGGTTGTTTCATCTCTAGCAATTATCTAGCTGCAGATATACATATTCAATCTTTGCGTTTCACATGATTTCATTTAGTTGGCATGTCAGATTAGTGCTTGTGCTAATAAATATATAATATAATAGTGCTTGACCCGATGTCGTCGTTATCCAAGGTTCAATTCCCAAGTTGATGTGAAATCTTATACAAATATTTTAGTTGAATCTATTTTGTATAACCTATTCTATATGATTTTTACGCGAGTTAGACTTCTGTGATTAACCGTAATTTATATGTTTTTTCCTGATTGTTTTGTTTATCGTAATCAATATGTTCTTTCGTGTGATTTTGTTTTTTCTACCGTAACTTATATGTTTTTTCTCCGTGCGTTTGTTTTTTTCTAATGTAAATTATGTTTTGTTCTGTGAGTTGATTTTGTCTAATGTAATATTTTTTTTCCCCTATGAATTAGTCTGTATTGTACGACGTAATATATGTGTTATATCCTGCGAGTTAGTCTGCGTTGTCTACTGTAATCTATATGTTTTTTCATGTGAGTTTGTTTAGTTTACTGTAATCACGTGTTGTTCCTGTCAGTGAATCTGTTTGTGCACTGTACTAATTTGTATTGTTGTGTAAGTGCTTATTAAGTATTGCAGGTCTAACTTATTTTGATCCATTGGGAAATTAAGAGATTTTTGAGGTACTCAAACTCGGAGCTAGAAAACTATTGTTACATTAATGTACAAGGGAAGTTTACATCTATGCACGGTTTCAAGCTACTGCACGGCTTCGAGCTACTGCACGGCTTCTAGCTACTGCACCGCTTCAAGCTACTACAGTCATGATAGGGTTCACTGTGCTAGTAGGTGAATGCAACCATGATAGGGTTCGCTGTGATTGCATGTTACTTCAGCCAATATGGGGTGTAGCCTGCAGGCTGATCACAAGCTAGAGCTACATTTAAAAACAATCCTCATATTCTAGTAAAACATCTACTGAATGTTACCATCTACATTGTTATTCAAAGTTGCCGATGTCGGTGTTTTCCTATTACCCGTTGCTAGAATTTCCAAGCAGACGGTCAGAAATGTAGTGTGCTGGTAAGAATAGGGAGACGCTTAATGTAACTATAGCAACACGAATACTATCTTCACGGAAGACGTCTTGGATAAGCTTTCTACACACAAAGCTTGTTTATATAAATAGGTTTTTGGTAATCGATACTATTGGTATCTGTCTAGTAATTAGATTTCTTCACCGAATTTGTTTAGTATCGATTTAGTATCCAGATGAAATATTAAGTTTGCAAAAATGTCTTGCGCTGAAAATAGTGCCCTTAAGATGGTCGCGGTATATGCAAGACTTGGTGACGTTGATAACATTTGTGAGTCAATTGTTTCTGTTCTCTAACATCACCTGCGAGGATTACTTTTTAATTCTGTCGAGTATCTAGCACGCAAGGTTATTGAATGAACAATGAAGAAGGAACAGAGGGCTGAGTTGTTCCTATTTTCTTTTGTTGTTTCTCGTTATTTTTTTAAATCTGTAACGTTTTTTCGCCTGCCATTACATGATAGAAAGGGGAGTATGAGTGTTTATAATAATAATAATAATAATAATAATAATAATAATAATAATAATAATAATAATAATAATAATAATAAATGGAAAAGTACTCTGAACAGGACATTGCCATTCAACTGATGTTGACCATGATGAAGTCGGATTATCAGGACGAAAGGCGCAGCAATTGCAGTAAAACTTTCACCAAGACACAATGCATTTCGTGCTCTGGGTTACATCCAGCTAATGTGCAGGAGTTTGAGAACGAACACAGAAGTAGTAGATAATATCACTGTATCCGATACTTGCATGTCATATCACTGTATCCGATACTGCATGTCATATCACTGTATCCGATACTTGCATGTCATATCACTGTATCTGATACTTGCATGTCATTTCATCCAAAAACGGCAGTGCATCTAAAAGAACACCATGTTCAATTCTTGTCGGTCATACTCCATAACTGGCCCCAGATATGTCTGTATACTGTTATACCGTATAACTGGCCTCAGATATGTATGTATACTGTTATACCGTATAACTGGCCTCAGATATGTATGTATACTGTTATACCGTATAACTGGCCTCAGATATGTATGTATACTGTTATACCGTATAACTGGCCTCAGATATGTCTGTATACTGTTATACCGTATAACTGGCCTCAGATATGTATGTATACTGTTATACCGTATAACTGGCCTCAGATATGTATGTATACTGTTATACCGTATAAATGGCCCCAGATATGTATGTATACTGTTATACCGTATAAATGGCCCCAGATATGTCTGTATACTATTATACAGTATAATTGGCCCCAGATATGTATGTATACTGTTATACCGTATAAATGGCCCCAGATATGTCTGTATACTATTATACAGTATAACTGGCCCCAGATATGTATGTATACTGTTATACCGTATAAATGGCCCCAGATATGTCTGTATACTATTATACAGTATAACTGGCCCCAGATATGTATGTATACTGTTATACCGTATAAATGGCCCCAGATATGTCTGTATACTATTATACCGTTTAACTGGCCCCATATATGTATGTATACTGTTATACCGTATAACTGGCCCCAGATATGTATGTATACTGTTATACCGTATAACTGGCCCAGGATATGTATGTATACTGTTATACCGTATAACTGGCCCCAGATATATATGTATACTGTTATACCGTATAACTGGCCTCAGATATGTCTGTATACTGTTATACCGTATAACTGGCCCCAGATATGTATGTATACTGTTATACCGTATAACTGGCCCCAGATATGTCTGTATACTGTTATACCGTATAACTGACCCCAGATATGGCTGTATAATGTTCTTCTCCAAGCATCATTATGGATTTCTTATAAGAATATTACAATTAATTTGTGAAAGTATATATAATTTGTTTAAGTTTTCATTTCCTGTTCACACCAGGCATCTCCGGCAAACACGTGCGCCTTATAATGAAACATCTAATCTCTTCTATACTTACTGCCCCTTCTTGTAGTGATACTTTGGTGTGATTTCCACAACAATCACGAGCCCCCATCTCGTCTATATTTCCACAACAATCACGAGCCCCCATCTCGTCTATATTTCCACAACAATCACGAGCCCCCATCTCGTCTATATTGATCTTCATGTCACGTGTTCTTTTTATCTGCGCCAAAGTCTTTGTGAGCTGGTTGACTCTCGTCGTTTGTACACGGTTTGATATTATAGACAATCACATAAAATGTGCTATTGTAGTACATCCATGTCCTGTACATAACACTGCATGATTTATTGTTTACTGTAATAAGCCAAAGCTCTATGCGTGACACTGCATGATTTATTGTTTACTGTAATAAGCCAAAGCTCTATGCGTGACACTGCATGATTTATTGTTTACTGTAATAAGCCAAAGCTCTATGCGTGACACTGCGTGATTTATTGTTTACTGTAATAAGCCAAAGCTCTATGCGTGACACTGCGTGATTTATTGTTTACTGTAATAAGCCAAAGCTCTATGCGTGACACTGCGTGATTTATTGTTTACTGTAATAAGCCAAAGCTCTATGCGTGACACTGCGTGATTTATTGTTTACTGTAATAAGCCAAAGCTCTATGCGTGACACTGCGTGACACTGCATGATTTATTGTTCACTGTAATAAGCCAAAGCTCTATGCGTGACACTGCGTGATTTATTGTTTACTGTAATAAGCCAAAGCTCTATGCGTGACACTGCGTGATTTATTGTTTACTGTAATAAGCCAAAGCTCTATGCGTGACACTGCGTGATTTATTGTTTACTGTAATAAGCCAAAGCTCTATGCGTGACACTGCGTGATTTATTGTTTACTGTAATAAGCCAAAGCTCTATGCGTGACACTGCGTGATTTATTGTTTACTGTAATAAGCCAAAGCTCTATGCGTGACACTGCGTGATTTATTGTAGAAACCATATGCCCTGTAGATGACACAGGGTGATTTATTGTAATAAGACCATGCCCTGTAGATGAAACTACAGGTCTTGAGTAGACAAGGATCCTGAAGTGTCATATACAGGACAAGGGTATACTACAGTGTCCTATAGAGGACATCGGCATGACTTACTACAATAAATCATACTAACAACATGTACAAAAACAGACGATGTTTCCATTGAAAAAGGCTTGATCTTCCACCTCGATATGTTGACACTAGTCCAAGTTTCCTCGATATTTTGACACTAGTCCAAGTTTCCTGGACATGTTGACACTAGTCCAAGTTTCCTCGATATTTTGACACTAGTCCAAGTTTCCTGGACATGTTGACACTAGTCCAAGTTTCCTCGATATGTTGACACTAGTCCAAGTTTCCTCGATATGTTGACACTAGTCCAAGTTTCCTGGATATGTTGACACTAGTCCAAGTTTCCTGGATATTTTGACACTAGTCCAAGTTTCCTGGATATGTTGACACTAGTCCAAGTTTCCTCGATATTTTGACACTAGTCCAAGTGTCCTCGATATGTTGACACTAGTCCAAGTTTCCTCGATATTTTGACACTAGTCCAAGTTTCCTGGACATGTTGACACTAGTCCAAGTTTCCTGGACATGTTGACACTAGTCCAAGTTTCCTCGATATTTTGACACTAGTCCAAGTTTCCTGGACATGTTGACACTAGTCCAAGTTTCCTCGATATTTTGACACTAGTCCAAGTTTCCTGGACATGTTGACACTAGTCCAAGTTTCCTCGATATGTTGACACTAGTCCAAGTTTCCTCGATATGTTGACACTAGTCCAAGTTTCCTGGATATGTTGACACTAGTCCAAGTTTCCTGGATATTTTGACACTAGTCCAAGTTTCCTGGATATGTTGACACTAGTCCAAGTTTCCTCGATATTTTGACACTAGTCCAAGTGTCCTCGATATGTTGACACTAGTCCAAGTTTCCTCGATATTTTGACACTAGTCCAAGTTTCCTGGACATGTTGACACTAGTCCAAGTTTCCTCGATATTTTGACACTAGTCCAAGTTTCCTCGATATTTTGACACTAGTCCAAGTTTCCTCGATATTTTGACACTAGTCCAAGTTTCCTCGATATGTTGACACTAGTCCAAGTTTCCTGGATATGTTGACACTAGTCCAAGTTTCCTGGACATGTTGACACTAGTCCAAGTTTCCTGGACATGTTGACACTAGTCCAAGTTTCCTGGATATGTTGACACTAGTCCAAGTTTCCTGGATATGTTGACACTAGTCCAAGTTTCCTGGACATGTTGACACTAGTCCAAGTTTCCTGGATATGTTGACACTAGTCCAAGTTTCCTCGATATGTTGACACTAGTCCAAGTTTCCTCGATATGTTGACACTAGTCCAAGTTTCCTCGATATGTTGACACTAGTCTAAGTTTCGTCAGCTTTTGTGCAGATATATTGTTAGTGTGATTTATTGTGTGCCCATGTTCTCTATAGGAAACTGCACGACCTCTTCGTCTTATGCGTTCGTTCTCAAATTCCTGTAGATTAACAGGATATAGTCCTGATACCCTCGCTGTGTTATCTGCGCCTTTTGGCTTGACACATCCGACTTCAGTATTGCTGCCTGTTCACTTTGACCATATATGGCATGGGATAGCCAACAACACCCCATAACTCCTTACAACAAGCATACCATGTATAACAACATCTATAACAAAATCTATAACAACATCTATTAAAACATCTATAACAAAATCTATAACAACATCTATTAAAACATCTATAACAGCATCTATAACAACATCTATAACAGCATCTATAACAACATCTATAACAACATCTATAACAGCATCTATAACAACATCTATTAAAACATCTATAACAGCATCTATAACAACATCTATAACAACATCTATAACAGCATCTATAACAACATCTATTAAAACATCTATAACAACATCTATAACAACATCTATAACAACATCTATAACAGCATCTATAACAACATTTATAACAACATTTATAACAGCATCTATAACAACATCTATAACAACATCTATAACAGCATCTATAACAACATTTATAACAACATTTATAACAGCATCTATAACAACATCTATAACAACATCTATAACAGCATCTATAACAACATCTATTAAAACATCTATAACAACATCTATAACAACATCTATAACAACATTTATAACAACATTTATAACAACATCTATAACAACATCTATAACAACATCTATAACAACATCTATAACAGCATCTATAACAACATTTATAACAACATTTATAACAGCATCTATAACAACATCTATAACAACATCTATAACAGCATCTATAACAACATCTATTAAAACATTTATAACAACATCTATAACAGCATCTATAACAACATCTATAACAACATCTATAACAGCATTTATAACAACATTTATAACAGCATCTATAACAACATTTATAACAACATCTATTAAAACATTTATAACAGCATCTATAACAACATTTATAACAACATCTATAACAGCATCTATAACAACATCTATTAAAAACATTTATAACAGTGCTGCTATTCTTCGTTCTTTTTTTCGGGTCTCGGCACACAAGGGAGACTGTAGGTCTTATTGTAACAGACCTATGCCCTACATTACTTAACAGAAAACCATGAAATAACAAAGGCAATGAAATAGTAGGCGTATAGAAAGTGAACTTGGCAACAGAGGCAATGAAATAGTAGGCGTATAGAAAGTGAACTTGACAACAGAGGCAATGAAATAGTAGGCGTATAGAAAGTGAACTTGGCAACAGAGGCAATGAAATAGTAGGCGTATAGAAAGTGAACCTGACATACGAGATAACGATCAAACATCAATGATTATATTTCCATATTTGTTTTACACTTGTGATTCCGCTAGCAAATATTGACATGTACTGGAAGCTTGTCAAATCTCTTGTCATTCTAATCAAGAACATGTTCAGAAAGAGAACGTTGAACTCTTCCATGTGTGCAGAAAAATCACTTCTGTTTGAAGTGAGACATCAATGGCGTGCATATTGACACTAAAGATATCGTCCAGCTACATAACTGACCATCTTTTGTGTAGTACTTTACTTCCAATAAAGTACATTTCTAGCATCCTCGTTTATAGCCATTGTTCTTTTATTCCTAGGAGATCGTTCTTCAAGCACCGTGTCCATCTTTCAACAGAGATTTGTGAGTATATGATCGCAAGTGTGTTGTCCAACTTCAAAAGAGGAGCAAAGAATTGCAATACCGTGACTTGTCATGCATATCACAAGACGTGAGTGAGTTTTTCGAGTGTGAGTTTGGGTGTTTCATCTCATATAGAGAGTGAGTTTTGTGAGTGTGAGTTTTGTGAGTGTGAGTTTTGTGAGTGTGAGTTTTGTGAGAGTGAGTTTTGTGAGAGTGAGTTTTGTGAGTGTGAGTTTTGTGAGAGTGAGTTTTGTGAGAGTGAGTTTTGTGAGTGTGAGTTTTGTGAGAGTGAGTTTTGTGAGAGTGAGTTTTGTGAGTGTGAGTTTTGTGAGTGTGAGTTTTGTGAGAGTGAGTTTTGTGAGAGTGAGTTTTGTGAGAGTGAGTTTTGTGAGAGTGAGTTTTGTGAGAGTGAGTTTTGTGAGTGTGAGTTTTGTGAGAGTAAATTTTGTGAGAGTGTTCTGTGAGAGTGAGCTTTGTGAGAGTAAGTTTTGTGAGAGTGTTCTGTGAGAGTGAGCTTTGTGAGAGTAAGTTTTGTGAGAGTGTTCTGTGAGAGTGAGCTTTGTGAGAGTGAATTTTTTGAGAGTTTTGTGAGAATGAATTCTGTGAGAGTTTTGTGAGAGTGAGTTTTGTGAGAGTGAGCTTTGTACGAGAGAGTTTAGTGAGAGTGAGCTTTGTGAGAGTGAGTTTTGTGAGAGTGAGTTTTGTGAGAGTGAGTTCTGTGAGAGCTTTGTGAAAGTGAGTTTTGAGAGAGTGAGCTTTGTGAGAGTGAGTTTTGTGAGGGTGCGCTTTGTGATAATGAGTTCTGTGAGAGTTTTGTAAGAGTGAGTTCTGTGAGAGTTTTGTGAGAGTGAGTTCTGTGAGAGTTCTGTGAGAGTGAGTTCTGTGAGAGTGATTTCTGTGAGAGTTTTGTGAGAGTGAGTTTTGTGAAAGTGAGAGTTCTCATACAGAGAGAACGTGATATAAACGTTATAGACTGTCAAGAGTTACCTGCGCACATCATCAGCATGTGCCAAGCGCTACCTGCTCACAGCTAAATGAATTATTTTAATACCATCATGTGTATGTGAAAGTTCAGTTAGAACAAATGCAAGACTTACAACTGGTTTTCAGTAACATCAGGAGTTAGACAGGGATGTGTCTTATCACCATTATTGTTTACAATTATATAGATAATATTACAAATAGACATAACTGAACTACTCATAGCGGACAATCAGTGCCTACTTCACAGTTCAAATAAAGAGCTTCAAGATCACATAACCCTACTCAATGAAAGCTGCCCCAATAATAACATGAAGATCAACACAAAAGAAAAAAACAACAGAAGTAATGTCTATAGGCAGAAAACCCAATACAACAACATAAAAATAAATGATCAACTACTGAAACAAATGCAGGAATTTCAATATCTTGGGATCATATTTTTTTACAAACGACAGAAGAATGGACAGAGAGTTCGAGACAAGAATTCAACTACGTAAATTATAAACTTAACAACAATTTTGAAGTACACACATACCATATCCCGATGTAAACCAAAATGGAGATCATTAATTCAATCTTCATATCAACACGGTGTTATCAACGTCAGCCATGGCCAATAACTAAATAACAAGAGAAAAAAAACCTACTACGTGTGAAATGAGATGTCTAAGAAAAGCAGCACACAAAACAAGATGCCATCACGATTTTGTTTAGTAATGATAATGAACCATTATTGGTCAGCGGCAAGAGCATACAACAGGAAAATGGAAATAGCAAAATACAGAGAAAGACCAACTGTCTGAGTCAAGACCTACCTGCTAACAGTTGAAAGACCACCAGATTGAGTCAAGACCTACCTGCTAACAGTTGAAAGACCACCAATCTGAGTCAAGACCTACCTGCTAACAGTTGAAAGACCACCAATCTGAGTCAAGACCTACCTGCTAACAGTTGAAAGACCACCAGTTTGAGTCAAGACCTACCTGCTAACAGTTGAAAGACCACCAATCTGAGTCAAGACCTACCTGCTAACAGTTGAAAGACCACCAGTTTGAGTGAAGACCTACCTGCTAACAGTTGAAAGACCACCAGTTTGAGTCAAGACCTACCTGCTAACAGTTGAAAGACCACCAATCTGAGTCAAGACCTACCTGCTAACAGTTGAAAGACCACCAATCTGAGTCAAGACCTACCTGCTAACAGTTGAAAGACCACCAGTTTGAGTCAAGACCTATCTGCTAACAGTTGAAAGACCACCAATCTGAGTCAAGACCTACCTGCTAACAGTTGAAAGACCACCAGTTTGAGTCAAGACCTACCTGCTAACAGTTGAAAGACCACCAGTTTGAGTCAAGACCTACCTGCTAACAGTTGAAAGACCACCAGTTTGAGTCAAGACCTACCTGCTAACAGTTGAAAGACCACCATTTTGAGTCAAGACCTACCTGCTAACAGTTGAAAGACCACCAGTTTGAGTCAAGACCTACCTGCTAACAGTTGAAAGACCACCAGTTTGAGTCAAGACCTACCTGCTAACAGTTGAAATACCACCAGTTTGAGACAAGACCTACCTGCTAACAGTTGAAAGACCACCAGTTTGAGTCAAGACCTACCTGCTAACAGTTGAAAGACCACCAATCGGAGTCAAGACCTACCTGCTAACAGTTGAAAGGATTACTTTATTATCATCCTCTTCAATTCCCTAGTCTCATAATTTATTGACGTGAGTTATGGACAACCACTAAACTAATTTTACATGGCACCAACTCGCCTCACAACTTGAGCCAACATGTGTTCCGTCTTCGAAATTCTTAAGACTAACGAGAATTGAACCAGATTAGTTCTAACGGCACCAAATCGCCTGGCAACTCGAAGTAAACGGGGTTTTTCGTACTTGAGTAACCGCATCTCCAACAAAGATGCGATTTTGTCAAGACATTCAAACTGTGTACTAAAGTCACTGATAACGGACCATCTGAGACAAAGACTATTACAACAACAACAAACATCCTGTACAGGCATTGAAGTATCCTCAGTAACAACAAACATCCTGTACAGGCATTGAAGTATCCTCAGTAACATGAATATATATAGCATCCATATTCGTAATACAAGGGCCAATAAGTCTTCTTGTAAACATCAATAACATAGAGACAGAACAATGTTGCTTCAAATAATTGCTTATACAAGTAAATTCAAGTAGGAAGCTAGAGGACATTTGTTGATGTGGGGACATGGAGAGGACGAATTCCCGGGTAATTATTGCGATTACAAGGGGTCACTTATGTAGCTGACCATCGTGGACGTAACTTCCTGCCAGAACGATAATAGAAAAAACAGCACGCACACGAAAAAAGAGATATTCTGAGAAGAATGTGAAACGTGTTGATATACAATGACAACGAAGCTTCTGTTGTTGAAGGAAACAAACTTATCATCCGGTCTGATGAAGTCTACCCAGTAGGAAACTGAACATCACGTAACAGTTTAACTGAAGCAGAAAGTTACGTAGACATTGAACGTGAGGATACACTAAGTTTGTGTGCATCTTGATCGTGTTAGATAAAACACAACTCGTTTGCCTGGTAAATTATCTTATCGTATACAAATGTTATACTTAGACTGTCTCTTATTATACCCAACTCTTATATACTTAGCGAACATACACAACTATCGCATATTTAGATAAGAGTGTGAGCATACACAACTATCGTATGTTTAAACACGATCTCGGAGCACAGAACTATCGTATGTCTTGGCAAGGTCTCAATATACACAACTATCTTGCGCCTAGTCTATGTCTCAATATACACAACTATCGTGCGCCTAGTCTATGTCTCAATATACACAACTATCGTGCGCCTAGACTAGGTTTCAATATACACAACTATAGTGCGCCTAGACAAAGTCTCAATATACACAACTATTAATGACATAATGTCTATGTCAAGTTGAAAGGGGAAAATGAATAAAGAATATGCGAGTTTTCTATAATCTGAAGACCAAATCATCAAATGTGGACAAGTTTAAAAAAAAATGAAATTATCACAACTCTCTTCTTGAATCAGCAGTTACCTATTTTTAATTGATCATTTCTTCCTCTTTCTCTCTCGCTCTCTTTATGTGTGTGTGTGTCTCTTTCCCCGTGTGTCTGTTTAAATATATATGTATGTATTATGTATGTGTGTGTGTGTGTGTATGTGCGCGCGCGTGTGCGTGTGGGTTTGAGAGCCCCAGGTTTTGCGAGTGATTAGCTCTTACTTCCTATGAGCGTGGGGTGGTTTTTCTGAAATGTCTTTCATGTCCAGGAGACTTCAGCTTTCGGAAATCAAAAAAGCCTTCTACTCAGAGAAGGTATATAATATATATATATATATATATATATATATATATATATATATATATATATATATATATATATATATATATATATATATATATATATATATATATATATATATATATATATATATATATATATATATATATATATATATATATATATATATATATGTATATATATATATATATATATAAAATGTTATATATTTCTTCTTCTTCAACGTTCATTCTCAAACTCCCACTGGATTTCTCTTGTAACAGGACAATGGTCCTACAAGATTTCCAGTTGGATGTAGTCCAGAGAATGTAAATGCATTGTGTTGCCGTTTTATTTGCGCCAATGGCCCAACACATCCGTCTTCGGCGGAGTTATATATTTAAATGGTATTAGTTACTTATGACATTTTTCCAATGACAACTCCGCTGTATTCCTGCACCGCTTGCGTTCAACTTTACGATTCTTGTAGTATGTTTCCCCTCGAGTTTCTACGTTATATTATTTATGGATCTCTTTCGAGGCCAACTTCTTTACCTCAACAGCCAACAGAGGCTGGAAACTAAGGTTAGTTGGGTCATCCTCAACATCGAGTCGGGCCAAAGTCCTGCCACATGAAACTACTGTGCTGAAGAGATACTAGGCCAAGAGATGAACTAACAACCATGCTACCAGGCAAGACGACTGTTTTCATCAACTCTGTGTCCGTGTGATGTGTCCATGTGATGTGTCCGTGTGATGTGTCCATGTGATGTTTCCATGTGATGTGTCCATGTGATGTGTCCGTGTGATGTGTCCATGTGATGTGTCCGTGTAATGTGTCCATGTGATGTGTCTATGTGATGTGTCCATGTGGTGTGTCCGTTTGATGTGTCTATGTGGGCAGACAGTACAGATCACGTAACATATCCTTCAAGACTGCATTTCACTAAACCAGTTAATAAAGGATCGTTGACCCACAAAAGATAGATATCCACAGATATCCACAGAAAGCTGTAAGGGAGAACGGAGGAGCTTACAAATACAGCAGCAATTATTACGAAAAGCGAACATTCTGTGTAGACATGGTAAACTGCGACCAAGAAGAAGATTGATGAAATACTTCATTTTGTGAGAATCTTTGACTACTCTAGATATTGATATACTAGTATTTGTCGGTTCTTACCATTCATTCAAACAAGTTGCCAATTTCTGCATTTAACTTTTAGAGCAACAGCGGAGAATCTTTTTGTGTCAAGGGTTATTTGTAAATGTATAATATCATTCGAGGGCCATACACATTTTATTTGTAAATGATCCCAGCGGCCTTTGGTTTAGATGATCACAACAATATATTCATTATTTCCAATATATTCAATATATCTCAAGTGACATTATTTCCAGAATGTTGTCTTCGACGTGGTTACCCAACGCCTCCATGTCCAGGGAAATCAGGTCTGTATTGGCCAGAGACATGTGCATACATTCAACAATGTCGTTGGTCCATCGTCTTCTTGGTCTTCCTCTTCTTCTCTCGCCTGACACTCTGCCCCCCCCCCCAATCGGGCTTTCGATACCAACATGTCGCTTTAAGTGTCAAAAATACTGTAGATTCCTTCTTATGATGGTATTTATAAGCCACCCTTCATTTAGTTTCAGTAATTTCAAAACTTCAATTTTATTCCATTTTCTGTTCATGATATTCGTAGGATCTTTCTGTAGCACTTCATTTCAAATGAATTTATTCTTTTGGACATTGTCTTGTTTAAAGTCCACGTATCGCATCCATATGTTGCCACTGGGAAAACACACGATCTTAAGAGGGTTACTTTAGTGTCGTTATTACTACTTTGCCTTAGATTTCTCATTTATGTTAATTCGAGTGTTGCCATTGCGAGTCTTCTCCTAATATCGATTGAAAGATCCCCTGAACTGTTTATATTTACTACCAAATATTCGAGTTTGTTTGTACATTCTAACTCTATATAAGACTGCATTTCTAGTTCTATTTCATATTATAGTGAATTGTATTTCTATATTCCAGTTCATATTATAGTGAATTGTATTTCTATATTCCAGTTCATATTATAGTGAATTGTATTTCTATATTCCAGTTCATATTATAGTGAATTGTATTTCTATATTCCAGTTCATATTATAGTGAATTGTATTTCTATATTCCAGTTCATATTATAGTGAATTGTATTTCTATATTCCAGTTCATATTATAGTGAATTGTATTTCTATATTGCAGTCGATAACTCTGGGTAAATTTGTATGTGTGTGTGTGTGTGTGTGTGTTTGTGGGCAATCCATAGCTGGGTGATTTTGTATGTGTGTGTGTGGGCAGTCAATAGCTGGGTGATTTTGTATGTGTGTGTGTGTGTGTGTGTATGGACAGTCGATAGCTCTGGGTAAATTTGTCTGTGTGTGTGGGCAGTCGATAGCTGGGTAATTTTGTGTGGGTGTGTGTGGGCTGTTGATAGCTGGGTAAATTTGTGGGTGTGTGTATGGACAGTCGATAACTCTGGGTAAATTTGTGTGTGTGCTTGTTTTTGTGGGCAGTTGATAGCTGGGTAAATTTGTGTGTGTGTGGGCAGTCGATAACTCTGAGTAAATTTGTGTGTGTGTGGGCATTTGGTATCTGGGTAAATTTGTGTTAATATTTGTGTGTGGGAATTCGGTAGCTGGGTAAATTGTATGTGTGGGCAGTCGATAGCTGGGTAATTTTGTGTGGGTGTGTGTGGGCTGTTGATAGCTGGGTAAATTTGTGTGGGTGTGTGTGGGCTGTTGATAGCTGGGTAATTTTGTGTGGGTGTGTGTGGGCTGTTGATAGCTGGGTAAATTTGTGGGTGTGTGTATGGACAGTCGATAACTCTGGGTAAATTTGTGTGTGTGCTTGTTTTTGTGGGCAGTTGATAGCTGGGTAAATTTGTGTGTGTGTGGGCAGTCGATAACTCTGAGTAAATTTGTGTGTGTGTGGGCATTTGGTATCTGGGTAAATTTGTGTTAATATTTGTGTGTGGGAATTCGGTAGCTGGGTAAATTGTATGTGTGGGCAGTCGATAGCTAGGTAAATTATGTGTGTGTATGTGTGGGCATTCGGTAGCTTGGTAAATGTATGTGTATATGTGTGTGTGTGAGTGTTCGGTAGCTGGGTAAATTTGTGTGTGTATGTGTGGGTAGTCGATAACTGGGTTAATGTGTGTGTATATGTGTGTGTGTGAGCATTCGGTAGCTGGGTAAATGTGTGTGTGTGTGTGTTTTCTGAAGTTACATTTACCTCTTATGGTGATGCACGCTTCCTTCAACCGCCGACGTTACCCCCAATTTGGTTATACAAGAACTTTACAACAATCAACAACAAAATAGTGGAGGTCGTGGTTCTGGAAATCCAGCACCACAATCCCACGCTTTATTCTGGGTAATTATCCCCACTTGTCACTTTAAATCAACTTACATCGAAATCCCTCTATAGTGCATTCTTTTATAACGAATATTTCCGATTTAACAATTTTCTAAATCTTCAATTATATTTCATGTTTCATTGTTTGTACTGTATGTGGCGCATTTCTGTTATTGAGTAAATATTGTTCCAGCTTGAACCAAGTTGTTATAACTGGATTACCAGGATCGTACATACGCTTCGAGTATGGGGCGAGGCCTTACCTAAAACGATATTTTGCCTTTCTTTGTTACGAAGCCCCACATGATATTATGATTGTATTATGACTGTATTATTATTATTATTATTATTATTATTATTATTATTATTATTATTATGTACCTAGCTAATATTTTGAGTTTGATTGTACAGCTTTCTTCCAAAATGGCCGACGAGTGTCCTGGTTGTTTGATGTATCGCGTGACACTCAACTAAAGCTCTGAGAAATGCAACACGATGATAGTGCTGTCTTCTTGGATACCATTACATATCAGAGTGGCCAGTTTGGCTTTTTCCAGAAAAGACTGTTTCTAATCAACACACTCATACAGGTATGAATACGTATACAGGTGTATATACACTCACACAAGTAGATGTACACTTGTACACGTGGATGTACATTCGTACAGGTACATGTTATTCGTTCATCATAAGTGATAATGTCCATTTGTTCTATGTTTTCCCAGAGCCAAATACGGTGCATAGGACTTAAATCACAGCTACCCAGTTGGAGCGATGTGTGTAATTCTTGTATGTTCATGAGACCCATAGTTATTCCGTCTCTGATTTGGTTGTTCTGCGAAGAGTATATCCATGTCTTTCTCTATTTATTTTTTCATCTGGTACCCATTTTAATACATATAGTAGCAGTCTATTTTATCCATTGTAAGTTCCATATAAGTTCATCATTTTCTTCTAATTTTTGAAGAAACATATTGCTGTTTGGTGTCTTGTGATACTTGCTTATTTGACTTTTGTTATATGCTCTTATAGCTATTTGATGTGGGTTTATTATCACAAGGTGACCGAACCATTTTACTTGCTGTCTCTTGCTATGCTCAATACATAATATACATACTCTGTTCCTAATTTCTTCATTTCGTATTCTATGAGACATGTGTGACCTTGTTTAAACAGACAATTGCTAAAGGTTGAAAATGTTCTTCAATAGGAGTTTTGTTTGCAATCACATTAGCCAGTAGGTCTCATACTGTAGACGGTCATGTACAAGAAAAAATGTCACCCCCATTCCCTCTCGCAACCTTTGTAAAACTTTCCAAAAGTAATATATAAACCCCCTCCCCCAAAAGAATATTACTTACCTGGGATACAGGTAACGAAGTTTTACTGAACGACGACTAACACACTATCACCGTCGGATGCTCATGTGAAGTAATAATGCACACGACACTACACAGTATATAATCATACAAATAATAATACACAGGAAATAATCGACGTTTCGACCAAAATGCCTTATCAAGATAAGCACATTACATCAAAAGACGACGAGTAAGAATGACAGCGACACACAAACGTGTTCGAGCGAAATGTGGAGCGAAATATCTAGAAAAGGCCTGGTTGAATAGATGCATTAGCTGTATGGAGCATGTTCATGTCCAGAAAAGGCCTGGTTGAATAGATGCATTAGCTGTATGGAGCATGTTCTTGTCCAGAAAAGGCCTGGTTGAATAGATGCATTAGCTGTATGGAGCATGTTCTTGTGCAGATAGACCTGGTTGAATAGATGCATTATCTGTATGGCTTAGTTGACAAGAAAGACATTCGCGATTAACAGAGGCCACATGTCGTGGAGGTTCATAAACAATTGTCAGTGATACTAAACCATAAATAAAGTACATCGAATGCCTGTTCATATCTGGGATAAGGCAGATAAACTCAGAGGTCCCGCGTTCAAGTTACGTCGAAGAATACTTCCGCGGACGAGATGAATTTGTTGCAGTTTATGTGGTTGCAAACAAAACTCGCTTGGCCGACACATCCAACAGAAAATGTGTAAGCTCATTGTGTAGTGTAAACACTGTTAACTGATATTCTTGTCTGCTAAATTGACTGATTGATTGACTATTTTATTGATCGATTGTATTATGTAAGTCTTATTGACTGCGGAATGACTTGAATAGTGGACTGTTAGATTAACTATCTTCTAGGTTGACTGTTAACTTATTTCAGTATTTACATTTTCCTAGCTCTCTCTTCCCGAATATTGTTTTCATATGTTTTTTCAAGTCAATGATTTTTTCCCCTTTTATTTCTCCAGAGCGCGTGCGTTTCCATCCTTCTGTACACTTCTGCTTGCATGCCGGGAGTTGATGACACTGACGGGATCGGAAAGAAAGCTGGGCAGGCTATCTTAATATCGGACAATGGCTACCGTTACACTTGGAACAATAGTAATTATATAGCAAACAAGACTGACCGTATAGACAGTAATCAGACCGGTGGTATAGATAACACGCATACAATTGTACCAGATGGAACAACCACGATATTGATTGGACTTCCCGGATTTGTTTGGAATTCATCAACCGTCACGCTCACGAGTTCATCAAATGAAAGAAACAGTTTTATTTCGGAGAGAAATCATTCCGTCCACGTTATTATTGAGAAGTTGAGTCAGGTCATTTCATCAACTCTATCTTATTTGAAATATGTTTCCAGTAACCAAGCTAGAATAGCGATAACCAACAGCGAGACTTTGATGAAGGGTACGAGCACAGACTGCGCTGCTTCTGCGTGGTTAGATGCAATTTCTGAGACTACACAAGCCGCAAATTTACGTATAGAGAACTCCAATTTTTTGGTAGACAATAATAAAACAGAGGATCAAGCAACACACAAGATCGTCAACTCGTCTGTTGAAGGGTTTGTGAATCCTGATTGGATGAAATCATTGCCTGATCATACTTCAGCAGCCGCCCATGAGATGTCTCACTCGGGTAGATATGGCACACAAAACGTGAACTGTACCACCAGCTTCACTACAGCTTCACTACAAAACTTGAACTGTACCACCAGCTTCACTACACCGACATCACAAGAGATATCAGACGCAGATTCTCCTGTACCAGATTTTTATCTTTTGGGGGAGAAGATTGAAAGAACACAGGTAACTTGACGAGAGAGAGAGAGAGAGAGAGAGAGAGAGAGAGAGATATGTGGAATGAGATTAAGAAAAATGGTGATTTACAGTTAGTAAGAGATGTCAGGAGTCACAGTTAGTAAGAGATGTCAGGAGTCACAGTTAGTAAGAGATGTCAGGAGTCACAGTTAGTAAGAGATGTCAGGAGTCACAGTTAGTAAGAGATGTCAGGAGTCACAGTGAGTAAGAGATGTCAGGAGTCACAGTGAGTAAGAGATGTCAGGAGTCACAGTGAGTAAGAGATGTCAGGAGTCAAAGTTAGTAAGAGATGTCAGGAGTCACAGTGAGTAAGAGATGTCAGGAGTCACAGTTAGTAAGAGATGTCAGGAGTCACAGTTAGTAAGAGATGTCAGGAGTCACAGTTAGTAAGAGATGTCAGGAGTCACAGTGAGTTAAACGGAAGTAAGTTACATTGAGTTAAAGAGAGATATAGATAGTTACAATGAGTTAAAAAAGAGCTGGAGAGTTACAATGAGTTAAATAGAGAGTTAAAGAGTTACAATGAGTTAAAGAGAGAGTTAGAGAGTTACGAGTTAAAGGTAGCTAGAGAGTTACAATAAGTTAAGGAGAGAGCTAGGGAGTTACAGTTAGCCAAAGAGAAAGAGATATATGCACAGTAAGCAAATACGTCTAATACATCCAGTCACAATTATGAGAAAATATGTTTGGTCTAATACATCCAGTCACAATTATGAGAAAATATGTTTGGTCTAATACATCCAGTCACAATTATGAGAAAATATGTTTGGTCTAATACATCCAGTCACAATTATGAGAAAATATGTTTGGTCTAATACATCCAGTCACAATTATGAGAAAATATGTTTGGTCTAATACATCCAGTCACAATTATGAGAAAATATGTTTGGTCTAATACATCCAGTCACAATTATGAGAAAATATGTTTGGTCTAATACATCCAGTCACAATTATGAGAAAATATGTTTGGTCTAATATATCCAGTCACAATTATGAGAAAATATGTTTGGTCTAATACATCCAGTCACAATTATGAGAAAATATGTTTGGTCTAATACATCCAGTCACAATTATGAGAAAATATGTTTGGTCTAATACATCCAGTCACAATTATGAGAAAATATGTTTGGTCTAATACATCCAGTCACAATTATGAGAAAATATGTTTGGTCTAATACATCCAGTCACAATTATGAGAAAATATGTTTGGTCTAATACATCCAGTCACAATTATGAGAAAATATGTTTGGTCTAATACATCCAGTCACAATTATGAGAAATTATGTTTGGTCTAATACATCCAGTCACAATTATGAGAAAATATGTTTGGTCTAATACATCCAGTCACAATTATGAGAAAATATGTTTGGTCTAATACATCCAGTCACAATTATGAGAAAATATGTTTGGTCTAATACATCCAGTCACAATTATGAGAAAATATGTTTGGTCTAATACATCCAGTCACAATTATGAGAAAATATGTTTGGTCTAATACATCCAGTCACAATTATGAGAAAATATGTTTGGTCTAATACATCCAGTCACAATTATGAGAAAATATGTTTGGTCTAATACATCCAGTCACAATTATGAGAAAATATGTTTGGTCTAATACATCCAGTCACAATTATGAGAAAATATGTTTGGTCTAATACATCCAGTCACAATTATGAGAAATTATGTTTGGTCTAATACATCCAGTCACAATTATGAGAAAATATGTTTGGTCTAATACATCCAGTCACAATTATGAGAAAATATGTTTGGTCTAATACATCCAGTCACAATTATGAGAAAATATGTTTGGTCTAATACATCCAGTCACAATTATGAGAAAATATGTTTGGTCTAATACATCCAGTCACAATTATGAGAAAATATGTTTGGTCTAATACATCCAGTCACAATTATGAGAAAATATGTTTGGTCTAATACATCCAGTCACAATTATGAGAAAATATGTTTGGTCTAATACATCCGGTCACAATTATGAGAAAATATGTTTGGTCTAATACATCCAGTCACAATTATGAGAAAATATGTTTGGTCTAATACATCCAGTCACAATTATGAGAAAATATGTTTGGTCTAATACATCCAGTCACAGTTATGAGAAAATATGTGTGGTACCAGACTATATTCCAATCTCCAGTTCTCGTGTTTACTTGAGCAGACAAGAGACAGACATTAAGCAGACAACTATCACTCATTGAATAGACAGAAAATAGAATTAAAGAAAGATAATTGACACTGAACGGACACAGTACAATCTGCAGACACTAAATAAAGATGGGAAGTCAGATTGTATGGAACAAGAATACTGTGAATGACATAATTGCAGTAAAACTGAAATCCAACATAGAAAACTAGGAAACTGAGTAATGAGATTTCTCTAATTACTGTAAACGCATATGATGACACACACTAATCGACGTTTCTACCAAAAAGGTCTTATCAAGAACACATTCACAACATAATACGATGAGTAAGAACGGCACTGTCCATGTTCACAAAACATAGCTAAATATGATACACATCAGAAGTGTACCCGACATGAGCTTGAGAATCGCTGCATCTATTAATTTGGTGTAAGAGAGCCCTGTGTAATCAATGCCCATCATTCCCATGGGTAGATATCATGTTCTGACAATGTTCTGTTTGGTGTTTCACATCTAACCTTCTAGTTTCTACTATTCTGGTGTATATACATATTTAGCTCTGTCATGTGCACACATAAGAGTGTCGTTCTCACTAGTTATATTATGTTGTGAATGCCTTCTTGCTCAGGCATTTTGATAGAAACGTTGAAATTAGAGAAACATCAACACTCTATTTCCAAATTTGGCCCTGAAATGTATAATAACACCTGAAGAAATCAATAAGATTTTCTGGCTCTGGAACAATCACTTGATCAAGTCTTGCAAAATTGAAATTCTGAGACAAAATACAGACTACATTCTAGTACCCAGACTTGTTCACCCTCACAGCAGCATGGTTTTATAGATGGAAAAGATTGCATGCAAAGCACGTGACAGACCGATTACAAGGCATAGATTGATCGATGTACAAGTAGCCATCACTTTGGCCAAATTATAACACACAAAAAAAAGAAAACAGATCATCTTAAGAATACTTTATTTGAAGGGTAAGCGGACACCACTATCATCATCCTCGATTGTGATTGTGGGGATAAATGACAACTTGTTTTACTCTCAATATGGCTGAAAAAGATTCTGAAAATGTGTTCAACTTATTCCTTTTCCTAAAGTGTGTTACATGTTTGTGACTATATATATATATATATATATAATCATGAATGTGGTCAAAAGAAGTGCTACAAGTACTCGTTGCAGACCACACTGTAAAACGTTTGCCCTAATGCATGGTCAGAAGCTGAATAAAATAGAACTACATGACGCTCATGCCCAGCTTGTTCGTTCACGGATATTTGTAGCCAGAATATGGCTTAATAGCCATCTACGACCTCATATTCAAGGATATAATGGGATGTACGTAGATTTAAGTGGAAGGGAGTCTGAAAAATAGTGACACTTCTTGACAATGGAAAGGGGGAGGGGGGGGACATAGACAAATATTGACGAAAAATAATACTCATTTGATACACCAATTAACGATCAGCAACCAACCAACCATACACCAATTAACCATCAGCAACCAACCAACCATACACCAATTAACGATCAGCAACCAACCAACCATACACCAATTAACGATCAGCAACCAACCAACCATACACCAATTAACCATCAGCAACCAACCAACCATACACCAATTAACGATCAGCAACCAACCAACCATACACCAATTAACCAACAGCAACCAACCAACCAACCATACACCAATTAACCAACAGCAACCAACCAACCAACCATACACCAAGTAACCATCAGCAACCAACCAACCATACACCAATTAACGATCAGCAACCAACCAACCATACACCAATTAACCATCAGCAACCAACCAACCATACACCAATTAACGATCAGCAACCAACCAACCATACACCAATTAACCATCAGCAACCAACCAACCATACACCAATTAACCATCAGCAACAAACCAACCATACACCAATTAACCATCAGCAACCAACCAACCATACACCAATTAACGATCAGCAACCAACCAACCAACCATACACCAATTAACCATCAGCAACCAACCAACCATACACCAATTAATCATCAGCAACCAACCAACCATACACCAATTAACCATCAGCAACCAACCAACCATACACCAATTAACCATCAGCAACCAACCAACCGTACACCAATTAAATGTGATCATTTGACACATCTTGTTCAAATCTTTTAAAAATCCGGCACCCATTTCTTACAATTTTCAGATCAAATTGTTTTGGTGAATTGGGAGGGGGGAGGGAATGGGGAGGGGATGTGTTATAATTTTTTGTACAAATTTAAGTGCAGGTTGGTGGGGGTAGTGTTCCTGAATTCTTGATAGTTGTAGACAAAAAAAAGGGATGGGGGCGGAGATAAACATTGCCAAGAAATTGCTGACTTAATTTATGGATAACCCCTAACTAGACATCATCATCATGTGATAGCCCCTAATTCTACATCATCATCATGTGATAGCCCTTAATTCTACATAATCATGTAATAGCCATTTTCAAACTGAATTGAGTAAAGTGGATATAACAGATGGTCAACATCATCATCATCATGTGATAGACCATAGCTCATCATCATCATGTGATAGACCATAACTCATCATCATCATGTGATAGACCATAGCTCATCATCATCATGTGATAGACCATAGCTCATCATCATCATGTGATAGACCATAACTCCAACTAAATTCAGTAAAGTGGATACAACAAGTGGTTAACAACATCACCATCATGTGACAACACGAGCAACATATATAAGCATGCCTCAAGGAAATCTGGCTCGAGATACTGTTTGCATTCTTTGTTTTGTGTTTGTATTGTTCTTTTTCAAAACTTGAGGGTTGAAACATCGATTTAGTATGCCCTGTAAAGAGTTACTTATATTTTTCTCACCCGTTTGTCTCTACAATGTCAAACAGTGCTATTGTCTATTCGGGCATGTGTTAAGTTGTGTTCTTGATAAAAGCCTTGTGGTCGAAATGTCGATTTGTATTTGTTATTATGTGTGTTACCATGTTCGAAGTTTCGTCTGTTGGAGTACAGTTCTTCTGCAGTTGTTACCTATTATCGATATATGTTTTACGAAGCACATTGTAGCTTGAGTTACCGAATGTTATGTGCTGTAAATGTTATGTGCTGTAAATGTTATGTGCTGTAAATGTTATGTGCTGTAAATGTTATGTGCTGTAAATGTTATGTGCTGTAAATTTTACGTGCTGTAAATGTTATGTGCTGTAAATGATACTGCATGTTCTGTAAAGGATGATGAAATCGATATACGAAAACTAAATAACTATGATTTTGTGCTGTTTGATAAGTATTTTTGATCGAAACGTCGATTCAGTCTAAGATTATGTTAGTTATTCTTTTCTGTTTTTATGTTGATTTAGATGACCATATCTTTGTCCAAAACCGATGATAAATTGAATGAACGAAATTCGCGAGCACCGGAAAACTAAAGTAAATAACTTCACTCAAATGAAATACATAGCGAGAAAGAGAGCGAGGGGATATTTATGAAACACAAAATATTATAAAGTCATAAAAATTGGGCAGATAAAGAGAGACTTTGTATATTCACGTCTAAGACTTGTTTGTTGGTCGTCACTGAGTTAGAAATCTGGCCCAGACGAATGCCTATAATGTGATTGGTGCCAGTGTGTATTGAGATAGTAGTGAATAATGCGCCTAGCCACTGCTGTCTTCCTGCAGGAAACAGAGACATCGATGCCATGAAGATATCGAGAGAAATATAGACACAGAAAGAGTAAATAGATTATGAAACTGATCTTTTTGAGAAATTGTTATTTATGTGGTTATGGTATTCCATATATAATTGCTAGTTCTATAGGATATATGTAGATGGGTCCTATTCTGTATGTTGGTGGACCCTATTCTGTATGTTGGTGGACCCTATTCTGTATGTTGGTGGACCCTATTCTGTATGTTGGTGGACCCTATTCTGTATGTTGGTGGACCCTATTCTGTATGTTGGTGGACCCTATTCTGTATGTTGGTGGACCCTATTCTGTATGTTGGTGGACCCTATTATGTATGTTGGTGGACCCTATTCTGTATGTTGGTGGACCCTATTCTGTATGTTGGTGGACCCTATTCTGTATGTTGGTGGACCCTATTCTGTATGTTGGTGGACCTTATTGTATATGTTGGTGGGCCCTATTTTATATGTTCATGGGTCCTAATATGCAAGTATTATGTCGTGCTGGAAACGTATATACTGGGCCGGAACACGCAGAATAACGTATCTCCTCTGTGAAACCAGTAGCACAACGCAATTCACGATCTCTGTCGGCAACCACACACTGGTGATAACCACACACTGGTAACAACCACACACTGGTAACAACCACACTCTGGTGACAACCACACATTTGTGACAATCACACATTTGTGACAATCACACATTTGTGATAACCACACACTGGTAACAACCACACACTGGTGACAACCACACTCTGGTGGCAACCACACATTTGTGACAATCACACATTTGTGATAACCACACACTGGTGACAACCCCACACTTGTGACAATCACACTCTAGTGACAACCACACACTTGTGACAATCACACACTAGTGACAACCACACACTTGTGACAATCACATGCATGTGAAAGCCACACAACTGTGACAATCACATACATGTGACAACCACACACTAGTGACAATCACATATTTACAACAACAACACACTTGTCACAACCATACACTTATGTGCTGAATCATGATTTCCGGTGACAACCATACACATGTGACAACCAAATACTTGTGAAAAAGGCATACGTGTGACAACCACATATTTGTGAAAACAGCATACGTATGATAACCTCACACTTGTGACAACCTCACACTTGTGACAACCACACACTTGTGACAACAACATACGTATGATAACCTCACACTTGTGACAACCTCACACTTGTGATAACCTCACACTTGTGACAACCTCACACTTGTGACAACCACACAAGTGTATACTGCATCACGATCTCCGGCGGCAACAACATAGATGTGACAACCATGCGTTGGTGAGAGTCACACACTTATGACAATTGCACATTTGTAACAACCACACACTTGTGACAACAATACACTGGTGACAATCACACATTTGTGACAACAATACACCTGTGACAACAACACACTTGTGACAAAAATACACCTGTGACAACCACACACCTGTGACAACCGCACATTTGTGAGAACAATGCACTGGTGACAACCACACACCTGTGACAACCGCACATTTGTGAGAACAATACACTGGTGACAACCACACACCTGTGACAACCACACACTTGTGACAACAATACACTGGTGACAACCACACACCTGTGACAACCGCACATTTGTGAGAACAATACACTGGTGACAATCACACACCTGTGACAACCGCACATTTGTGAGAAAAATACACTGGTGACAATCACACACCTGTGACAACCACACATTTGTGACAACAATACACCTGTGACAACCACACACTTGTGACAACAATACACCTGTGACAACCACACACTTGTGACAACAATACACCTGTGACAACCACACACTTGTGACAACAATACACCTGTGACAACCACACGTTTGTGACAACAATACACCTGTGACAATCACACACTTGTGACAACAATACACCTGTGAAAACCACACACTTGTGACAACAATACACCTGTGACAACCACACACTTGTGACAACAATACACCTGTGACAACCACACACTTGTGACAACAATACACCTGTGACAACCACACACTTGTGACAACAATACACCTGTGACAACCACACGTATGTGACAGCAATACACCTGTGACAACCACACACTTGTGACAACAATACACCTGTGAAAACCACACACTTGTGACAACAATACACCTGTGACAACCACACACTTGTGACAACAATACACCTGTGACAACCACAAACTTGTGACAACAATACACCTGTGACAACCACACGTTTGTGACAACAATACACCTGTGAAAACCACACACTTGTGACAACAATACACCTGTGAAAACCACACACTTGTTTCCTGAATATCAGAGAGCGAACGTAGAAGAAGAAAATTATGTATTATATCTGTATTATATCTGTATTATATCTGTATTATTTATGTATTACATAAATATTATATAAGTATTACATATATATTATATAAGTATTATATATGTATAATATTTGTGGATTATATATGTATTAAATAAGTAATATATTTATATTATATAAGTATTATATATATTTGTATAAATTATATAAGTTTTTTTAAATGTATTATAGACATATTATATAAGCATTATGTAAGTATTATATATGTATTATAGATGGATTATATATGTGTTATATATGTTATATATATATATATATATTATATATGTATATATATTTGTATTTTATTTGTATTATATAAGCATTTTATATGTATTATGTGTATTATATATGTATTATATCTGTATTATACACGTATTATATATATATATATGTATGTATATATGTATGTATGTATGTATGTAGTATGTATGCATGTATAGAACATATATATGTGTGTGTGTGTGTGTGTGTGTGTGTGCGTGCGTGCGTGCGTGCGTGCGCGCGTGTGTGTGTGTTGTGTGTGTTGTGTGTGTTGTGTGGTGTGTGTGTGTGTGTGTGTGTGGGGGGTATGTATGCATGTATAGAGCCTATATATATATATATGTGTGTATTATATAAGTATTATATATGTATATTATATAAGTATTCTGCATGCATTAAATATCTATTGTATATGAATTATATATGTATAATATTTAATCGATAAATATTATGTTTGTATTCTATATATTCTATATGTTTTCTATATGTATTTCAAATGTATACTATATGTATTTCAAATATTTTTTATATGTATTTCAAATGTATTCTATATCTACATTCTATGTGTATGTCTATCCTTGCTATGTATGAAAATATATAATACATTATTAATATCAAATCAAGTAAGAAAATTAACACACAAGTTGATTAACACTTTCCCATATTTGATAGTTGCAGCTGTAGTCAGTGCTGGGCGGAGGGCGGGGGGTGGTGGTGTTGTTTAATAGGCACAGATGGGCTCTGGTGATATTTGGACCAGCAAGTCATCTAGTCATCTAGCTATATTTGATAGTTGTAGCTGTATTCAGTACTGGGCGGAGGGTTGTGGTGGTGGCGGGTGATATTTGGACCGGCAAGTCAATTAGCCATCTAGCTATATTTTAACATGTTACCAAGTAATCCAATATTTTCTTTCACAAAGCAAGTTTCAAATGCCATGTTTCAGCTTCTGAAAGACCTGTCCGTTGAAGACCTCATTCAAGTAGCATCATATGCACAAGCTGGGGGTGCTGTCGTCGGTGTATTGATTGGAAGCATGTCATCTGACATGTTTGGTCGGAGACGAGTCTTGTACATATCTCTGACAAGTATGCTATTTATTCAGTGTTTGGTGGCCCTGTCAATCTCTTGGGTGATGTTCATCATGCTGAGAACAATGGCGGTGGGATGTGCAGGTGTAGTGAGAATTTCTTTGTGACTGCATATATATTTATTCCTAGTATTTAGATATTTGATGTTTTAGATAAAGATGCTGCTATGCACGATATTTGAAGTAGTGTAAATATACATCAATTATTGTCTCAGACTCCCAGCCCATTCAGCCAAAGATCCAAAATGGCCGGTGTTGACATGAATCTATAGCTTTAACCAACCTCCGTGGTTGGATATGTCTCCCAAGACATGCAGGTGTTCGTGGTAATGAAAGAATAGACATGATTGCCTCCAAGTCACCAAAAGATGGATAAGAGGGAATCTGGTAAAACTACTTCACGAGTGACTGCTAGAGATTGAAGAATCTACTTCACGAGTGACTGCTACAGGTGGACACTGATAATGCTGAAACATCGAGGCTGGAATTTGAGTAATTTTGTATTAAATTTGGAACTCGTGGAACTGGACGCCTGTGTAGCAGAATGAGAATCGTGGTTAACCAGTGAAATACAGGAACCATCAGCCTATATACCCTTTATCATCAGTTAGGGGAGACTGAACACCAATACTCGGAGTGCAGTGATGTCGGTCGATGATAAAAAAACAATAATATATATATATACACATAATCAATAAACAATATAATCGATATACATATAATCAATAAACAATATACTTGATATATTGATATACATATAATCATGTTTGATTTTATGATTTGCCTGTAATTAATTGTAACATATATATAAACTACGTATACAACAATATTCTGGATGTCTGAGATAATTGATGTCTGAGATAATTGATGTCTGAGATAATTGATGTCTGAGATAATTGATGTCTGAGATAATTGATGTCTGAGATAATGTTTTTTAAATAGCAATGTTTAGGGTACTGATGTTGAGATAATTAATCTATCAAGTAATCATGTTTATATAAGTAATCTCTGAGGTATATAATTAATCTATCAAGTAATCATGTTTATATAAGTAATCTCTGAGGTAATGATCTTTAGATAATTCATCTCTGAGGTAATGATCTTAAGATAATTCATCTCTGAGGTAATGATCTTTAGATAATTCATCTCTGAGGTAATGATCTTTAGATAATTCATCTGTGAGGTAATGATGTTTGTTTTTATAATTAACATTTGAGATAATGATATTCAGATAATTAATGTTTCATGTAATCTTGTTTAGCTAATTTATATCTAAAATAATGATTATGCAATAATAATCAACATAGATCAACAAGACACCCTTCCAACTTCTAAACTATACGAGGTTGCAGACGATGATTCTAAACTATACGAGGTTGCAGGCGATGAAGGTATATATGTATATATATATAAAGATCTTAAGAAAAAAGACAAAAATTAGGGCAACCGACAAAACGAAAGCAAGCCCCAAAATTAATATTGAGAACTGCAACTCAGAAGAAGTGACACATTTTGATTATTTAGGAACTAATATAAGCAATGCTGGTGACTGCGCAGTTGAGATTAAGAGAAGAACGGCAATGGCGCTGTCAAAATTAAAACAGCTAAAGACATTATGGCAGGGTACTAACATAAGAACCAAATTGCGTTTATTACGAACATGTGTGTTTCCAGTGGCGACATACGGATGCGAAGCATGGGCATTAAATAAAACATTGTCGAAAAGAATAACATCATTCGAATTAAAGTGATACAGAAGTGTTCTGAGAGTACCATGGACAGCAAATAAAACAAACCAGGTGGTGCCAAGTATAATCAGCGTCCAATAGGGCTAGCTTCTGAACACCATATTAAAGAAAAAGCTAGGTTCTTTCGATCACGTTAAGAGACATGATGGTATTAATGAAGAGAGTGATACTGGAGGGAATGATAGAACGTACGGGTAAAGGCCGACCAAGACGCCGGTGGACAGAAGACATACATGATTGCCTGCACATGTCCTTAAAGGAAGCAGGACGACTTGCTTAAGACAGAGAAGAATTCAATAGATTCATAAGAAAGACTACGCGCTGGAAAGAATATTTCACGTGATGATGAAGGTCTTGTTAAATAATCAATATAGATTAACAAGATACCCTTCTAACTAGGTATATATAAAGTATTATTAAATAATCAGCATAGAACATAGATCAATAAGACACCCTTCTAACTAGGTATATATGTATATATACGATCTGATTCGTCATGACAGACAGCCTGGAATAAGCTTATAGCCGCTGAAGTTGAAATGCCAGGTATATGTTATTCCAAATACAAGTCATTAAAATCCACTGAAAAAAAGGTTGTGTCAGGACTCCATTTTATTATCATGTTATTAATGTCATACTCACAGGTGTCTCAACTGTCATAAGTTATATTGCTGTCATCGTTACAGGTGCTACACTTGTCATAAGTTTTGTGACTGTCATTGAATTTGTTGGCCCGGACTATAGAGATGCCTGTACATGTTCCTGCCTGTGGGCTGTTGGAGCCATCGTGTTTTCCTTGGAAACCGTTGTCACCTTACATTGGAGATGGTTGGCTCTTCTCTCAGGAGGGATATGTTTGCCTTTAATATCAACTTATTTGTAAGTTTGTCAGCGTGTGTGATTTCATATTTGTAAGTTTGTCAGCGTGTGTGATTTCATATTTGTAAGTTTGTCAGCGTGTGTGATTTCATATTTGTAAGTTTGTCAGCGTGTGTGATGTAATATTTGCTCATGTTAATATATTATATTATGTTGGTATGTTATATTATGTTGTTATGTTATATTCTGCTATGTTACGTTATGCTGTACTAGTATGCGACACTACACTGATTGTTGTTCGTCCATCCAAGCCGACGATGACCACTACACTGATTGTTGTTCGTCCGTCCAAGCCGACGATGACCACTACACTGATTGTTGTTCGTCCGTCCAAGCCGACGATGACCATTCAACTCAACTGGGATGATGATGAAGATGATGATGTCTGCAGTGTCCGACTTTGACTAATGAGCCCTATACGTGCCTGGAATTGCATACCACACTGTGGACATGTACGCGAGGAATCTGTGGGACATTGAGAAGCTCGTGCCTTTAGCGCATTTTTTGTTGCGCAGCTTGATGTCTGAGGTTCTCTGCAGCTGCTGCACCACTCTTGATTATGCGACGCCAGTCGGATCTGTCTTGTGCAAGATTATCCCATGTATTTGTGTCTATTCTGAGGCAAGTGATGTCTTAAGAGTGTCTTTAAAATACTTCTTCTGTCCTCCGGCCTTGTGGGAGCCAGTCTGGAATTCTCCATAAAAAAACAAATTTTTGGTAGAAAATGATCGTTTATGCGGACCATGTGTCCTGCCCAGCGTGTCAGCGCCTTCATCAACAATATGTGTATGCTTTCAGGTTACGCTACGCTAAACTACACTACACTACGCTAAACTACACTACACTACGCTAAACTACACTACACTACACTACGCTAAACTACACTACACATTACAATAAAAGGGACCATATTATATTATTGATATTTATGCTATACCATGGGAAGAACTTGTATAAACTATTGCTACATGGCACTCTACAATCAAGAAAAGGCGACGCGTGTTGCCGAGAAGATGAAAGATGCAGCATAACTCCATAGTGGAGAGTATCTAGAAAGTTATAGGTAGATAAAAAAAAACCCATCTACATGGGTCATCCCATTTCCGAAATGTCCAAGAACATTTGCGGTCAGAATACTAATTATTATTTATCTACGAACTCATAGTCAAGGACATAACTGAATTTCATAAGGGGAAGTAACAAATAGTCATCATCATCATCATCATGTGATGGACGAACAATAATGTAGTCATATTTCTATTGATGTTTGCAATTATTTATGTTATCGTTACTAATCGCTGTTAATGGTTGTGCACGTATCTGATACTAATATTACTTTTGTTATTATTACTACTATTGCTACTACATCTACTACCACTACCACCACCTCCAGAATAATCGTCATCATTCATATTAATATTACTACTATTTAATATTATATTAATACAACTATTATTTTTTATTATTACTATTACTACAACTATTACTATTACTACTACAACTATTACTACTACAACTATTACTAATACAACTATTACTACTACAACTATTACTACTACTACAACTATTACTATTACTATTACTACTACTACAACTATTACTATTACTATTACTACTACAACTATTACTATTACTACTAATACAACTATTACTATTACTACTATTTCTAGTTTACTACTGCTATTACTGCTAATAATGGCATAATGTCACTGGATGCCAAAATGCTCGGCGTCCCTTTCCACGATTCTCATTTTCATGGGACATATTCTTTCCAGAACGTGGGATTCCTTATTGATTCTCTGAAAACTCGGCGATTCTGGGTGAGATATTGGGTGAACTGCCGCAGCCAGATATATTTTTAAGCAATCTGATATATCACTGTAACAATCGTCGTCTTTTGCGCCTTCTTCCCCTGTTGCCGTTAACTCTGCCTTCAGCTATTAATCTTTCCATGCTATCATGTCTCTTTATATGACCCCCCCCCCCAACAAAAAAAAACAACCAACCCACAGCTTTCTTATTGGGATTTTGTTACGGAGCAAGCCCTCTTCGGCGTTTATTGATCCTACCACTTCTTGATTTGTCTTTTTTAGCTGTCCATGGTATACGTAAATTTCTTCAGTAACATCTCATTTCAAAAACACCTGTTCTCTTTGCTATTTTTTAATTTAATGTCCATGTCTGGCAACAATATATATTGCCACTGGAAAAAGCATGTTCTGATCATACATATTTTGGCTTTGCTGCTGGTACATTACAAAAATTTTTTCATTTGCTCAAGTTTCAATGTCGTTATTGCTATTCTTCTCTTGATTTGTACAATACAGTCTCCTGAGCTATTTTAGTTTGTGGTCAAATACTGGAAATTTGTTACGCCCTCCAGTTCCAAATCCTCCCATAATTAAACAACATAAATAGCGCACACAAATTTAATTACTTACTAGAAAAAACAAATCGGCGTACACTTTCGTTTTGAGCAGCAACGTTCATGGGATTCTGAGGTTTTCATCTCTAATCTTTTAGTAACAATTTACTTGTTCTTTCAGACGCTAGCTTCAGACCAATCATGAGCTTAGAAATCATTTATGATGATTAGTTCTCAGAACTGAAAAGTCTTTATGTTAGAATGTGACGTCATTATGACATCATGGCGATGTGTTTTTTCTGTGGTGTAGGAAACTGTGTTATTTGGCCTATAGTGCATTAGTCAATAAGTCAATGAGTTCTGGATAAAATCTTGACTGTTATCTATGAACGCATACAACGATACTACAAGAACTACAGGTGATGGTATGTTCTTTTAGATTAGTTAATACTTTATATAAGGCCGTAAATACGTGTTTCTGGCGGGGGGAAAAATGAGGGGGAAGCTACTTACCTACTAAAATAAAGATCGCTAAGCGCCCCTACACAAATAATTCCCTATACACCACTTGGCTGGCTGATATTACTACTACTACCACTACTACTAGTACTACTGTTACTATTACTACAACTATTACTATTACTACTACTACTACTACTACTACTACTATTGCTGCTGCTATTACTATTACTAGTACAATTACTAACACTACTACCACTACTCCTACTACTACAGCTACTGATACTAATACCACCAATACTACTATTCCAGTACATGTAACAAGTTAGCATAGTGTTGTTACAGAGTAACCTGCCTTGTGCCCTTGAACTATTTCAGTACTTCCATGGAGTCAGTAAGATGGTTGCAGTGCCAGCACAGGTTTGCAGAAGCTGAGTGGGGGTTTCGTGAAGTGGTAACTGTCAACTCGGCTACAGTTCCAGATATCACATCTCTCCTGGACCAGTCACGTAGCTGCATTGTTAACAATATGCATATTAAAAAGTGGACATATATTGACCTCTTTCATTCATTGGACTCCAGCAAGTGGGCGATAACTCTTGTATATACTTGGTAAGATGTGTTAGATTTCATTCCCTTGGTTCAAACATAACATGAGGGGAACGATGTATTTTCTTTGATCAAGGAACACATCTCTAGATAATTTTTCTCGGAGATCGTAGTGGCAGGACTACTTGAGTCACGACCTCCATTATTTCCTATGCTCACCTCTGATATAATCAAATGGGAACTTATGTCTGCAGGTTGAAAAGAGGATACATCACAATTTTAAGCGGTCCATATTTATTTTAAAAATATCTATAATTGCAAGGGTTTGCTAGAGGATTAAACATTGCAAGGGTTTGCTAGAGGATTAAACATTGCAAGGGTTTGCTAGAGGATTAAACATAGTAATGGTTTGCCAGAGGATTAAACATTGCAAGGGTTTGCCAGAGGATTAAACATTGCAAAGGTTTGCTATAGGATTAAACATTGCAAGGGTTTGCTAGAGGATTAAACATTGCAAGGGTTTGCTAGAGGATTAAACATAGTAAGGGTTTGCTAGAGGATTAAACATGACAAGGATTTGCTAGACAATTAAACATGGCAAGAGTTTGCTTATTGTTCTTCTTCTCGAGTCTCAGGAATTGCGAGCGATTAGCTCTTACTTCCTATGTGAAGTGAGGAGGTTTGTCTGAGCTTTTTTCATATCTATGAGGTTTCAGCTTTCAACTTAGTGCAATGCCTATTGAAGGATCCTTCTTATGGAGTTTGCTAGATGGTTAAACATGACAATGAATAGATGATTATGTCATAAATTATTATACGATTTGGGGTGGGGGCTAAACAGTTTGACAGTTGTTGACTAGGTTGGAAGCAACGCAGCAGCACAAAGGTCAAGCATGTTTGGCCTTCGTAATCTTTGAGGTTGATGAACAGCGGATAGTAGGGGAAGCACATCTCTCTCGTACGGCTGGAAATATGACTATTAAGAACACTGAAAGCATTAGTTAGCACCGGCGAAGTCTGATGTATCTCGAGACATCGTCGAAAATGAAACGGCGACACGAAATATTCTACGTTCCCTGGACTACATCCTGTTGGAAATCTGGTAGGACCGTTGTCCTGCTACAAGAGAAAGCTGGTAGGACAATTATCATGCTATCTATTTATCTATTCGCTAAACGCTGTGTTGCCTTGTCTTGAAACATTGCCGTTCTACAAGAGAAATATGGTAGAGTCATTGTTCTCCTACAAGAGAAATATGGTAGGGTCATTGTTCTCCTACAAGAGAAATATGGTAGAGTCATTGTTCTCCTACAAGAGAAATATGGTAGGGTCATTGTTCTCCTACAAGAGAAATATGGTAGGGTCATTGTTCTCCTACAAGAGAAATATGGTAGGGTCATTGTTCTCCTACAAGAGAAATATGGTAGGGTCATTGTTCTCCTACAAGAGAAATATGGTAGGGTCATTGTTCTCCTACAAGAGAAATATGGTAGGGTCATTGTTCTCCTACAAGAGAAATATGGTAGGGTCATTGTTCTCCTACAAGAGAAATATGGTAGGGTCATTGTTCTCCTACAAGAGAAATATGGTAGGGTCATTGTTCTCCTACAAGAGAAATATGGTAGGGTCATTGTTCTCCTACAAGAGAAATATGGTAGGGTCATTGTTCTCCTACAAGAGAAATATGGTAAACGCATTGTCTAGCTACACGAGAAATGCGGTAGAAACATTGTCTAGCTACAAGAGAAATATGGTAGCATCTTTGACCTGCTACAAGAGTAATCTCTTTTGATTCTTGACCTGCTACAAGAGTAATTTCTTTTGATTCTTGTCCTGCTACAAGAGTAATCTCTTTTGATTTTTGACCTGCTACAAGAGTAATATCTTTTGATTCTTGTCCTGCTACAATAGTAATCTCTTTTCCTGCTACAAGAGTAATCTATTTTGATTCTTGTCCTGTTAAAGAGTAATCTCTTTTGATTCTTGTCCTACTACAAGAGAAATCTAGCAGAACTTCAAGAACAAATGCAAATTCTTTTTAAAAGTATACTTTTAAAAAAAATAGCACAAGAAGAATGAAATTATTAGAACATTATTGAATATTTTCCAGCAAAAGTCATAATTCATCAATGAATCAATTGCTAAATATCCACAGTGCAGTGTCATCGACTGTCTACTTCTGTTTACTGTGGCGTGTCAGGGAGATAACCAGTGTTACATATATCAACGGATTTCTTCCCTTTGTTATAGATCTACCTTTGACTTGGTCAGTCATCATTCTCAATCGATGGTAAGAATATTGACCGATACACTACATGATATTTTAGTGGAAATATCTGCTGTATTTATTGCCCATAATTTATTATAGTTGACTAACTGGGTGACTCCGTGAAGATGAATCATGTAGATATATTGGGATGGGCGGAGGGGGAGAGGTGGGGGGAGGGGGAGAGTTAAGTACTAGGAAGCAGGCCAAAATATGGGTAAACTCAACCATCGTTTTAATGGGTTTTGACTAAACAAATCTGGTAACGAAAAGAAACCTCATGAGAATTAAGCAACTATACATGTCTGTCTATTATATATATTCACTAAACCCTTTGTTGCCTTACAGCGTCACGGGTAATAGTACTAAAGTAGAAAACAGGAGATGAAGTTTTACTGCTCGACGACTAATACAATATCACTATCCGAAGCTCACATGAAATAATACACACAACGGACAACAAGTTGTAATCATACAAATAACAATACACATGAAATAAGCAATGTTTCAACCTAAAGGTCTTTATCAAGATACGCACAAAAAATCCAAAAGATGACGAATAGAAATGACCACACGACACACACATGTCCAGCCGAAATATGGAAGCGAGATGCCGGAAGGATAAGAACAAGAAGTACATAAAAAAACGTAAATATAGGTGGAAAAGAACTAAAAGGTGACGTAAATGATGGAACAAAATAAATCAGGACAAAGACTACACCGACCGAGAACTAAACAAAAGAGTGGTCGGAATTGAGTCCAAAAGGCTTGAGGGTACCCAACTAAAAAATAAGACGATTGTATAGAGCGTAACTAGATCTATCGTCGGTAGTGCAGGATCTGATGGCAGTGACCTGAATATCAAGAGCACCATGATGGCTATCGCCGTTGAAGTGTGTGGCATGACAACAGAAGTAGGTGTTCCGTGCTTGATGGCATGAAGATGGTTAAGGAAGCAGTTGTTCAATTTTAATCCAATTTCCCCGATGTACTGTTTGCCGCAGCGTTTACATATGAGCACATAAATAACATGATGGGATTCACACGTAAAGGCGTTATCGATGGAGAAAGTGGCCTTGAGAAATGAAATGAAGCGCATCTGAACCACATAAGGACATGTATAGCAGCACAAGGATAGAGGAGTTTTCTGGAGATGACGTTCGTGTGTTCTGAGTATATTGTGGAATTTGTCGCCTGTTGTATTTCGGTAGTCCATCGTTTTCGTGGTCGGTCTCTAGGTGTGCCTTCACTGTGTCTGTGTAGCATAGCTTGCTGTGTTATGCTGTCTGATGGTAGTCTGCTGATGTGTGCACACTATTTGATCTGTTGTCTCTTAATATATCCCAAGATTGTGATGGTGTCGGTTGTTTGTACCAGTTAATGTCCTCATTTCTTACTCTGTGAATGAATAAATTACAATACAGGTAAACGAGAAAAGTACCTCTATTTAAGTTAGGTAAATAATCCCGCCCCCCTTTCACAGCGCAGTATATATGGCTCTAGCTCTATTTTAGCAAGTCAACTATCTTCATGTAGATGACCCATGAATAGATGGTAATGGCATCTTGTGGAGAGAAATGTGTTTACCGTTGTAAAACTGGGTAAAATGTGCATCTAGCCTGCGACATACTTGATTGATCAGCAAGCATATTATTCCCTATCTGTGGATAGCAAAATATCATAGTTACTGACCACTGATGTTTTACCCACTACAGTTTTATGTTCTTTATTAGAGTATAAATCATGACCATTTGAATCAATAGCATCTTAATCACCATGATCCTAAACTAATCTCGGGTCGCTTACAACCAAGCAGCCACTAATCTCGGGTCGCTTACAACCAAGCAGCCACTAATCTAGGGTCGCTTACAACCAAGCAGCCACTATCAATTATCGTGACTTTTATCGTCATCGTTAAAATCTTTCTATTCAACATTATCTTAATCATAATCTTACTATTCAGCGTATCATAATCGTAATCATCAAGGAATGGTCTGATTTTTCTACACTATTCCGAATAGCTGAGTATATCGGTTGTTGTTTTTTAAAGATATTTTTTTAATTGATGTATTCAGTGTGACACCCCTACGACTGATGTATTCAGTGTGCCACCCCTGCGACTCTGATGTATTCAGTGTGACACCCCTACGACTGATGTATTCAGTGTGACACCCCTGTGACTCTGATGTATTCAGTGTGACACCCCTACGCCTGATGTATTCAGTGTGACACCCCTGTGACTCTGATGTATTCAGTGTGACACCCATGCGACTCTGATGTATTCAGTGTGACACCCCTGCGACTCTGATGTATTCAGTGTGACACCCCTGCGACTCTGATGTATTCAGTGTGACACCCCTGCGACTCTGATGTATTCAGTGTGACACCCCTACGATCCGTGATGTATGTAGTGTGTTACACCTACAACATTGATGGGTTATTTTGTTTTATTATTATTGATGATTAATAACAATCTTCCTATTCACCGTTAACTTAATAATCTCCCACCGTTAACTCAATCATCTCCCACAGTTAACTTAATCATCCCCCGATGTCTTCATATAACCCCTTAGCAAATTATTGCCAGTTCTAATCTTCGCCATCTTAATCGCTATCATGTTTTAACCATCATGTTTTAACCATCATGTTTTAACCATCATGTTTTAACCATCATGTTTTAACCATCATGTTTTAACCATCATGTTTTAATCATCATGTTTTAATCAACATGTTTTAATCATGTTAAACATTCACGTGTTGTTCATCTGAAATATCAAATGTATTTTGTTCACATCCAATAGTTTTTAATAACATTTAAAATTCGAACCCTGTTCATCTTGAGAATAATCTCTGCATTCTACCAACATGTTAATCCTGCCAGCCTTGGTCGTCGGTGGTGTCTGTTTCTCTATGCCGTAGCTTCCGGGTTTGCTCTATTGTCAGTACTGATTCTTCACGTGACCGGAAACATGGATTACCTGCCTTCCTTGGTGACTGGTATGGCATTGTTTGGCAAGGTTGGAGTAACAGCTTCCATGTCTTTAGTTTTCATCATGGCGACAGAAATATTTCCCACCGTGACAAGGTATGGTAGATACAGGTTTTGTTAGCAAGAATTGTACTTATAAAGTGAGGTAAATATACGTTTTGTTAGCAAAATTGTACTTACACGGGGATGTAAATAAACATTTTGTTAGCAAGAATTGTACTTACACGGATATGTAAATAAACGTTTTGTTTACAAAATTGTACATACGAGGTGTGTTAGATATAAGTTTTAATAGCAAAATTGTACTAACAAGGTTAGTTCCATTCCCCAGTTGTGTCAGAAATATTTTTCAGATTGCAACAGCTCCCTGATCGACCCAGCCTTAATTGGGTACCGGATTAATCCGGAAAGTACATACTGCGAGGGAGTGAAATTGGCTTCCACCCTCATATAGCAGAGCAACTGAAATGTGAGATCGCTAACAACTCACACCTCTACGACATTAATAAATGCTAAGGGATAACTTTACTTTTATTAACAAGGTCAGGCACACGTTTTGTTAGTACACTGTACATACAAAAATAAACATTTTTTAGCGAAACTGTACATACAAAAATAAACATTTTTTAGCGAAACTATACATACAAAAATAAACATTTTTTTAGCGAAACTACATACAAAAATATACATTTTCTTTAGCGAAACTGTACATACAAAGTGAGGTAAATATATACCAGGTATCATCATTATACTAACAAGGTGTTTTGTCTAACAAACTTGCCTATTATGTGGGTCGGCGTGACACAACTCATCCTAGGCCAGTCTCCGAGAAAGACTTGTCTGTCATTCAATCGACGTGACCAGACTAACGCAGTCGAATAATGGTCAGAAAAGTACTTTTAAATGGAGCTCTGTAGTTGGGGCTCTTGTAGATAGCCTGAACTACAAGGAGAAGACTATATAAGGAGAGGACTATATAAGGAGAAAACTATATAAGGAGAGAACTTTATAAGGAGAAGACTATATAAGGAGAAAACTATATAAGGAGATGACTTTATAAGGAGAAGACTATATAAGGAGAAAACTATATAAGGACAAGACTATATAAGGAGAAGACTATATAAGGAGAAGATCATATATTGTACAATAATGTCATACATTTATGTTAATACTATGTTTATAATAATATGAAGGTGGAATAATCCCTATATCTGTGAGCAGGTATCTCTTGACACATGATGATGCTGAAATATTCCCCTAAGATGTGAACAGGTAGTTCTTAACAAAGCATAATCTCTCTCGCACAAGTACATGTTCTACTTCTGCTTAGTTGTGTAACTCAGGCGACACCCAGGCTCATATACGGTCTCAAAGGTATGGATGTGTAATTTGGGGGAGGGGGGGTGTTATGGATGCAGGATTTAGTCCCAAAAGGGAGGCCAGTACAGTGCCCAAGTATCTCCGGATTACTACGTCCTGCCAGCGGCACAGCAAAAACTTCTTGGCCATCTCCTCATTCTTCTGTCAGATTTGTTGATACATCTCCAGTGATGTCACTTCCAGTTTCAAACATACACTTCAAGAGTGTTCTGGGCATGAAACGCTGAGGCAGACATATTGGCCAGAGGAAACAATACTGGAATCAAAGCTCTATGGGACACTGTATGAACTACAGAAGACAGTGAGTTTTATTAAGGAGACAGAATTATAGATATAGACATGTTTCAAGTGAACGAAAGAAGAAGAAGAAGAACTTCCAGTTTCTGTTAGATTTGTTGATACATCTCCAGTGATGTCACATCTAGAAATCCACGTCACCTAGGCGTCTGCCACAAAATGACAAAGGTGCAATGTCCGCTAGCATGTACTTCTTCATCAGTAAAGTCGTGTACTACGACATGCATGGGAAGAAGACAGTAGCCATATTCTTTGCACACGGCATGTTGCCACACATGTGTTGTTAATAATATACCTTTAGAAGTCATGGATTACCTGAACCACAAGTAGTATAAATTAAAGGACTATAATTGTGGTATGTTAACCCTTTGTTGTCTTGATCCGCAGGTGCATGGGCGTAGCTGTTGCTGTGGCTTCGGCCTCAGTGGGTTCTATATTGGTCAATGCATTGGCTTTTTTAGTAAGTGAACATCGTGAATGTGTGTGTATATGTATGCCAATATGTGCGTGTGCGCTGTCTGTTATGTGTGTGTATATATTTGCCACTCTGTGCATGTGCGCTGTCTGCTATGTGTGTGTATATGTATGCCAATCTGTGCGTATGCGCTGTCTGTTATGTGTGTGTATATATTTATACCAATCTGTCCGCATTCGCTGTCTGTTATGTGTGTGTTTGTTTGTTTGTTTGTTTTTCGTTCGCTCCATTGTAACCATCACGGATATCCGTGCGATTTCCGCAGGGAGCGTGATTACGTTGTGCCACCGTTATGCGCCTTGTAGGCCTAGCACATCCGATTTCGGCATGCCTTGACAATTCGGGTGGGCTACCCTTAGCCTATGACAGCCTCTATATCTGTCTCCAGGCACGCGTAGCGAAGACTCTTCGCCCAGACGATTTTCTTGCTCTCGTCTCACTCGAACGAGGTGTTCCACTGTCTATGAACTTGCCTCGTGTAATTGGACGTGCTGTGCCTGTGCCCATTAGGTACTGAACCGTTTCTCATCCATGAGCCTGGTTCCTTAAGGGGAAGAACTCAACAGAGGAGTTGGACCCAGGCACTTTCGCCCTCTTAGCCGAGGTGTCATTCACCGACATCGTGTACCCCTTGTCCAAGTTCGAGTCTCACACCACGCGTTTGAGAGCAAGGCGTTCTCGAGCTGAGCGTCCTTGTCCCAATAGCGCCTGAGCCCATCAGGTACTGAACCCTTTCTCTCTTCAAGTGTATTTCCGGTGTAGGAAAACCTGACAGTAGAGTTGGGCCAGGGCTAAATCGTTGTCCCTTTTGTGCCTGAGCGAATCGAGTACGGAACCCTTTCTCTCTGCAAGTTACTTCCGGTATAGGAAACCTTGACAGTAGAGTTGGGCCAGGACTGCCATCGTTGTCCCTTTCTTGCCTACACCCATCGGGTACAGAACCCTTTCTCTTCGCGAGCATATTTCCGGTTTAGGAAGGCTCGACGTTAGAGTTGGGTTAGGTCTTTTGCTTTACCAAACGCCGATGGATGGGTCTGAGTCTCTGCCTGTTAGGAACTCTGGTAACTAGAAGCCCGTCTCGAGCTGACGGAGATTGTAGTTCCCTTTCCTAAGGGACTTTTCACTTTCTATTTGCAGTTCGCGCTGCCCTCTAGCGCTGTTCTGCCCTTTCATTGTTTCATTGTACTCTGTATGAAACATATTTGTCTCGCCATGCATTTACCTTTACGTGCATTTTACATTGGCCGCCCCTCCAATGTTCGGACTGGACTGACTAGCTTCACTGTATGTCGACAGTGTCGCTATATGTGGTGATGCTGGTGGTGTCGGAGATATTGTCTGTCTCTTGTGCAGTCAAATCTCTTTCCATCTGCTACCTCCACATTCTCGGACACGATCCCCAAATGATTTGGCCAGAATCAGCACGAGCTGCTGTATTTCTGTTTCCAGGGTGCACCGCGTGGAGGTACATTTGGGATCTTGGTTATCTGCTAACCCTGGGTCCGCCTAGAGCAATGCGTTCCCTTTGCACCCCGTTATGTGTGTGTATATTTATGCCCATATGTGCGCGTGCGTTGTCTGTTATGTGTGTGCATATTTATGCCACCCAGTGCGCGTGCGCTGTCTGTTATGCCTTTTTCTGTTTGCTTATGTATTCTAGTTCATTTTTCATTTTATAATGGCACAACACATTGTCTGCTTCAACGACATATGCTGTAGATGCTCACTTGACACTAATGTACCAGTAAATTTATTTACATCACTTGACACTATTGTACCATCACTTGACACTATTGTACCATCACTTGACACTATTGTACCATCACTTGACACTATTGTACCATCACTTGACACTATTGTACAATCACTTGACACTATTGTACAATCACTTGACAATATTGTACAATCACTTGACAATATTGTACCATCACTTGGCACTATTGTACAATCACTTGACAATATTGTACCATCACTTGACACTATTGTACAATCACTTGACAATATTGTACCATCACTTGTCACTATTGTACAATCACTTGACAATATTGTACCATCACTTGACACTATTGTACCAGATACAATATCTGTTCTCTGACAGGAAGAGTATCACTATACAGTGCCTTTTATTGCTTACGGAGCTATGATGTCCAGCGTCGGAGTAGTTGGGTTGATGTTCCCTGAAACCATACACTGTCCTCTCAAGAATATTCAACAGTGTCGGCACCGGAAAATTCTGCTGATGGAAGGAATCCGTCTTGTTGGACGTCCCCCAAAGCTGTGGGAGACAGTCTAATCATGTTGTGATTATTTTATACAGCTTCTAGTGTGAAGTATACGTTTTATCTCACTGGTCATCATCATCATCTTCAACAACCCCATAGGGCATAACCATTCAGGGTCGTAGAGATGACACTCTGGAAACATAGATACAAACATTTCTCCATACCTCCCTGTTCTCAGTTCCTGTTTTAAGTGTGGAGAATAGTAATCTTGTCCAATCTTTAATATAATCGATCTTACTTTTTTCTGATCTCTTATTTTGTTCTTCCACCCTCAACTGTTCTCTGCAAGATAATTTTGGAAATGGAGTCGTGCCTCATCCCGTGGATATAGCACACAAGTTTGCCACCTTCCACCCCCTGCCATGAGATGTTCTTGTTGACCTGCACGAATATTTATTTTGATTATTTTGAGATAATGGTACATTAGAGATGTGGTTCTACAGAGGAATACTGAAAATACCATGGATTGCCGGAAAAACTAATGTATAGGTGTTGAAAGAGTCAAATGCGAAACGGACCTTAATCAACAATATAAGAAAAAGGCAATCTTCTTTTTTTGGTCACTTCATGAGACAGGCAGGTTTAGAGAACATAGCCACAACAGGCAAAATTGAAGGTAACAGAGACAGAGGGCGACAACGAAAGAACATATTAGACAGTTTGACAACCTGGCACGGCAAGGAAACAACAACATCCTTGATACATAATACTGTGGACAGAGAGCTGTGGAGAGCCATGACCGCCGATGCCAGTCGGCATGGCACCTGCTGATGATGATGAGATTATTTTATTAGTAGAGGTAGTTGACCCACGATGCCTACATCTGCAAGACGCTACTACTGCAGTTGATGATACACACCGACTCCTAATTAACTCACGATGACTCCTAATTAACTCACGATGACTCCTAATTAACTCACGATGACTCCTAATTAACTCACGATGACTCCTAATTAACGTATGAACTTTGTTGACACATGATTCCAAAGTGACTCACATTAACTCTTATTTAATTTTTGTGGGGTATTTTTTTGTTAAAGTAGGTACAATACACTGAATTTTTTGTTAAAGTAGGTACAATACACAGAATTTTTTGTTAAAGTAGGTAAAATACACATAATTTTTTGTTAAAGTAGGTAAAATACACAGAATTTAAGATGTCCAACAAATAGTACACCGGCCTAAATTTAAAAAAAATGGAAAATATTACAGCTGAATGTTGTGTACCCACGTTGAGATCTTCCTGTGTGAGTAAGAAAATATTACGGCTGAATGTTGTGTACCCACGTTGAGATCTTCCTGTGTGAGTAAGAAAATATTACGGCTGAATGTTGTGTACCCACGTTGAGATCTTCCTGTGTGAGTAAGAAAATATTACAGCTGAATGTTGTGTACCCACGTTGAGATCTTCCTGTGTGAGTAAGAAAATATTACGGCTGAATGTTGTGTACCCACGTTGAGATCTTCCTGTGTGAGTAAGAAAATAGAGAAGAAATGAGGGATTACTGTGAAATAAAGCTGATACTAACACATTCAAAAATAGAATTCCTGTATTGGTAATTACAAAAACAATATGTGTCTACAACAATAAGACGAAAACAATGGATTTATGTTGGACATGTACTTAGAATAAAAACAGACTGCCACTACAAACATTAAAATGGGTACCAAATGGCAAAATACAAAGAGGAAGACCAAGAGAGACTCTTCGTACAACAACCAACAAATATAGTAAAACTTTGAGTCTCAACAACATGCAAGAATTACACACAGTCATCGCTCCAACTGGAGAGCTCTAGTTTCTGGCATATACACTGTGTTCGACGTTGAATGAACATATATAGATGGATGGATAGAATGCCCAATGACTAGTCAATAGTACATTGATATTGGTAATAAAAGTCTTTGTCCATTGTTTACCCTGATATTTGAGAGTTAGTGTTTGATTTGTTGACGAGTTTCGTTTTACATCACATGTTAGCGATGTCATTAGGAGAGAGAGAGAGAGAGAGAGATAGATAGAGAGAGAGAGCGAGAGAGAGAGAGAGCAGATATATACAGAAAACAGGAAGATAATTATGACTGAACCTTATCGGCACGAATTTGTCGCTCTGAACTCTTGTCGCCCTGGAGCAGACTCGCGAGTTTTACTGAAGCTCCTGGACGATGTTTCTTTGTTGTCCTAGAGTTGACTCGGGAGTGTTACAGTCAGCTTTTGAATGATGTTTCTTTGGCATTTTCTTGTAGTTTTATAGTTTTCTAGAATTTCCACAGTTCTAGATAGTTGTTAGACTCAAATTGGTTGTATGTTTCATGCAGTTGCCCCAAGCTGGCAAGTCTTCTAACCTGTAAGGTACTAAGGTACGTACAATCTCTAGTCACGCTGCAGATAAGAGAGCTGGTTCTCCTGGACTCTAAGCTAAGGTTCTCTAAGATTCTTCTCTAAGCTAGCTTCATCACAGTGAAGATCATACTGGAAGACCATCCTCACACCTAACTTTCTTAATTGTCACTTACGATATACATGGCAGTGTTAATATTCTTCGCTGCCTTGTCTGGTCCAGGTAACACATCATCATCATCATCATCAGGTAGCATATCCTGAATAGGATGTAGCAGTCATAACTACCTTTCGAAATTTGTGTCGATCTTGAGCGAGTCTTCCTGCTTCTGTTACTGTCATATTCAGGTGGCCTTTGATGTCTCGTGTCCATCTTCTTCTTGGTCTGCCACTTGTTCGTCTCCTTGGCATCAACCCCTCCATAACAGTCTTCTCTAGACTGTCATGACGTTTGATATGGCCAAAATATTGTAGTTTTCTGGAAAGAACCATGCTGTTTAGTCAATTTTATTTTACATTAATTTCTCTCAGGATGTCTATATTGGTGATATTTTGGTCCATGGTATTCCAATGATTTATCTGTAACATTTTGTTTCAAATGCTATTTTATTTATCATTTTGTTGGTAATTGTCAAGGATTCACACCCACATATTGCCACTGGGTCAGGTAACACAAGGACGAAGAAAATAGAATAACAATGAGATAATAAATAAAGAAAATAGGCGTGAAAGAGTGAGCAAACAATATAGGAGTGAGAGAGTGAGCAAACAATATAGGAATGAGAGAGTGAGTAAACAAAATAGAGATGAGAGGTTGAATTAACAATATAAGGGTGAGAGAATGAATAAACAAAATTGGGATAAGAGAGTGTGCAAACAATATATGCACGAGGGAGTGAGTAATCAAAATAGAGATTAGAGAGTGAATAAACAGAATAGGAGTGAGTGAGTAAACAATATAGGGCTGAGAGAGTGAACCGGATAGGAGTGAGCGAGTGAGTAAAGAACACAGGATTGAGAGGATGACAAAGATGGCATTTGAGGATACACATGCAAGATACTCCTCTTCAATGAAGAAAGTAACTTTATGAAATATGACATAACACATGACGTACACACAGGTGTATCATCTACACACAGGTGTATCATCTACACACAGGTGTATCATCTACACACAGGTGTATCATCTACACACAGGTGTATCATCTACACACAGGTGTATCATCTACACACAGGTGTATCATCTACACACAGGTGTAGCATCTACATACAGATATATCATCTACATACAGGTGTAGCATCTACACACAGGTATAGCATCTACATACAGATATATCATCTACATACAGGTGTAGCATCTACAACGTTTGTATGACATGCACACAGGTGTAGCATCTACAACGTTTGTATGACATGCACACAGGTGTAGCATCTACAACACTTGTAGTTGACGATACCATAGTGTCTCGAGATGTCATGCGTTAAATAACTGTAGAAGCAGATATTGTGGAATTCTATCACGCGTGTAAGTATAGGAGGTGGGGGGGGGGGCTACATAATATTGCACTCTTCCAGTGACCAGACTGAAGAAGAGAAAGAAGCCGGAACAGGAAACTAGAAACAGCAGAAATACGAGGATGGAAGGTAAGAACGAGTTTGATCTTGTAGGAAGGAAGAAGTTTTCCTAGTGCCTCTGATGGTGTCCTGCTACAGTGGGTTCATGTGTACTAAACATGCCATTGTCATGGTCACGGAAGGTGATATTTCCCAGAATTATTGACTGTTGCTGATGTGGGGAAGGGGGTAAAACATTGACACATAATTGTAGAGGTAATTTATAGACATCTTATACACAACATATTTTTCACAAGGTTTGAGTTCGAACCTCTAATTTCTATATTCTGCTGAGCTGTATAGTTAAGACAATGCAACAACACACAACACCCCTTAGCTGCCGATTACAACATGCATGACAAGTCTAGATGGTAGTATTATTTTACGTTCTTCGGTCTACATCCTGCTAATCTGCAGGAGTTCGAGAATAAACACAGAAGAAGACATATGCCATACACATTCAGTACATCTACTCACAGAACGCTGAGTTACTTTCATAAGGTCCATCAAGTGCCGTGCTGACTTTCACAGGCGACCATGTACCTACACGACTCACGATGTTTATTATGCTGAACATTGGTGCTGTTAGTTTACAGATTTCCAAGAAATTGATGGCCAAAATAATTATGAAAATGTGTCAAGGAGAAAAAAAACCATCTGAAACGTATTTCACATACGATGGTCAAAATCCTACAGAAGAAAATCTTGTGACTGTTCGTTGTCAGAACTAATGCAAAATAAATCGGCTTACGCCGATCGTCTGCAATATCTTACGTATTCCGTCGCAGCATGGTCCACCATCTTGTCTTCTTTAAGTTCTTCTTTTCCCTATTCAATGATATGCTTCCAAGATAAGTGAATTCTTTCACTTGTTTAAGTTGTTGGTCATCGATTAGAATAGTAGTGGTTTTTTGCGATTGACATTACCTTCGTTTTTTTGGTAAAAAATTTGGTTTCGTCCACCGTTGTGCTATAAATCATATCGATTCACGACTTAGACAAGAATTCTTAGAGATTTAATAATTAAATCTAAACACTGATTCTAACCCTTCTCCCCCCTCCAAAAAATATATAAACTAATTATAATCCTTTTAACCCCCATTTACAAAAATCTATAATTTTATGCAACTTATCTAACACTGCAAATGTTACAACAGTGGACGAAACCAAATTTGCGCCTTTTTTCTGTGCTTATCTTCATGCTAAAGTCCCTACATATTGTGTGGAGTTTATCTATATGTTGTTGTAGTTGTTCTTGTGTCCGAGATAGTATGCACAATATGACAATCAATACAAGATAACTGCGTGAAACGTAACAACAATTAGACTTACGTAAAACTCAGGTTTATATATCGTCTCAATGGGACACCACAGACTATATCTAAATCTAGTGGGTAATGATGGCAATGATGAGCACACAAGAAATCAAAAAAATTACAATACACAAATCACATTCAACGTTTCAACCAATAGGTCTTTATCAAGACACAAACAAAACATCAAAAGTCGACGAATGGAAAAATTATCACAACGTCCAACGGAAATATGGAAATGTTTTGTGATATACTGTATGCACAATATACGTAGTTATAATAATAATAAATCTATTCGTCGAAAGTTAAAATGTACGATTGTACACCGCCCTTCCCCCACCCCCTAAACTGAGAATCACATGATCTTGTTATCGTCACAATATTCTAGTCGTAGAACGTTGATGACAACAACATTCGTGATTTCAGGTAAACTAGTCATCTTGATAAATATATTCTTAGACAATGATTCTTGGTGAAAATATCCATTTGTAAAATTGAGTATAGTCGTGAATCTCTGTTGTTCTTGAGTTTTATATGTAATCTTTTAGCATGACTTTAATACTTTTTTTAATATTCAATGTGAGAGTGTGCGACTGTCACAAACATCAACAAATGACACATCGTTGTGATAACACTACCTTAATCTTTACTATGTTTAAATTCTGACATCATACACACTGTTAATGCCGATGTAATGTAAGGGAGAGGGTGGTCATGCCATTTTGTAAAGAATCAGGTAAATCCAGAAAGATAACCAGAAATTTTGTTCATGGAGAAACGTTCAATAGTAGGCCTACATCATAAGGAAGGGCCTATAAAAATGACTATCTATAATAATTATTATATAGGCAGACATATTATATGCTAAATATCAACTTCCACTGCCCAACCTTTTTGTAAAACACTAGTAAAAATGTCTGGAAAGTACTTTTGATTCTTGATTAGAAACTTGTCCACGGGACACTCCCATAAGTGCTCCGCTCTCCGTTCCAGCAGCCATCTCAGTGTATGTAGACTCAGCGACCTGATCAGGTTTTGATTGCGTGATATTCGGGAATTTAAAAAAAAATTGCTCTTCTTTCCCTCCCCTCTAGATACTCCTGTTTCTGACATTCTCAGTATGTGTACGTTCTCAACCTCATTGACATCAACTGCATCTTGAAATGAATTTATTACTGTCTTGATCAAGTCTACTTTATCTCTTCTCCCCATTGTGCCGTCCATCTCTGCATTGCCTACCAATAAGTCTGCTCTCTTGTTTCCTCTGACCCCTGCATTACCAAGGTTGTATATCCATGTAATGCTTTGGACAATTGAATTATTAAAAAAATCACACCATTCCTTTCTCAGCGCTATATTATATAAGTGCTTTAGTTTTTATATTTTCTACATACTTCTTGAGGGTGATGAAGCGTGATTCCAAGATATGTGGGATATTCTTTTTATGGCAGTTTCTGTGTGTCCAACCATAGACTGATATTTTCTTTGGCTACTTTATGACTCTTGGTAAAGATGGTATAGACAGTTTTCTCACAGTTTATTTTCAGCTTTCATGTTTGCCAGTACTCGTGTAATCTTCTTAAATCTTATCAAGGGTAATAAAACATTTAATTTCAGAATACAATCAATATGGCTGCCCCACCATCTGCACCACCAAGTTATAATGAGAGTTTGCAGCATCAGGGTCAGGGATACCAAAGTAAGTTGTATATTGTTGGTCTCATTATCTTTGACTAAGTGTAGTGTTATGAATGCCACAATATACGATGGTGTCCCTCTATATCACATATGTTTTTAACGCATTCCCTTATTTAACAACACTTTTCAAAATATTCACTTATGTTTAATCTTTATACCCAACAAATTTCTGTTACTACTTACATATTTCATCAGTTGACACCATGTTGTTATGATGGGATTTAACTACAATAATAAATCTCATAACTACAATAATAAGACTCATAACTCCACTCATAGCTGCAATAATAAGACTCATAACTCCACTCATAACTGCAATAATAAGAGTCATAACTGCAATAATAAGACTCATAACTGCAATAATAAGACTCATAACTGCAACATGGTCGATATACACTTTGGAAGTCTTCTTATCTAAATTCACATCTTTATTTGACATGAATGTGTATTGGTAAAATCGGTTAAAATCCCGTCTACTGCCGTCTGAATTAACTTGTCACTGTGACATATTGGAGACATTAGCACACAGAACTCCGAACATCTCTCTTCTGAGCCATTCAGGTGAGTGTAGACAAATCAGGCTCTAACCATTCCTTGGTGTTGTCAATCCAGGATTTTCTCTGTTATCTTCTTCTCCTTCTATCATCAAATGTTCCCTGTAAAATGGTTTTAAAAAGTGATTCGTGTCTCGTTACATGTTCAAACCAAACATGTTGACACTGTTTCACCACTGCCACAAGTGGTACTTGATAACTTGCTAGTTTGTTAATTTTCTGCCGGACAAATATATTTCTCTTATGTTCTATATAGTTAATTCTTAACAAACATCTGTAGCACTTGTTTTCAAAAGTCTGAATCCTTCTTTCTGTGTCTGCATTGATTGTCCAACTTTCACATCCATACAACAGAAAACTTAGCTCTAGCAGATCTGAATAGATTGATCTTTACTGTAATACTGATCTTATTTCTCCAAATCATATTCAGCCTTGCCGTGACAGCTGCCACCCACCATCTTGAGTCTTAGATTAATCTCATCTCCTGATAATATTGCTCCTATTTCCAGTCAGGCACCAGAGGAAAATATAATTGGGTAGACAGTGCATCGAATGGATGTGGGACTTGCAGTAAAACCATCCACTATATATGTAGATAAATATTTTGTTTCAATTTATTAAATCTCACCAAAGATGGATGTGCCTGACCATTGGTTAAAATAAAAAGGGGATACAACGCATTTCCATTCTCTAAACTAAATTCTGCTGGAAATCTAGTATGACCATTGTTCTGGTACAAGAGAGATCCAGCTGGAGTTTGTGGATGAATATTGAAGAAGAAGAAGAATTTGTTAAATAGGTTTACATTGGGATAAGGGAGACAACCCCTGTAAAAAATCCCCCGCTGTCTAATGGGTTAGTATGGTAGTGCCTCAGGACAAGGGGTTTACTGAATATGTCAAGTGTAATAGGTTCAGGCATGCATCATGTTTTTTTTTAAATGTGGAAAAGTTGTATATTCATGTTTCTGTGGGTGTGGTACCCTTTTCCTTATAATGTGATTTGTAAAGGGAAAGGAGTTAATTTGTACAAAATCTGAATGCATAAACAAACTAATGAGGTATCAATACTGAACATTTCATTTTTAGAAAAATAACTATAGTGAAACCACATAAGAAAAATATTCTTGTAAAGATACGCAAACAATTTTTATTTGCTCAACTGTTTTGGGGAAAAATTGCTTTTAAAAAACTTGTATCATCCTGAAAATTACAAGGATCAATAACAAAATATCTGGATTTAAAGGGGAATAACTGTTAAAATTGTGAAAACCAGAGAATGATGAAGGTATTTGAGTGGAATTGGTTTACTGTAGAAAAAACAACTAGTACTCCATGTCATGTAGGGTTAATTATGCAGGACCCTGTCATGAGGAGGTGATTTAGAAATGACATGATTATTTTCTGATGACAGGTTACCAGCCATCATATGGAACAGTGAGTTCTCAACCAGGGGTGTACCATTCAGGTGGTTTGGGATACCCACCTGCAGGGGAATATGATCCAAACAAAGCAGCTGGTGCTTACACTCCAGGCCCATACCCACTCCAAGGTAGTTATCCTCCCCAGGCAGGATACCCACCAGCTGCAGGTAGTGTTCCATTATATGGCCAAGCTCACACAAATGTTCATGTTCACCCAACCCAGTCGGTTGTGCTCGTGGGAGGCTGTCCAGCGTGTAGGGTAAGCCATGGATGCAAGTCTATGAGTGTTGTGTGAATGACAATATACAGGCATTGCATGACTGTGAGCTATTTTAATAGCTGACTGTGAGATCTATCAATAGCTGATTGTGAGATCTATTAATAACTGACTGTGAGATCTATCAATAACTGACTGTGAGATCTATTAATAACTGACTGTGAGATCTACCAATAGCTGATTGTGAGATCTATTAATAACTGACTGTGAGATCTATCAATAACTGACTGTGAGATCTATTAATGGCTGACTGTGAGATCTATCAATGGCTTACTACATTTTTCTTACTACTACATTATATGAAGATAATAATTAAATTAACTAGAAAGCCATCACAATAAGATGACATTAAAGTATGAACATGGAAGATGACATTAAAGTATGAACATGGAAGATGACATTAAAGTATGAACATGGAAGATGACATTAAAGTATGAACATGGAAGATGACATTAAAGTATGAACATGGAAGATGACATTAAAGTATGAACATGGAAGATGACATTAAAGTATGAACATGGAAGATGACATTAAAGTATGAACATGGAAGATGACATTAAAGTATGAACATGGAAGATGACATTAAAGTATGAACTTGGAAGATGACATTAAAGTATGAACATGGAAGATGACATTAAAGTATGAACATGGAAGATGACATTAAAGTATGAACATGGAAGATGACATTAAAGTATGAACATGGAAGATGACATTACAGTATGAACATGGAAGATGACATTAAAGTATGAACATGGAAGATGACATTAAAGTATGAATATGAAAGGACACATTATCATTATGTAACTATAAATGGGACACGATTCTACAGCTTAACTCTAAATGGGACATGACTTTACAGTGTAACTCTAAACGGGACATGACTTTACAGCCTAAATCTGATTTGGAGATGACTCTAGTCTAAATCTGAATGGGACACAACTACAGCCACATGTATGACAAATTCATGTTTCACACCATGTGCACATCTGGACAGATACTCATCACTCCACCAATACTACAAGATTGTCTCAAGCAAGAAACAGACAAATACACTGCCCTAGAGATAAACACTAACAGAAGCAATATATGGCATTCATTATGAGATGAGGTCAGTATATAGCATTCATTATGAGATGAGCTCAATATATGGCATTCATTATGAGATGAGCTCAATATATGGCATTCATTATGAGATGAGGTCAGTATATGGCATTCATTATGAGATGAGGTCAGTATAATAGTGGTTGACACAAGAAAAAACAAACATGTCAACACATTGTTTGATCAAATGACAGAAAATATGTGATCTATCTACACATTTATGGATATGATTAATGCTTTGACTCGTTCTTGTGGCATGGGGCCTGAATTTCTAGTCTAGGGTGTAAAGAATATGGTCACTGTCTTCTTTCCATGCAGGTGGTAAGAGGTGACTAAGTAAAGTCAGAGAATAAGCTGACAACCAGTTGCCTGTGAGAAAATCATTGTCATATCTTGTCTCAGTATCTTACTTTTGTCTTCTATCAAATAATACACATGGATGATGAAGACATACAGGCTGGTGCACATTGCACTTGTCCTTTTGTGGCAGACCCCTCTAGGTGACAGGAAATGCTAGATATTCCATCATTTCAGATGGGTCAACAAATCTGACAGAAAAAGGATGAGTGAAATAGTTGGCCCAGAAGTGTGTTTTGTGCTCCTGGTCGGATGTCGTAATCCTGCAGGGTACTGACACACTGAATTACCTGACATCATGAGTTACACATACATCCATAACCCCCCCCCCCCCCCCACCCTTTTCGCATGCATACCTTTAAGACGTTATATGAGTTGGGTGTCGCCTCAGTTACACAACTGAGAAGAACATGTGCTTTTGTCTGGAAAACTCTGTTGTCGAGAGGTTCACAACTAACTGGATTATTTCATCATCATCATGTGACAAGAGGCTCCCAACTAAATGGATTATTTCATCATCATCATGTGACAAGAGGCTCACAACTAAAGGGGTTATTTATTTCATTATCATCATTATCAATTTACTGACTACAAAAATCATGACCATTTATAATATAGGTTCCAGAATTTTTTTGTTCCAGCTCTCACTTTGCAAGACATAAATGTTAACAACTAATGATACAAAAGGTTTAAAGGTTATATAGAATTGACTTCACTGTAGTCTGTTTCCCATATGTACTTTGTCATTCTCAGCGAAGCGGCACTCCGAAAGTACCAATCATCGTAAGTAATTCCATAGCTTCAAGTGATAATTCACTGGGATCTCAGAAAAAAAAATCCCCCTTGTAAAAAATATCAACAAGACGACACGATCGGATTCTAACCCACGATCTATTGAACACAAAATGAACAGCTTAACCACTATGCTAGGGAGATCCCCATAATTAGGGGAAAATAATATCTTCTTCTGCGTTCGTTCTCAAACTCCTGCAGATTAGCAGGATGTAGTCTGGAGAACAGAATGCGTTGTGTCATGGTTTACAGTATTGCTGCGATATCTGCGCCTTTTAGCCTGACACATCTGACTTCAGCATGGCTTTGGGTCACTGAAAAATATGGGATGGGACAGCCAACTCCATCCCATAACCTCCTTAGTCGCCTTTTATGGCATACGTGGAAGGTAAACAGTGTTGCTATTCTTTGCTCCCCTTTCGGGCCCTGGCAACACACGGGCTAAATAATAACTAAAGATACATTACTGCTTCGGCCATTAAATTATTGAAAAAGTAGTGACCAATTTCTGATTAATCTTGAACAAAGTTATTCCTATACCGATTTTAATGAAACCTAGTAAGAATCTTATTGTAATAATTAAAACACCATCAAATATATTAAAAATATATCACAAAATTGCAGAAGTAATTACTTTTTAAATATTTATTATTTCTTGTATAAGGAGCCACTGATCCCTAGACCCCCCTGAACCCACTATCACCCCTTCTCCCTAGACGGGTTCAACTGGGGGAACTACCCACTTTGGGAACTTATGATTTAGAAAATTATATAATTTCACAAGATCATTGGAATCCCTGTTTAGCATGACACATTTATAATAAATTTGCCTATTTAACAACACTTTGTGCAATCTCCAATTATTTTGATCCCTTATACTGTACATAGTGAATATCGGCTATTACATCATTATATTTTTACCCAAACAACCCTGGACGTGCAAGATTTAGACATGAAACCACAACAATATCTAATATCCCGACATAGACATGCGAGAGAGAGAGAGAGAGAGAGATAGAATAAGGCAGCATGTGTGCCATAGATGTGAGATCTACATAGTGCACACGGTTGTGTTATGGTGCACACGGTTTTGCACTTGAATATACTGCACACATTGGATCAATTTACTTCCTACCTTTGATGGCTGTTCCAATGATTGTTTTTATTATTTTCTTAGAGATGTTTGGAAATTAATATTTTTACTGTATTATTTGTCAATTTATATGTCAGTTCCAGCGAGGATCTTATAATCGCAACAACTGTTTTGTCCTTATTCATTTTATTATACCGTTAGTCGTTTGTATCATATTTGTATAAATAGTGGTAGGTATTTGATGTAACATGTATGTTACCTGTTTGATATAACTAGTGTTATTACATTAATATTTTGTTGCTCGAGACCAAGTTGTTGTCATGGGATTTTGCTGTATAATGTTGGTCTTTTCTGTGTTGCTGATGAGAATTTTGCAATATTAATTTCAGGTTGGTATTTTGGAAGAAGACTTTACATGCCTAGGAGTGCTTTGTGCCATTCTCTTCTTTCCATTGGGAATACTTTGTTGTTTGGCCATGCGTCAGCGTCGATGTTCTCACTGTGGGGCTGTATTTGGCTAAGCTGTGACTGTGATACACGGACATCCACTTGTGGAAGTTTCTTTGACCATTGACATTGTTTATAATTTTCATTACAGAAATGAAAGGTTTAAGTTTTAAGAAGAAACAGGCGTGTACATTTAATCTTGTGTGTGGTCAGCTGACTGGCTGGTTCTGTGATATGGCCAAATCGTGTGTGAAGTCTCACAGATGTGTGTGTATATATGCCATGATGTGTACTAGACACATACAATGGATAAATCTAGCAGTTCATGATGTCTTTAAGAAACTTTTATGTAAAAACATTTATGAAATATGTAAGAACTTGAATGCAAGACATAGAAGTCTGTGCTGTTTATCAGAAATAACAGTCTGTGCTGTTTATAAGAACTAGATGTCTGTGCTGTTTATAAGAAATATCAGTTACAGTGTACATAAAAAATACAATAGTTTCTTGTATATGTAGTAAACAGCAATTATGGGGTAAGAAACACCCATTTATTTTGTATATAAGAAACAGCAATTTGTGTTGTTGACCGGACAATTACTTTCAAATATTATTTACATATTTCTGGAATGTGTATTTCTCCAGTTATTCATGAAGATCTGTGGAGGTTTTTAATTTTCATTAATTTCTTGTCTGGAGGGGTTTATGTTTTTCATATAATGTATTTGACTGTGATTTTTGCAATGTCACAATTTAATTTATTTGAAACTTAATATTTTAATTAAAAAATTGATATCTGGGTGACCCAGATAACAAGTTTTTCATTTTAACTTGTTAACCTGCATGTGAGAAAATTGATATCTGTCACATTTCAGTGTGACGGTCATTCTGTAATATATGTTTGACACTGTGTACTACATTTCAGTGTGACGGTCATTCTGTAATATATGTTTGACACTGTGTACTACATTTGGTGTCCAGTGTATGGTTATTCTGTTAGGTCTTGAAGTTTCATAACATATTTTATGAATTGGTCATATATTCTAGGGTTTAGTGTATATAATTATGTTTTCTGACTTTGTTTGAGTCAGCTAAACAATTGGCATGGAACAATTAACTGGTCTAACAAATCTCTGGTACAATCGGCTGTTTGACTAAATTAATTATGTAGAACAGTCATTTGGTTGACCCAAGATAGTCATGTGAAATAATCACCTCAATGATCAAGTTATTGATGTGAAACAATCACCTCAATGATCAAGTTATTGATGTGAAACAATCACCTCAATAATCAAGTTATTGATGTGAAACAAGAAAAGAATTATTCCAGTTATGAGAGAAACACACATGCAAATAAATGTTGCAAAGATAAGTAGAGGTAGAGATGATAGCATTCAATAGTTTAGAGAAATCCTGTTCAGGATATGATTGCAATCTAAGCCATACAACAGAAATAATGTGTGCTGACATGCAATATGCAACAAGTCTTGATAATTGACTGAATAGAATATGGGACCACAAAATAATGACAGAAAACAGTTTTAAATTATTTCATGTTTTAAGATAGCCATAATGAATGAAGGACATGTAGACTTATGTTAACAAGCGGCCAACATGGTTGCAGACGTGCGTGTGAATAGATAGTTGGGGTAGAATATTGTAGAACATGTCTACTACACACATACATACCCTCTCCTGGAGGCTTCTACTCAAAGCATTGCATGCTGACTGAATGACTTACTTATCTGATCCCTGGTGTTGCGAGCTTTCCCTCTTTCTTCCCTGGACGCTTTTTTCACTGTTTTTCTTCAGCTGTGTTGTGTCTGTATAAAGGTGTTAGTGATGAAGGGGTTTGGTGGTAAAAGTTGTTTTCGTAGGTCTTGTAGTGCAGGGATTTCAATACGGTGATGTTTTACTGTTTTGTTTCCTCTTCTTGTCTGTTGTGCGGTAATTCTTTGTAGGTGTTTGTTATATTGTACATGCGTTTTTTCACAGCCTAAATATTGTGGTTTGATCTGTGCAGTGTAGCCTATTTATGCTGTCATGTGGATTTAGTTGAAACATGTATACATATAGCACTCTTCCTTTTGAGTCAGGACCTGATGTTTTTCTTGGCTGTAATTTCTTTAGTGCAGTCTGGAGTTCTTGAATGGTGAAATTTTCATCAAAGATTGCAGTGTTTGCTGGTTTTCATCTTTCTTTAGATTTTAGAATCTTACCAATTGTATTGTCTAGTACTTTCTTGTGGGAGGTTTTATTGAAATTAGTGTATGTTCATAATTGCAGTCAGTGCAGTTAGTTTGTTCTTCTTCTTCTTCTGTGTTCAGCATGTGGTCATGCTATACTGTCAGACCTGTCGTCAAGACGAAGTTCACTGTCTTCTCCAGGTCAGAGGGGCTGCCTTGTAGCTTTTGCCTCAAGTCTGTATCCTCTGGCCTGGTCTGCTGTCTCTGCTCTTTGTATGTTGGGCAGTCCTGAAGTATGTGTTCTGGAGTCTGGGTTCCGGATCCACATGGACATTCATTTGTGTATGAGATCCTTAATCGATAAAGGTGACCCAACAGTCTGCAGTGGCCTGTTCTAAGGCGAAATATTGTGGTCTGTTGATATCTTTGGAGGAGATGTATTGCATCATGTTCATATTCCCCTTCCATTTCTTTCTTCCACTTTGCTGTGTATGTGTTGCGGATTATTGTTTTTACTTCTCCGTAAGACGGTGGGTGTCTATGTTGCTCCATTTCTCTTCCTGCCTTTGACAGAGCATCCGCTTTCTCATTTTCCATGATTCCACAGTTTGATGGTATCCACTGAAGGGCAATAGCTGTTGATTTTTGGATCTGTCTTAGCTCATGTCTCATGTTGTGCAGAAGGCTTTTGTATCTGTTGCTCTGGATTGATTCCAGTAGGGATCTGCAATCTGGGAATATTGCTATCTTCTTTGGTCTTGGCAGTCCTGGTTCAGTGAAGGCTTTCAGTGCTTGATGGAGTGCAACTGCTTCTGCTCTAAAATTAGAGGAGTATTTCCCGGTTAGAAAAGCTTTTGATTGTGTCTTCCCATCTTTGAGTCTTATAAAAATTCCACCTCATCCATTCCTTACTGCTCCTTCTGCCGATCCATCTGTGTAGACATGTGTCCAATCCTTGGGATTGTATTTTATTTCTATCATCTTTAGTGTCTATGCTTTTAGTTGAGGTGGTGTTTGGTATTCCTTATTAATTATTCCAGGAACCTGTGTTATTATGGAGACATTCTGGAGACTATTGCCTGGCTCTTCAAAGTCCGTTAGTGTTTCAATTTCATTTGGGAGGTTTGTGAGGATTTCTTTATGTTGTTCATGGATATCTTTAGAGATGTGACAGAAGCTGGTTCTCTTCAACCTGCTTGTGGTTGATTTAGAAATTTGCGCATACATCGGATGGTTTGGCATGCGCTTATTTTTTTCCCTTTGAACAAGCACTCTTTCTTCTCTTCTGTCATCCAGTGGGCGGATGTTTACATATTTTTCCATTGCATGGATTGGAGTGGTTTTCATCCCTCCAGAGATAAGTCAAAGTCCTGCATTTTGTACTTTAATTAGGCGATCAGTATTTGTTTTTGATGCTGATGCCCAGGCTGTCATTCCATATTCTACTACAGGTCTGACTGTACCCATGTAGACTTTTCGGAGAATATTTCCATTTGCTCCCCAGCATGTTCCTGCAAGTTTCTTCATCAAGGATAGCCTCCTGGTTGCTTATTGCTCTGTGGTTATTAGGTGTGGTTTCCAGGTGAGTCGCTTGTCTAGTGTGACTCCTAGATATGTAGGGTTCTCCACATGTGCTAGTTCACTTCCATTTATTTTAATATTTGCTTGTTCTTGGTGGTTTGAAAGTGAGAAGATGGTTGTCACCGTTTTTGAGAGGTTGATCTGGACTCCCCAGTCAGATGCCCATTCACTTAAGGTATCAAGTGCTGTCTGCATTCTGTTTTTTGCAGTGGATAGGTTTCCTGCCACACTCCAGGCAGCAAAGTCATCTGCATGAAGAGCCTTTGAAATATGATGTGACAGTTTCTCTCCCATATCATGAATACTAGGAAGAGGGTTGGAGAGATCACTCCTCCTTGAGGTACTCCTTGTTGGAGAGTAACATGTGGTTCTAGTAGTTCAAAATTAGTGTATGTTCATAATTGCAGTCAGTACAGTTAGTTTGTTATATTCTGTTCTGTTGTTTGCATATGTAGGAGGCTTCTCTTCTTTCTTTCTTTCTTGCTTCTTTTCTCTTTTTGACAAGTTCTTCAAGTGTCTTTGTCTAGAATGGGCTATATTTCTTTCTGCATCCTCAGGTGATTTTTCTGTAGGCTGCATTAAGTATAGTTGAAGTGATGTTTTTTTATAAGGTATTTATATCTCTGTCTTTGTCAATCTTAGCTAGATTTTCATCTGTTGAAGATTTGATTTTGTTCCCAGTCTGCTCATTTGTAGTTCCAGCAAAGTGTTTTTTTTGGTGTTGGTTGGTATCTTGTTTGTGAAAATTTGGAGGAGTATGGGGCGGTGGTAACTTCCTGTGTCACCAAGGACATACAGTCATTTTGGAGGTCTGCAGATATGATGGCAAAGATAGGTTTGCATGTTGATCCACTAGCTCTATGGAGGAATGTGGGTGAGGAATCTTGTAATATTATTAGGTTGCTGGTGTTGCATAGTTCCTCTATGATGTTTCTGTCCTTGTATCCTGTGGCAAGTATGTGTGCATTAAAATCTCCCATAATGATAATTCTCTTAGCATTTGTTTTGCTGATGTCTATCTGTTTTCTTGGAGTTGGCAAGAAGGTTATGATTTGAAGTATGCATTGAACAATATATACCACAGCCCATGATAACATGTTTATTTCTTGTGTATCGTTTCCATTGTTTCTCATGTGTATGACTTCTCCTTGCATGTCATTTCTTATGAGTGTTGCAATGCCTCTGCACTTCTGACATTTACATTTGTGTATGGTGTAGCATGGTATTGAGTGTTCTTTCTTTGCTGGGAGTGCTTCCTGCAGTAGTGTGATGTTGGTATCATGTTTGTGTAATGTTCAACTCAGATCCTATGTTAAGTTTTAGTGTGCCCCTCATTGTTGATTTTCTCTCAAGGCAGCAGCGGGGAGAGACAATTGAAAGGAGTGGACTTTTTATGAGTCGACATCTGAGCACATATGATATTTTGTGTTTATGCTGAAAGTTGAAGTTGTCTGGGTATGAAAGAATGCTGTGGAGGAAAACCCTCATTGAATAAAGAATACAAGAGTTTCATCTCTGGTCATTCTTGGGGATAAAACAAGAAACCATGGATTAAAATGTGTAGAATACTCATTTAAATTGTTGCTCTATACATTTTTGGTGATCCCTCAAATTTTGGTTTCTTGACAAAGAACTACTCTTGAGTCATCTCTGTTCTGTGCCTTGCATTAATATTAAAACTGTATACTGTAAAATTATGTCATCTGGTTCTTGTTGAATTTGTGTTGATTTTATTGCTTTCAACCTAGAACACATACTACATGGATACCCTACACAATAACAACACATACTACATGGAGACCCTACACAGTAACAACACATACTAATTGGAGACCCTACACAATAACAACACATACTACATGGAGACCCTACATAATAACAACACATACTACATGGAGACCCTACACAATAACATCACATACTACATGGAGACCCTACACAATAACATCACATACTACATGGAGACCCTACACAATAACAACACATACTACATGGAGACCCTACACAATAACAACACATACTACATGGAGACCCTACACAATAACAACACATACTACATGGAGACCCTACACAATAACAACACATACTACATGGAGACATGATAACCACACATACTAGGGCACATAATATGCTTACTTGGAGACCTTACATGATAATATTGTAACACATCCTTATCGATCAGAGATCAGCTCTCAACTATAATTTGCGCAGCTGATAGTATCCAGCTAATCAAAGAATGGTATTGATATCATAGCTGGATCAGAACATCAACCATCATCATCATCATCAAGTGCCGTCTCCGCAACGAAGGTTGGCTGCAACGTATCTCCAACATCTCCTGTCTCTTGTCTTGGTGGTGCACTCTGCTAGACTGTAACCTGTCCATCGTGTAATGTTCACTTGTATCTCTGCCTACCTCTTGCTCGCTTCCCTTTGACTTTACCCTCAAGTAAGGTCTTCAATAGGGTGTCATGTCTTTTAATGTGTCCAAAGTATTTTATTTGCCTGATCTTTATTTCTCTTAGTAGTTCTTTCTTCATATTAAGTGTTTTTAGCACCTCTTTATTTGTTTTCTTCTCTTTCCATGATGTTCTCCCTATTCTTCTATATACCCACATCTCAAATGCATCAATTTTGTCTTCTAATTGTTTATTTAGTGTCCATGTTTCTGAGCCATACATTAATATGGAATAGATGTAGCATTTTATAATTCTCATTTTTAACTTGTTTGTAATTTGTTTAGATATTAATAATTTCCTCATGTCATTGAAGGTACTTTTAGCCATTCCTATTCTCCTTTTAACTTCTGTTTCACATCTGCCATCATTTGTGACTATGTGTCCAAGATATTGATACTGTTTTACTTGTTGTAGTTTCTCTCCCTGTATGTTTATGTTTACCTCCTGTTCTTCTGTGTTTTTGCTGATTATCATGGTTTTTGTTTTTTGAATGTTTATATCCAGTCCATATTTATTACTTGATTTATTGACTTGATCTATTAGTCTTTGTAGTTCATGTTCACTTTCTGCTAAAAGAACAGTGTCATCTGCATATCTAATGTTGTTTATTATTTTCCCATTGATCTTGAGTCCTGGTATTTCTTCTATATTTTTAAAGATATTCTCTGTGTAGATATTAAATAGGCTTGGTGATAAAATGCATCCTTGTCTTACATCAACCACATCAACATCAACCACAGAATCTCATATCATAGATGAAATTACCGGCTAAGTCAAGTATAGAAATCCATACAGAAAATGTGCTGAGCATCGTGATGAATGGGTATAAACTTGAAGGGACTGTAAACCTTCAATTATTTCCGATCTGCATAGGCAACATATAACATTATAAACAGAACGTACGATGGAGATATCCGTGGCTGCTTTTATAACACATTTCGCTATTCAACATTAGACAATTCCCCGAATTATAGTTATATTTTATAGATTGCACTGTCCTGTATATTGCGAATTTCTGTTATTACATACATATGTAGTGGGTTCAAAGCAAGTTGTTATAATGGGATTTCACTGTATAGCTAGAGTCGTGCACTCACTGCAGATGTGGAAAGACAGATGCTGGTCTTCGAATACAAGTGTTACAGAGGAATTACATGCATTTCTCGTAGAGATCATAAGACAAATATGTACATAAGAAATAAAAGATAGATGAATGTTGATGTCAGCATGACGGGCCGACCTGGTTTAAATCTCGTGTGCTATCAATCAAGTGTCGTGGCACATGCGATCAGGCTTCTGTAGTCAATAATTTTCTCTTTGTCAAATGTCACCCATTCACAGCCTCTTCCCACTTCCTTCAGCTCACAAACTCTGAGTAGGGTATATTCTGCTTCTGCCATCCAGGACCTCTCTTGATTCACTTTCCTTTTGTGCTGTCTAGAGATTGGTGTAAGACGTGATGATCATTATTGGCGACCTTGAAGTATTCTTTAACCTGGGGTATTTTATGTCTTGATTTGATGCTAGGTAGGTCAGGGAGAAACCTCATGGCCACGATAGGTGTATCTCTTGTGCATCCTAGGACAGCTCTCATGACCTCATTTTTAACTCTCTCCAATCTATCCACCTGTGTTTGTCAATAAACCTAAACCATAGTCCAACACAGATAATGCCACTGCCTGCATCATCTGAAAAAAGGTTCGCTGTGGCATCTCTGTAGATACCATGATTTTTACTGCGCTGACACCCTTCCCAGCTTTCTGAATGATATTGTCCACATGTTTCGCGAAAGATAGACTTCTATCAAAAGTGATGCCTAGATATTTCATAATCTGCTCCCTGTCAATTTTTGATGTACATGCATGAGACTGCTGGTAATGTGTCTGTGGCTATTTTGTTGTTCAGTGAGAACCAGAGGATGTTTGCATTGGTGGGATTGATGACTGCCTTGTAGTTAGTACACAAGAGCGACAAATCTTCTAGATTACGCTGGACGTCATCAATCATGTCTCTTCTGTTTCTGCCGTGCTTGTACAGCAAGAGGTCATCCGCATATATTAGTATCCGGCCGGATCCAGCGTCTTGAAGCTGCGCTATTTTGTATGTGTAGACGTTAAAGACAGGTCTGGACATTAACACCATTTCTATCCATCGAATTATCCAACAGTCGATGCTGAGTTCGCTTAGCAGATGTATTAGCTGGCCAAAGCTGACTCTGTTGTAAGCATCTTCTGTGGCGACCTCTGTTTCCTCCTTTGCCTGAAATCCCTCGTATATTTCATAGGCGAGGATTGCCGCATTCGTGGTCGTGTCTCTCCTCGGTCTGTATGCACCTAAAGTGTCAGGAAGTAGACATCTATTTTCTAAATCCAATGCCAGTCTTCTAGCGGTCAGTCTTCATGCTTCTTCACAACTCGCTGTCTCTTGTATTGTTAATAAGCTCAGATAGTGACATCTTTTTGTGCCACAGTGACAACCGATCCAGAAATTTCTCTCTCTGTCTTCCTCTGTGTCTTCTTCCCTTGATCTTTCCGGTGGTTACTAAATTTTTAAGTGTTACTTTTCTTATCACATGCTCTATAAATCTTGACTGTCTTATAATTTTTTGCTAAAATTTGTCTTTTTACTCCAGCATCTCTAAGGACTCTTACAATAGTTTTCTTGGCTGTCCATGGGATTTTCATGCATTATTTTTACAAACAACACCTCAGTTGCCTCGAGCATGTCTAGATCTTTTTTTAAAACCGTCCATGCTTTACTTCAAAAATGGAGTGGCTCAATATAATAGCACTCAAACTCGCGTATGTGTGGATACTACTCTATCGCATAGAATTTATAATACTATAGCAACGAGTTGGCAGACACAGGGTCAACCCATAACTAAACAGATGACAGATTGGTTTTAGTAGAGGAATGGTAGATATTCATATTCACAAACAAGTCAGTTAAAGAGCAATAGAATGGAAAGGTAATGTGAGTAATATACCAGTGTCATAGCTCACGGTTTCCCATAAGTGCTCATCTGCATAGTCAGTGATTGATCAGAAATCGCATGACTAGTGCCGCTTACCGTACTTACCAAGTAGTGATAACATCATTCCTCAACCCTCCCAGGGCACAAACCTTGGTACCCCAATTCCTTGGCGGCTAGGTGAAGAGTGTCTGACGATCGTCGCTTACCATATTTCAATCGATAACGTCATTCCTCGACCTTCCCAGAGCATGAGCCGTGGTACCCTAGTTCCTGGTAACTGGGTGAACTACTTGAGTAATGTTTATTTCAAACCACGAATGACGATTAGATCAAAACCCCAGTGTGCTGGTCATCGGGCGAGTGACTTAACAAGACACTTCCGCATCTCCCAAATAAAATGTACTGATGAGTAACTTGTGCATCAATTCTCAAACTTGTGCATATCAGCAGGTTCTAGTCAGAACAAACTCGTGCATATCAGCAGGTTCTAGTCATGAGAACGAAGTGCATTGTGTCATGTTTTACAGCTTAGCTGCAATATCTGTGTCTTTTGTCGTGACACATCCGACTTCAGCATGACCATGTGTACTTTGATCATAGGCCTATATGGAATAGGACAGCCAACTCCACCCCAAAACTGCATTAGACAACATGCGTGGCAGATAACATTTTCGCTATTCTTTGCTCCCCTTCGGCACGGTAACACACAGGTGAGTTGTCATTTGTTGCTCATAAAAAGCTTTGACGGAGAGATTAAAAATTAACTTTTGGAGACTGAAAAATATTGGAATACTGGGGCAATTGCGTCCTTCTACCACACATGTCAGAGTTTGATAAGAATAAATTATGGTCTTTGAGATAACTTTTACAAAGTCACATGTGTGCGTGTTGGCACATCTACTTTTACAAAGTCACATGTGTGCGTGTTGGCACATCTACTTTTACAAAGTCACATGTGTGCGTGTTGGCACATCTACTTTTACAAAGTCACATATGTGCGTGTTGGCACATCTACTTTTCGCTGTCTAAATATAAAACATAGTAATACCAGAAGCATTAATAATGAAACTTCTGAAAACTTATTTCTTTAATCCTTTAGGGTAGTATTAAAACTCTTTCATTTCAAGTACGGGTAAACTAAAACTCTTTCATTTAAGTACGGGTAAACATAAACTTTCATTTCAAGTACAGGTAAACATAAACTCATTTCAAGTATTGGTTTACAGCAATAAAAACTAAAATAGTGATTCTCAGAGAAAGTTGTGCAAATAAAACTCATTAGACCTATAGCAAAAACTAGATGCAGTCAGGTAGCATGTGCCATGCCATAAGATCAACGATTGAACATTTAATAACTTCAATAAAAACTTTCATTACCGCGTTTTTCCTGTTAGGGACTGTAGTGAGGCTTTTTGACTGTGGGAATATAGATGCCGCTTTGCCATAGCTGTCGCCGCGATGTGTGCAGGAAGAATTTTTTTAATTTCATCCCCGAAAGACAGAAATCCTTATCCCAACTGTGTATTGAACAAGGGACGTCGTTTAATAGCCACGGAAAAAATCGGCTGGAAAAAAGACAGGACAACAAGAGACGTTGCTGGAGCAATATATATATTGTCTTTTCTCTGCTTGTGCTGTGAGGCGTGACAGGATTGAATGACGATCGATTTTCGGGCTATTGCACGCATGGTCGCTTGATATACAGTAATACTGTGCCGTGTCAGAATGTTGGTAACTCCTTCAATCCAACTACTTCTTGGTCTTCCTCTATATCTTATTGTTTCCACTTTCATATTATATGCTCTTTCCTCTGGCCAATAAGGGTTCATTCTCACTAGGTGCCCGAACCATTACAATTTCTGTTTTTCAATTTATTTGACCACTGATGTTGTTCCAGCAGTTCTTGTAATCTCTTCATTTCTCACATGATCTCTTCTTATTCTATTCGCTGCATTTCTTATACATCTCATTTCACACGTAGTAAGCTTTCTCTCCTCTTCTTTAGTTAGTCCATGTCTGACATTGAAAACATACTGTTGGAATGAATATTGAACTTATGATTTACCTTTTAGTTTCCACCATTTCTTCTTCTTCTTCTTTCGTTCACTTGAAACATGTCTATATCTGTAATTCTGTCTCCTTAATAAAACTCACTGTCTTTTGTAGTTCATACAGTGTCCCATAGAGTTTTGATTCCAGTGTTGTTTCCTCTGGCCAATATGTCTGCCTCAGCGTTTCATGCTCAGAACACTCTTGAAGTATATGTTTGGCACTCTGTGCTGCCTGTCCACATGTACACATGGCTGTGTTGCCAATCTTGAACTTTGTATACATGTGACTGCGGAGTCGGTTGTGTCCTGTTCTGAGACGTAGAATTATAACTTGTTCTGATCTGTTCATATTGTGATAGTCATCTTGTATTGGTGTTTGTGGCTTTCTTATTGACTTTATCATCTGTTTTTTCTGATGGTAGGTGATTGGTATATCTGGTTGGTCTTCGGCAGCACCTTCCTTAGCCAGTTGGTCTGCTTTTTCATTTCCTGGCATTCCACAGTGAGAGGGTATCCACTGCATGGTTACCCTATACTGGTAAGACAATTCGCTAAGTAGTTTTTTTAAGTCTGTTAGTTTTCCAGACTGGAGAGCTTGAAGCACTGACCTTGCATCTGTCAGGAATACCACAGGCTGTAGGTCAGAGTTGGAGTTCAGCAGTTTTTTAGCTGCCACACTAATTGCCTGGATTTCTGCATCATAATTATTGCAGAATTTTCCTGTCGGTGTTCTGATTGTATCTCTAGTCTTGTGTGGATATTCTATATATACAAGTTTCCACCATAAGATTGGTTAAGTTAATAAGTTATGTAGTTGGCTTTTTGAATTCTTGTCTCGAGTTCTCTGTCCATTATTCCGTCGTCTGTAAAAAAAAATGATTCCAAGACATTGAAATTTTTGCACTTGTTTCAGTAGTTATCATTTATCTTTATGTTGTTGTATTGGGTTTTCTGCCTATAGACATAACTTTTGTGGGTTTTTTTCTGTGTTGATCTTCATGTTGTGATTGAGGCAGCTTTCGTTGAGTAGATTTATGTGACCTTACATCTCTACATTTGAACTGTGGAGTAGGCACTGATCGTCAGCTAAGAGAGGTTCAGTTATGTCACTTGAATGGTGGTATTTCTACTGCTTTTGTAATATTGTCCATTTAAACAGTAATGGTGATAAGACACATTGCTGTTTAACTGGGTGTGTCATATCACCATTACCGTTTAAAAGTCGATTACATATGATTTCACTATCCCAAAAGCAAAAAAGTAAGTACATAATGTATTTGATATACCAATTTCACTTGTAAAAATTCATGAAAAAACTATAATTGAAATGCCAATAATCCGTTTTACTTTCCGATCCATGTTTTGTAATTGCTAACAAAATGGCTACCCAGTTCAGTAGCATTCTACAGCTGACGGACTTGGATGATTTTATAACTCCTTCACAGGCAGGTGATGATAGGTAGATAGTTAAGATAAAGAGTTATTAATTAGTAGAGTATAGACCTACATGTAAGTTTACTTCTGTTTGCGAAAAGTCAGGTAAAGTTAATAACAAATCCCAACTGCTGAAATTTCCAGCTGATCCGTGACTTTGACTTAGTCTTCTTCTTCAGCGTTCATTCTCAAATTCCCACTGGATTTCTCTTGTAACAGGACGATGATCCTACAAGATTTCCAGTTGGATGTAGTCCAGAGAATGGAAATGCGTTGTGTTGCCGTTTTATTTGCGCCAATGGCCCAACACATCCGTCTTCGGCGGTGACTTAGTCAAAAGAATAGATTATTTCATTATTAAGTAAGACAGTTTTTTATAGGACTTAGTAGTCTTATGATCTTAATTATAATTATAATACTAAACTATCAGTATCGGACGAGTAGTGATAGTAATAGTAGTCAAATGAAATTGGTATAGGCCTATAAAATATATTATATGCCTAATGCCTAATGTTTTGCTTTTTTTCGACAAAAAGCACCAAATTGTGGTGAATGTCAGAGATTATGAGAATGTCTGATATTAGACTGATTACATTACTGATTCTGATTGTCTCGCATTATCGTAGAGAGTGGTGGCGTAGGACTTATCATCATCATGGGAGGGGAGGGTTCAGCGTAGTGGAGATACTTAAGATAGTTACTCACTCAGTACTCACTGTTGCTACTACTAGTGTTACCCTACTATTAATTATAATAATATTAATGTGATGTGAAGGCAGAAGTACAGATCAGTTCGTCACTGTGATCTTTGTTCTAGTTTCGGGGTATTACCTAAACTTTGCAGTGTGATTAATAGAATTTGTATTTAAAATTAAGGTATGTTAATTGAAAAGACATGTCACATATTAATTTGGAATTAGTATTTAAATTAGGGTTAGAATTAGTTATAAATTAAAAAAAAAAATTATTTATAAAAAATAAATATTTATTCTGTAGTAACTGGACATGCGCTGGACTGAGAAATCCATGACATCACTTATTTAAAAATGTAAACAGTGTGTTATTTATAGCACAGTGAAGAACTGATGCATACTCTCTTACCGATGTGAATGATTGTGAGAGATGACTAAGAATAAATCTGGTGTGGTTTAGTAACTAACACAATTACTTTACTTAGGTTTAGTAACTAACACAATTACTTTACTTAGGTTTAGTAGCTAACACAATTACTTTACTTAGGTTTAGTAGCTAACACAATTACTTTACTTAGGTTTAGTAACTAACACAATTACTTTACTTAGGTTTAGTAACTAACACAATTTACTTAGGTTTAGTAACTAACACAATTACTTTACTTAGGTTTAGTAACTAACATAACTACTTACTTAGGTTTAGTAACTAACACAATTACTTTACTTAGGTTTAGTAACTAACACAATTACTTTACTTAGGCCCTTACTTACATCTGTAGAGACTCAGTGAGGATAGATATGGCAGATATGAAACAGAAGTTAAAAGGAGAATAGGGTAAAAGTTGCTTTTAATCCTTCACTGCGCTATAAATAGTACACGGTTTACATTTTTAACTAGCCGATGTCACAGATTTCCGTAAAACTTATGCGCAATAACAGCTACACGTCATCAGCTACTTATGCCTAATCCGCATGTGCAGCCACAGCACAGTTCATCAGAGATGAGATTTTACAATTTTATTTTATTTCCAATGATTTGTACTGCATGCTTATTATTTCTCTGCACAACACACTGAGATCCCAAATGACCAGCTAAGATAAAAGTTGTCTTGATTCTAAATACTATTTGTACTTATCCTAACGTTATCACACCCAAAGGTTAGGAAATGCCTCGAAACTAGAGCAAAGGTCACAGTGAAGAATTAAAAGCAACTTGCGCCGGAGAATAGGAATGGCTAAAATTATTTTCAATGGCACGAGAAAAATATTAACATCTAAACAAATTACAAACAAATTAAAAATGAGAATTCTAAAATGCTATGTCTATTCTAGATTATGTATGGTTCAGAAGTATGGACAATAAACAAACAGCTAGAAGACAGAATTGAATGTCTTTGAGATGTGGATATATAAAACAATAGGAAGAACGTCATGGAAAGATACGAATATGAATAAAGAGGTTCTAACAACACTTAGTATAAGAAAGGAACTATTAAAGAAATAAATATCAAACAAATAAAATATCCACAGAAGATGGATGTGTCAGGCCAATGGACAAATAAAACAGTGACACAACACATTTCCATTCTCTGGACTACATCCTGCGGGAAATCTAGTAGGACCATGGTTCTGCTATAAGAGAGATCCAGCTGGAGTTTGAGAATGAACGTTGAAGAAGAAGAAATACAATATATTGGACATATAAAAAACATGACACCTTGTTGAATACCTTACTTGAGGGTAAAATCAAGGGGAGGCGAGCAAGAGGAAGGAAGATATACAAGTGAGAGACAAACATCACGAGATGGGCTGGTTACAGTCTAGTAGAATGCAGCACCAAACCAGGAGATGGTGGAGGTCTGTTGCAGAGATGCTACTTAATGATGAAAGTTTTGAGGTGAGAAAGAAAGTTCTTAGAAGTTATATAGAACCAATTCTGATGTATGGAAGTGAATCTTCACATTCAGCAGAACAGTGAAAAATTATATACAGACAGCAGAGATGTAGTTTTATGGAAGAATGTTAAGAACATCATGGACAGATAAAAAGCCTAATGAAGAAGGGTATGGGAAGACCAAGAGAGAAGATGCCTGATAACAACCTGGCATTCTAGCATTGGAGAACATCAGTATCATCAATGATTGACAGCACATGAAAAGGAAGACTGTAGAAAGACATGATAACCACGTCATGGATGGATGTCCCACATCATGGATGGATGTCCCATGTCATGGATGGATGTCCCACATCATGGATGGATTATAAGAAGAGGTTTTTATAGTTTAACCCAGTCTGATCTTCCATGGTTATATCATGTCTGCAAGCAATGTCGGCACACGTTAACACAAGCAATGTTGGCAAACATTACACAAGCAATGTCCCATGTTAACACAAGCAGTGTCACATGTTAACACATTTCTATTTCTGTCAAAAGGAATGTATAAAGCCAGTGAAGATTGAGAGAAAAGCTGGTAAGGTTGGAAAAATACAAATTGAAGATGATGGTAGCTACACAGAAATATCTCAGGTAAGTGTCACAGTGTCTGTCTGGCAGCATGATTAGATATTAGTGAGGGTGTTTCAGAATCATCAGGTCAGGCTTGGTACCAAGTTATTATCTCAGCCACTTATTATTGTCTTCTTATTTCTGTGTTAGTTCTCAAACTCCTGCATATGAGCAGGATGTAGACAGAATGAAATGCATTGTATCATGGTTTACAGTTTGGTTGCGATATCTGCACATTCTGGCCAGACACATTTGACTTCAGCATGACTTCTGAGTAACTTTGACTTTCTATGCGATAGACCCGCCAACTCAGAATCCCTGACATCCAATCAAGTCCAACATATTTCTTTTTAGTTTTGTCCATATCCCCTACCCAACATTCATACCACCATTGTCTTTCTATTTGCTTCTTTTACTTTCATTTTGTTTCTAAACTTGTTTACATGTTCAATATATACACTTGCCCATATGCTCTTATCCATATGGTATATTGGTCTCCACCACTGTTTTCTCTCCCCCCCCCACCCTGCATTTTGACCCCACCTATATGTTTTGGGTGTACACTCCTGTTCTTGAGGATATTGCACTGTGTGTGTGTGCAGTATGCCATCATACTTCCATCCATCCTTCACTAATCACTTCATCCATCCTTCACTAATCGTTATGTTATAGTATGTCATCATACTTCCATCCATCCTTCACTAATCACTTCACTTCATCCATCCTTCACTAATCACTCCATCCATCCTTCACTAATCACTCCATCCATCCTTCACTAATCACTTCATCCATCCTTCACTAATCACTCCATCCATCCTTCACTAATCATTATGTTATAGTATGTCATCATACTTCCATCCATCCTTCACTAATCACTCCATCCATCCTTCACTAATCGTTATGTTATAGTATGTCATCATACTTCCATCCATCCTTCACTAATCACTCCATCCATCCTTCACTAATCACTTCATCCATCCTTCACTAATCACTTCATCCATCCTTCACTAATCACGTCGTCCATCCTTCACTAATCACTTCATCCATCCTTCACTAATCACTCCATCCATCCTTCACTAATCACTTCATCCATCCTTCACTAATCACTTCATCCATCCTTCACTAATCACTCCATCCATCCTTCACTAATCGTTATGTTATAGTATGTCATCATACTTCCATCCATCCTTCACTAATCACTTCACTTCATCCATCCTTCACTAATCACTTCACTTCATCCATCCTTCACTAATCACTTCACTTCATCCATCCTTCACTAATCACTTCACTTCATCCATCCTTCACTAATCACTTCACTTCATCCATCCTTCACTAATCACTTCATCCATCCTTCACTTCATCCTTCACTAATCACTTCATCCATCCTTCACTAATCACTTCACTTCATCCTTCACTAATCACTTCACTTCATGCTTCACTAATCACTTCACTTCATCCATCCTTCACTAATCGTTATGTTATAGTATATCATCATACTTCTATCCATCCTTCACTAATCACTTCATCCATCCTTCACTAATCACTTCATCCATCCTTCACTAATTGTTATGTTATAGTATGTCATCATACTTCCATCAGTCCTTCACTAATCACTTCACTTCATCCATCCTTCACTAATCACTTCATCCATCCTTCACTAATCACTTCATCCATCCTTCACTAATCACTCCATCCATCCTTCACTAATCGTTATGTTATAGTATGTCATCATACTTCCATCCATCCTTCACTAATCACTTCACTTCATCCATCCTTCACTAATCACTTCACTTCATCCATCCTTCACTAATCACTTCACTTCATCCATCCTTCACTAATCACTTCATCCATCCTTCACTTCATCCTTCACTAATCACTTCATCCATCCTTCACTAATCACTTCACTTCATCCTTCACTAATCACTTCACTTCATGCTTCACTAATCACTTCACTTCATCCATCCTTCACTAATCGTTATGTTATAGTATATCATCATACTTCTATCCATCCTTCACTAATCACTTCATCCATCCTTCACTAATCACTTCATCCATCCTTCACTAATTGTTATGTTATAGTATGTCATCATACTTCCATCAGTCCTTCACTAATCACTTCACTTCATCCATCCTTCACTAATCACTTCATCCATCCTTCACTCTTCACTTCATCCATCCTTCACTAATCACTTCATCCATCCTTCACTAATCGTTATGTTATAGTTAATTCTTAAACTTTAGCTCTCTGCATAAAAATTATATTAAATTCCCCCCTCCCCTCTTCTTTTTGTGGACAATTTGCGTTAATTTTGGTGGGTGTTGAAATATACAATAAATTTGTTGTTGTTAGAGATTTTACAATAATGTGTAAAAATTTATACATATTTTGTTGTTGTTAGAGATTTTACAATAATGTGCACAAATGTATACACATGGTGTATACATACTTTCTTGGATGAGTTTTCTGTGTTTACATTCAAGTGAACTCTCACTTATAAAGTCTCACTACAAGTGACTTTCTATTGTTTTAATTCTTACTAGGAACCTTATGAACGACAGTTTGTCGCCTTGTCCCAAAATGGGAGCATAGAATAGTGAAACTGTTATCTGCCATACACGTAGAAAGAGGGGACTGAGGAGGATTTGTTGGTGAAGTTGGCTGTCCTATCACGTAGAGCAGAGGTTCTCAAACATTAACTAAGCATGCACTACCACATGTAATCATTAGTATCGCGAGCACTTTTTAACTCGTGAGGTGTGAGCACATGCCCTTACAAGAGTATCAAGGTGTTCATGAGCATCTGATTGCGAATGCATGCCATAGATTGAACCAGAAGTTGTGCTGAAGTCGGATGTGTCAGGTCATTAGGCGTAGGTATCACAGTCAAGCTGTAAAAACATGACACAGCACATTCTGTTCTCAGGACTACATCCTGCTAATGTACAGAAGTTTGAGAACACACACAAGAAGCCATGTAAAGTAGCTTTAAATGGTAGTCTATCATAAAGCTCCACATGATTCTAAAGGTCAAGAAAATACAAATTATGAACCCAGCGTCATAACACGGTTTCCCATAAGTGCTCAGCTGTCGACCAGAAACCACCTGACTAGCCGTCACCTACTGCACTTGCTCAGTATGACAGTGCCATTCCTCAACCTACCCAGAGCATGAATCCTGGTATCATACTTCTTGTGGCTGGGTAAACCACCAGAGTAAATTTTATTTCACACTATGAATAATGAATGGATTAGAAATCCAGGTCTGATGATCAGCGGGTAAATTACTTAACATGACACAATCGCGGCACCCAAACATGTAACATGGTTCTAGTCTGTGACAAGTAAAAGTTGATAGTAAGAATGATATTGTGTCAGCATAAAATTCTATCCATTTATACTCTCAATTGTTCATTCTCAAACTCCTGCAGATTAGCAGGATGTAGTCCATGGAACATATTACATTGTGCCATGGTTTGTTATAGTCAAGAGTGTCTAAGTAAACTTGAGTTGAATGTTTGTTATAGTCAAGAGTGTCTAAGTAAACTTGAGTTGAATGTTTGTTATAGTCAAGAGTGTCTAAGTAAACTTGAGTTGAATGTTTGTTATAGTCAAGAGTGTCTAAGTAAACTTGAGTTGAATGTTTGTTATAGTCAAGAGTCTCTAAGTAAACTTGAGTTGAATGTTTGTTATAGTCAAGAGTGTCTAAGTAAACTTGAGTTGAATGTTTGTTATAGTCAAGAGTGTCTAAGTAAACTAGATTTGAATGAAGTAAACTAGAGTTGAAATTTTGTTATAGTCAAGAGTGTCTAAGTAAACTTGAGTTGAATGTTTGTTATAGTCAAGAGTGTCTAAGTAAACTAGATTTGAATGAAGTAAACTAGAGTTGAAATTTTGTTATAGTCAAGAGTGTCTAAGTAAACTTGAGTTGAATGTTTGTTATAGTCAAGAGTGTCTAAGTAAACTTGAGTTGAATGTTTATTATAGTCAAGAGTGTCTAAGTAAACTTGAGTTGAATGTTTGTTATAGTCAAGAGTGCCTAAGTAAACTTGAGTTGAATGTTTGTTATAGTCAAGAGTGTCTAAGTAAACTTGAGTTGAATGTTTGTTATAGTCAAGAGTGTCTAAGTAAACTTGAGTTGAATGTTTGTTATAGTCAAGAGTGTCTAAGTAAACTTGAGTTGAATGTTTGTTATAGTCAAGAGTGTCTAAGTAAACTTGAGTTGAATGTTTGTTATAGTCAAGAGTCTCTAAGTAAACTTGAGTTGAATGTTTGTTATAGTCAAGAGTGTCTAAGTAAACTTGAGTTGAATGTTTGTTATAGTCAAGAGTGTCTAAGTAAACTAGATTTGAATGAAGTAAACTAGAGTTGAAATTTTGTTATAGTCAAGAGTGTCTAAGTAAACTTGAGTTGAATGTTTGTTATAGTCAAGAGTGTCTAAGTAAACTTGAGTTGAATGTTTATTATAGTCAAGAGTGTCTAAGTAAACTTGAGTTGAATGTTTGTTATAGTCAAGAGTGTCTAAGTAAACTTGAGTTGAATGTTTGTTATAGTCAAGAGTGCCTAAGTAAACTTGAGTTGAATGTTTGTTATAGTCAAGAGTGTCTAAGTAAACTTGAGTTGAATGTTTGTTATAGTCAAGAGTGTCTAAGTAAACTTGAGTTGAATGTTTGTTATTGTCAAGAGTGTTTAAGTAAACTTGAGTTTTATGTGTGTTATAGTCAAGAGTGTCTAAGTAAACTAGATTTGATTGAAGTAAACTTGAGTTGAATGTTTGTTATAGTCAAGAGTGTCTAAGTAAACTTGAGTTTTATGTGTGTTATAGTCAAGAGTGTCTAAGTAAACTAGATTTGAATGAAGTAAACTTGAGTTGAATGTTTGTTATAGTCAAGAGTGTCTAAGTAAACTTGAGTTGAATGTTTGTTATAGTCAAGAGTGTCTAAGTAAACTTGAGTTGAATGTGTGTTATAGTCAAGAGTGTCTAAGTAAACTAGATTTGAATGAAGTAAACTTGAGTTGAATGTTTTTTATAGTCAAGAGTGTCTAAGTAAACTGGAGTTGAATGTTTGTTATAGTCAAGAGCAACTTGTCTTTATGTGCCTACTTGTTGAGATCACTTTCAGATTTCTTATGTTGGTACAGGATGGTAAAAAGACCCCACTGGAAAAGGCTAAAATAACCTTAAATGATTGTCTTGCATGCAGTGGCTGCATCACGTCTGCTGAGAGTGTTCTTATAGCACAGCAAAGTCAAGATGAGTTGTACAGAGTTCTGGCAGAAAACTCTGCACATAAACAGGTTGGTTCTGTCACTTCTAATGCTAGACATGATACATCTGTCTGTGGTTGGACTGAGAAATACTTGGGGGTTGGCTAGACATGATACATCTGTCTGTGGTTGGCTAGACATGATACATCTGTCTGTGGTTGGCTAGACATGATACATCTGTCTGTGGTTGGCTAGACATGATACATCTGTCTGTGGTTGGCTAGACATGATACATCTGTCTGTGGTTGGCTAGACATGATACATCTGTCTGTGGTTGGCTAGACATGATACATCTGTCTGTGGTTGGCTAGACATGATACATCTATCTGTGGTTAAGAGAAATACTTGGGGGATGGACTGAGAAACACTTGGGTGTTGGACTATCTTGATCATACTGTAATTAATATCATCATGTGCCATATTTTGAACTATATAGGTGCTGTATTATTCCTGAAAACCATGTTTGCTATTCAGAATGGTTTCAGATGTGAATTAAGCAACAGGTTCAATGTGCTCTCTGATTACAGCAGAATTAAACAATACAGTATCATTTTCGGGAAAGCCCAAAGCTTTGGGTAATCTCCCCACACCACTTATAACTGCAGTCGACTGGGTATATGAAATAAAGCTTTAAGTAATCTCTTCCTTCCTCACACCAATTGCAGAAAAGGACATAAATTCTGGGAATGAATTAAACAAAATATTTCAGCTAATTTGTATAGTATTCACTAAGAAAAATAGAAATGAAATAGATCTTAAACCTCTTTCCTTTTAAACCATTACCCTACCATTATACTTTTAAACAATTACCCTACCGTTATACCACTATAATTTTAAACCACTACCCTACTGTTATACCATTATACTTTTAAACAATTACCCTACCGTTATACTTTTAAACAATTACCCTACCGTTATACCACTATAATTTTAAACCACTACCCTACTGTTATACCATTATACTTTTAAACCGTTACCCTACCGTCACTTTGAAATCATTACCCAACCATTATACTTTTAAACCATTACCCTACCGTTATACTTTTAAACAATTACCCTATCGTTATACTTTTAAACAATTACCCTACCGTTATACCACTATAATTTTAAACCACAACCCTACTGTTATACCATTATACTTTTAAACAATTACCCTACCGTTATACCACTATACTTTTAAACCGTTACCCTACCATCACTTTGAAATCATTACCCAACCATTATACTTTTAAACCATTACCCTACCGTTATACTTTTAAACCATTACCCAACCGTTATACTTTTAAACCACTACCCAACCGTTATACTTTAAACCGTTAGACCACAGTTGCCATTCGAGAAAATATATGAGTATGCGAGAATGTCATATGATTTACATGGTTGTTTGTTCAGGCTGGACACAAGCATCTGGAGAAACTGGTTGTAGTCTCCATCTCACCACAAGCAAGAGCATCTCTGGCAGCAAAGTTTGGATTGTCTGCACAAACAGCAGCTATAAAACTGACAGCTTTCTTCAAGAGATTAGGTTTGTTTGAACTTTTTGTTGATTGTTCTCTTTGTACACTGGTCATGGCTACAGATGCAAAGATCTCCGCTTCAGTAAATCTGAATATGTTGAGTCAGTGCTCTTTTTGAAATCTTTGTTAGTTCTTTGCATGATCTACGAGTCATGCCTTCTCAACTGGACATTATCGATATTGACTCATGCTTATGTATCTCAAAATCCTCGGATCATGCAGACTCACAAAGAGCATTGAGTATTTATGCCTAGTCCATAGGCTGACCATCTGTTATGGCAGTGAGACTAATTTATATGTCAGCCCGTTCATTGCCCTCCAAACCCACATGTCCAGGAACAAAGATACAAGAGTGACTTTTCTCAGTGAGACTTATACTTTAGCTCTCTAATGACTCCACCCTTTGCCTACCACTCCACTCATTGCCTACATACATCACTTGTGATGGACGAACACCCAAACATACATCACTTGTTTTGAATTTCTGAAATCATATTCATTGAGCTACTTAGTTTTGTATGCATGGAATCTTGTATATTGGTTCAATAATAAAGTTATCAATATTTTTTGTTTTGTAAAACTGTTTTTAATGAGAACTGATTCTGAGATGAATGATGACAATACCATGATGACAATACAATGATGACAATACCATGAGCAACTTATAAAAATAATGTAGACACCCTCAGAGATGCTGTAGTCACAGAGAGATGCTGTAGTCACAGTGAGATGCTGTAGTCACAGAGAGATGCTACTGTAGTCACAGAGAGATGCTGCTGTAGTCACAGAGAGATGCTGCTATAGTCACAGAGAGATGCTGCTGTAGTCACAGAGAGATGCTGCTGTAGTCACAGAGAGATGCTGCTGTAGTAAAGAGAAGGAATTATAGTGAAAATTAGAAGCATATAGTATAGATTAAAATTAGAAGCATATAGTATAGATTAAAATTAGAAGCATATAGTATAGATTAAAATTAGAAGCATATAGTATAGATTAAAATTAGAAGCATATAGTATAGATTTTTGAGAGAAACTTTCCACCAGCAGCATATCAATATTGATTGAACTCTGTGGGCTGTGATCTTTAGTATTGTCCATTGCAAACACATCCGTTGCTACACATGTCCTTATGTGCTTCAGATGCGCTATATTTCATTTTCTTGGAGCGACTTCACTATTGATAAGGACTTTACATATGAATCCCGTAATATTTATGCTATCATATTTAAACACTGCAGCAAGCAGTATATATGTGAACTGGCTTAAGATTGAGCGACCACTTCCATAACCATCTTCATGCCATTAAACACAGAAAACCTACTCCTTCTCGTCCACACACTTTAAGGTGACGGCCATCGTGGTGCTCTTGATATCCAGATCACAGCCCTCATATGATGCACAGCTGATGATAGATCTAGGTACGATCTTGAAAATCAGCTTATTTTTGGAATTTGGTGCACTCAAGCCTTTTGGAGTTAATTCCAACCATTCATTTGTTTAGTTCCCTGTTGTTGTGGTCCTCTTTGTATTCATTTTGTTCTGTAATTTTTGTCTTCTCTCTGTTTGCCTCGTTTTCACATGTATTTACGTTTTTAAGTATTTCCTGTTCTTATCCTTCCGTCCATTTCCACAGTTGCTGGGAGACGTTAGTTGTTTCATTCTGCCTTGTTTTAAAAAAAAATATAAATGTCCATGTTATCTTTAGAAAGGCCTTTTGGTCGAAACTTTGGTTATGTCCTTTGCACTGTTATTTGTATAATTATGTCCTGTGTATTGTCATTTGTATTTTTTTACGAGCACCTGACAGTGATAGTCTGTTAGCCGTCCATCCAGTAAGACTACATTACCTGTGTTCACCTGAGTACTAGAAATAAACCAGTAACATTTCAATATTGATTGAACGCTGTGGTTTTAGACATTCTATTCCAGTTTTTGACCTTGTCCGCTTGGTCATATGCAATATCTGGGAGTATTTTTTAAGTTTTCTGTTCTAGGTACCTGCCTTTTGAGGAAGAAATGTTCTCCTGACATCCACCAGTACTGGGCACTTAAAGAAGTGTCCCGACATCTACCATTAATGGACACTCCCAAGAAGTGCTAGTAGACATTGTCATGAGTAATGTACTCAAAGAATTACTAGTAGACAGTGTCATGTTTACATGTACACTCAAATAATTACTAGTAGACATTGTCATGAGTAATGTACTCAAAAATTTGCTAGCTGACAGAATCATGTTTACATGTACTCAAAGAAATGCTATTGGATAGTGTCATGTTTACATGTACAGTCATCCCTCAGTTATCACGGTTAATAGGGACCAGAACCGGCCGCGATAAGTGAAAAACCGTGAAGTAGTGTCATCCTCTCATTTTTATCACACGTACATTTTTTGTGTATGTATAATATCAATAAGTGTATATGAAACCATATAAGTGCATATGTTATCATTAGAACATTAAAGAATGGTTTCAAACATGTAAATAAAATATTAATAGTATAAATAACATACATAAAATAATGTATAAATAATATAAATATGATACGTGTGTGTGTGTGTGTGTCTGTGTGTGTGTGTAACATACATAAATGTAACTAAAGTGTACATACTGTAAATATGTTCTTAGAAATCCACGATGTACTGAGGCCACGATAAATGAACTGCGAAGTAGCGAGGGAGTACTGTACTCAAAGAATTGCTAGCGGACAGTATCATGTTTACATGTACACTCAAAGAATTGCTAGCGGACAGTGTCATGTTTACATGTACACTCAAATAATTGCTAGCGGACAGTGTCATGTTTACATGTACACTCAAATAATTGCTAGCGGACAGTGATGAGTACATAACTAAAACCTTGATATGATTACCGTTCAGATTTTTCCACTGCAGTTTCTCATTGTCAGGTGTACATCATGTATTTGATATGAGCATGATTATTGTCCAGATTTTTCTCATTGTCAGGTGTACATCATGTATTTGATATGAGCATGATTATTGTCCAGATTTTTCTCATTGTCAGGTGTACATCATGTATTTGATACGAGTTTTGCTCGTAACTTTAGTTTGATTGAAACTTGTCATGAGTTTGTCAGAAGGTTCAAGGCATTCGAAACTGAGAAGACATCGCTTCCAATGTTAGCATCATCATGTCCAGGTGAGAGTATGATCAGTTACACATCCATTTTGACATATATTTATAGATATAGATATAATATATGTCTCTACACCATTTAGCTCCCTGCAGAGCATAGGTCAACGAATCTCCTCCATCTTATCCTGTCTTTATCTATTGCTTCCAGCTCGTTGCATGTTCTACCAAGTCTTTGTGTCTCTGCATCTATGATCAAGCTAGATTGTCAAACTTGTTGCCAGGGCAAAGTCCACAGTCGTCTCCAGGTCAGATCGGCTACCCCATGGTTTTTGCCTCAAATCTGTATCCTCTAGCCAGACTTTCTATCTAATTATGTCCTCCAGGTATTTCTTGTCTTCCTCTTTCCCTGTGGGTTACACAACCATGCCTGTCTCTTACGTTCTGGTAATCTTCATTGATTGTTTTCTTTTGTGTGTTCATTCAAATATTGCAAACTGGTTTTGTAGACTGAACTATCACATGTACAAAAATGATGAAGCTTGGTCAGACAAATATACTGACTCTTGGTGAAGACAAGTAGGACATGTCATCAATAACTATCTTCATGTAAGGAGTAGAGCAGAGAATGTGCTCTCCCCAACTTACCTGAAGAGAAAACTGTGTGGTGTCTTGTGTAACGATAACTGGGATAATGAAGTATTGGTACTGGTGGAACTTATCGCTAACAAATAATAAAACTAATGTAAAAAATAAATAACAGAAGACAAAGGAACAAGGACATTTTCTACATTACGGACTAACCATCTCCATCTCGCTGTATTAGAAACAGCAACAAGTATAGACAGATATGTAGACATGTTTCATGGCTGGCAAAGTTGGTGCATGCCAGGATGTGTGGTGTTGTGACAAGTCAGAGACAGACCACAAAATGTATAATAGAGATCAATGCGATTGTATGAGCAAATAGATACGAATCTTAAGTGCATTTGTGAGAAACCCCAAGTCACGATGCTGTGCAACAAAAACGTGCTAGAGGAAATGCTAAGCGTGCTGCCAAAAATTCTAGGAACATGTAGTACTCAGTCGCAATTGGACATTGCACATCATGATCCCAGTTAATCTGAATGTTGACTTTGGTGGATGAACAGACATAGATTTCTGCCCTACAGGATTTACTATGAGGTCACGTCTTGAGTGAAAAGTTGCAAACTGTAGAAGCATATTTATAAGAATCCACATGCACCCCACTTGTGAGGTTGTATCATTCATCACCCACTTGTGAGGTTGTATCATTCATTACCCACTTGTGAGGTTGTATCATTCATTACCCACTTGTGAGGTTGTATCATTCATTACCCACTTGTGAGGTTGTATCATTCATTACCCACTTGTGAGGTTGTATCATTCATTACCCACTTGTGAGGTTGTATCATGCATTACCCACTTGTGAGGTTGTATCATTCATTATATTGTATACTTGTATGTTTTATTACAATAATCATAGATGATTGACCTCATAATTATTCGAGCATACAACAGTAACTAGATCCTTGTATTCAGACTTAGTAATCATTTGTTGACGATGTCCTCTCATTGTGACTGCCCTCACTCTTCTCCCTCTGGTAGGATGGATCTGTTATGCTGAGAAGACTCATGGCTCATACATCCTTCCATATATCAGCACAACCAAATCCCCACAACAGATAATGGGCTCACTTGTCAAAGACTTTTTAGCACAAAAATTAGGCAGATCTCCAGATTCTGTGTATCATGTGACCGTCATGCCATGTTTTGACAAGAAATTGGAAGCCTCAAGGTCAGATTTCTTTAATGATGTCTACCAGACTCGTGATGTTGACTGTGTGATCACTTCAGGTGAGTAGAGATGGCAAACTTATCATCAGTGTTCATACTTCAAGTAGGAAGTATTTCTTTTATCCATATGCTTCCTACTTGAATGTACTTGTATATGCTATTATTTGAAGCAACATTGTAATGTCTCTGTGTTATTTTGTTTACATGAAGGCATTGTAGTACAAATATCGATATTTTTGTGCGTGTTCCTGAGGATACTTCAATACGTGTATGGGTTGTTCATCGTTGTTGTAATAGACTGTCTTGATAGGTTCATTATTAGTGACTTGAGTACACAGGTTGAATGTCTTGATGAGATCACATTTTTTTGTGTGGATGTGGTTGGTAAAGTAAGAAAAACCAGTTTACTTGAGTTACAAGGCGATTTGGTGCAGCCATAACGGACCTGGTTCAATTTCCATCAGCTGTAAGAATTATAATCCGTGTTCAAGGGTTACCGTATTTGTCTATGTGACGTTTCCTTTATAGAACATTATCTCCACTGCTGCTTTCCATCCAGTGTCATGTTCAGAAAGTCTTCAATATCCTGTGTCCATTGTAGCCTTGTCTTCCCTGTGTTCTCTATTAATCTTTCTAAACTTCTTCAGTGTTCATTCTCAAACTCCCGCTGGATTTCTCTTGTAACACTACAAGGCCTTACACGATTTCCAGATGAATGTAGTCCAGAGAATGGAAATGCGTTGTGTTGTCGTTTTATTTGTGCCAATGGTCAACACCTTCATTTTCGGCAGATCTTTCTAAACCATTGTGTCTTTTTATATGTTAACTTGCATTTTTTGATAGTTTTCAGGAGCCAGTCTTCTATGCTCAGGTTTTTACAGACGTGTGTGTTGGTTTATCTTTCTGTCCATGATACTTTTAGGACCTTTCAGTAACATTTCATTTCAAATACTATTTTATATTCCATTGTGGATGTCATTGTGCATGTCTCACAGATGCTGCCACTGGAAAAATATAGTTTAATACAGTGGAATATGGACCAAGTTATCATAACGAGATTACATTGTAGATGTTTGTAAGATGTTTCGTGTTTACCAGTAATACTGCTTTCATTCTCTTCCCCAGTTAATTTGGGTCAGTCTGGCCTGGGGGGACCAGCCACTACACCCTTGAATCTTATGTGTGCTCATCATGAGTATCTGCTGTCTGGGCCAATTTCTTACAATGGGACTCCGCCTTACTAATAGAAGAATTGAATACATATCATCTATTTTTTTGTTAGTTTGTCTGTGATAGCAATTCTCAATCCTGAAGATTTTTTATATGTACATTGTCATTAACTAAGTGTATTATTGTGTATGTATATTGTCATTAACTAAGTGTATTATTGTGTATGTATATTGTCATTAACTAAGTGTATTATTGTGTATGTATATTGTCATTAACTAAGTGTATTATTGTGTATGTATATTGTCATTAACTAAGTGTATTATTGTGTATGTATATTGTCATTAACTAAGTGTATTATTGTGTATGTATATTGTCATTAACTAAGTGTATTATTGTGTATGTATATTGTCATTAACTAAGTGTATTATTGTGTGTGTACATTAACTAAGTGTATTATTGTGTGTGTACATTAACTAAGTGTATTATTGTGTGTGTACATTAACTAAGTGTATTATTGTGTGTGTATATTGTCATTAACTAAGTGTATTATTGTGTATGTACATTAACTAAGTGTATTATTGTGTGTGTACATTAACTAAGTGTATTATTGTGTGTGTACATTAACTAAGTGTATTATTGTGTGTGTACATTGTCATTAACTAAGTGTATTATTGTGTATGTACATTAACTAAGTGTATTATTGTGTATGTATATTGTCATAAACTAAGTGTATTATTGTGTATGTACATTGTCATTAACTAAGTGTATTATTGTGTATGTATATTGTCATTAACTAAGTGTATTATTGTGTATGTACATTAACTAAGTGTATTATTGTGCATGTACATTGTCATTAACTAAGTGTATTATTGTGTATGTACATTAACTAAGTGTATTATTGTGTGTGTACATTAACTAAGTGTATTATTGTGTGTGTACATTAACTAAGTGTATTAATGTGTGTGTACATTAACTAAGTGTATTATTGTGTGTGTACATTAACTAAGTGTATTAATGTGTGTGTACATTAACTAAGTGTATTATTGTGTGTGTACATTAACTAAGTGTATTATTGTGTATGTACATTAACTAAGTGTATTAATGTGTGTGTACATTAACTAAGTGTATTATTGTCTATGTACATTAACTAAGTGTATTATTGTGTGTGTACATTAACTAAGTGTATTATTGTGTGTGTACATTAACTAAGTGTATTATTGTGTGTGTACATTAACTAAGTGTATTATTGTGTGTGTACATTAACTAAGTGTATTATTGTGTATGTACATTAACTAAGTGTATTATTGTGTGTGTACATTAACTAAGTGTATTATTGTGTGTGTACATTAACTAAGTGTATTATTGTGTGTGTACATTAACTAAGTGTATTATTGTGTGTGTACATTAACTAAGTGTATTATTGTGTGTGTACATTAACTAAGTGTATTATTGTGTATGTACATTAACCTTCACCGAGCCGATATGATATCCAGCCGCCGAAAAACAAAATGGCCGCGCGCGCTGATGGCGGGCCGTCCCTCCCAGCGAGATTATCGTGAGATTTACACGTACCACAGTACGTGCACATAGCTGGGGACATGCGCAATCGAAGCCGGTACATCCCCCACTTCCGACATGATCGTTTTTGAGAATGGCTGGCTATTCGTAAAAGTTTAAGAGCAATTAATCTGACCACATCTGTACACCGGTACGATGCCATGATGATGGATCGGTTTTACAGACCTTTATTTCATCGTATTTCGAATAAAATAACATTGAATCGTGGATTGAATAATGGATTATTAGGTTATTTAGTTTCACAGCAGTGAATATACAGAATGCCGTGCTGGTTTGGGGACTTGTACGTTTGATATCAAATATTTTGAAGCGGCAGAAAAAATAACTCTAGGCCTAAGCTCAAAGAACGATTTTACTGCAAATCTACATGTTTTATACAGTTCCCCCGGCTATATTTTGATAATTTCGCAGTGAAAGAACATAAATACAACAGATTTACGTGATTTAGTTGACAGTGTTGCCAAGGAATTCGATATGTAAGGTAAGTTATTTTTTTTTCTTATTTTTTCCCTCTTTATTTGTTATAAAATATATGTTTTTGTGAAAAACGTCTTTACCACTTTCTCATACGTCTGGTATCACACACACACGTACATAAATTACACCAATATATGCATAATTCAATTCTTTATTTATATGTGCAAATATTATTTAAATATCTCTAACAACCAAAAAATTATCACATTTTCAAAACAGTCACCATCAATAATGAAAATTTTCAAAAAAGAATCCGGAAAAGGGGGACGTTTCGTATTTTTTAATCTGGCTTGCTAAAGGTTAACTAAGTGTATTATTGTGTGTGTACATTAACTAAGTGTATTATTGTGTGTGTACATTAACTAAGTGTATTATTGTGTGTGTACATTGTCAACATTAACACAGTATATTCTTGTGCAGGAGAAGTGGAGAAAATGCTGGAGAGAGACAGCACCAACTTATCAGATGTGGAAGATCAAACATTAGAATGCATGTAAGAAGTACACAATTTATTGAATGGGAAGAATATGCACTTTACAGTAGTGACATATTTGTTCTATTGTACTTTACATTAGTGACATATTTGTTCTATTGCACTTTACAGTAGTGACATATTTGTTCTATTACACTTTACATTAGTGACATATTTGTTCTATTCCACTTAGTGACATATTTGTTCTATTCCACTTAGTGACATATTTGTTATATTTTTCTTTTTAGGGAATAATCTTGGCACATTCTTGTGTTTGTATTTTATACTGGAGATGTCATGTACTTTTATTGATAGATAATGCTGCCTGCAATTATGACACACTCGGAGGAGGAACTACAAAACATACTAGCTGCCGTTTCTGAGTTTGGACTAGGGGTCGCAATTCTGAATCCTTTTACCAAAACCAGTATTTTTTATATTGAATTTTATGCATACTGGAATCCCGATATTTTGGATAGTAAGAGAAGCTTTCGGAGATTAGAGGTGATGATTTATCAATGAAATGAAAACATTCAGGAAAAATATAATTTATTTTTTAAGTCCTGTCCGATCAGGAAAAACTCCAAGCTTAATTCCCAGGGCAAAGGAAATACCCGGTAACTCTTCAAAAATAAGAAGTGATTTAGCAAGAAAATGAATAAAAAAATACAATTTGCAATCAATTTTTATGATTCAAAGTCTAATTAACACTTTCATCACTATTGTCAAAGGGGCACAACTCCTCAAAATTGTCGACATAATGATGTTAAAAATTCATTTTCTTTAAAACTATTTATCATATCACAATCGGACTTGGAAGATTAAAAAGAAAAATGAACAGCCTCACATGAAACTATATCGAAGACAATTTAATACGATAAATTTTTTAAAATAAACTCTCAAACCCAATATACTGTGGAAACATTTCTTTGTTACCTTGGTGGTGCTGAGTAGTGGAGTCATGTTGAGATAATATTCTCAAATATCTTTTATTCCCCAAACAGGTTGATATTCCCGAAACATTTAACCCATCTGTACTCCAGTACATGCCATACTCAAACAGAATACACAAGCCCATCATAATATAAATATAAAAAAAGATGTTTTATTTGAATGGCAGTTACAGATATCCAGCATGTGTCTTCTTTCCTTGCTTGTTCTTTGCGTTATGTTACATACACATTTGCCAGATCTGATGCAAATGAATAAACTCCTCGTTGACAATGATAGCAAAATATTGATTATGTGTGGCAATCTCATCAAGATTATGTAAAAGCACCAATGTTTTCTACAACATTCTCAACTTCTACTCAAAAAACTACATCACTTTAGTGACATTCAGAACAAATGTGTATGCCTGTATCAAAAATTTCAGAAAAGCAAGATTTGTTTTGGAACCCTGTTTCACCAGATATCTAGGGTTTTCTTTATGTGAACTAAGCCTTTATATTTAGAGTAGTTAACAGTTACAGAATGATATTGTCATACTGTGTAAGGGAGACTGCTTTGCAGCTTTCATTTGAACATTTATTAGCAAATAAATTGACACAAGTAAATAAAGCAGACATGAAACTTGTGCACATTTGTTTTCCTCTCGCATGTCACATGACAAGTAAACTTGTCTTACATGACATTCACAAAGATATGTTCACAGATCAGTAACTCTTACATTTATCTGGACTTTGAATCATAAACATTGACTCCCGAAAAAAAGTTTTTCCTGAATGCTGGGATTGCAAGATAAGATCCTTTTGGCATATCAAATTAACCATAACAACTACACTCCTGATTTACCAGGTTTGTGTCCTCGACACTTTCCTCTACAGCAATGAAACATGGACAACCCATATGCACCAGATGAGACAACTAAACAGTTTTCACATGCGGTTCCTATGTAGAGTTCTTGGAGTTTGTTGGTAGGACAGTCACTAACACTGACGTATTGGAAACAGTTTTTGTGAATGGATTGTATCATCACATTTTGTGGATAGATCATGATTGTATCTATTGTGTGTGAATAGATCATGATTGTTTTCTATACGTATATTGTTGATGTTTCAGAATCCCCGGCATGGAAGATTATGCGTACAGGCATTCAGGTGGTGGGTCCGGTGGATACCTGGAGCACATTGCAAAGTTTGCATCTAGTATTCTACTTGAAACTCAGGTACAAGAGCTGACATACAAAGTCTTAAGGTGAGTGCTACTCCCAGTGCCCCCCCCCCCCCCACCAGACAGTAATATCTTTTAGAAACATTTAAGGATCTCCATAGTATAGTGATTAAAACTTTTGCTGTGTGCTCAAGAAGTTGCAGGTTTGAATCTGGCTCGTGATGTTATATTTTAGTCAATTTTGTTGGAGATCCCTGAAAGTTACAGTTGTATGCTGTTGATTGGTTCTCTCAGTAGGTGGTCTTCTGCTACAGAGTACATATGGTGAAATCCCAGCACAATCAGATCAATCCTCTATGATTAATACAACATACAATATAATGAATGATACAACCTCACAGGTAGCCTCTTGAACCTCACAAGATTGTGGTTTCTTGAACCTGACAAGTGGATGCTTGTGGCCTCATCAATATGCTTATATAATTTGCAACTTTTCACTTGGGACGTGACCGCATAGAAAATCCTGTTGGTTAAAACCTGTGTCTCTTGTTCTTTGTACAATAACCATTCAGGACAATCATGATGATGATAGTGTGTCCAACTGTGAATTCTATGCGTTTCTTGAATTTTCTAGTGTACTCTGGCTATTCTAGCATGTTTTTGTTTTTCGCAGCATCATGATTGAGGTTCTCTGCAACTGTTGCACCACTCTTTAAGCTGCAATCCTAGTTGGATCTATCTAGTAAGTCTCTCATGTTGAAGTGAATCAGATCTGTCATGTGCAAGTCTCTCCCATGAATTTGTGTCAATGTTGAAGTGAATCAGATCTGTCATGTGCAAGTCTCTCCCATGAATTTGTGTCAATGTTGAAGTGAATCAGATCTGTCATGTGCAAGTCTCTCCCATGAATTTGTGTCAATGTTGAAGTGAGTCAGTCATGTCTTAACCTTTAGCAAGCCAGATTAAAAACGAAACGTCTCCCTGCAACCGGATTCTTTTTTGAAAATGTGCGTTATTGATGGTGACTGTTTTGAAAATGTGATAATTTTTCGGTTGTTAGAGTTATTTAAATAATATTTGCACATATAAATAAAGAATTGAATTCTGAATATATTGGTTAATTTATGTACGTGTGTGTGACACCAGACGTATGAGAAAGTGGTAAAGACGTTTTTCACAAAAAAACATATTTTATAACAAATAAAGGGGAAAAAAATAACTTTCCTTACTTATCAAATTCCTTGGCAACACTGTACACTGAATCACACGCAAATCTGTTGTATTTATGTTCTTTCATTGCGAAATTATCAAAATATTGCCAGGGAACTGTATAAAACATGTAGATTTGCAGTAAAATCATTCTTTGAGCTTAGGCCTAGAGTCATTTTTGGTGCCACTTCATCATATTTGATATCAAACATCTACAAGTTACCAAACCAACACGGCATTCGAATGAATCCGACAACGGGAGACAGTGGCCATTGAAATTTTTGTCGATCACACTTAACCAAAGCGCCGTGAAGGTGAACCCGTACTGCCCTGCTGGTGGCTACATCCGCCGATGGGTATACATGTGGGGAGCCTGCTTTCGAATGTATCTGTCAGGGTCAGAGTTCGAAATTTCACAAAACTATATTCATGTTATATATAATTCGCTGAAATAATGGCAATAGCAAAGAAAGTAAAAAATATCACTATCTCCATCAATAATGAACACAAACAGTTATGCCCGTGTGGTGCCGGGGCCCGGAAGGGGAGCAAAGAATAGCAATAATATTTACCTTCCACGCATGTTGTAAAAGGCGACTACGGAGGTTATGGGATGGAGTTGGCTGACACAACGCATTCCATTCTCCAGACTACATCCTGCTAATCTGCAGGAGTTTGAGAATGAATGCAGAAGAAGAAGACACAAACAGGTAAGTGAGTTCACTTACTTAAGTAGTATTATATTGAGTCAAGAGAAAAACCAGTGAAGAGATTCAAAATAGATGCAACAAAACATACCAGATCCTAGGACAGATGATACATATTTTCAAGAACAAAAATGTAAACATAGACACTTAAGTTGCATTATACAAGACTATTATTATCCCATCACTATGCTACCAGTGTCACACCTGGACAATGACAGCACAAGACAAAAGGAAAATAGTGACAGCAGAAATGACATGTCTACGAAGAATACCCGGAGTGTCATTAAGAGATAGAATTAGAAATGATAATATCAGACAGATAACTAAAATAATACCAGTATTGGAACACATCAAAAGACAACAGATCAAGTGGTTTTCACACTCTTCCAGACTACCAACAGATAACATGCCACAAATGGCCATGACGGCTATAAAGCCAGAGGCAGACTATGTAAAAGATGGATCACAGAAATCAAAGAAGCCACACGAACAAGCTTACATACAGCACACAAGTAGGCCATCTCCAGAGAACTCTTCCACATCTTGATGACGCAAGGCAAACAAGGGCCACAGCGTATAGATACAGATATTCTTCTTCTGCATTCACTCTCATATAACCACAACGAATATTTCGTGTGATTTCCGCAGGGGAGCGTGAAGTAAGTTGTGCTGCAAGTTCCACAGTAGAAATGTGATTATTTGCACCCCGGTTGGCCACTTGTGGTCAGGACGTCCGAGGTCCAGCACATCCATTTTCGTCATTCCTTTATTTCGGGTTTGGTCCCTAGTCCGTGACAGCCTATCTATCTGTCGCCGGGTACGCTGGTGTGTAGTGCCTCTTCGCCAAGACGCCTGTCGAGCGCGTCTATCTGGCATGAGGTGCTCCACCATCCATCTCGTGCAATTCGACAGACTCTGCCTGTGTCCATCGGGTACTGAACTGTTTCTCATCCGCGAGCCTGGTTCGGTATGAGGAAGAACTCGCCAGAAGAGTTGGACCATGGCTCGTTTGCCCTCCTACCCGAGGCGTCATTCATAGACATCGTGAACCCCTACCCATCAGGTGCTGAACCCTTTCTCTCTGCAAGTGTATTTCCGGTATAGGAAATCTTGACATTAGAGTTGGGCCAGGACTGCTATCGTTGTCCCCTTCTTGCCTAAGCCCATCGGGTTCTGAACCCTTTCTCTTCACGAGCATATTTCCGGTATAGGAAGGCTCGACATTAGAGTTGGTTTAGGTCTTTGTCTCTGCTTATAAGGATCACAGGTAACTAGAAGCTTGCCTCAAGCTAACAGAGCTTGTAGTTCCCTTTTCCTAAGAACTTTTCATTTGCAGTTTGCGTTGCCCTCTGGCGCTGTTCTGCCCTTTCATTATGTCATTATACTCATTATGACATATATTTGTTTCTCTCCACGCAACCACCTTTACGTGTCTTTTACATTGGCTCCAATGTTCTGACTGGACTAACAGGCGTCACTGTATGTCGACAGTGTCGCTGTATGTGGTGATGCACATGGTGTCGGAGATATTGTCTGTCTCTTTTGCAATCAAATCTCTTTCCATCTGCTTCCTCCACATTCTCGGACACGATCCCCAAATGATGTGGCCAGAATCAGCTCGAGCTGCTATTTTCTGTTACCAGGGTGCACCGCGTGGAGGTACATTTGCGAACTTGGTTATCTGCTAACCCTGGGACTGCCTAGAGCATTGCGTTCTCTTTGCACCCCATACATAGATATAATTTGCACCACACGAAGCACAGAAAATGTAACTTCCATCCACCACTACAATTTACCAAATGGAGAGTATAGTTAGGACAATGTCTGATCGAAATGGTGATATCTGCATATGTTATGTCTTGTCCTGTTTTATTATGTGTTGAAATAGTAAGAGAACTATAGTTTATTAATGAAATAATAAACACAATAGGACTAGATAATTTATCAGGTTGCCACCAGAGACCGGCATTGAATAAAAATACGTCTTAAGTTGACTTAAATCATATTATAGAATGACCGATATCAGATGCAAAATCTACATATTTTATGTGTTTGTTCAGTCCATATGTTATACAGTATTAGTTTGGTTATCACACAACACATATATACATCAGACACATATTTAGGAGGATTCTATCAGTGTCGCCACACATTGCTTAATTATTAGGTGCATCAAGAAATTGTAAGTGCTCCTCAATCCTCTGACTACAGGTAAATTATTGCATTATACTTCTGCGATCATTCTCAAACTCCTGCAGATTAACAGTCTGGAGAAAGGAATACATTGCGTTGTTTACAACTTTGCTGTGATATCAGCACCTTTTGGCATGACACATCCGACTTCATCTGTCTTTTTGGTCCCTTTGGCCCTATATAGGATAGCCAACTCCACCCCATAAGCTCCTTAGTTACCTCTTAAACATGCTGCTAAACATTGCTATTTTTTTTAACATGAGTGATTCGCATTAAAGATATTCTTGTCATATATGTTGAAAATTAGAATTGATTTTATGATGTATTTGAGACTTATTTTGTTGTACCCACCCACAGGAACCAAGACTTCCAGGAAGTTACTATAGAAAAATCAGGAAAGCCAGCTCTAAGATTTGCTCTAGCGTATGGATTCAGGAACATTCAAAACATTGTCCAGAGAATCAAGAGAGGCAAATGTGTCTACCATTTTGTAGAAATTATGGCCTGCCCTTCGGGGTGTAATAATGGTGGTGGTCAGATCCGTGCAATTGGGGATGAAAGTCAGAAAGAGAGGCTGCAGTCAGTTGAAAAGATTTACAGTGAAGTGCCTGCTGTGGATCCCTTCCATGAGCAGAGAGTGGAGCAGCTGTATGAGTCCTGGTTAGGTGGGAGAGACTCCATGAAAGCAAATGACATGCTACACACCAAGTACCACGAGATCGAGAAGTCAACTAATATTCTAAATATCAAATGGTGATCTCATGTCCTTCTTCTTCATGTGTCCCTCCAGTGTTTCAGAGTGCAGGTCAGAATACAACAGACAAGTAGTTAACATTCAATTGATTGTAACAACATGGTAACACACATTTTTGTTGTGAAATTTCTGAGACATGACTCTGCATAGGGACCAAGTAATAGACAGTTACAACATGCATATAAAACTTAATGACCAATGTTTTTGTATGGACACAATATTTAATGTCATAAAATTATACAGGACATTGAAAGAGAAGAATGAGGCCAGGTAAAACAGTGGAATCTCACTATAACTTAGTCATCACCGACAAAATATATGTATGTAATAACAGAAATTTGCACAACAAGCAATATAGAATAAATAAAATTGGGGATTTTAAAAAGTGTTGTTATATTGGGGAAATGTGTTATAAAACTGCGCTATAGATGGATTCCACAGAGTATGTTTTCACCCAAGTACAGTCGTTGTCGGATAAACTAAACACTGATAGTTCTGAATATGTTGAAGTCATTCTGGGACGTTGATACCACCAATCCTGGAATCTGTGGGTGCCAGTGAACTTCCTTGATGTCTTTCTGACCAAGGTGCATGAACAGGAGCTGAGGTGGAACATTCAACACTTCCTGATCTTCAGCAGCTTCGTCGCGCTCGACAGCAACATCCCAAATTGTCACCTGATCATCAGAGCCTGAAGCAACAAATACAGAGCTGTCATGTGGATTCCACTCCACTGATGTGATCTGACCCTTATGATGTTCAAACACAGCTACCTCGCCACCAGTCTACAAGAAATAAGTTTGAGATGCATTCATTACACGTGTGATATAATAATAAAATAATTAGATTTTCAAAGTATATTTGTCTTTACAAATGTGTCAACATATTGTTTTAAATTGGATTACTGCCAAAGACGGATGTTGGGCCAGTGGTGCAAATAAAAACCGTGACACGAATTTCTGTTCTCCGAACTGCAACTCCTGCTGGGAATCTAGTATAATCATTGGTCAGTCTGCAAGAGAAATCCAGCGGGAGTTTGAGAATGAAGAGCTGCTACTGAATCTCAATTATAGCAGGACAATGGCGCTACAAGATTTCCTGCAGGATGTATGTAGTCCAGAGAACGGAAAGTGTTTTGCTATTTTATTTGCGCCAATTGCCAGACTTTGGCATTGAGTCTCCTAAATTAGACTGCAAACTGCTTTCATCAAAGCTCTTATAGACTGTCGTTCTTCAATCTCAACTCAGCCAGTCTGTACACATATCTGCTCCATTTATCCCTGAGATTATCCGCCATTATACTTCTGCTGACAGTACTGGTCCTCTGCTGGTTGACCATCATTCTTCTGTGCCTTCCAAAATGTTCACTTTTAGCAGCACTGCATTTCAAACCCTGATCTTTAATCCTGGCCATTGAAATGGAATCATCATCCACACTAGTCTCACTCTCGTGTGTTACATCTCTTATAGAGTTCAAAACGTCAGCTTGATTCATTGCCCCATCGACGACTTTCCTCTCTTAAGTCTGCTGCTTTTAGCTTTCTGTATTTCGGAATGCAATGGATGTTCCTTATTTGCATGTATCTGAGGGTAGGCCTGTGCATGGCAGTACTGTAATCTGTGCTCTGCTGTAGGACAGGGTACCGCATAGTTCTTGTTGATGTGTCTCATGTGCACACAAGAATGATGCACATTGCTGCATTCTGGATTATATCCAGTCTTTTGCTCTGAGTTTGGCTAAGAGTCAGAATTGCCAGTGCATATTCCACCTCGGATCCAGTATATGCAGCGATGGTAAATGCAAAGCAGAAATAAAAATAAGGCTGGAGATGGCTTTAGCGTCATTGTCAAGGCTAACTGTGATTTGGAAAAGCAACATCAGTGTTGGAGTGAAAATCAAACTGTATAGGTCGCTGGTGCTTTCTGTTGTGTTGTATGGTTGTGAGAGTTGGACACTCACTGCGGACATGGAGAGAAGATTACAGACTTTCGAGTATAAATGCTACAGAAGAATTCTACGAATTTCCTATAGGGAACATAAGACCAATGTGTACGTAAGAAATAAAGTAGAGATGTGTGCAGGTGTCCAGGAGCCATTGCTTTCAATAGTGAAACGACGAAAACTAGCATGGTTCGGACATGTATGCAGGCACGATTCCTTGTCAAAAACAATACTGCAGGGAACTGTCGAGGGTGGAAGAAGCAGAGGAGGACAAATAAAGACATGGACAGACAACATCAAGGAATGGACAGGGCTAGATATTTCCACACTCATCCGCATCGCTGACGATAGAATTCGCTGGAGGACTCTGTGTGCTGAAGCATCCAATGTGGTACCCCTACGACCCTGAAGGGTTATGGGTTTATTGATTGATTGATTCCACCACGAAACCTTGGTACAAAAAGAAATAACAACCTATGCTCACAACGTGCAGCAGCCATAACCTTTATTGCTTCTAAGTCTTTGCCTGTCCATTGATATATTAAAGATAAGTCATTACCTGACTCATTTAGTCAAGTTGATACATTAAAGAATATATGTTGATAGAGAAATTCATCACAGAACTGCAGGAGAGAGAAGGGAAAGAGAAATTCATCACAGAACTGCAGGAGAGAGAAGGGAAAGAGAAATTCATCTTTTGTTATTGTCATGTTCTGATGGTCTTTGATGTCTCGTGTTCATCTTCTTCTTGGTCTTGTCTCTTGTTCGTGTCTCTGGCATCATCCCCTCAATTATGGTTTTCTTGAGGCCTTCATGGCATTTGATATGGCCAAAATATTGTAGTTTTCTGGAAAGAACCATGCTGTTTAGCCAGTTTTATGTTACATTCATTTCTCTCAGGATGGCTTCATTGCACAGGGGAATGATTTAAGCGAGGGACCTCATTTTAAACCAGAGGCAAAAAGAATTGATCAAGACCACACTTATAAAACTTCTCAGAAAGAAACAATGGTTTTCTGTCATGTTATAGAGAAGTAATGGTTTTCTGTCATGTTATAGAGAAATGACATTGAGATAAAATTACCAGGAAAAAATATAAAAATGTTTAAACAGCAGTTTTACTAGGAACAATACAGAGCAGCATTGAAAGCAAACAAGTTTTTTATCAAAACATGGACAAACAGAATAGGAACCACTAAGTCAAACGGAGACTACATGTCAGTCATGTGGGAGCTTGGTCAGGACTGCAGCAAAAAGAACAAGTGAAGCGAGAACAACGCAAATGTGAGTGGTTACATCGAAGAACAAGGAAGAGATTCAGTAGTGCAGCTGATAGCCAGGACTACCAACAAGGAGATGCACAGATCTAAGTGTGCACTTTGAAGGGTGGCTGATGATACAAGAGTGCACTTTAAAGGGTGGCCTATGATCGAAAAGGTGGAATTTTTCCCTTCTCTTTCCTGCAACTCCCCCCTCCCAAAATTATACTCACCGCAAATTTTCTTAGGTCCCATATTTTGATAAGACCATCATCTCCGCCAGAAATAACAAGTGGATCATGTGACGACCAATCAATGACATTGATGTCTCGAATGTGTGCTTCATTGGCCACGAGTTTACAAGCTTTGCTAGGACTGACCCTGGCATCCCAGACTCGTAAAGATTTATCCACAGAACATGTCATAAATACCTACAGGAAAAATCAAACAAATGCAACTTTATTGCCGACAACTTTTTACACAAGTGAAATAGTAATATGAACATAATAAAAATTGAATGTTGAGTTTCCATACTTTTGTTTGGATACCTGTATATTTCAGTGAGTTTCCATACTTTTGTTTGGATACCTACTCTAGTTGATGGCTGTGAGAGGAAGCAGGAATCCATGCTTTTCATTGGCTGATGAGACAAAGCATATGTAATGTGACCTATGGAAAGCTTGGATTGGCCTTCGGAGTGATGCAGTTGGAAGTCATTTCCCTGAGAAGTCATTGGTTTAGGGCACTTATCAATCATCTTGATTTCACTAAATCTCCCAATCTCATTCAGATAATCAGACAATTTGAGAAATCACACACATAAATGATACAAGACACAGTACTGACAACAGATACTAAAATTTGAGAAGTTGCAGACACATAAATGATACAAGTCACAGCACTGACAACAGATACTAAAATCACATTTAGACAGTGTATGTGTAGCACAAGACAGTCAATAGTGAAAAGTAGTGAGTCTTGTCAGCTTATGGGCTGCTTTTCCTTGATTTCTTATGTACACATTTGTCTTATGCCCTCTATAAGAAATATGCAGAATTGATATAAACACTTGTATTTGAAGGATTCCTCACTTGTCCACAACATCCAAGATAGAAATTGGGGGTGGGGGAAAGAATAGAAAGAACGTGTGTTGATGCATTCAGTGTGGTGCCCCTATGACCCCGATGGGTTACGGGTTTATAGATAAAGATAAATAAATTTATTTCTCCATATCGCTGAGTGGAATGGAGAACATATAGGATAACCAAGGAAGTCAGCCAACCATGCCCTTTGAGCCATTTGTTAAAATGAACACTATGTGCTAATTAATTGATATGACAAGCAACTAGATTTGTCCACACAGACGACACACAAACACGACTGACATGATTTAAGTAATAAATTAATAAAAGGCTGAAAGGCATAGATATCGCAGTAATAGATAAGCTGTAAGCCATGACACACAATACATTCCATACTCTGGACTATGTTCTGTTAATCCCCAGGAGTTTGAGAATGAACAATGAAGTCTGTTAATCCCCAGGAGTTTGAGAACAAAGTCTGCGGTGTACCAGGAAATACTTACATTGCTCTCTTTGGGAGACCATTTAATGTCTTCAACAGAAGCGGTGTGACCTACATATGGCTGGGGATCAACTTGCCAGGTGCTCTCTGTTGGCTGCCATTTGTAAATGTACTTGTTACAATCTCCAGACAACAATCTTCCTGCAGACAAAATATAACACTGCCATTATTTGTGTTCAAAGGTTTCATGAAAATGCACATCTAGAAAAACAACAAAACAATGTGAGGAAGTTATGTTCTACTATGACAAAGTAACACAAGAAAATAATCACCCGAGATGAGAATGAAAAATAAATAAATTCGTTCATTCTCATATTTCTGCAGAGTAACAGAATGTGGTCTAGAGAATGGAATGCTTTGTGTGGTGGTTTACAGCCTTGCTGCAATATTTGCTACTTTCAGCCTGACACATCTAACTTCAGCATGGCATGTGGGTCACTTTCCCCTCTATGGGGTCGGTCAGTCAACTCCACCCCTCCCCAAAACCTCACGTTACTTCTTATGACATGTCTGACAGGAAACAGTGTAACTATTCTATGACATGTCTGACAGGAAACAGTGTAACTATTCTATGACATGTCTGACAGGAAACAGTGTAACTATTCTATGACATGTCTGACAGGTAACAGTGTAACTATTCTATGACATGTCTGACAGGTAACAGTGTAACTATTCTATGACATGTCTGACAGGTAACAGTGTAACTATTCTATGACATGTCTGACAGGAAACAATGTCACTATTCTAAGTCACCTCTAGCAGGTAACAGTCACTATTCTATGCTCCACACCCCCCCACAACACAAGTGAGAAATAATAGCAAAACCTTCTTTTAGAGGATGTGACCCGTCTCAATTGCCTGCTGAGAGTACCACTCATAGCATGTAACTCTGTAGCTTTAAGCGATAATTCCCAGGGATATCTGAAATGATGAATCTTATAAACAAGATATTGTGAATGGGACTCGAACCCATGACTTTGTGTGCACAAAGTGAACAACTTGAGACAGTTGTAAGATAGAAAACAGTGAGACTGAGATGGTGCATACAGGGAGAAGCACATGACAGAGATGAAGCTGAGTGAATATCCATGGATAGAGGATAGAAATAGAGAATCAATATCCAATATCCATGGTCTATATAAACATGTCATGCCAGGGGGATAGGTTGGTTTGTCAGCATACCACACAAACACAATCTGCTGAAACTTGCTTGTGGCTTACAAGTGGATTGACTAAATTGTACACATTAGTGAGAAGGAATTAAATTAATTTGAAAAATAAATATCTTAGAAAAACTCAAATATTCGTAGAGAAGAATTCAGGTCAAACAGCAATATGTTTCTACAATACTAACAAGAAAACAAGAGACTTGTATCGGACATGTACTTAGAATGAATGAAAACAGACTACAAGTACAAACATTAAAATGGGCACAAGATGGCAAAAGAAAAAGGGGAAGACCAAGAGAGACTCTTCGCAGAACTATCAAAAATGGATATGACTATGGGTCTCAATAACATGCAAGAATTACAGTAGCATCACATCACTAGAACTGGAGAGCTATGGTTTCTGCCCTGTATACCGTATTCAGTGCTGATGGAACAGAGATAGATTAATGGCTGCTAATACTGTACCTAATACTCAGGAATAGTTCAGCAGCTCTTGTCGTTTATCATTCAATTGTAAATCTAGATAGTGACGTGACAAGCAAGGATTGAATGTTTTACCTGGATCGTGACGTGACCAAGCTAGAGCATAACCCTCAATCTGGTGACCATCAAAAGCAAATAATGGAGATGTCTGTACACCAGAGTTCTCAAACTGCTCTATTGTTTCTGGAGAGTCCAGGACGTTGAGATGAGATGTAATGTCATAGATGTACACAACACCATGCTCTGACCAAGATGCACTCAGGGTATGTCCATCCACCGATGTTGACTGAAAATATTCAATGATTTCTAAATTAGTATATACATACAACTGAGCCTCTCAGATGATGATGAAATAATTCCACTAGAAGTCAGCAACCTGACAGCCCTTGATCTAACACAAAGAACAAGTTGTGTACAGTGGAATCCCTCCTTAGCGAATTCTTTTGTAACAAATTTCCCTGTATAACACTTTTCAAAATACCCAATTATATTTATTCTTTATTGTTTGTACTGTATATAGTAAATTTCTGCTATTACATACATATTCTGTCGGTCCGGACCAAGATGCTATAATGGTATTTCACTGTGCCAGGACGACACCTGGACTTATATAGGGGTTTTTAATGCAAATTTAGTTCCAGAATAGAGGCATTCAGTATGCCAGTATCCCCATGTCCTGCCAGGTGCACAGCAAATCGGGGTCAAGTATCTAATCATTCCTGTCAGATTTGTTGACCCATTTGTAGTAATGGCATATCTATCATTTCCCATCACCCAGGAGTCTGTGACAAAGTTGCAATGTCTTCTGCACTGCATCTCATAGTCATCCAATGTGCTGTGACAAAGGTGCAATATCCTCTGAGCTGTATCTTGTGGTAAGCCATGGGAATTATTTGATAGAAAAAAAACAGTAAGAAGTCGTGGCAATGATGTATTCACAGGTTGTCAGCATACCCCTCCCCCACCCCCCCCCCCCCAACTTTTCTTAGTCTCCTCTTAAATCCTGCCTGAAAATAAGGCAGCAGCCCTATTCTTGCCCCCCCCCCCCTGAACTACAAAGTTCAGGACACATGGGCAAAGCCTCTGACAAAAATATGAATTGTTTTAACTTTCTTATTCCAAGTCTCCCGTGTGGAGACAGTGGTGCAAAGCATAGCGCTACTGTTTTCTTTCCATGTATGTAGCAGGAGACAACTAAGAGAAGTTGAGAGCTGTATGAAAATAAATGATGATGTGATTGAAGAGATGGAGGATTTTACTTATCTGGGTAGCTTGGTACATTTGTTTTCAAACTCCTGAGAGTAGCAGGATATAATCTGGAGAACGGAATGCATTATCATAGTTTACAGGTTAGCTGCGATATCTATGCCTTTCAGCTGAATTCAACATGACATCTGGGTCACACTGACCCATATCTCTTTAGCCACCTCTTATGATATGCATGGAATGCGCAAGCAAGCGTCAACTCTTTACTCCTGTATCAGACCCAGCAACACACAAGCAAATGAAGTATCTAAACGTACACATCAAACTCAGGAACAGATGTCAAGACCGTATAATTGCATATCAATCAATCAAGTGGCATGCAGAGAGGAGTAGGGGATCATGTTTCTTCACAACTCTCGGTCTCTAGTGTTTGTTAATAAGTTTCAGTTGGTGACATCCTCTGTGTCATAGTTACTAACACATCCAGAAGTTTCTCTCTTTGTCTTCCTCTGTCTCTTCTGCCCTTGATCTTTCCGGTGGTTACTAAAACCTGTAAAAAATATATCTACAGACCAATAACATGGAACCCACAAGGAATATGGAAAACTTAGAAACACGTAGGACAGAGTGACATTATGATGAAGTGGATCCAATGAAAATGCCTTGTCATTTCTAGAAGCAGAATAGAGTACGGTTATGCAAAAATGCAGCATATAATTCATCCAGAGGACCAGCAGAAGGCATTGAAAGACTAGCACTGTTCTAAAACCAGGGAATAAGAACAATTGAAGATCTGAAGAGTGGAGTTTTAAAAAAGTGGACATAAGAGTGATTGCACATGGACATGCTGTGTATAGTGAGAGATGGACATAAGAGTGATTGCACATGGACATGTGTATAGTGAGAGATGGACATAAGAGAGATTGCACATGGACGTGCTGTGTATAGTGAGAGATGGACATAAGAGAGATTGCACATGGACGTGCTGTGTATAGTGAGAGATGGACATAAGAGAGATTGCACATGGACATGCTGTGTATAGTGAGAACCCCAGATCCCTTCGTGCTAACTTCAAAACTACCTGTTCCCAAGATACACCACGGTTTTGGCTATTTGCCAACCAGGGAATAACGCGAGAACAGTGCAAAACCATTTTTATTTCAGTGCATACAGGAGTGATAGACTCTATTCTCTGCAGGCTCTATTCTCCCCACTGTCACAAAGCTATAGCTAGAATATCGTAAGTCAGATTGCTATATGATGAATCGCAAACACATTATCATCCATACAAAATACCGTCACTGCATCAAAGACTGGCTACTGCAATATCCGTTTGTCTCATCTTAGTATGCAATCAGCTAGACTAGAATCTGTCCATCTCATGATGTCCTGTTCCCCCCCCCCAATTGTATCTCTGCCTACCTCTTGCCACAACCACTCAACTTTGCCCTCAAGTAAAGTCTTTAACCATGTGTCACCTATTTGATTGTGTTCAATACGGTATATTTTATTTGGTCTTTATTTCCTTTAATATTCCTTCATATTAAGTGTTTGTTAGAACCTCTTTGTTTTCTTCTCTTTCCATGATGTTCTCCCTATTCTTCAATTCTGTCTTCTAATTGTTTGTTCATTGTCCATGTTTCTGAGCCATGCATTAATGTAGAATAGTTGTAGCATGAAATACAGAAAGTTAAAGGCAGCAGACTCAAGAGAGGAAGGTCGTGGATGGGACATGCTGAGGATGTCATACAAAGCGTGTGCAGATTACAGGATGTGGCAGCAGGTGCGGAATGGATAGGTCTACCCACAGATTTCGAAATTTGTTTGAGAGTAGTAATATCACTTAGCAGGGAATGCAGAGAATGGTGTCCCACAGCTGTGGAGAAAGAAGTGCAGGCTTTAATCAGTGAGAATACCAAAGAGGGGGATGTGATTATATACACTGATGGATCTGTAATTAGGCATGTTCGCAGTGCTTGGGCCTTAACAGCTCAGTGCGCAGGTAAAACGATCAAGGAGGAAAGTGGTGCCTTTGCGGTCACTACGAGTAGTATGACCATGGAGACTATGGCGGTGACCAAGGCATTTGAGTGGCTACGCACACAGAAGGTAACGCAGGTCTGCATCTTGAGTGACTCTATGAGTATGATTAAGAAGGTACAAGTGGGTCTCGTTCGCGAACAGTGGATTGAGGCCTTGAGAAATGAGAGCTTGAAAGCGGTTACATTTATTTTCGTGCCGGGACATGTGGACGTTCGAGGCAATGAAAGAGCGGATCAACTGGCATCATGTGCGATTGTGGCACAGGGCAATGGATCGCACTGACGTTTTAAACTCCTTAAGAGATATAACACGCGAGAGTGAGACTAATGTGGATGATGATTCCTTTTCAATGGCTAGGATTAAAGATCAGGGATTGAAATGTGGTGTTGCTAGAAGTGAACATTTTGGAGGGCGCAGAAGAATGATGGTCAACTAGCATAGGACCGGTACTGTCAGCAGAAGTGTGATGGCGGATACACTCAAAGAGAGATCGGAGCAACTATGGATGTGTCCAGTTTGCAGTGATGATGATCCGATGACTAACTGACTAACTAACTAACTAGTTGTAGCATTTTATATTATCATTTTTAACTTTGTAATTTGTTTAGATGCCAATAATTTCCTCATTGAAGCTACTTTTAGCCATTCCTATTCTCCTTTTAACTTCTGTTTCCCATTTTAGAGGCAGGCAGTCAAGGTTTCTAGGGCATGTGCTGAGAAGAACACAGCTTGAACACTTAATAACCACTGGAAAGATCAAAAGGAGAAGAGATAGAGGTCGGCAAAGAGAAAATTTACTAGATGGGCTTGTATCGTGGCACGGTAGAAGCTCACCAACCGAGCTTATTGACAACACAAGAGACAGAGAGTCGTGGAGAAACATGATCGTCTACGCCAGTCGGCATGTCACTTGATTGATTCCCATCTACCATCATTTGTGATTATGTGTCCGAGATATTGGTAAATGTTCTACTTGTAGGGTTAGGGTTAGTTCTCTGCATGTATATTTAGCATTTGTTTCTCTTTGAGAGTGACTGTTGTACACAAGTAACTAATATGAAATCCAACAAAGAAACACTTGAAATAATTCACATTACATACAGATAACTAACAGAAACAAGACCCAGACAATAAACAAGACACAACCCAAGAAAAAAATCAGACAACAAACAAATAAGACACAGCAAACCACAAAAAATAAATCAGACAACAAATAAGACACAGAAAACCACAAAAAATAAATCAGACATAAGAACAAATAAGACAGAAAACAAGAAATAAATCAGACAACAAACAAATAAGACACAGACAAGCACAAGAAATAAATCTGACAACAAAAAAATAAGACACAGAAAACCACAAGAAATAAATCAGACAAAACAAATAAGACACAACCACAAGAAATAAATCAGACAATAAACAAATAAGACACAACCACAAGAAATAAATCAGGCAACAAACAAACAAGACAGACAACAAACAAATAAGACACAGACAACTCACTTTGATTCTGTTGACACAACCATTATGTTTAACAACTGTTTGATACAACTTTGGTGTCTTGTCACCTGACTCCTCAACCTCATCCTCATCACTTTCACTGCTGCTATCATCATCATCATTCTTCTCCTCCTTCTGAGTTCTATGCATGTTGCACATCTTCATGAGAAGTATGTAGTTAAAATGACCAGCTTCAGACTGTGTCCCGCCAATGATATAGGATGTCAGAGGAAATGTCTCCCTATTATCTCCGAGACCGTCCCGTAAAACTTCAAAACTGAGACATGGATCTCCTAAATAATAAATACAAGCAGAGGTCATGGTCAAACTATAAATATAACCATGATTAGTAGTTAGTATCAATCAATCAAATGCCGAAAAATGTAGGCGATCATGTTTCTACACGACTCACTGTCTCTTGCGTTGTCAATAAGCTCAGTTGGTGAACTTCTCGTTGTCATCCCCTATCTCTTCTCCTCTTGATCTTTCCAGTGGTTATTAAGTGTTCAAGCTGTGTTCTCAGCACATGCCCTAGAAACCTTGACTGTCTGCCCCATATGTTTGATATGATTGATCATTTTACGTCAGCATCAATGAGAACATCTGCATTAGTTTTCTTAGCTGTCCATGGTATTTGTAATTCATGGATTTGTGTAAGCGGCAGAACAATTTTAATGACTTTTCACATGTGAACTCGTGGCAAAATTTGACCCATTTTAATCACAAGTGCTGTAAATAATAAGGCATATGCCTATCATTCAGTACTTCCCGCTCACTCACAGTACTCAGGTAGCATATCATAGTTAGTCGTTGGATCATCGCCACTGCACTCCGGACAAGACCATAGGTGCTCAGATCTCTCCTTGAGTGTAGCCGGAACACATTGGCTGACAGTCCCAGTACGAAGTTGATTGACCATCATTCTTTCTTGCCCACGAAATCGCTCCGTTCTAGCGATGCCACATTTCAAACCAAATTCCTTTATTCTAGTCATGTAATAAGAGTCATCGCCACTTATACAGTCATTTGCTCGTGCGTTAAAAATGTCTGCTCGATCCTCATGCATGTCCCCGCACAAAAATGTCACTTTACGCAAACAGGAATTCTTCACTGCATCCATTCACTGTTCCCGAATGTATCCCGCCTGAACTTTCACAATCATGCTCATCAAGTCACTGAGTATGCAGGCATGCTCGCTGATAGTCTGCGAGCAGACTCATTGTAAAGCTTTGGTTACTTGTGGTTCACATGCTTGTCGTCTGAGCAAAAGTACCACTTTCCTCTCTGATGGTTTCCCCCCCCCCCCTTTGAGCCATGAAGGCCTAGGCACTTCTGATGTGTCTCGAATATAGTATGTACTTGGACATATGGGATTAGCGTGTTTGGAAAAATTTGTCTAGGCTATAAATTTCTTGTGACTATTACTACTTTTTATTGATGTCGTCACGTGTCATGTTTTAAACTAGATTTTTTAAGTTCTTTAACCATTTTTCTTTTTATATATCTAACTTTTAAGGATACAAGACGATGCATAAAACAGCAGTTAATTTTTTTAAAACATCAACATTTGTTTTAATTATACAAATTGGCCACCATTTTGAATATTAGTTGTACATGCTTCTGATAATCACAGCAATGTGATCAACAGATGTGTCTTGTCTTTGCGAATACAAAAATATATAATTTTGTGATATTTTATTATGTTTAATAGATATTTAAGTTATTTTCATTATAATTATGCAAATTAGCAGCCATTTTGAATATCAATTAGTTCTGTGACCATCTGAACATTGCAGAAATGTAATCAACATAAACGTCTTGTCTTCACAAACACAAAAATGTATAGTTTGTGTATTATATTATTGAAAATAACAAAGATAATTCAGAAATTATCAGCTCAGCTACACTTTGTGGTCACAAGTTTTATTTATATTTTCCTATATGTTCCATGTAAATTATTTTGATGTCATATTAATTTGAAAAAAATTCATAACTTTTTTCAGGATTGATGTACAGACTTGATTTAGGTATCGTTCAATTGGATTTTCAAGGGCTATCCAACAATATTATTATTTGTAATTATGTGTAGCATTATTTTGAAAATTTTGTCCAAGTACCTATATATATAGTATAGTCATTAGCATTAATCAGAAAATAGTTTTCAAAAAAAATAAAATTGGCTATGTCCCTTGATGCATGTTATGTGATCTGTGGTCATCGGCGAGAGTTTCGGCTACTTTCTATTGAATTTGCGGTAGCGTCAGAGATTTATGCCAATAGAGACTTTTTCATTTGTGTCACGCATTCCGCTACAAGCACATGTGTCTTTCATGTGAAAATACTACAGGGTATTAAAGTTATTATTAATAAATCAGTCAAGGTAAGTTTTTTTCTTATATTTGGTACAACATAAGTTATTTGTAATCAAATTACATCTTCTAACAATGTCCAGTAGTTAGATTAACCATTTATCTATGCATGTATAAAATATTAGTGTATTTAGATTTACCTTATTATACCTACATTCATTTAAAACAATAGACCACATGTACATTTTTTTGGCATGCTTCAGCCATTTTTTTTAGGATTGCCTAAGCCGTACTATGTTTCTATGACAGTAAGAGGCAATAGGAGCTGCATATAAATCCATATCCTACGTTTGCTGCTATAGCTATTCTACATTTCCATTTCTTTATATTGTCCTTCTGAAATTACATTACGACCTTTAGTAAACACTTCTACAATTACGTGATATAATTCAAGTATGCAGTGCAAAACTGTGCACGCTTGCCATTCCAACTATGCTTCTGTCACCATGGCGACATATTGTTATTTTTATTGTCATTACTTATATAAATGTATTTGTCTTTGATATTTAACAACTTATTCCTGTTAAATGTAGACTGACTATAGGATAGGCCTACTAAAATTACATCATTCAATAATTCTAATTATAAATTATATAATAATGACATGAATATTAGTAGGCCTATTATTATTAGTAAATAATAGGCAGTCTAGTAACTCTAATCAATTTGTTAAATGTTATTTTAATCATTCCTTAGGAGTAAGTAAAAATAACTACAGCAAATATCCATTAGTAGGCTTACTGCAGTAGGCAATATTAAATTAGACTATTAAATTGAAATTAAATTATGCAAATTAGCCACCATTTTGAATATTAATTAGCCCCAATTACGTCTGAAAATGTGTGCAGTATATTGAAAAGATGCGTCTTGTCTTCCCAGACACAAAAATGTATAGTTTTATGCATATTTTTATCGTAAATAACTAAAATATTTCAGAAATTGTTAATTTGGCTTCAATTCTTGGTCACAACTTTCTTTATCAGTCCGTTCATATTTTATTATGTTCTCATGTAATTATCTTTTCATTAAATTTCAACCAAAAATTCATAACTTTTCACAGAATTGACCTACAGACAGACTTGGTTGAGGTGTCGTTGAATTGTAAATTTCAAGGGCTATCTGGCTGTGGTGTTTATAATGCTATAAACCCAATTTGAAAATTTAGTGCTAATGTACATTGTACAATCATATCACCTTCCATGGAATTTTCACTGATTAGAGCGAGTACCTCCAACTCCACCACTGTCAGACACCATTCCCTGCATATCATAGTACAGAGTAGACGACAGTAGTAGACAGTGTGCAATCATGATTCAAAAATCAAGAGGGGGACAAAGATGCGCCCAAAGATGGACTAACAGGCCCAAATAATAATATTAATAATAATAATAGAAGTAACTCAGTATAGAGGGTCTAGTCAATCATGCTGCCTTTAGCCTTAGGACTATCTCTTCATCTCTAGGCCTACTATGAACTGTCTATACAGAAAAAAAGCTATTCCATGGTTGGAATTTATAGAGAACTACAATTTATAGTTTGTAAGTAGGTCTGCTAAGTAAGTAAATCTAGCTTCAGTTTCAACTAGGTAGACGCATAATATATAATATATAAGTAAGTTATATTATTTTTTGTTTTGTAGGCCTACCTGTTGTCGCTTGGTGTAACATGATATATGCAGACTCATCCACGACCAGTTCTTCATCTTCTTCAACGTTTCCTTGTCCTGGAATATACACCGATTTTTTAGATGATGAGGGCAACTTCTTCTTTTTCTTGCCTTTCTTTTTTGACACTACCTCTGCTTCCATATGTTCTTCGTCCTCCATGCTTGTTGTAGTTTTGTTTCGTCAACAAATCTGCTTCCGTTTTAATATATAGAAGATGTTATCTGAACTTCAATTCAAGAGAACACAACTACCACAACTTTAACCAATCATCATCAAGTGACGTGCCGAATGGCGTTGGCGATCATATTTCTCCATGTACATCGATCTCTCATATATATCATCATCTCTGTTGGTGTTGTCAATCGAAGCCATTTAGTCAAACTGTCCAATATCTTTTCTCTAGGTCTTCCCCTTTATCTTTTCCCTTCTAGCTATCCTGTTTCACTATATTCTCAATCATCCTCTTCGCATTATGTGCCCAATAAATGTTGACTGTTTTTCTTATAGGTATATTATAAATAATGCATCTTTTCACATCTATCCTTCTAAGACATTCTTCATTAGTAACTTTTGCTAAGGAATGCGTAATATTCTTCGAATAAACCACATTTCGCCGCCTCAAATGAGTTTTGTGATGTCTTATTTATTGTCCATGCTTCACTTCCTTAGAGTAGCACTGGTTCAATGTAGCATTTGGGGACACGTTTTCTAGTATACATCTATATGGACTTGTTGCATAGGATATTTTTCATTTTATTAAATGCTGCTTTTACTTGTCCTATTCTGCTTATAATTTCGGTCTTGCATTTATCATCTGAAGTTATTAATGGTCCTAAACATTTGAATATAAATATTAACTTTAACGAAAAAGACATACAAATCAGCTACGTTGAATATTTGCGGGACAAAACTCCTGAATTAATTTCGTTTATGAAGGAAAAAGATATAAAATTTATTGGGTGGGTAAATATCAGGAAAAAAGGAAACAATATAAAGGAGGTGCTTAACAAATACGTTTTAATATGAAGCGGGGTGAGTGCAAATGAAAGAGCAAAACATGGAGTCGGTTTTATGTTACTTCAAATAAAACAAGGCAAAATTAATATCAGATGTCCAATATGTGTCAGAGAGTATAGTAAGAATATAGTTCACAGAAATAGACAGAACAACCACCATAATACAAGTTTACGCCCCATGCCATGACGATAACAACATAAAAGAAAGGAACGATTTTTAAAAAACTGTCTGACGTTCTGAATAAAATTAATAATAAAAACGACTTAATTGTTATAAAATATTTCAATGGTAGAATTGGGAGGAAAAGAACACATCTTGAACATTGTTTGGGAAACTTCAGGAACAACAATCGTAACAGCAACAGAGAGGAACTAATTAATTTATGCTTAGAGCACGGACTATTTTACAAACACAGACAGAGCCACATAACAACTTGGGACAATCTATCATTAACGTCCCAGATTGACTACTGTGCCAAGTTTGGTATCCTTGCGACAGACCACACTTGATTTAATCGGTGTCCAGTCCTATCCTTGCGACATACCACACTTGATTTAATCGGTGTCCAGTCCTATCCTTGCGACATACCACACTTGATTTAATCGGTGTCCAGTCCTATCCTTGCGACATACCACACTTGATTTAATCGGTGTCCAGTCCTATCCTTGCGACATACCACACTTGATTTAATCGGTGTCCAGTCCTATCCTTGCGGCAGACCACACTTGATTTAATCGGTATCCAGTCCTATCCTTGCGGCAGACCACACTTGATTTAATCGGTGTCCACTCATATCCTTGCGACAGACCACACTTGATTTAATCGGTGTCCAGTCCTATCCTTGCGGCAGACCACACTTGATTTAATCGGTGTCCAGTCCTATCCTTGTGGCAGACCACACTTGATTTAATCGGTGTCCAGTCCTATCCTTGCGACAGACCACACTTGATTTAATCGGTGTCCAGTCCTATCCTTGCGACAGACCACACTTGATTTAATCGGTGTCCAGTCCTATCGTGGAATACATTTCATCCACTTTTTTTCAAAACTCAATATCCAAGGTAAATGTAAATACAGTGAGATAAACGTTGGTTGCACGATAATTAGATTTACAGCCAGGAACACAACACTTCAGTTAGATTTACAGCCAGGAACACATCACTTCAGTTAGATTTACAGCCAGGAACATATCACTTCAGTTTGATTTACAGCCAGGAACACACCACTTCAGTTAGATTAACAGCCAGGAACACAACACTTCAGTTAGATTTACAGCCAGGAACACAACACTTCAGTTAGATTTACAGCCAGGAACATATCACTTCAGTTAGATTTACAGCCAGGAACATATCACTTCAGTTTGATTTACAGCCAGGAACACATCACTTCAGTTAGATTTGCAGCCAGGAACACAACACTTCAGTTAGATTTACAGCCAGGAACACAACACTTCAGTGAGATTTACAGCCAGGAACACAACACTTCAGTTAGATTTAGAGCCAGGAACACAACACTTCAGAGGCATATCCGCTATCTTTCTCCTATAATATTATTGCGTGATATATTAGTATGTCAATATTAGAAGAAATTAAACATATTTTCTTGAAGATACAATAACAAACCAAGATTAATCAAACACAATATAACACACGTCAGATCACGATGGTGACATTGTTTAAAAAAGGGGGGCCTTCGCCCGGTCACGTGATACATCTAGCCAACAGGTCTTCACCGCCGATCGGTCGCGATTCGAGCCACATATTTTTAATTTACATAATACTGCTTGCCTGTTTTAATGGAGAAAGTGCCGTGCCCATTTGAACTAAACCCCTCTCGGTTGGTTCTTCTTCTTCTGCAATCAATAGTTAAACACCCAATTCAATATTGGTTGGGTATAGAGTGGTTCGTATTAGGTCATCTTGTATTTCACATAACTCATTGTACAGAGAAGCTCATATGGGCCAGATTTTCTATCTGTGAACAGCGAAACTAGGAAAATCCTGTTGTAGTCTGGAAATTTTGTTTAGTTGTTGTTATGTGGTCCCCGTTGTTTACTGTGTATTGGCGCTCTTGCTCGACATTTTGACCGCTTTCCGTACGGTGCACGAATTTAGTTGTGTTGCGTAAACGTCTGTTTCCCAGCTGCGTGCCTCGTGGACCGGCATTTTCCAACTTCAACGATATGGAAGAATCTTATGCTACCTGCCTGAAAGCTGATCTTCTGGGGACTTCCTGCAGATTGATTGTTTGTGTGGAGTACGAACAACGTATCGTAATGTCAACAATTTTCGTACTGCGTCGCCATTTTGCTGCAACCAGCCAATGTCAAAACGTTTGAAAACAAGCAAAACTGCAGGAGATGCTTGAAAGTGGTTTAATACACGATCGACTAAATTGTGGTCTCTTCTCCAGACATTCTGAAGGTAGACGTTTACTCCATAAGTCTAAGACACTCCGTGTTAAGCGGCTAGGTAGCAGATGAATAAGTAAGAACAAGACAAAAATAAGAAATTGAGACAAGCCCTACAGTGATAATTTTTCCACAGGTCAAAAGTTGTCAGTCTATTTCCCCATCTTTCCAGATTTTCTGCCTACCCCCCACCCCCACTTTCCTTTGTCGAAGGGAGGGTGTGTGTTTAACGCTAAAATTATGGGCATTTTATCTTATAGTAAACACCGCATTGTCACATTTCTTGTAGAAAAAATAGAAGATGTCAACTATACGGCATACTTCTAGTAGAATAGCGTGAACTATACGGCATACTTCTAGTAGAATAGCGTGAACTATACGGCATACTTCTAGTAGAATAGCGTGAACTATACGGCATACTTCTAGTAGAATAGCGTGAACTATACGGCATACTTCTAGTAGAATAGCGTGAACTATACGGCATACTTCTAGTAGAATAGCACATCAAGCACGAGCAGGGCTTAGAGATCAACGGCGGCCACTAGGGACAGTTAAATCTAGAGTCGAGATCCCTTTGTTGTACCTCAGCAAACTAACAATAAGTTACAATATTATTTCCCCTGTCCTGTATTTCGTCCCCTGACGAGGGCTCTCTGCTAGGTAGAAATCATAAACTGCTGCCCAGTTCCTAGGCAGATGTTCACCGCTTGGTAAGAGAGAGAGAGAGAGAGAGAGAGAGAGAGAGAGAGAGAGAGAGATAGAGAGAGACCAAAGTCTGGTGCCAAGTTTGCATAGGCAGATGGTCACCGTTGGGTAAGAGAGAGAGAGAGAGAGAGACCATAGGCTGGTGCCAAGTTTGCCTAGGCAGATGGTCATCGTTGGGTAAGAGAGAGAGAGACCATAGGCTGGTGCCAAGTTTGCCTAGGCAGATGGTCACCGTTGGGTAAGAGAGAGAGAGAGAGAGACCATAGGTCGGTGCCCAGTTGTCCTAGGCAGATGATCACCGCTCGCTGGGTAAGAGAGACATATAAGTTATTGAATGATATTCACGTCAGATGTGAAAGTTACCGTTGGGTAAGAGAGACATATAAGTTATTGAATGATATTCAAGTCAGATGTGAAAGTTACTGTTGCGAGGAAAAAGCGTGACGGTAACAATAGCTAATTGATCACGTGATGTTAATATCAATTCATGTCAATTTTTAGCTTGGCATCTTGCCCCAGCGTGTCTATGGTTACGAATCTTGTTTATTCACCTTGGTTATTTATGTTTCACTCGAAATAATTAAATATTTATCGATTGCTAGAGTTTTGTTGAAACAATTGCGGTTAACTATCCACTACTCAGTTTGGAGAAAGCTTTGTACAGTCTGGAAAAAAAATGAAAACAGTGAACGATCATGAAGTAGGTGGGAAAATATTGAAATCAGAAAAGAATGCAGAAGACTTGCCGTCAGTCCATCCAATTAACAATTGGATGTGTTTCCTATTAAAGACAATGAACATACTAACTTAACCGATTATATACTTATTTTCAATACGATTCGAACCAAATCGCTTGAACGTCTTTCATTTCAAAAATGTAAAATGTGGACTGCAATCAAAACACAAATATTTGAAAATACTATTACACAAATTATTTCAAAATAAATTTAAGGGCTTATGTATTTATATGCTATGCTGCAGCGTCACCTGTACCGGATCAGGGTCGCTAGACAAATGAATGTCCATGCTAAACAGGCATACAGATCTCTGAACACATACTCAACTACTGTCCAGTTTACAAAGAAATGCAAGGCAAGACATAACCACACTGGACTGAACTGAGGCACAACGTTTGAGGCAACCTCTCTAACCTGGGTAAGACTGAGCTTCGTCCTAGCGACTGACTTTAAGATCTAGCAAGACTAATAGTAAGAATCCTGAACTCTGAAGCAGAAGAAATGCTACGCAAATTATATGCAACTATCCGTACGAGGAAGCTCTGCAGTCCTTACCAGTGGCCAACCTGACGTGCCACAATGCAACAGTTAACTTACAGTAGATATGGCTATATAGTGAGGCTTGTCTTCAAATGCAGGTCCTTTCAATTTTTACAGTTAAATTCAAAATGTTTCATGCTGGGTTCTTGTTTGGAAAGCGTGCTTCTCTATTTGATTATTTCTCTTAGCAATGTTTGTCCGTTTACATTTATCCTATTTTAATATAAATTTATGATGGTTAGGGTTAAGGTTAATTATGTAAAACACAACTTTCCTAACCCTAAATAATTTCATATTATAGTTAATAAAGGAAAAACATAAACTCACAAACATTGCAAAGAAAAATAATCAAAATAGGGAGGCACGCGTTCCAAACAATAACCGTCTTGTCCAAAAATGCTGTTAGGTGTCGTGGTGAATTGAAGTTTTCTGTCTTTGGCTATCTTTGCTGTATTTGCCTTGATTAAGCCGTGTTTATAAAAAAAATTAGAATCTGCATTGGTCTTCCTATTGCTTTGTAGCCGTTCTTTCTGCTGTTGTATGTATGGATGTCTGGTTGTGATGGTTCTATTCAAGGTTGTGATGGTTCTATTCGCATAAGGTGGCCGAAACAGTTGATCTGTTGTCTCTCTCTTATATTGTTTGCATAATATGTTATTTACTATCTTTCTGATGCCTTCATTTCTCATTCGGTCTCTTCTGGTGACGTTTATAACCTTTCTCAAGCATTTCATCTCACATTTTGTAATATTTTTCTATACTGTCCCCCCCCCCCCCCCCAGGGTACTGGCACTGTTAACATGACGTTGGAATAAAGATGGTGTTTATTATCTGTCGTCGGTCGTCATGTTGATCGCTGGGTTTGTAATCAGCGGTGACAGTTGGTATGTTACAGGGTTTGCTTTTTGGCACCTCATTTAGATTTCTATGTCAATTTTGCCGAGTTCCGTAAATATGCTTACTAGATACTTAAATTCCGATGTATGTTTTAGTTTTGTGCCGCGAACATAAACATTTAGCTGTTCTTTTGCTCTGCATATTTTCCTATTTTCTGTTTTTGATGTATTCGATTTCATATTGAGTTGTTCGCACTCTGCCTGTAATGAATGTTTGTGTGTCTTTGTAGTTCATCTTCAGTTTCATATATTAGACCTTGTTCATCTGCGAAGAGTAGGTCATACAGAGAATTACCTAGGTCTATTGCTGTTTCTGTCATGTTGTGATTGCCTCTTGTACCTACCTATTTCCATGTACGCCACAAACGGCAGTGATGATAGTACACATTTCTGTCTTACTCCAGTTGCTGTTTCGAATATGCATGTTCTGTGTTTGTGTTCCTGAGGATACTGTAATACTTGCACGGGATGTTCGTTAATGTTGTAATAGTCCCTGTTTCGATTGGTCTGTTCTCAGTGACTTCAGTACACAGGCTGAAAGTTTTGACCGCGCCACATCTTTTTTTTTTTGAGGGTGTGGTTGATCAAGTACGGAAAACCTGTTTACTTGTGTTGCAAAGCGATTCGGTGCTGCTAGAACAGACCTGGTTCAATTCCCGTCAGTTGTACGAATTATTGCTGTTTCGAATGGTTCTATGAGTCCTTCGTTTGTTCTTATACTTCGTGAGTTTTTGCGTTTTTATATGTTGCACTTATGTTGTCCAGTAACTGTTCATGTATTCCGTAATATTCTAGTAACTGCCGCAATTCTTACTGTTACATCCAAAATATTTCATGTTGTAAGACCCGTTATCCTGGATCCCCCCACTCATGGGTTATCCTGGATCCCCCCCCCCACTCATGGGTTAAATGAAGGCCATGCATCAGTTTCTTACTATTCTCCTCTCTCACATAATGTCCCATGGGCGATAACAAAATACAAGCCCAGTGGACATTACACCTTTCTCTTTCTGTGACGAGTCCCAAATAGATGAGATTGCAGATATACCATCGCTGTAGATCGGTCAATAAATGTGGCAGAAGAACAATGAACAGTTGCCTCACAACTATTGCTCTTCAGTGGTGTGCCATATCATAGCCACAGATCAACAAAGTGAAGAAATCTGCAAGATGTGATCTTCAGCCTGGTGCCATTTTGCTATGGACATTGATAAGCTGCAACAATGTTGTAGAGATTTGGCTTGTTGTAAGTACAGGCAGCCATAATGTTGTAGAGATATTGCTTGTTATGTATAAATGTCTGCAAATCACCATATAATATTATTGATATTATAATAATATTACCCGGCTTGAGTGTGACATGACTGTTTTAAACATATCTGACCTGCTATAATAATAATAATAAAACATAACCCGTCAGTGTTGTAGGTGTGTCACATTGAGACATTTGGTGCAGAAACATCACGCATCCCTACCATCCTGTTGAATTTGGAAACTTCTAACCCAGTCCAGTCCTTGATATTATCCTGCATGTTTTCTTCTTACCACCTCATCTTCTTGCACTCTCCATCGTACCTCAAAGAACATCTTTTGTCAGGAAGTAATTTCTCATCACGTGCTTGTACCCGCCAGGGTTAACGAAGTTTATAATTTCTCATCACGTGCTTGTACCGCCAGGGTTAACGAAGTTTATAATTTCTCATCACGTGCTTGTACCCGCCAGAGTTAACGAAGTTTATAATTTCTCATCACGTGCTTGTACCCGCCAGGGTTAACGAAGTTTATAATTTCTCATCACGTGCTTGTACCCGCCAGAGTTAACGAAGTTTATAATTTCTCATCACGTGCTTGTACCCGCCAGAGTTAACGAAGTTTTACAATATTGATGACGAGCTAATTCTATCATGGCACAAACACATCGAGAGCTTATGTTCTCGGCAACATAAACTTCACACAAGATACCCAACACACGCCTATAACATTTGATTTCAAACGCCTGCATTGTTTTCTCTAATTGTGCAGTTAGAATCCAGGTCTCACAGCCATATATAAATATTGACAGAAGCAACCATTTAAAACAACTGAATGTCTCAAAATGAGAATTCAATGGGCTGATTTTAATACGATGGTGACCAAATCCTCTCCGAAATCCCCCCCCCCCCAATGAAATGACTACACGATCAACTAATAGAGAATATAGTCTTACACGCTAATGTTGTAACACATTTCTACAAATAATATTCAACACCAATCCATACCATGTTTTATATATTCGTATGCAACATTTTATATTGAGAAAGAGGGATGCACGTGAACTGTTTCCTCTGCCATGCACGCGTGTAATACAAGACGTCACAATGTTCAAGCTTGTATTTCTTGGAAACATTTCATGACGAAAATTACAAGAAGTCTAGGGAAACTCAGAAAAAAGAAATTGGTAGCATTTCCAATTTAGACGTAGCCATCAACCCAACATGTTTTAGATATAGTGATTTTCTAGACAATATAAATACGTCAATAGTTTACCATTGCTTTTTGAACGGTGCGGATGCCCAATTGTTCGTGACGGGAGTTTCTACAACAGACGAATCTTAGAACAGAACAATGAAGCATTGGTAATCACGGGGAACGCACATACTAACATGAATCGACAATAGAAGGTTTCGACCAAACGACCTTTATTAAGAATACATTGACACCAAAACAAAAGAGGAGTAAGACCGGGACTATTGACGTTCACATGGATCAGTCAATGATATCTAAGTTAGCTCTGCCATGTGAACGTCAATAGTTCCGCTCGTACTCGTTATTTTTGTTGTAATGTATTCTTGATAAAGGTATCTGGTCGAAACGTATGGCCACGTATTTATTATCCTTTTCTAAATTTCGCTTGTTGGATTTTAGTTTTGTTGCAGTGAGTACATATTAAGTGAGATTCGAACCTGGTTTCTTGACCGTCACAGACGCCCACTATACCACGTCGTTACAGAACCGGACGGGAAGCTAATAGCTGACGGAAATAGGTAATAGTAAAGCAAAATAACGACTAGACGAGTAGACGTATGTGGAGTTAACGAGAAAATAACGAGTAGAATTATGTGGAGTTGTCGAGAAAATAACGAGTAGACTTATGTGGAGTTAACGAGAAAATAACGACTAGACGAGTAGACTTATGTGGAGTAGTCGAGAAAATAACGAATAAGAAAAATGAATAAGTGGCTCTAGGTAACTTTGTATATTTCTAGAGAAATGTTCTTATTGTTCATATTTTATTCACATTTTAAAATTGTATGTGGCAAAATACAACATTATATCATTTTATTGTAGTCTGAATTGGCTGAATATTGTTGCATATATTTCTCTAAATGTTACCCCACTGTGGCACTGCACTTATTTATACAATAGGAGCTACGGAGAAGATGATTAACATGAATCCTAGATTTCATAAGTTCTGTTTTGTATCCTATAATTATATAATAGGAGAAAGGAGAAAGCAACTCCTAATCAAAACTTGTTGAGGGCGTAGACAATCGAAATCTAAGGGGAAATAATAACAACCAATATTATTGACACAAGCGTAAACAAATGTTACATTGATCAGCTGTTGAGAGACAATCAGCAGAATAGTAAAAAAATTGGTTCAGTTCCAGATATCGTGCCTACCTCTTTTGAATATATCCGTCAGCTATGTTACCTACAACTGAAACTTACTTAATATTTAACGTTAAATCGTAAACGTTAACACAACCAAAGTATGTTTTATATCTACCGAGCTTTCCTAACACTAACCATAAATAAATTAATATTTAAATAAATAAATAAATAAATAAATATCAGTTGTCTGATAAACATAGCCAAGGGAAATAATTGAAAGTTATCTGATAAACGTAACCAAGGGAAATAATCAAAAGAGGTAGGCACGCGTTCTGAAATAGAACCGAAAAAATATATAGAGGCAGCAGAAATCGCAATCATACACCCACATACACACAAACCCAAATTCTTCACACTTCGCATATTTGTTCAATAACGGAAAAACAGACATTTTCACTGTCACAAAATCAATACGATACCGTACCTGGATAAAAGATATCGAGAAAGCGATACCGAGTGAGTCATCGGGGATGAAATTAACAATCCAAAAACATTGGCCAGGCTCTTGTTCCTGGCATTCATTTTCTCACAGAAGTTCTGAATTAGGAGATGCTCAATAGTAAAACGCACCAGACAAGTCTATAGTTTCTGGAATCCTCGTCTGGATACATTCATCAGAGTAGCGGTTCTTACTTTCATTGTCTTCGTGATTTGTCTTAGAAACGAATACCGTCTGCTGCTCTGATAACATATCTGAACGATTTTCTAAAATTAACTCGCGAGTCTGTTGTCTGCTTGACAGCAGGTGCAGTTATACGGATACTAAGTAGACAAATGCAATCACAGGGAAGCTTAGTAGATAGTGCAGTCATTAGAGAACCAAGTACGCAAGTCCAGTCAGAATATGAAAGGATAAACAAAATAAGTCTACATGACAATCATATGGGAACTAAATATGCCATTGCCGCCATGCAAGAACTAATTAAAAAAGTACACGAACAAAAGAAATGAATACATGAACCGCTAACGTCAAAATTTTTGTAGGTAAACACATTCTGCGCCAGTTTGAAAGAAATGTACATCACCAGAATTGTACAACACCAGATGTGTACATCACTAGATGTGTACATCACCAGATGTGTACATCACTAGAAGTGTACCTCACCAGAAGTGTACATCACCAGATGTGTACATCACTAGAAGTGTACATCACCAGATGTGTACATCACTAGAAGTGTACCTCACCAGAAGTGTACATCACTAGAAGTGTACCTCACCAGAAGTGTACCTCACCAGAAGTGTACATCACCAGAAGTGTACATCACTAGAAGTGTACATCACCAGAAGTGTACATCACTAGAAGTGTACATCACCAGAAGAGTACATCACCAGAAGTGTACATCACTAGAAGTGTACATCACTAGAAGTGTACATCACCAGAAGTGTACATCACTAGAAGTGTACATCACCAGAAGTGTACATCACTAGAAGTGTACATCACCAGAAATGCACATCACTAGAAGTGTACATCACCAGAAGTGTACATCACTAGAAGTGTACATCACCAGAAATGCACATCACTAGAAGTGTACATCACCAGAAGTGTACATCACTAGAAGTGTACATCACTACAGGTGTACATCACCAGATGTGTACATCACTAGAAGTGTACAACACCAGATGTGTACATCACCAGAAGTGTACCTCACCAGATGTGTACATCACCAGAAGTGTACCTCACCAGAACAGGTACATTAAAAAAAATATTCAAATAAGAGTGCCTAACTAGAAAAGGTAATTTTTTTAATTAAAAAGAAAAAGACATAAATACAGTACCATAGATTTGTTGATTGTTAGATGACAGTAACATAGATTTGTTGATTGTTAGATGACAGTAACATAGATTTATTGTTTGTTAGATGACAGTAACATAGATTTATTGTTTGTTAGATGACAGTAACATAGATTTATTGATTGTTAGATGACAGTAACATAGATTTGTTGATTGTTAGATGATAGTTACATAGATTTATTGATTCTTAGATGACAACAAGATAGTTTTGTTGATTGTTAGATTATAGCAAGATAGACTTGTTGATTGTTAGACTTCACTGCAACCAATTAATTTCTGGCGTCTCCAGAGACACGTATCATATCACATGTTATTTGTGACATGTCATTTGTGACACGGAAAACATATTTCAAATTGTGCCATACATGAGTAATGTTTTGAATTCCAAATATGAGTCATCTGTAATTCATTGAAATATTAAGTCGAAATAGAGGGGAGTCCATGTAGCGTGTGCGAAGTTACGCCTCAACTTCGTGGCACAATACAAATATGCAGGTTCATCTAATGACAAGATAATACCTGCATGTCATCTGTCGAGAATCCATAAACACACTCACTCGCATATGATATTTATCAAGCTTCAAGAAAGCATGCACTAATCATGTCATCATACTTAAAGAAAACATTCACTCTCTCATGACATTTGTTACACTTCACGAAAACAACATTCATTCTCTCATGACATTTGTCACACTTCACGAAAACAACATTCACTCTCTCATGACATTTGTTACACTTCACGAAAACACCATTTACTCTCTCATGTCATTTGTTACACTTCACGAAAACAACATTCACTCTCTCATGACATTTGTCACACTTCACTAAAACAACATTCACTCTCTCATGACATTTGTTAAACTTCACGAAAACAACATTCACTCTCTCATGTCATTTGTCACTCTTCACGAAAACAACATTCGCTCTCTCATGTCATTTGTTACACTTCACTAAAACAACATTCACTCTCTCATGTCATTTGTTGCACTTCACGGAAACAACATTCACTCTCTCATGTCATTTGTTACACTTCACTAAAACAACATTCGCTCTCTTATGTCATTTGTCACTCTTCACGAAAACAACATTCACTCTCTCATGTCATTTGTTACACTTCACGAAAACAATATTCACTCTCTCATGACCTTTTGTTACACTTCACGGAAACAACATTCACTCTCTCATGCCATTTGTTACACTTCACGGAAACAACATTCACTCTCTCATAACATTTGTCACACTTCACGAAAATATACACTTTCTCATGACATTTATAACATAAATGAAAACAATGACAAGTACTTAAACTTCAAACATGTCATCTGTCATATAAATATCGTGGACGTAAAATATCGGTTGACATACACACACACACACACATGTGTAACACTACTGCTATTGTAACATGTTAAACAACTGAATGTAGAAAACATAGTTAAGATTCAGTTTTACAAATTAACACATATGCACATGATCGACGTTTCGATCAAAACGTCTTATCAAGATAGGAACATGCAAGACCTGATAAAGAAGGCAAAAAAAATAAAATAACCTACATATATGCAACTATATAAAAATGCAGCCAAACGTAAAAATCGGAGAGAGAGAAAGAGAAAGAGAAAGAGAGAGAGAGAAAGAGAAAGAGAGAAAGAGAAAAAAAGAGAGAAAAAGAGCAGGAAAAAATAATACAGAAAAAAAATTCTGTGAAATAAAGATTAACATAAAAGAAAAATATAACTACAATAATCACATTACAATTTAATACTTTACTGTAACGAAATTCTACGATGTATTGCCTAGAAAACAGGCAGACTTGTTCAATAGCAAGAAAGTCTGCATGCAATGTATTGCACATAAAACAGGCAGAATTATTCAATAGTAAGAATGTCTGCAATGTATTGCAGAGACAATATGTAGACTTGTTCAATAGTAAGAAAGTCGGCGATGTATTCCACAGACAATAGACAGACTTGTTCAATAGTAAGAAAGTCGGCGATGTATTCCACAGACAATAGACAGACTTGTTCAATAGTACGAAAATCGGCTATATTCTGGATCTTGTTAACAACCCCCTTCTATTGGTTGTAGTATTTCTGTAGGCAAGATTTACTCTCAGTAGTTTGCCATTGTATTCTGAACGGTCCGTTTTGTCCATTGCAATTCAAACCCTGTTATCTGGTGCCTGTGAGATGCGCATATTACTTGCAAGTCACAGAGCAGGACAAAATCAACATGAACGAAATTGGAGATGGGAGATAATTCAGATAAGGGAGTGAATATAAATGTCGGTTTGAGATGTTTGGATTTTTATGAGAGCAGATAGAAAATATGATTCTTTTTTTTTTTTACCGGGGGGTAGGGGGGTTATACATGCATACAAGTGAAGGTAATGAAGATGTGCCGGTTTGAGAGTCCCAGTGGAGAGAATGAAACCGTTCTCTTTCATATAATTGCATTTGTGGTCCCATGAGCATAGCAGAGTGACTATGAGAGAGCTATCTAGTGGGCCACTGTGCCTGCAACCGATCATATTTTTAGTTATATTATTTAGCGATCATATGCACAAGGCGCCTCCTGACATACATAGAAGAAGCTGATCTAAGAATAAGAGATACCTGTTTCTGGTACCACCATGATATTCGCCTTGGCAATATACAGTTGGTCGTCCATATCAGTGATTCTAACACTATCCTTGCACAGGACATCTCTTACAGTGATTCTAGCACTAGCCTTGCACATGACATCTCTTACAGTGATTCTAGCACTAGCCTTGCACAGGATATCTCTTACATAGCCATATATTTCTGTATCTCAGCGTACATACGCATTCTTTTTGTGACAGAGAACTGCCCCCTTCACCACACGAGATTATCAAACCAAGGGGTATCAATACACTTCACACATATCTATATTCTTCTCTCGCACATTTCGTCTAATTTGATCCCTTTATTTTTCACTATTTCAGAATTACTCCTATTTACTACTGTCGCTGCATTATCCTAATATTTTATTTCTGCCTGCTATCCTGCCAGCTAATATTTCTGGCTCCTTCTTGCATACTCTGCAACATACTTTCGTTTCAGTAAACTTTCTCTAGAAATTGTATTGTATTTTCCTGTATGCTAATATATCTTGACAAGTAACAGAACATATTTCTGCTGTCTGCCACAACTCATTCTCCTTCCTACTAGTCTAATCGCATACCCTATTCTATGTAACATTGTTATATTGTCTTTCGCATTTTAATTGTTGGATATCCACATATAACATGGTTCTATGGCCGTACCACGGTACATGCACAATGTCAATCGCTCATTCCTATGACACTTTCAATATGTCAAGCAGAAATTCACAGGTATATGTCATTTGATAAACCTCGTATTGACTTTGTTCTTAATTTTTCTACGTCGGAACCTAAAATCTCTTGTCTGCCAACTCTCACAGACGAATGACAACTTCGCGTGCTGTGTTTATGACTCAGCGAACTCTCGCTGGTCACACAGTTGTCAGTGTCACCACTCCAAATGTCACTTCTCATTGACATCTGAAGCCGAGTTCGTTTATGTCTGTGTCGACAGAGTGTGAACATGCGGCGAAGATTCTTTCTGAAAGTCGAGTTGAGCGAGAAATAAACAATTGGGTTGTAACACGAGTGAGACATGGCCAACCAGTGTGCGCACAGCCACACGATGTTCATATGTGGTAGACTGTATATCTTGGGGTTGTTGTCGCCAACCAGAGTGATGACGTGTAGTGGCAACCAGCACACGGCGTAGATAACAACAACAATGATGATCATTTTCAACAACTGTGGAAGAAATATAAAACAACGAGTCAGTCACTTGGTGAAACAAATACAAATATGTATATAAAGAAAGCAGAGACAATTTAAACAAATATTACCACGTTTCTCTGTTGTGAACATACGCACGAAAGTTCGCTGATAAAATGAACAGGTTGCTCTGGAGGTTAAAGCCGCACACATTTCTGTTTTAATTCTAAAGACATAACATTTAGTACTAGGAATATTGCCTGGGCCATAAATGGGAGAGAATAGCAACATTGTACCAGCCATGTATTTCGTATGAGCCAGATTCGAACCCGCGACCTCTTAAGCAAAAATCTAACGGCTTAATCCTATATTACGCATTATTTTTTTTCACAAAAAACCATCTGGACTCATACATCTTCGTCATTTTTGCTTTAACAATTTGATTTGAACAGTTATTTCCCTTGTAAAGTCACGTTTTTTTTTTAGTGAATCCTTGAAATTGTCCCGCTGATAAATGATTTCTATGATACCCTGCATGTATTTACATTTGTTTTAAAGCAATTCTTTTATACAAAATTGTGAAAATATAATTTCCTTCACAATTTACAGGGTATAATTTTCATAATTAATTTCTCTTCAGCTAGTTTTTTATCATTAGTTTCACTTGAGTTAGTTTTTCATTATTAGTTTCACTTGAGTTAGTTTTTCATAATTAGTTTCATTTGAGTTAGTTTTTCATAATTAGTTTCTCTTCAGTTAGTTATTTATCATTAGTTTCACTTGAATTAGTTTGTCAACATTAGTTTCACATGAGTTAGTTTTTATCATTAGCTTCACTTGAGTTAGTTTTTTATCATTAGTTTCACTTGAGTTAGTTTTTTGTCATTAGTTTCATTAGAGTTAGTTTTTGATCATTAGTTTCACTAGAGTTAGTTTTATAAAAGGAAATATTAGTTTTGATATCACTTTTTTGTTGTTGCAAAAATATACTTACTTCTTTTCAATAATCACATTATAGAGAAAATGGTACCAAACCCATGGAAACATTAATATACACCGTTTCCAATTTTTTAAAGTTTTACATACATATTATGCGTACCTGAACATGTATACCTGAACCTGCATACCTGCACGGAATACTCTTGAAATACTCAGTAAACATTTTTTTATCGTGGAAAACGGTTCAATACAGGGATCAGTAAATAAATCACGTGACAACAGTCCAACGTTTTACTTTCATATGTTATTGCACTTTGCTTCCGTGATTCAGAGATGTAAAAAGTTGTAACTAAGGATACAGATCTAGCAATATGCGTGGAACGCACTAGCCATTCACACTTCACTGAGTGTGTAGCGCGCGTGAGGAGTGATGGGGGCTCTCATAGCTAAGCGCATAAAACGTTGGCTGTGTCGGTAAATGTGTCTTTTTCGTTTCGTTTTATTATTTTAGCTTTTTGTTCCGTAGAAAACTGGTCACTGGTCACTGATCCGTGCAGAGTACCTGGAAAACTTTAAATGGGATTGGGGGGGGGGGGGTTGGTTATCCACTACGCGAGAGAGATAACATTGCAAGATAGTATCACACTATATTAGGATCATGGGCACACGACACAAGGATTGTAGGTATACATGGTATATGGGGCACACCACACAAGGATTGTAGGTATACATAGTATCTGGGGCACACCACACAAGGATTTTAGGTATACCTGGTGTCTGGGGCACACCACACAAGGATTGTAGGTATATCTAGTGTCTGGGGCATACAACACAAGAATTGTAGGTATACATGGTATCTTGGGCACACCACACAAGGATTGTAGGTATATCTAGTGTCTGGGGCACACCACACAAGGATTGTAGGTATACATGGTATCTGGGGCACACCACACAAGGATTGCAGGTATACATGGTATCTGGGGCACACCACACAAGGATTGCAGGTATACCTGGTGTCTGGGGCACACCACACAAGGATTGTAGGTATACATGGCGTCTACTATTTGATCACGGAGACTATAGTTAACACACCCATGATGGCTCCACTAGTGTGGATACACAACTCTACAAATATTGGCTCCATTAATGTGGATACACAACTCTACAAATATTGGCTCCACTAATGTGGATACACAACTCTACAAATATTGGCTCCACTAGTGTGGATACACAACTCTACAAATATTGGCTCCACTAATGTGGATACACAACTCTACAAATATTGGCTCCACTAGTGTGGATACACAACTGTACTAATATTGGCTCCACTAATGTGGATACACACCTGTACTAATATTGGCTCCACTAATGTGGATACACAACTGTACTAATATTGGCTCCACTAATGTGGATACACACCTGCACTAATATTGGCTCCACTAATGTGGACACACAACTGTACTAATATTGGCTCCACTAATGTGGATACACAACTGTACTAATATTGGCTCCACGAATGTGGATACACAACTGTACTAATATCTGGATTTAATGAGGATCAATAACACTAGACAACACATTTTCAAAATATAAATTTGTACCAGACTTTAAATTTGTACCAGACTTTAAATTTGTACCAGACTTTAATTGTGTACCAGACTTTAATTTTGTACTAGACTATAAATACATAATTTCTTTTTTATTTTGGCATGCTGATTTCAAATATCACAAATAAATTCCGCGGCTCAGATTTTTTTTAAACCGTCAATATTTAGTCGCTGTTCGAGCTCTCTTTGCTTCTTGTAGTCAGTCGGTGAGATGTCTCTTGTCACAGTCGAAATGTAATCAGCAAGTCTTGAAGGAATCAAATTGCATTGATACCTTGTCTCCAGAGAAGCAATGTCTTGGTGAAATCGTTGACCACGTTCATCAATGACCGCTCCACTGTTTGACGTTTAAAAAATATCCAGATGAGAATCTAGAAAATGATTTTTTATAGACATGTTGCAATCTAGACTCTTATATAGACATGTTGCAATCTAGACTCTTATATAGACATGTTGCAATCTAGACTCTTATATAGACATGTTGCAATCTAGACTTATATAGACATGTTGCAATCTAGACTTATATAGACATGTTGCAATCTAGACTCTTATACTTCAGTATGAGATTGTCTACAATTTTTCTTTTGTAATTATCGGATCTGTTGTTTCCAAGAAAATGATCCACCATTGACTTATTGCAAGCCATGTTTCTTTTTCTTTCCACCAATAAGTAAAGAAACTCATCATCGTGAAGAAGTTTTCGAATTTGCGGACCAACAAATATTCCCTCTTTTATATTAGCTTCACTGACTTGGACATTTTCTGAAGTTATTCGAAAGCATTATTGGTTTTATCTATAACCTTGATAATGTTTTTCCATGAGACCCAACTTAATGTGCAAGTGTGGCAACAAAATCTTGCTGCTGTCAACAAATGCTGGGTTCTCCACCTTCTTAATGCCACGCTGTAAACGACTGCCTGATCGGCCAATGTCCTCTAATGTAATGGTCACTTCGTGCACGACTATTCCACTCAAAGAGTAAGCAAACGTACTTGGTTTATCCACCCTGTAGTCCAAGCAAAAGAGCTACCACTTTTAGGACTCCACATTAAAAAAAAGGTCTCCACATAGTGACCAATAATGATGAAGGTAGTTTACACACTTCAAAAGTTGCTTTAATTAAGTTTTTATGCGTTTCTTTCATATGAAATGAATGACCAACTGAAATTGACGGTAAAACATTATCATTATTCAACAAAACAGCTTTAAGACTCGTCTTGGATGAATCAATGAAAATCCTCCACTTTTCCGGGTTGTAATTGATAATGAGGGCTGCCACTAAACCAGGAATGTCGGGGTGCCCAGGACATTCAGGTTACGGCCAATAAGTCGTGCCTCTCTGACGACCGGACCCGTCTTGCGCTTGAGACTCGCTACATTTACCAATATAGTACTCTTAAACCCGAGGGAATCAATGATTGCCTGTCTCATGTATGATTCTAATTGTTCCATAGTTTCTGTTTGTTTCGTGTCACATGTATGTAGTCATTTTTGTATATTCCTTGCCTCGCATGTTTCACCTCTTCCGGTCAATCTACATTACACATGCCAATGTGAACGTCCATAATCCTTATTGTCCACTTTCTATTGTATGTTTTATATTGTATTTGTATTGTAATTTTTGTCTTGATAAGGCCTTTTGGTCGAGACGTCGAATTGTGTGTGTTATTATGTTTGTCTGTAGTGATTAGGAAAACTTAATTACCCTATTCCTGGATTCACATATTTCCGACTAACTTCTTCCAACTTTGAGGTAATTTCATAAGGTTGAGGTTCGGAGTCAGCCAAGAGATGGATATCACCGGCAATAACTCAAGCAGTTACAAAGTGGTCTACCGTCAATAGTTATTGATGTCTGGTGGTCTTGTAATACCTCCTGCATTCAAGATACCTGTTAAATTATACCGAGGAAAGTACAGCAACCCTGATGTACAAATATTCATATATAATTATACCGAGGAAAGTACAGAAACCCTGATGTACAAATATTCATATATAATTACAGATACTACAAGATCGGTCTGGTAAAAGATCTACTATAAGAAATTAAATGATTATATTCGTATAATTGCATCGTATCTTGTCTGTGGTAACATTACAACCTGAAGGAAATAACGGGTTGAATGGTTCGTGCCCATAAAATAACACTCGTTCATGAAAGACACATTTCTATATCCTAAACTGTGTAATACAATCTGAAACTGTGAATACACGAAGTTAATGGCACGACCTATTGCTTAATTCTGTTTGTAAATTGATTTATTTCTGAAAGATTTATGTGGAAAATCAAAATTGAATGATTACATAAAATTACAGCAAGCAATATTAAAAATGATATCGGAAATATCATTTGAGAGAGAGAGAGAGAGAGAGAGAGGAAGAGAGCTCCATTTTGTAATTTGGGAATGAATCCAAATTTTGAAAAGGGTGATCAATATGCGGTAAGGAGGAAAGAGTAGAATAAAACACACAGAGAGAAAGAAAGAGAGAGAGAGAGAGAGAAAGCTACGAGAGTGAGAAAAGAGAGTCAGAACCGAGCGAATCAGTTGATAAGGAGGGAAAAAGGTTAAGGTTTTCAAACACCTCTTCCAATCTCCCCCCCACGCCCATTTTATCACATTAGAACATGACTTTTAGTACTAGGAATTTAGTCAAAATATAAAACAGATCCTGTAACCATTTACACACAACACAAACATATTTCATGAAATATACACACACTTCATACTACACACAGAAATATACACACACTTCACACTACACAGAGAAATATACAAATACTTCACACTACACAGAGAAATATACACATACTTCACACTACACAGAGAAATATACAAATACTTCACACTACACAGAGAAATATACACATACTTCACACTACACAGAGAAATATACAAATACTTCACACTACACAGAGAAATATACACATACTTCACACTACACACGAAAACTGGGTAATGAAAGTTTTGTTTGTGTAGATAAAACCCTTTTCTTACTGATGGCGTGTCTTCGTTCCCATAAGAGAGGGATATGAGAAACAGTGGGATAAAAGATACAGAGGGACACCGGAAACGGAGGAAAAAAAAGGAGCACATTGACTCATGATATTTCACTTCGATTCTCTCTGACAAGGAACACCATACAATCACTGTCATGGAATCACCAGAAAATCACTGTCAATAAATCACCAGAAAATCACTGTCAATAAATCACCAGACAATCACTGTCATGGAATCACCAGACAATCACTGTCAATAAATCACCAGAAAATCACTGTCAATAAATCACCAGACAATCACTGTCATGGAATCACCAGACAATCACTGTCAATAAATCACCAGACAATCACTGTCAATAAATCACCAGACAATCACTGTCAATAAATCACCAGACAATCACTGTCATGGAATCACCAGACAATCACTGTCAATAAATCACCAGACAATCACTGTCATGGAATCACCAGACAATCACTGTCAATAAATCACCAGACAATCACTGTCATGGAATCACCAGACAATCACTGTCATGGAATCACCAGACAATCACTGTCATGGAATCACCAGAAAGAATGGACAGGTCAAGAAAGGAACGGAGATGTATAATGTATCCAGTTTTAAGATTGATGAATCACGAAACTCCTATTTTCTATTGATGAATCACGAAACTCCTATTTTCTGTTGATGAATCACGAAACTCCTATTTTCTATTGATGAATCACGAAACTCCTATTTTCTATTGATGAATCACGAAACTCCTATTTTCTATTGATGAATCACGAAACTCCTATTTTCTATTGATGAATCACGAAACTCCTATTTTCTGTTGATGAATCACGAAACTCCTATTTTCTGTTGAAATTTCTAGCAGTTCTCTCATATCCAGAAGACCGCTATTCTCAGAGGTATTCACCTCCCGTGTATCGTAGCTAGAGAGGATGTGATAGACTTGGACACCGGGTTCTCCCGTGTATCGTAACACATCGGGCATCTACGAACTCACAAACCAAATTAGACAATCACAAATGTTTTGTTCTTTTTTCTGCTTGTTCATCGCATTTATTGTTTTTCATGTCATGCTCATCTTCGCTTGCGAAGGAGGAACATCATCATCATCGTATCGTAGCCAGAGAGGGCATGATAGATTTGGACACTGGGTTCTCCACCTTCTTGTATCGTAGCTAGACATAACTTCAGATAATGTTTTTTGATTGTTAAAAGCTTATGGTTAAAATACTTGAATGTTAAAAGCTTATGGTTAAAATACTTGAATGTTAAAAGCTTATGGTTAAAATACTTCAATATTAAAAGCTTATGGTTAAAATACTTCAATAATGGTTAAACATGATAACCAAAGTGGATAAACATCCGCGGTAGAAACTAACGTATCTCACTATAAGATATTACTGTGCCTTAACCTCCCAGGAAATGAATATTAAACTTAAAATACTCGTGGCAGCATGATGCCATTTTCAACATATAACTCGCTAAATCCAGATTCTCTAGCAAGACGACTTTGGCCGGAGCAAAGCATGTCTTGGTCAGAGCATGTCTTGGTCAGAGCATGTCTTGGTCAGAGCATGTCTTGGTCAGAGCATGTCTTGGTCAGAGCATGTCTTGGTCAGAAGTTTCAAATACAATAAAGATAGTACAGACCAGTGTTTCTCACCTTTTTCTTACCATGCCCCTCTGGTCTGCACCCTCCCTCCGTACCATGCCCCTCTGGTCTGCCCCCTCCTCTGTACCATGCCCCTCTGGTCTGCCCCCTCCCTCTGTACCATGCCCCTCTGGTCTGCAACCTCCCTCCGTACCATGTCCCTCTGGTCTGCCCCCTCCCTCCGTACCATGCCCCTCTGGTCTGCCCCCTCCCTCCGTACCATGCCCCTCTGGTCTGCGCCCTCCCTCCGTACCATACCCCTCTGGTATACCCCCTCCCTCCGTACCATGCCCCTCTGGTCTGCCCCTTCCCTCCGTACCAAGCCCCTCTGGTCTGCCCCTTCCCTCCGTACCATGCCACCCTGGTCTTTCTAAAATTCTGATGCCCACTCCCTCTGTGCAAAATATACACATCATTTATATTGACAAATTGAATTATTTCCCCCCCATAACTATCAAACTGCCCCCTCCTAAACAATCAAATTGCCCCCCCCCTCCTGTGGGGCGTGGGCCTCACGATGGGAAACACTGATATAGACACAATTATAAATAGATTCTGGAAAGTTCTAAGTCAGCAGATGTTTACAAATTGTTAGCCAACATTTCTATCCGCCCGAGACAGTGGGGGTTTTTATTACAAGAATATTTCTGGTTGAAAATCACCTTGACATTTACTGTGATTATACATGCCATTTTGCTAGTAGACAATCACTGTTCTTGTTATGTTCACCTTTGTGCCACTGGAGAAAGTAATATGTTGTCAAAGTTGTAGCCATGGAAACAATGTACTCGTTATGTTCTTTAGGCTATTAGAAATAATGTCCACCTCATCTCCATCTCTTTGTTCCCCTTCCTCTTCCCCTTTTCTCTGCATTGTTTCCTTCTCATCTCCACATCCTCTTCCTCACCTCCTTCTCCTATGCCTAATCTCCTCATTCTCTTCACCTCCTTCTGCCTCTTCGCTACATCATTACCTTTTAATTCGCTTCCCTCCCCTCCAATACCTCATATCCTTTTCCCCAACTTCCTCCTCTACCGCACCTCCTTATCTCCCCCTCCTTCTCCCCTACCTTCTCTCCCACTCTTCCTACTCTACCGCTTCTCATTTGCCTTCTCCTCATCTCCTCCTCTACCTCATCGCATTCTCCGTCTTTCCTTCTCATTCACCCCCTCATCTACTTATCCTTCTCTCCTTCCCCTTCTTATCTCTTTTCTCCTTCCCTCCTCCTCATCTCCTCTTCCTCTCGACCTCTACCTCATATTCTGCTTCTATTCTCCCTTCCTCCTCCTTCTTTCCCTCTCTCCCCTCTTCCTGTAATTTTATTTAATTTCTTCCTCCACCTTTTAATATTCTCCTCCTCTTCCTCATTATCCCCTTCTACTTTCTGTCCTTCTTTCTGTCCTTCTTCTTTCTGTCCTTCTTCTTTCTGTCCTTCTTCTTTCTGTCCTTCTTCACTTCCACTGGTTTTCTCAACATTTTTATAATTTTCCTGTCGGCCAAGTGTGAAGTTCAAAACTGTTCCCTATTCTTCCGATGTTCCCCTGTATAGTTCTCGTCTACCTGTTTGTGATATAACCACTCTGCCATGAGAATGTGGACATGATAATTTTGTTCAGAAGCACTCATTGTCTGTTTTCAATTTCAGAAGCACTCATTGTCTGTTTTCAATTTCAGAAGCACTCATTGTCTGTTTTCAATTTCAGAAGCTCTCATTGTCTGTTTTCATGAATTCTTAGTTTTAATCATTCTCTCTGTTGTACAGAAGTCCGACTCATTGTCTTGTAAATACGAGGGATGTATGGTCAAAAAGTCATGCCTCCTAATATTGTAGATATTCTGTTAGTGGTACAAGCAGATGGAAGTCTGAAGGTGCAAGATCGGGACAAACAGATGGAAGTCTGATGGTGCAAGATCGGGACTGTAAGGTGAATGGGGTAATACTGTCCAGTCAATTACTCCAATCGCATTAATAGTGCCGTTCGTTTATCGGTGTGTGACGTGACATTATGGTACAACAGTAGTGCAGTTCTCTGATCTTTTAATGGGTAAAATCACCGAAGACGACATCTAAGCTTCACTTGGGTCTGCATTCACACTGTGTGTTCATGTGTTCCAGGACGTCCAGAAGTATCACCATCCTTCTCATTCCAAAACACAGACACCACAAACTTCCCTACAGATGGTGAACTTTTCAACTTCTTTCCTGTCGACAATGTTTTTGTGATGTCATTCCAATGACTGCCTCTTGGATTCTGGTTTAAAAAAATGAACAGAAGTCTCATCGCCTGTCGCAATATTCGATAAAAACTCATCGCCTTCAGTTTCGTAACGAAGGTTGATGTCTATGGCTTTCCTTGTTTCTTTATGTCTTGTCTGTCAACATTTTCGGCACCCAACGTGCACAAACCTTAACCCAGATTTTTAACGATGTTCTGGACACTGCTTTAACTAATGGACAACATGACATGCAGATGATCCAGTGTTACCCAACGATGGCCAGGAATGATGTCATCAACTCGATAAATGTTTTGTAGTGTCACTGCGGTAGACGGACGACAGTCCGCTTCACGTCATCCATTGAGGATTGCCCTATTTTAGCTTCGTTACAACGATATACCCAACGTCGGTCAGTGCAAATATTCGCTGTTCAATCTCCATAAAGATTCTTTAAACGTTCGTGCATGCGAATTGGGATCTCTCCTTCAGCCTTGAAAATTTCTATGACATATCGTTCTTTTCAACAGTATTTCTTTGGCAACCACTTGTACACTGTTACTCTGTTGCAATATTGCAATCTATTAATGAAACAGGTTGAATATGCTATACAGTGCAGAAGAGTATTTGGAGATTCTCATAAAATTAACAAATTGTACACGGATGTAGTATTTCACGGGATAAAAAAAAATTAGGAAGTATTACGTTTTGACGATCTCTTGTATTCTCGGTT